>OX638130.1:5577758-6777758 GCA_951804985.1 Dryomyza anilis | reverse complement strand
TTGTACATAGCTTTTTGTGTTGCTACTTTATTGATACTATATACCTACCACTTATTTTGCTATTACGAATTTTTTAGTTTTATTTCTATTTTTTTAATTTAATTTGTGCCGTTGGTTTTTGTTACTTTTTTCTACTACTTTTGGTTTTTAGTTTTGCTGTTTGTGTTACATTCTGCTACAATTTCTTCGATACTACATTTGAGTACAACATGTTTATACTAATTTTTATTTTTTACTACTTTTTAACTATTACTTTCTTATAGTACATTTTTATAGTATTGTTTATCATTCATTTTTTACACTACATTTTTCTCCTACATTTTTAATAACACATTTTTGATGCTACATTTTGATACTACTATTTTTAATACTACATTTATAATGCATAATATTTGGTACTACATTTTTGATACTACATTATTGACACTACGTTTTGAATTCTACATTTTTGAATTCTATACTTTTGATACCACTTACTACTACTACTGAAGTATCTTATATTATAAGATACTACATTTATACTATTTTTTGTAACTACTTTTTTTTGATACTTTTTTTCTGCTTCTATTTTAAATATACATTTTTGATGCAAACATTTGAATACAGCTTTTTTCTTACTACATTTTTTATGAAACACTTTGGTATTACATTTTTGATGATAAATTTTGAATACTACATTTTTAATACTACACTTTTGATATTACTTTTTAATGCTACATTTTTGATTTGATATTACTTGATTGACACTACGTTTTGAATTCAACATTTTCGATTCATTTTTTAATACTACATTTTTAATACCTCTTTTTTGATACTACATTTTTGATGCTACATTTCAGGCACTACATTTTTATTATGAATTTTTAATACCACATTTTTGATGTTACATTTTTAATACTACTATTTTGAACACTATATTATTAATACTACATTTTTAGTACTACATTTTTGATACCAAATTATTGATTGAATTCTACATTTTTGAATAATATTTTTTTAACTACTCTTTTGTATCAACTAATAATTGAACATGTGAAATACTACTTTTTCTACTACTTTTTTGTAACTACAAATAATTTCAAACATATTTTAGTTACTACTTTTTTATATATACTAAAAATTTAACATATATTTTGAATGCTACTTTTTGACTACTTTTTTGTAAGCGCTACACGAAAATAAATGTTCTCATAAATCATATATTTTAAGCATAAATTGTGCAATAATTAATCTTATATCCAGCCAAGAATAAGCAATCATAATGATTTGGTTTTTATTCATAATATATGATTACAGTAAAAATTAATTATTATAATTAATTGAATTTTTATTTCTATTAATTATGCATATGTTTACTCATTTTTTATATACAATATATTCATAAGTCATGAGTAATTTGAATAGATTCTGGAATACATTTTATAATGTATTATTCATAATAAATGATTAAAATTTCATACATTGTTCCAAATATCCGTAGCTTCCAGATGGAAAAACAAATCCATATTATTCAGAATAAAATGAAGAATATTGCATTTGAAAATATATTCATAAGTCATGAGTAATTTGAATAGGTTCTGGAATACATTTTATTCATAATACATTTATTATTCATAATGCATGATTAAAATTTCATACATTGTTCCAAATATCCGTAGCTTTCAGATTGAAAAACAAATCCATATTATTCAGAACAAAATGAAGAATATTGCATTTGAAAATATATTCATAAGTCATAAGTAATTTGAATAGGTTCTGGAATACATTTTATAATTTATTATTCATAATACATGATTAAAATTTCATACATTGTTCAAAATATCCGTAGCCTTCAGATGGAAAAACAAATCCATATTACTCAGAACAAAATGAAGAATATCACATTTGAAAATATATTCATAAGTCAGGAGTAATTTGAATAGGTTCTGGAATACATTTTATAATTTATTATACATAATACATGATTAAAATTTCATATATTTTTCCAAATATCCGTAGCTTCCAGATGGAGAAACAGCTCCATATTATTCAGAACAAAATGAAGAATATCACATTTGAAAATATATTCATAAGTCAAGAGTAATTTGAATAGGTTCTGGAATACATTTTATAATTTATTATTCATAATACATGATTAAAATTTCATACATTGTTCCAAATATCCGTAGCTTCCAGATGGAAAAACAAATCCATATTACTCAGAACAAAATGAAGAATATCACATTTGAAAATATATTCATAAGTCAGGAGTAATTTGAATAGGTTCTGGAATACATTTTATAATTTGTTATACATAATACATGATTAAAATTTCATATATTTTTCCAAATATCCGTAGCTTTCAGATAGAAAAACAAATCATATTATTCAGAACAAAATGAAGAATATTTCATTTGAAAATATATTTGTAAGTCATGAGTAATTTGAATAGGTTCTGGAATACATTTTATAATTTATTATTCATAATACATGATTAAAATTTCATACACTGTTCCAAATATCCATAGCTTCCAGATGGAAAAACGAATCCATATTATTCAGAACAAAATGAAGAAAATATATTCATAAGTCATGAGTAATTTGAATAGGTTCTGGAATACATTTTATAATTTATTATTCATAATACGTGATTAAAATTTCATATATTGTTCCAAATATCCGTAGCCTTCAGATGGAAAAACAGTAAGTAACACAAGTTATGAATAAATACTCATAATTTAGATTTTAATAATTAATAATAAAATGTGTACAAATTTATGAATCTTAATCATAATAAATACATAGTGATTTAGAATTGTTTATCCATGAATTTTGCATTTTTTTAGTATTTACATAATTCATGAATATAATTCAAAAATAATATAATTTGAAAAAGATATGTTTTATGAACGGCTTATTCATAAATCATCAGTAAGCAATTTTAACCGTGTAATAATTAGACATATATTATATATTTTGCAATTACTAAAAATTTGAACTATAATTTAGATATTTTGTTTTTTAATACTTTTTTGTATGTACTAATTCGACATTTATTTAAATTACTATTTTTATACCATGATTTGTAATCACCGCTTTAAATACTTATTTCCAATATATTTATCTTTTTATACATTTTTACCACTACTAATTTTTCTACATAAATTGTAATATAGTGGGTACTAATTTTAATTATTTTTTATTTTGTTTTAGCTTCAACTACTGGTATTATTTATGACACCAAAAATTTTGCCAAAACAAATAATATTTTTCTTTGATTCAGTAAATTTTTGTAAAACCGGAAAAAGCTATTTTCTCACACACACAGCCTGCCGATGACAAATACTGCATTTCCGTTGACAGCTGGCAAAATAAAAATATTATTTCTTCTAGTTGGCTGCTAATAAATACATTTGCACCCCAGCGGAGCTCGAGGCAAAAATAATATAATTTATTTGCATTTTTCTTGGCCAAAAAAATAAAGGAAATTAAGCACAAATCACTATAGAGGCAGCAGCTGACAACTTAGCAGTGCCCGTAAATAAAATAATAAACAAAAAGTCATTAGCACACATCCTGCGTCAAGGATCCACCATGGGACACTTCCCATATTTATCAATATTTTGCTATCAGTTATATTATATTCTATTTATTTTCACGAGAACGACATCAAGACGATGACTATGAGAAGAAAAGATTTTTCATGAAATTTCACAAAAATTACCCTTAATGAGCAGAATCTTCCGATCACCCTCCGACCAACCCAAAAAGAGACAACATTATGCTGTTAATGAGGCTGCACTTTGGCAGCACTGATGTCGTGTCGTGCCGTATTTGTTTGACTGTTTTTTTGTGACTTAATGATAACTTTTAAAAGTTTATGTTATGTTCTTAAAGTATTCATAAAAACTATATAACATATAGAATGCAAAATTCGCCAGTAAAATAATTAAAAACTTATTTTTCACTAAAAAAAAATGTTCACTATAAATAAAACTTCACACATTAAACATACAAAGTATTTTCAAAGTCCATGACAAAATTACTTTATTTAAATATTTATTTGCAAACATTTCAATCTTCAAGTCACCACTAATTGCACCACCGAATGGAATTTAAGTACGTGCCACGGTGCACCATAACAGCGCGCCACGGCACGATATTCATTCAGTGCTGCCAACACATGAGGACATTAAAAATTCAATGCGCAATTAAAAACACATTATGTTGGCAACACTTTAGCGCGCTATTGACACAAAAGAGCACAATGGGTACAGAATGGTGTGAAGTGGTGGAGAATATGCGAAAAGAGGATATCCTATTAATATAATAAATCTGTTTGTTCGTTTGTACGTTTGTACGTTTGTACGTTTGTACGTTTGTACGTTTGTACGTTTGTACGTTTGTTCCGCTTCTTCGTCTGAACGGCTGATCCGATTTCCATGAAATTTTTACCACAGATGCAGTATGGTCTGGAAGGAATGATAGGCTATATATGGGCGGGATTGGACAAAGAGGCGTGGCACCTCCCATACAACCTAAACTTTCAATGCGATATAACTCGGCACTTTCACCACCTACGAACATGAAACAAAAAACTCAAATACAAAAAAAAAATTAAAAACAAAAAAGCACAAAACAAAACAAAAGCAAAAATACAAAAACAAAAGCAATCACGTTTGTTCCGCTTCTCCGTCTAAACGGCTGATCCGATTTTCTTGAAATTTTTACCACAGATGCGGTATGGTCTGGAAGGAATGATAGGCTATATATGGGCGGGATTGGACAAAGAGGCGTGGCACCTCCCATGCAACCTAAACACGATATAACTCGGCACTTTCACCAGCTACGAACATGAAACAAAAAACTCAAATACAAAAAAAAAAATTAAAAACAATAAAGCAAAAGCACAACACAAAACAAAAGCAAAAATACAAAAACAAAACCAATCACATAAAACCACAATCCAAACTAAATGAATACCAAAAAAATGAAAGAAAAAGAAAAACAAACTCACCACACTAAAACTAACCAAACTAAAACTCACCATACTAAAATTCACCCTTAAATTAACCACATTAAAACCCACCACACTATAATTCACCACACTAAAACTCACCACACCAAAATTCACCACACTAAAACTCACCACACTAAAACTCACCACACTAAAACTCACCACACTAAACCTCACCACACAAAAACTCACCACACTAAAACTCACCACACAAAAACTCACCACACTAAAACTCACCACACTAAAACTCACTACACTTAAACTCACCACACTAAAACTCACCACACTAAAACTCACCACACTTAAACTCACCTCACAAAAATTCAACACACTAAAACTCACCACACCAAAACTCACCACACTAAAACTCACCACACTAAAACTCACCACACTAAAACTCACCACACAGAATCTCACCACACTAAAACTCACCACACTAAAACTCACCACACTAAATCTCACCACACTAAAACTCACCACACTTAAACTCACCACACTAAAACTCACCACACTTAAACTCACCACACAAAAATTTAACACACTAAAATTCACCACACTAAAACCCACCAAACTAAAATTTCACCACACTTAAACTCACCACACTAAAATTCACCACACTAAAACTCACCACACTAAAATTTCACCACACTAAAACTCACCACACTAAAACTCACCACACAAAACCTCACCACACTAAAACTCACCACACTTAAACTCACCACACAAAAACTCACCACACTAAAACTCACCACACTTAAACTCATCTCACAAAAATTCAACACACTAAAACTCACCACACCAAAACTCACCACACTAAATTCACCACACTAAAACTCACCACACAAAATCTCACCACACTAAAACTCACCACACTAAAACTCACCACACAAAATCTCACCACACTAAAACTCACCACACTAAAACTCACCACACTAAAACTCACCACACTAAAATTTCACCACATTAAAACTCATCACACTAAAACTCACCACACTGAAACTCACCACACTAAAACTCACCACACTAAAACTCACCACACAAAATCTCACCACACTAAAACTCACCACACTAAAACTCACCACACTAAAACTCACCACACTAAAACTAACCACACAAAAATTCAACACACTAAAATTCACCACACTTAAACTCACCACACTAAAATTTCACCACACTAAAACTCACCACACTAAAACTCACCACACTAAAACTCACCACACTAAAATTTCACCACATTAAAACTCACCACACTAAAACTCACCACACTGAAACTCACCACACTAAAACTCACCACACTAAAACTCACCACACAAAATCTCACCACACTAAAACTCACCACACTAAAACTCACCACACTAAAACTCACCACACTAAAACTAACCACACAAAAATTCAACACACTAAAATTCACCACACTTAAACTCACCACACTAAAATTTCACCACACTAAAACTCACCACACTAAAACTCACTACACTAAAATTACACCACATTAAAATTCACCACTTTTAAACTCACCACATTAAAACTCACTACACTCAAATTTCGATACACTGAAACTCACCACACTAAAACTCACCGCACTAAAATTCACCACACTAAAACCCACCACACTATAATTAACCACACTAAAACTCACCACCCTAAAATTCACTACACTAAAACTCACCACAATAAAATTCATCACTTTAAAATTCATCACACTAAAACTCACCACAATAAAATTCACCACACTAAAACTCGCTACACTAAAATACGCCACATTAAAATTCACCACACTAAAACCCACCACACTATAATTGACCACACTAAAACTCACCACACTTAAAAACACTACACTTAAACTCAACACACTCAAATTCACCACACTAAAACTCACCACACTAAAACTCACCACACTAAAACTCACCACACTAAAACTCACCACACTAAAATTTCACCACATTAAAACTCACCACACTAAAACTCACCACACTGAAACTCACCACACTAAAACTCACCACACCGAAACTTACTACATTAAAACCCACCACACTAAAACTTCTACTGGGAAAAACTCTACGGGGAAAAATTCTACGGGAAAGAATTTTACCGGGAACAATTCTACCGGGATTAATTCTACTTTGAGAATTCTACGGGAAAGCGTTCTATGTGGATTTTACGGGGAAGATTTCTACTGGGAATAATTCTGCGGAGAAGCGCAGTCTGAGAAAAAATTGTCTTTGAGAAAAGTTGTTTTGGCGGAGAATTATTTGGTTACCACATTTATAAAACCAATAAAAAAATTTCAACAGCTAAGCACGGGCCCCTCATATAAATAATAAAATGTTTTTTATATTAATAAAATTGCTCCATATCTTTGAATTCAGAAAATCTTGGCACGAGTCGTGCACGGGTCCAGCTAGTCATTGAATGAAATTGAATAAAATTCAAAATTAATTAAATACAAAATATATAAATTTATTTTAGTGCTAAATTTAATTGTTAATTAAAAAATAGAATTTTTAGTGAAAAATTTAATTTTAGTATTTTAATTGAAAAAATTAATTTTTAATGAAAAATTTAATTTTTGTGAAAAATTGAATTTTTAGTAAAAAATTTCTTTTCTAGTGAAAAATTGAATTTTTAGTGAAAAGTTGAATTTTTAGTAAATACTTTAATTTATAGTGCAAAATTGTATTTGTGAAAATTTTAAATTTTAGTGAATTTTTGATATTTAGTGAAAATTTAATTTTTAGTGAAAAAATTTAGTTTTTAGTGAAAAATGGAATTTTTAGTGAAAAATTTAATTTTAGTGAAAAATTGAATTTTTAGTGATAAATTGAATTTTTAGTGAAAAATTTAATTATTAGTGAAAAATTAAATTTTTAGTGAAAAATTGAATTCATAGTGAAAATCTGGAATTTATAGTGTTAAGTTCAATTTTTAGTAAAAATTTTAATTTATAGTGAAAATTTAATTTTTAGTGAAAAATTGAATTTTTAGTGAAAAATTGAATTTTTAGTGAAAAATTGAATTTTTAGTGAGAAATGTAATTTTTAGGGAAAAATTGAATTTTTAGTGAAAAATTTAATTTTTAATGAAAAATTGAATTTTTGGTGTAAAATTGAGTTTTTAGTGAAAAATTTAATTTTTAGTGACACATTGAATTTTTTTGTAAAATTGAATTTTAATTGAAAAATTGAATTTTTAGTGAAAAATTTAATTTTTAATGAAAAATTGAATTTTTGGTGTAAAATTGAGTTTTTAGTGAAAAATTTAATTTTTAGTGACACATTGAATTTTTTTGTAAAATTGAATTTTAATTGAAAAATTGAATTTTTAATGAAAAATTTAATTTTTGTGAAAAATTTAATTTTTGTGAAAAATTTAATTTTTGTGAAAAATTTAATTTTTGTGAAAAATTGAATTTTTAGTGAAAAATTAAATTTTTAGTGAAAAATCTAATTTCCAGTGAAAATTTGAATTTTTAGTGAAAAGTTGATTTTTGTAGTAAATACTTTAATTTATAGTGCAAAATTGAATTTTTAGTGAAAATTTAAAATTTTAGTGAATTTTTGATATTTAGTGAAAATTTAATTTTTAGTGAAAAATTGAATTTTTAGTGAAAAATTGAATTTTTAGTGAAAAATTGAATTTTTAGTGAAAAATTGAATTTTTAGTGAAAAATTGAATTTTTAGTGAAAAATTGAATTTTTAGTGAAAAATTGAATTTTTAGTGAAAAATTGAATTTTTAGTGAAAAATTGAATTTTTAGTGAAAAATTGAATTTTTTGTGAAAAATTGAATTTTTAGTGAAAAATTGAATTTTTAGTGAAAAATTGAATTTTTAGTGAAAAATTGAATTTTTAGTGAAAAATTGAAATTTTAGTGAAAAATTGAATTTTTAGTGAAAAATTGAATTTTTAGTGAAAAATTGAATTTTTAGTGAAAAATTGAATTTTTAGTGAAAAATTGAATTTTTAGTGAAAAATTGAATTTTTAGTGAAAAATTGAATTTTTAGTGAAAAATTGAATTTTTAGTGACAAATTGAATTTTTAGTGAAAATTTGAATTTTTAGTGAAAAATTTAATTTTTAGTGAAAAATTGAATTTTTAGTGAAAAATTTAATTTTTAGTGAAAAATTGAATTTTTAGTGTAAATTAAATTTTTAGTGAAAAATTTAATTATTAGTGAAAAATTAAATTTTTAGTGAAAAATTGAAATTTTAGTGAAAAATTGAATTTTTAGTGAAATATTGAATTTTTAGTGAAATATTGAATTTTTAGTGAAAAATTGAATTTTTAGTGAAAAATTGAATTTTTAGTGAAAAATTGAATTTTTAGTGAAAAATTGAATTTTTAGTGAAAAATTGAATTTTTAGTGAAAAATTGAATTTTTAGTGAAAAATTGAATTTTTTTGTGAAAAATTGAATTTTTAGTGAAAAATTTAATTTTTAGTAAAAATTTAATTTTTTAATGAAAAATTTAAATTTAAGTGAGCAATTAAATTTTTAGTGAAAAATTGAATTCATAGTTTAAAATTGAATGAAAGATTAAATTTTAGTGAAAATTTTAAATTTTAGTGAAAATTTGAATTTTAGTGAATAATTGAATATTAAGTGAAAAATTAAATTTAAATGAAAATTTTAATTTCTAGTCACAAATTGAATTTCTATAGAATTTAAGACAAAATTTTAAGTAATTATTTATTTTTTATTCCCAACCAACAGACGGCTTAAATGCCACAATCAGTGCATTGAAACGCTTCTAATTATGCATTAAATGGAAATAAATGTGGTCGACTATTAAATGCACCAGCTTACATGCTGTGAATATCTGTTTGTGCGGCTGTCTATCTATCTGTATTATTTGCAGTCTATAAATATAGAAATTATCTCGTTTTTCAACTATGCCGCTTTGTTGGTATGGGCTGCAGCTGTTACAAAAATTTAGCCAATCGCCACACACTAGATTTGTATATTTGCATTTAAATCAAATTTATTAAAATTCGAAATGCAATAATTTTAATGAAGCCTAAAACCAGGCAACATATTGTGCAAATCATTAAAAACGTTTAATGCGCCGGCACGTGTATTTTATTTTGTTTTATTTATTATTATTATTTGATTATTTATTAAGTAGTGCGCACAAATTATTAATTGATAAATACACAAAAAAATAATTTTTATATTTTAATTTTTGCCTAAATGCTGGCAACATTAATTTTCATTTATTTGCAATTTATATCAATTTATTTCAAATGATTATTTTAATTATATCTAATTGTTTACAATGCAAAACTTTATTATAAAACGTAGAAATTCTAAAAAAGCTCAATTATTTTATAAATATACAAAATTTGTAATAATAATTAATAGGCTTAAAAATGTTTCTTCCTAAAACTATGCAAATCAATATTAAAAATGTGTCCAAAAATATGCAATGATTTTCGTTTTAAATTTTTCGTTTCAAATTTTAATTTTTTATTGTAAAATCAAATTTACACTAAAAATTAAATTTTTCACTATAAATTCAAATTTTCAATAAAAATTAAATTTATTACTGAAAATTAAAATTTTCACTGAAAATTCAAATTCATTAAAAAATTATTTTTTTCACTAAAAATTTCATATTTCACTAAATTCAATTTTTCACTAAAAATTCAAATTTTCACTAAAAATTCAATTTTTCACTAAAAATTCAATTTCTTACTAAAAATTCAATTTTTCACTAAAAATTCAATTTTTCACTAAAAATTCAATTTTTCACTAAAAATTTAATTTTTCACTAAAAATTTAATTTTTCACTAAAAACTCAATTTTTCACTAAAAATTCAATTTTTCACTAAAAATTCAATTTTTCACTAAAAATTCAATTTCTCACTAAAAATTCAATTTTTCACTAAAACTTAAATTTTTCACTAAAAATTATTTTTTTTTTTCTAAAATTTTACATTTACTAAAAATTTTATTTATTTTTAAATTAAAATATATCCTGAAATTAAACAGTAAGATAGTGATAATTCCATAAAAAATACTTCCGGCTAGTAATTTAAACCATTCACTCAGCTCTCCCCTGTATTCCAAAATGTTCCTTAATTTCTTTGTTATTCCTATGTAATACGTGTCACTTGTCCCACTTTCGCCTCGAGTTACAAACAAAAGACTGAAAAAGCGTAAAATTTAAGAATTGTAATTGAAGCCGCGACACGTAAACAGCGCAATTACGTTGTACAACAACGGCGACGTAATCAGCGATAAGAACAATGCAACGGCAAAAGAAACACGATATGACCGCCATTGTTCTTAATGCCTTATCAATGAAATTTAAAGTCGAAGTGAGTGAGTCGTTGTTATGTAGTGAAGAAAAAAAAAGAGCAGATGCACTGAAAAAAAATGTAGCTAAATATTACAAAAATTGCGTCATAAACTGAATTTCAATTTATTAAATCTCTCTGTAATATTAACTCTTTGTAATATAATATGTAATGTTAATAACAAACTTTTTGTAAATATTGCAAATGCATTTGCTGACCCAACTGAACCAAATATTGGTTTTCAATTTAATATTCGTCTTCAAAGTAAAACAAATATTTTATAATGTAACAAATCTATTAATTGAAATAATAACATAATATTTAAGAATAACCTTGTCAAAACGAAATAAAAAAATTATTTTGTAACTATAACAAACATCTTTGTTGTATCTAAAAATGAGCGTGTTTAATATCATACAATTTTTACTCAAATGTCACATAATTTTGTTATTAAAAAAAACAATTGACGCTAATATCGCAAAACTATATGCTGTATTTTTAAATGGTTGCCATTATAGTAATTAAAATATTTACTGAAGTAGCAATGATTTTAAACAATAATTAATAATAACAGATTTTTCCAATACATTTGAAATCCTTTTCTGTATTATTTATTAATCATAATGAGTGAATGTAGTAGAAAACAGTTTTGGTTTTATTCACGTAAAACTTTGCAGAAAATAAATAACTATTTGTTAATAATACAAATGCTTTGCTGCATCAATGGTTCGTTATTACTGTAATACAACTTTTTTCTAAATTTAATAAAAATAATTTGTTGAAATAAAAAGAAGCTTGAAACTCCTTTGCTATATTTAAGATGAACTTAATTGAAACGTAATATTTCAAATATTTCGTAAATATAACAAATGCTTTGTTGATTTAATAAATGCTCATAATCATTGTAAATAAACAACTATTTCTAAACTAAAAACCCATATGTTTACGAAGAACAAAAATGCAATAAATAAAATAATTTATACAAATCAAACATTCAGCTGTATCTGCAAATAATCGAGTTTATAATATGTAGCACTCGTATTGAAAATAAAACAAATATTTTGTAATGTAACAAATCTATTAATTGAAATAATAACATAATATTTAAGAATAACTTTGTCAAAACGAAATCAAAAAATTATTTTGTATCTATAACAAACATCTGTATTTCACGTAAAACATTGTAGAAAATAAATAACTATTTGTTAATAATACAAATGCTTTGCTGCATCAATGGTTCGTTATTATTGTAATACAACTATTTTATAAATTAAAAAAGAAATACCTTCTTGAATTAGAAACAAGCTTGAAACTCCTTTGCTATACTTACGATGAACTTAATTGAAACGTAATATATCAAATATTTGGTAAATATAACAAATGCGTTGCTGACTCAATAAATGCTCATAATCATTGGAATACAAATATTTTCTAAACTAAAAAAACCAATATGTTTACGAAGAACAAAATTGCAATAAATAAAATATGTTGTCGATATAACAAAAACGTACTAATTAATTGCTCGCAAAATCATTTGTTGTATCAATGATATATTTGTTGTATCAATGAATTTATTTAGTAAAAAAAAAACTATATTCTTGTTACTGTTTGACAAAATTTAGATTTTTTTTTTTAGCCAAATTGTCATGTGGTCCTTGAAATCTACAATATTTATTCATTTGCCGTATTCAATTGTTCAAAGAAGAAATTGTCATTTTAACTATTAAAAACGAAACTAAGTTGGATACATTTAGTTAAAATTAAAACATATTTTTTATTCAAATTGTAGAAATATGTCGATATAACGATTATTCTAAACTAAACAAAATATAATCAATGTTAAAATCTAATAAAAAAACTCATTGTGTAATTCGTTCATCAATTTAATAGGACATTTTGTATATTTTACCTCTCTATTTGGTTCAGTGTAGAGTTTCATTATTATGAATTGAAATTATGAATAGGCATAGATTTATTAAAATGGTATAATTTTCGTATATATGACAAACGCATTAATGATCGTATTCATAATTAATTGAAATAACATATGTATTTAATATTATAATTTAGTAGGTATAGCAAATGCTTTTGTAAATATAGCTAAATTTTTAATAACAATGTTTTGAATTTTAGATCATAAATTTTATATTAATATGTACAGCAAACTAGAGTTTCATTATTATGAGTCAAATTTGTTGAAAATGCATAGATTTATTATAATGGTATAATTTTTCGTATATATGACAAACGCATTAATGATCGTATTCATAACAAATTGAAATAACAAATGTATTTATTATTATATTTTAGTAGGTATAGCAAATGCATTTGTAAATATAGCCAAATTTTTAACCAAATCTTTAACAACAATGTTTTGAAATTTAGATCATAAATTTTATATTAATACATACAGCAAACTAAGATTTCAATGATGTAAAATTTATTAAAGAAAAAAGTTAAATAAATGTTTATAAATACAGCAAATGCATTTTTGAATTCAATAATATTGAAGTTTTTATTGAAATTACAATATTTGTTAAGTTATCAAATGATTTAATTAAAATTATTAAAATGTAGCTGTATATATTAATTACTACCATTGGAGTTTTAAAATAACTTTTATCAAAGTTGTTCGTTAATATAGCAAAAGTGATAATGTTACTTGTAAATGTAACAAATGTAATAAATGTAACAAATGTATTTTGTTGTATTAAGTAAGGTAAATTTGCAAATATTTTAATTACATTTTTTGCAGCAATAGCAAACCCGTTTGTAATATAAATCAATAAAAAAATAAATTTATTAATATATGAATAACTAAGCAAATATTGATTAAACAAATAAATTAACAAATAAATAATTAATTAAATAAATAAACAAATATGTAAATTATAAAAATTAACAAAATAAATAAATCATTATCTGTCGCTTTCACGAGATTTTGTTATATTTATTACTTAATTTACTTTATTTTGCTTTATTTACGTATCATATTTTTTACTGTGTAAGAAGCATAAAGAGATGGTTAGAAAAGAGTGATGCTGACATGACAGGCAAAACAAAAGAGTTGAAGGTATTTCAAAGGAACGAACAAACAAAAAAACAAAAGCACGAACCTTTCAAATTGAATTAAATTAAAATGCTGGCTGCTTAAAGCGCGCTTAAGAGCCGCTTAAGTGCTTTTTAAGAGCTTGTTAAGAGTTTTTCAATCTATTTCAAATATCTTGAGCTGATTTTAATGCAGCAGCTAGCTAGCATTACAAAGTGGTCTTAAAATTTAATGAGTTATCAAAGTGTGTATTTTGCGAAGACCATATGCACTAATATTACATACGCATCTTTTAATATTGTAGCACAGGTGCATGTTGCATCCTTGAGCCTGGCAGGAGCCACTACCAACTGTGTGTTAAGTCGTTAATAAGCTGTATTAAATGCCAGGTACTACACAGCCATATTTCAAAGGCAACCAGGAAACCCACCATACAAATAAGCTTTGAACAAATACAAGGATAACTGCACAAGGATAATGGCAAGTGGGTATGAAGTTTACAGAGAATGCAGTGATAAGAAAACGCTTAAATAGTTGAATAGCGTTTGTCTTACAAAAGTAGCTTAATTTGTTGTTATTATGTGGGTTTTATTTGTTTGAGCCAGTTGTGAAACATGGCCAAGAAATGTAATTAATTAAACAGGTAAGTTTAATTGTTGTGTGCGGGAATTATGTGTAAAAAACAGTCATAAATTTTAGGGAAGTGTAAATAAATATTAGAGAATGGTAGAAAAATAAGGAAGTCGGCAATATGAAGATAATTTGTAAAAAACTATGAATGATAAAGGGGGTTTATAAGCACAATGGTAATGGCAATAGTAAGGAGGTTATTTCTGAGGTTAGTTAAATTTATTAAGATATAAAAAGAATTTTTAAATAGAATTGATACTTAAAAGATTCAAGTAAGTATTCTGTCAAAATTAGACTTTTGGACATGTTCGGAAATAAGCTTATGAATAAGTTTTTGAAGAAGATATAATGATTGTGGAGAAGATTATGAAGAAAGATGTAAACATATTGTGAAAAAGTTTATCAAAAGGGAAATGAAAAGGATTGTGTAGAATGTTTGGAAGAAGGTTCTGTAAAAGGTTGTAAAAAGATTGTAAAAAATATTATGAGAAAGGTTGTGAACTAGATGGTGAAAAGATTTTTTTAAAAGGTTCATAACCAAAAGGTTGGGAAAAGGAATATGAAGAAATATTGTGAGAAATGTTTGGAAGAATGTTCTGAAATGAATTGTGAAAAAGTTTTTGAAAACTTATGTGAACAAATATGGTGCAGAATTTTTGGAAGATTGTTCTGAAAAAGATTGTGAAAAATGTTGTGAAAAGATTGTAAAAAAAGATTGTGAAAAATGTTGTGAAAAGGTTGTAAAAAAAGATTGTGAAAAAGGTTGTGAAAAAGGTTGTGAAAAAGGTTGTGAAAAAGGTTGTGAAAAGGTGCGTTAAAGCTTGTGAAAAGGGTTGCGAAAAAGGTTAACAAGATTGTGAAAAGGGATGCGTAGAAATATTATACAGATTATTTAGAAGATAGTGCTGTTTTAAAATGATTGTAAAAATGATTAGGAGAAACGTTGTGAAAAAGTTTGTTAAAAAGGTTATGAAAATGAATAAAAAGTAAGATTATACTAAATTTTTGGAAGAGTGTTTGGAAAAATGTTCCGTAAAGAATTGTGAAAAAGGTTGTGAAAAGAGATATAAGGAAAGAAGGAAGATGTTGTGAAAAATGATTTGAAAATATATTTTACAGAATTGTTGATAGAATGTTCTGAAAAAGGTTGTGAAAAATGTTGTGAAAAGGTTTTCAAAAAGAATAAAGTAGGTTATGAAAAAAGCTTTAAAAACAATTGTGAAGAAGGTTGTGAAAAAGGATTGTTAAAAGAGCTGTGTAGAATGTTCAAAAGAATCTTATGAAATATATTGTCAAAAAGGTTGTGTAGAAGCCTCACACGCAGAGAAAAACATGGTTGTGGTGATCATATTTGAAGGGCATCATACTATGATTGGGGGTTATGGTTATAGGAAATCATATAATTTGTCTAATATGATACTCAGTGACAATAGTACGATTTTCTACAACCATACCATGATCCTCAGTGACCATACGCCGATTTCACACAACCATACTGTGGTTGTCAATGACTATACTATGGTTGTCAATGACCATACTATGGTTGTCAGTGACTATAGTATGGTTGTCAGTGACTATAGTATTGTTGTCAGTGACAATAGTATGATTGTCATTGATTGTCAATGTACTTGGCGAAGCGAACGCTTTGGCGAAGCGAAAGCAATTTGGCGAATGAACTGGCGAATGTACTAATTTTTATGGTTTCAAAAGTGAGCAACACTTACAACATTGACGGATAAAATGACGCAATTCAGAGTTGAAAAAAATAGTATCATGTTGCGTGCTTTTAGTACTGCCTTTTTTTTTAGAACAGATACTATTTTATCTTAATATCTATTTTTTTTTTATTAAAAACCCATTTAATATTATTTATGGTTTAAAAAATGGTTAACTCGATTCAGAACAATAATACTTTTTCGGTTTTTTGTTATTTTTTGTCTATAAATATTAAAAAGTATCCAAATAAACTTCGGAACAATTCAAATTAGTTAAAATTTACAGTAAAATATGTTTTTAATTGTTAATATTGGAATTATTTTTACATAAAAATAAATACTTTTTATTAAAAAAAGTAGTTTTTTTATTTGGAGCAATACTTCTTTTATTTTAATTTAAAGAAACCCTAGAGTTTCAAAACAGCTTCTGTGAATTTACTTGTTTAGAAAAATAATAAAAAAGCGGTGTGCAGAAAGTTGGAGCGACGACGAGGAGGAAGACTACAATAAGTTACAGTGATGGTGGTCTGTCCTCCGAAGCATTCATCTGTGGCACAAATAACTTCGCGCGATGAACTAAGCTGCATCCTCAGCAGCAGTCGGAGCAGTTCCAGACATTTTTTTTATTAGTGTTAAGTTTAAAATCAAAATAAAAAGTGTGAAAAATTTTTTTTTTTTACGTTTATTAGTTAGGTCACAAAAAACTCAAAATTATAGACATCCTTCTATAAAAACTAAAGGATAAGATAAATTGAAAATCAGAAAAAGCCTAATAAACAAAAGCAAAAGAAATGAAAAATCAAAAGAAAAACTGAAAAACAATAGTTAAAGATACGTTCGCCGATTCGTCACATGAACTGTTGATTCGCTTGGTTTTGACACTTGAAGCGAATGAAAATCGGTAGAGTGTTGCATGTTTTTTTACGTTCGCTCGACTTTTCCCGTTTTTTGGCGAATGAAGTCTGGCGAATGTACGCCGTAATAGCTTTTTATACCCTACACTAAGAGTGAAAGGGTATATTCAGTTTGGTACGCCGTTTGTAACACCCAGAAGGAAGCATCTCCGGTATGGAAAAGTATATATATTCTTGATCAGCATGACCTCCTGAGTCGATTTAGCGATGTCCGTCTGTCCGTCTGTCTGTCCGTCTGTCTGTCTGTCCGTCTGTCTGTCCGTCTGTCTGTCCGTCTGTCTGTCCGTCTGTCTGTCCGTCTGTCTGTTGAAATCCCTACTACTTTTAAAATTGAAAAGCTAGATAAATGAAACTTATAACTTAGATTACTAACTTAGATTACTACGCTGTATGTGCGAAAAAATTGGCGAGATCGGTCCATTGTGACCTATGATCCGACCACTTATGTTCAAATACCTCATATAAAATGTACATATAAAGATCAATTTTTATCTATACGTGCTTAGGAAAACTTTTTTGGTCAAATATATATTGATATCATGCTCAAATACATGATAATAATGTTTTCCGGCGAAAAGACTTGTGGTTCACAAAAAAAAATCGAAATTCGGTATACCTACCCATTTGTAAATATGGGTATCAAATGAATGGAAATTCTTCAGCGATTGAATGTTTGTAGTTATTTTCAGGATTCGTATACCCTGGTGACCTATATCACTTTGAATGGTAACCACACATATGTGTAGGGTATTTATAGTCGGCTTAGACCGACTATAATTTTGATAATCCTAACTATCATAATTACACCTACTTTAAAATTTCCCATGTGATCTAACCTTCCCAACTGGTTGGACGTTCGCTTCGCCAAAACCATTCTCTTCGCTAATCATAATAGAGCCCTTAAACATTAAAGACACTTTATCACGACAAAAAAAAACTCGACTGCACACCGCCATAGTCAACATCAACATGACTAAGAGAGATTAAAAAATGCCATTAGGTGAGAATTATAAGGTTGTAAATAATGAATTACTATATTATGATCAGTCTATATCATGGTATGATTGGTATTGACCATACTTTGTTCGTGGCAGTCTTTATCGTAATGATAACATGGTTCTTATTAACCATATTTTTGTTTTTCATTAATACAAACATATTATAATGAATTGTCTACTATAATATGATTTTAGCTACCTTATTATTATTGAAATAAAATTGAAAATACTATACTTTGATTGTGACAACCATGTTGGATTGTATAGACCATAGCATGGTTGTCGCGATCATGTCGCAACCATATTATTTCTCTGCGTGCAGTGATCAGTTTGTAAAGTAGGTCGTAAAGATAGTTTATATGACAAGATTTTGATAATAATGATTGTTACTCAAGGACTTCTGAAGAAGGTAGAATGAAAAAATCATGACATTATTTATGAAAACATATAAAGAAAATGTTGCTAAACTAAAGAATAATGACAAAAAATTTGAAACCCATATTTACAAATGGGTAGGTGTACCGAATTTCTATTTTTTGGTTGAACTCCTCCTGGGTGTTACAAACGGCTTACCAAACTGAATATACCCTTTCACTCTTAGTGAAGGGTATAAAAACACTTTACAACAGCCATCCTCCGCAGCACTCAAGACTATATTTGTATTTTGTAAAATGACTCCCTTATTCCGAAGATACGGTTTAAAAATGTTTCTTTGGATAGGTTTACAAAATATCGACCAATAACGTTTGGATAGAGCTTAAAAAAAGGTGGGCACATATATTTATAAATATCTCGCGTTCTTATATGATTAAGTGTTATATCGAATGAAAGATAATTGAATATTCAATAAACATCTCTCAGAACATTTATAAATTGGTTTACTAGTTTAAGAGAACTAGACAGATGAAATTGAACAAAGGATTTTTTCAACAAAAATTTAAATCAAAAATGCATTTAAAAAAATAGAAAAAGCGAGTTGATGCACAATTTGTAATATTTCAAAATTAGCCTGCACTTTTCTAAAGAAATTGAACTATTAATGACAAACATATATGACTAACATTTGAGGACTCATTATTTTTTGAAGATAAAATGATGTGTAAGCATTATAATTGAATGCTATATAAATAGGCATAAAAACCAAATATGTGTGCGGATCACGCCCATTTTTTGAGCACGTATTGATAAATGATTGCTTTCAAATTATTTAAAATTTTACAAATTGATCTTAAACACATTACGAGATATGGTATTCTAAAAAATCTTGTATTAGATGCAGTTGAGTACGTTGACTAATTCGACTTATTTTCGAACTGAGATTTAATATTCTACTAAAATATATTTTGGGACTAAATTTCATCGCATTTTGAATAGTAGTTTTCAAGTTATCGTGTATGGGTGTACATCTATATATCTATAAATCTATAAATCTATAAATCTATAAATCTATAAATCTATAAATCTATAAATCTATAAATCTATAAATCTATAAATCTATAAATCTATAAATCTATAAATCTATAAATCTATAAATCTATAAATCTATAAATCTATAAATCTATAAATCTATAAATCTATAAATCTATAAATCTATAAATCTATAAATCTATAAATCTATAAATCTATAAATCTATAAATCTATAAATCTATAAATCTATAAATCTATAAATCTATAAATCTATAAATCTATAAATCTATAAATCTATAAATCTATAAATCTATAAATCTATAAATCTATAAATCTATAAATCTATAAATCTATAAATCTATAAATCTATAAATCTATAAATCTATAAATCTATAAATCTATAAATCTATAAATCTATAAATCTATAAATCTATAAATCTATAAATCTATAAATCTATAAATCTATAAATCTATAAATCTATAAATCTATAAATCTATAAATCTATAAATCTATAAATCTATAAATCTATAAATCTATAAATCTATAAATCTATAAATCTATAAATCTATAAATCTATAAATCTATAAATCTATAAATCTATAAATCTATAAATCTATAAATCTATAAATCTATAAATCTATAAATCTATAAATCTATAAATCTATAAATCTATAAATCTATAAATCTATAAATCTATAAATCTATAAATCTATAAATCTATAAATCTATAAATCTATAAATCTATAAATCTATAAATCTATAAATCTATAAATCTATAAATCTATAAATCTATAAATCTATAAATCTATAAATCTATAAATCTATAAATCTATAAATCTATAAATCTATAAATCTATAAATCTATAAATCTATAAATCTATAAATCTATAAATCTATAAATCTATAAATCTATAAATCTATAAATCTATAAATCTATAAATCTATAAATCTATAAATCTATAAATCTATAAATCTATAAATCTATAAATCTATAAATCTATAAATCTATAAATCTATAAATCTATAAATCTATAAATCTATAAATCTATAAATCTATAAATCTATAAATCTATAAATCTATAAATCTATAAATCTATAAATCTATAAATCTATAAATCTATAAATCTATAAATCTATAAATCTATAAATCTATAAATCTATAAATCTATAAATCTATAAATCTATAAATCTATAAATCTATAAATCTATAAATCTATAAATCTATAAATCTATAAATCTATAAATCTATAAATCTATAAATCTATAAATCTATAAATCTATAAATCTATAAATCTATAAATCTATAAATCTATAAATCTATAAATCTATAAATCTATAAATCTATAAATCTATAAATCTATAAATCTATAAATCTATAAATCTATAAATCTATAAATCTATAAATCTATAAATCTATAAATCTATAAATCTATAAATCTATAAATCTATAAATCTATAAATCTATAAATCTATAAATCTATAAATCTATAAATCTATAAATCTATAAATCTATAAATCTATAAATCTATAAATCTATAAATCTATAAATCTATAAATCTATAAATCTGTAAATCTATAAATCTATAAAATAATAAAATAATAAAAAATAACAATATACTCTTCTGCTAATAACTAGCACCTAAATATATGATTTAATTGATAATTTAAAAAAACACTTCCAATAGCGCCACCAGCATTTGGTACACAAATAATTATAGTAAACATGCCCTAAAGTATGCAATAGTTTTGAAGCGCTGTAAATTATGCAAAGTTTTCATAGTAAATTTCTGTTATTGACGCAGCAAAGTATGTTATGTTTATGAGAGATTACAGCATGTATTACTATTTTGACAAACAGTACCTAGGCAATATTTTGCCGACTAAAAGTAGACAACTATATTTAGCCTAACCGTATGCAATATATATATATAGTTACAATTTATATAAAGATAGGTTTTTTTGTTTGTTACAATAATTTAAAATCGTGGCAAGAAGTAAAAGATTATTTTCCTGATCTGTGTTACCTTTGAAATTGATTTAGTTATTTTTATCTAACTGTCCGTCCGACGATAAGTATGTCCCTTGAAATCACGATTACAAGAACGAACGAGAAGCTATTTTAATGAAATTAAAAACTAAGTTTACTTGTATTACTAGGCTACCTGTTATTGAAAATGGACTTGATCTGTTAACTGTGGCCTGTTATTCACAATGTGCGGTTATATTTCTTACTGCTTTCATTGTTTTCACTCCTAATAAAACAAATATTCAATATAAAAGGCCTGCAGCTTCATTTCAGCCATGTATTATGACCACCATGTGTGTGATTTAAATAAAACTACACAAAACAAACGAAACTATCTAAATCGACTCGGTAGGGCTGCTGGTCAAGAAAATATATTTTTTTTATACCGATCACACCTCCCAATATTCGCACATACATAGTATAACCTGTAACCCATGGGTGTATGGCATAAAAACAAAAAATTGAATTTTTTTGATTTACATTCAATTGTAATGCTTTCACATGATTTTTTCTGTTCTCAAAATGTATCCATAGATTTCTTTTATTTTTACGTCATTTTCTTCAAAAAGGTGCAGACAAATTTTGAAATATTACAAACTGTGCAGTATCTCGCATTTTTCGATTTTTTCCAAATTTTTTAAATTCATCAAATTTAATTGTACCTATCGAAAAAATTACATTTTTCTTGTTCTGCTATAAAATTCTCTCAAACCAGTGATACGATTTCAAAATGTTGTGAGAAATATTTATTGGATGTTTAATTATCTTTTATTTGGTATAGCACTTGATCAAATCAATTATTTTAGACGCGAAATATTTGCAAATATATGTGAGCACCTTTTTGAAAGCTCGGTTCAAAAGTTATTGGCCGATATCTAGTAAACCTATGCATAGACAATTTTTCAATTCATATATTCGAATTCTGCAGCTCATTTTTAATAAATTTATTAATAAGCTATCAAATATTGTAGATTTTTAAAGCAAACTTGGGAAATATTTGGAGGAAAAAGAGACAGAAAATAGGCAGCGAAAACTAGAAATGAATTCATTTATTCATGTATTTTAATTTTTACAAAATGTTTCATTCTTTAAATAACAAAACTTGTTTTATTTTTCTATTTTTAGCTACTTTTATATATAACTTAAATTCATGTGGCGCATTTTTGACACTTAATACACATGCTGGAAGCTGTCACAAAAGCATTTAAGTGATTTTCAGAATTTCGTAGAATTTAGACAAACGCGTACGCAGCAGCATGTTGTGTGTGAAAATAGTTGGAAAAACTTGCGCGAAAAACCGAAAAAAGTTCCGTACGCGACTGCAGACACGCAACCGGAGTAGCTGCTTCTTTCGTTCTTACGTTGTTTTCGTATGACTACGTGTTACGTGCCTGAATACAGGTGGCTGCCTGCAAAACATCGCACATGCGGTGACAATATGCAATGCAAACAACGTAATTAATGTTGACTTAAATAAAGGCAGCACGCAATGCAACACGGCACACCGAATCATACAAAGAAAACTCTAAACGATTTTAACTTACGTAGTGTGCATGGAGTAGCGTAATGCAAATAATTATTTATATTAAATGCGGTTTCCAGATATATGTCAAGAATAATAAATGTTGTAGTTAACGTCACGAAATTTTAATTATATTCAAATTTAATACAATACAATAAATTGTCTTACGAAACTTGTATAAGTAATGTAAATTTGTTGATAATATCAAAAATTTTATTTAATGTAATGAAAAGTAACAAAATTTGTTTACGTTACGCATTATTTTGTTGAATTTTTATTTTATTTAACCAATCGTAACTAAATTAGTTACTTAATTTCTTTCGTTACTTAATATATGTACAACGTAATATATAACGCTTCACGTAACGTAACGTAATTATATTAAACGTAATTGTATTTAACATATTTCAATTTTTCAACAGGGACGCTACAAAAGTAGTGCGACAGGGACAGCAAACGACGTCATGTTTCTTGCCGCTCTTTTGACATTTCTCTTCAGTAAGGTTTGCCATTTCATGATGGAAAGATATACGAATTCGAATTTCGGTAGTAAATTTTAATAATTTCGACTCGTTATTGACTCGTATATCTTTCCATCATAAAATGGCAAACCTTACTGAAGAGAAATGTTAAAAGAGCGACAAGAGATATGGCGTCGTTTGTTGTCCCTGTCGCTCTACTTTTGTAGCGTCCCTGTTAAAATATGTTAAATAAAAAATAAAAACCCTTGAAAAAAACTTTTGTAGCGCTCTTATTGAAAAACCCTTTACAATCATTTTACTTCGTAACGTAATTTAGTTATGTAACGTAATTTTATTCCATACAAAAATTTAGTTTGATTACATAATATAAATTTAAAAAGTTGCGTAAAGACATAATATAATTTTACTACATTACATATTTTTACTACGTTACGTAATTTTATTATATAACACGAATTTATTACGAAACGTAATTTTTAAATCACATTATGTTTTAGGCAACGTAATTTTATTACGTAAATTAATTCTATGACGTAATTTCATGGTGAAACGCAATATACGACGTAACGAAATTTATTACGTAACGAAATTTATTACGTAACGAAATTTATTACGTAACGAAATTTTTTACGTAACGTATTATTTATTACGTGACGTAATATTTATGACGTAACATAATATTTTTCGAATTTCTTACGTAACTTAATTTACTAAGTAACGAAATTTTATTAGGTACCATAGTTTTATTAAGTAACATCATTACGTAGTTTTATTACGTTACGTAACTGTCTAAGTTAAGTAATTTTAAGACGAAATTTTCTTGCGTTACACAATATATTACGTAACGAAATTTACGACATAACGTAATATTTATTACGTAACGTCATATTTAGTACGTAACTAATATTTACTACGTACCATCAAATTTATTACGTAACTTAAAATTTATTACGTAACGTAATATTTATTAAATAACGTAATATTTGTTACGTTACGTAATATTTATTACTTAACGTAATTTCTCTAATTTCTTACGAAACCAATTTAACTATGAAATTTTATTAGACAACGTATTTTTATTATGTTACGTAATTTTATTACATTACCTCACTTTATTACGTTACGTAGCTTTATTTCATTACTTTATTTTTTAACGTAACCTAATTTATGTTTTTCTTAAATAACGTATCAAAACAAATTCACGTTATATTCACGTTTATTATAAAGAATTAAGATCCAATAAAAACTTAAGTTACGTAATAAAATATAGTACCGTAAAAATTACTCAATTTTATAACGTAACTTATATTTTTCCGGAACGCATTTTTTGTTAATAACACAATTTTTTACAAACGTCTATTTTGTTTTTAATTTGAAGTTTGTTTTGTAAAGGGTTTTTCAATAAGAGCGCATCAAAAGTTTTTTTCAAGAGTTTTTCAACAGGGACGCTACAAAAGTAAAGCGACAGGGACAGAAAACGACGCCATATTTCTTGCCGCTCTTTCGACATTTCTCTTCAGTAAGGTTTGTCATTTCATGATGGAAAGATATACGAGCCAATAACGAGTCGAAATTATTAAAATTTATTACCGAAATTCGAATTCGTATATCTTTTCCATCATGAAATGGCAAACCTTACTGAAGAGAAATGTCAAAAGAGCGGCAAGAAATATGGCGTCGTTTGCTGTCCCTGTCGCTCTACTTTTGTAGCGTCCCTGTTGAAAAACCCTTTATCTAGTGATGATCAAAAATTTCTTGCTTCTTGTTCTTGAATTTTTTGCAAGAACAAGAGAGAGAACAAAATCTAGATTTTCTTGCAAGAATAAGAGCAATATAAGAAATGCAAGAACAATACCAAGTGCAAGACTAACACTGCAAGAAAGGCAAGACTCTTGCATTTTTTATCATTTTAATGTATTTATTTTGTTTTTAAGGTAATAATGAAATTCAAAAGAATTAATGATATTACTAAATATTGAAGAACAAGTAACAATGGAAAGCGTGCAAAATATTTATGAACGTGAACATTAATAAAGATGTGTGTGTGTTTTTTTTTTCTGTTTTTCAAGGCAAAAGAATAAAAGCATTTTAAAAGTAAGGTCTATTGAAGCGGTAAATAGCTCAGAAGTGCTTCAAAGTCGCTTCAAAAAGATAACATAGACAAAACAATGTTGTTCTCTTTTCTTCGCTACGCTAGTTCGTACATCGATTGTGCATATGCACTGTGCTATTCACATTATTATTTTTGCTTTACTTTTATACATAATTTTTTTATTAATTGTAAAATCATGAAGTTTTTCTTCAGTTAAGTTCCATGTGCATTATTTCATTTAACTTATAAAACAAAAAAAAAATAATATATGAACATTTCCACAGTGTACATCATTTAGCTGATATTGCTTTTTGTATTTTTGTTTTTTTTTTCGCAAATCCGCTGATTCGTTTGTTAGTGCAACAACAACAAAAATGCGAATAAAGCAGCATCCAAGCTTTTGATACAATTTTTGGCGGGAAATTTGTTGTACCACAAAGAAAACTCGTTGTTGTTGCCAACTAGATAGCTGTACTAGAAACATATGTAGTGTGGTGCCATGCGACTGTCTGTTGTCAAGCGTTTGTCCATTCTCATGCGTCTGCTGGGTGCCATGCGATGATACAGGATAGCAACGAAGAGTTGTCGTTGTGAAAGTGTGTGTATACGCATTGTAATTCGTTATTGTTGCATTCTCTTCTTTCTATTAGTGTTCGCTATGTATCGTTTGTGTTCGAAAAAATAAATGTTACCCTGCAAGATATTATTTATTTGTGTTTCCTTGACATACGGTACGTGTAACATACGGATTTTTTTAATCTCTGACGAAACCAGAAATATGCCTATATGAAATATGCCTTATATTTATTATGAATGTATATGTTCATTTTATTATGGCCTTGAAATTTTGAATTGTCTCGTCAACATCACTTGATTTATACAATTATTTTTTATTAGTTAATTCATGTTAAAATATAATTCAAATTTTTATGTTATTGAATTTTTTTTTGTTAGTAAAAAATATATTTTTTGTTGAAGAAATTAAAAATATGGAAAATAAGTAACTTAAATACAATTAGTGTTCAAATTCTATTCGTTTTCATAATTAATATGCAGTTTAAGATATTTGTGGCCGATCTTTTATTTAAAATTTAAAAAGTAAAATTTTGCAAGATTCTTGCAAGCAAGAGCAAGAAAGGTATTGCAAGAACAAGACCAATTTAGTATGTTCCTATGCAAGAACAAGAGCAAAAACAAGATTAAAATTTCTTGTCTTGTTCTTGCAAATGATCATCACTATTAAGATATTTATAACGTCATTTAATACATAACGCGAATTTGATATGCAACGGTTTTTTTATTTTAATTTGAAGTCTGTTTTGTATCTTTAACACATAACGTAGTTTTATTTTATAACATAACTTTTTTTTATTATTACGTAATTTTACGTCAATTTTTTTTCGCAACGTACAAACGTAACGAGTGTGTAATGTAATTTTTACGCTACGTAATTTTATGACGTATCGTTATTTTAGTATAAAACTAATCACATAATGCTATTTTATAAGTCAAGCAATATTTTTTATTTTATTACGTTAATCTATTGTGTAATTTAATATTATAACTTCACGTAATTTTATTACGTAGTATAAATTTATTACGTAATATAAATTTATTACGTAAGAAATTTTTTGAAAGGAACATCATTTATTACGTAACACAATTACATAACATTGCGTAATTTTATTACATAATGTCATAATTTAACATCATTTTTTAAAGTAACTTAATTGTAATACGTAACGCAATTGTATTACGTAACGAATTGTATTTTAAATTGTATTAGGTATTCATAATCGATAACAAACACCAAAAACATACTACATTGCTTACGTAAAATATTGTAGAACACTTTGTAACAGCTACATAAAACAATTTCTTACGTAAAGTACTTTTTTGCTAAAACCAATATGTATTATGTTGAATACATTACAACAATTACGCAAGCATTATAACAGATAACCTCATTTACAAAATCGAAGATAAACGCATTACGCTAACGTAATATCAATGACGTAACATTGTAATATCAATGTCTAATACTAAAGCTTTGTTGACCTAAAATGCATCCAAAGTAAATACTTTGGATCTCCTTTAGCTAAACTGCTGCCAGTTACGTTGTAGAATGTAGAATGTAAAATGTAAAACGTAATGAAAACATTCTCGCTGTTACGCTTAAGCCATAAACAAACAGCGCTGCCAGCTACCTATTTCTGGTACGTAACGGACGTACGTCTGGTTAGCTTTATTGCTCCCAGCGCAGCTTTTGGTAAAGAAAAAGCTTATCTAAATTTTACGTTATTGTTGGGTTTTTTATTTTTATTTTTGCAAATTCCACGGAAGTGAATTTTTGCTTTTATTTTTGTTACGTATAAAATGTGCGCTTTTTATTAGTATTTTTCTTTCACCTTTTTTTTTTTATTTTTCATTACATTTTTTTTGTATTTTTTTATAACGTTTTTTTTATATTTTATTCCGTTTTTTTATATATTTACTTTGCGCACAGTGGCAACGCTCTGACAGATAAACAAATAGCACATTTATTTAAAACTTAACTCTGCGCTTTACGTTGCTCTCTACGTAACCTTATCGCAATGCAACGTAACAGAGCGTAACACAGGGCAAATCCACGTGATGGCCAACACTACGTTGTATTTGTCTTATTTACAATGGTTATGTAAAATTGGACAAATTCTCGTGTTCAAAATAATGCGATTTTATTTTATTTTAAATTTTTTGTTACGTTATTTTTGTTACGTTTAAAAATGCAAATTAAGCTCCAAAGTCAGACAACCTAAGCTCGAATCGGTGGTTGTGTGATTTTTCAAGGGATTTTTGTATTTTTTTTTTTTCTCATTTTTGTGTCACGATTTTACAAGATTTTTATTATATTGAAGTAGCTAATTTTTCCATTAACTGCAGCGACCACTTATTAGCTACTTTAACCGCAATCATTTAATGTTTGCCTGCGGCTATTTACGAAAATTACTTTACGCAAAAATTTCATTAATACATTTGCTGGCAAACAAAATTGCATTAAAATTCAATAATTGAGCAGATTTCTTAATTAAACGAACGCATAAATAGCGCAATTGATGTAAGTGCCCAATGCCCGAAGCGCTTCTTTTTGCAGAGGGTGTTTTGTAATTTTGACCCCCTGTGGACTGGTTACAATCGGAGTAATGCAATGCACAGTGTGTGCACAGAGTTGCCATTGAATTATATTACTATAATATTAAGGGAATGTAAATTTTCATTATGGAAGATTTGGTTACGTGGAAAATATTAAATTAGGCATTTTTTATAAATGATGAAATGATTTTTGTAAATGATGTACTAAACACACAGAAAACTGAATTTTTGCACAACCAACTAAATTGCCCTACCGACTATTTTCGTTGCGCCAACAAATGATAAAGTAGTTGCAACAACTTCTTAATTCGATTGTAACAACATTCTTGTCAGAAGCATGAGGTTGTGGCAACCTCCAAGTTGGTGAGCAAGAGGTTCTGCCAACATCCAATCGGTAATCATGTGGTTGTGACAACATCCACATCAGTGATCATGAGGTTGTGAAAACCTCCAATTGAAATTTTAAATTAATAAAATAAAACTAATGTATGTAAGGTATTCTATTATATCATAGATGCGTAAATACAGGACCGATTCGATTTTTTTTTTGGAACCACAAGTCGTATCGGCGGAAAACATTATTTTCATGAATTTGAGCATGATTTCAATATATATTAATCGGTCACAATGGTATATAGGTAATCTAAAGTACAAGTTTCATTTATCTAACTCTTCAATTGTTTAAGTAGTAAGGATTACAACAGACAGACAGACGGACATCGCTAAATCGACTCAGGAGGTCATGCTGATCAAGAATATATATACTTTTCCATACCGGAGATGCTTTCTTCTGGGTGTTACAAACGGCGTACCAAACTGAATATACCCTTTCACTCTTAGTGTAGGGTATAAACAAAAATTTGTAAGTCTACTTAGGAAATTATAAATTCAAAAACTTCCTAGTAAGTTTTCAAAATTGTTCATTTATGCTAAGAACATTTTTGGATTTAATTTGGGAAAAGGTCGACCGATCCGCACCAAAATTTGACAGGATATAAAGAATCAAAAAATGAAATAACATTAAAAATAGTCTTGATCGAATTAGCATGTTATGGATTGGTATATTTTCATGCATTTAAAATTTATAAAATTTTAATTTGTATTTTTTATATATTGAAAATTATTGAGCATATTGATCACTTCAAAGTTCAACTATGATCTGCGTCATTGGATATTTTTTTACCAAATTGGATTCTTTTGAGACTTTTCGAATACCCAACTACCAAAAAAAGTCCAATGAACATTTAAGTCTAATTCTATGAAATCGAGGTTCAAATATCAAATTTTTTAAAATAAAGTTAATTGAAAACATGAAAAAAGACACTACTTTTAGCACTCACATTAATACTTTTCATATAGTTCAAAAGTTCTTATTGGTGGATATATTTGTTTAAGTACCGCCAATCACTGTTAATACAAGATAGTGGCTGTTTGTGAAATTTCAAATTACTCCGTAATTCAATGAGCTCAAAATAGGAACAATAGATGGAAATAAAATAATTAAGTATGAGTTAAAGATGTGTAATAAAAAAAAGAATAGTTTATGTTTATAATTATATAATATAAATAACAAAAAAATGTAATTATAAAAAGAAAAAAAAAATATTGTATAAAAAAAATATTAGCACTAAATTTACTTTTTTTTACATTAATAAAGGGTTTTTCAACAGGGACGCTAGAAAAGTAGAGCGACAGGGACAGCAAAAGACGCCATATTTCTTGCCGCTCTTTTGACATTTCTCCTCAGTAAGGTTTTCCATTTCATGATGGAAAGATATACGAATTCGAATTTCGGTAGTAAATTTTAATAATTTCGACTAGTTGTTGGCTCGTATATCTTTCCATCATGAAATGGCACTAGCTGTTGAAAACCCCTTGAAAAAAACTTGAAAAACCCTTTATGAGATATGCTTACATGTAAATAAAATGTTTTTCACATTCAAACATATATATGTTTCCAAGAACGCCAAAATTGTTGATTCTTAACATAAGTATGTTTGAACGAAAACAAAAATATGTATAGCTGTTATTATAATAATGTTTGGCAATACAATAATACTTCTGTTTCCATAAAGCCCCAAAATTATGTTTGGGAGAGCCTTTTTTTTGCAGTGTGCAGATTACAACAAATTTTTTTCGGATGCAACACTGAAACGTTGGTTCAATTAACCTCATGCCAAAAGAGGATTTTTATTTGTGTAAGTTTTGCGGCATTTCGATTTTTATTTGTATTCCACAAGTGAAATTATTATGTGTTTTACCATAAAATGTGCGATTTTGTATTATAAATGTTTTCGGTACAAACTCTAAGTGTTAAAATTAGACACAAAAATAATTGATACAACTTTATAGACAATTTCAGAACTCTTTTTCTTGTATTGTTAACGATTTAAAATAATAATTGTAGTCTCATTATAAAATTCAGTATAGTCTCTGATATCAAGATTTAAATTTTCGACTTACGTACCAGACCCACCGTTATTATTGAATTTTATGATATTATTTCTTTTCCTAGGAATGGCAACTCTGTCTTAGCATTCAATGTATCTCTGAATAAGTATCTCTATGCATGAAACCAATAAATTCATTTCAAATTTTTGCAAACCACAAAAATTCATTTAAAATGCCTGCGGGTATTTTAATGTGCCGGATATTAAACGCAATGCGCGTTTTCCTCCAGAGTCAAGTCGCGTGTTTTCTGTAAAACTTTTTTGCAGGGTGTCATCATAGTCTTTCGGAAACTTCATTATTATGCGTTTCAATATTTGGCATATTTTTCGCGCAACTTATTCAATTGTGCAAAGTGTTTGCAAGGAAATTGAGTGCAAAATATTATAACGCTAATGCAAATCGAGTTTGTGCTAAATTCCAGAGGGTGAAAAAGAATTCACCAGATTAAATCGGATTCTTTTAAAATAGCTAAAGCGTAGAGAATTGGTATGAGAGATCGGAAAAATGTTATATATTTTTTTTAAATTCAAGATTTGATAATAATATTATATTTAAATCAATATAATAGCTTTTTTATTTCATAAATTAATATAGTAAAATTTAAACTAAGAATACAGTTTAAACATTCGATTGTTCGATTGATAAAATTTAAAATTACGGAAAAAAATCGTAATTTTTGTAAAAATAAAAATATATTAGAATTAAAACATAGGTTTTAAAATATTTTGACACAATAACATTTAAATAAATAGAAATGAAATTTAAATTTCTGTAAAATTCAGATTCAAAATATTTCAGTGGCAATATGAAATAACAGCATTTGAACTTTTCAAGAGAGGAAAATTAATATTTTCTACTGATTTCAAAAATTATCTTTTAAAATGTCATAAAAATTATTTTTGCAAATTATAGAAAAACTTAAATTAAATAAATATAATAAATGTACATATAAAATGTGATTTCAATGCGTACACACAGAAAACTGTTTGTTGTGGATTTGTTGCGGAATTTGTTTGCGGAAACTTGCTAATTAGGAGGTTGGTACAACCTCCTAGTCAGCAAGAATGAGATTGTGCTAACCTCCTAGTCAGCAAGCATGAGGTTGTGCCAACCTCCTATTCAACAAGCATGATGTTGTTTAAACTTACTAGGATATTGTATGAGCATGAGGTTGTTTAAACCTCCAAGTCAGCAAACATGCCGAAACCTCCAATTGAAATTTTATTTTAAGACATTTTTGTATATATAAAACTTATTTATGTAAATTTTTCTATATGAATTTTTGATGTGTAAATATGTCACGCACACAATTTTCAAAAATATATCTATTAATTCCTGTTCCCTGAAATATTTTTCAACAAAACAGTATGAAGACATATTTAATATTTTATTTCATCAAAATTAAGCAACATAAAAAACTATTTATAATGCCACATATGGCCACATATTTTTATATTTTTATTATATTTCACTAGCTAAACAGCAATTTTTATGAATTTATTCATTATTTTATTAATAATCATTTATTTATTTCGCATTTTCACTTAATTAATGAATTTCATATTTTTTGCAACTTGTGAAAATTTTTGACGTTTATTTATTTCTGCATGTATCCATAATTTTTGGCAAGAAACTGGCAACCAAACTGCTGAAAGACACAAGGTTGCCGTTTGTCATTTATTTTGTTGATACAATAACTTACTCAGTTGCAGTAACAAATGCACAAACGTCAAATTTTGGCAGAATGAAAAATGCAATCATGAGGTTACAGCAACCGAACGTGCAGTTGCGCGGACTAACATTTCGGTTAGAGTAAAAAATGGTACGTTCATTTTAATGACATGAGGTTACAACAAATGTATTTGCAACACTGAAACGTTGGTTCAATGCCAAAAGAGGATTTTTCTGTGTGTATAGATAGATTGTTTGCCTGCGTGTTTCGAACCATTTAAAATTTAATATTTATAAAGTAAAACTCAAAATTTCTCAAAAATAAAATTGTAGATCATACTACAATTCGTTCAAAGATAACGAGATAATGAAGTTTTCTCGTTACAAGAATTATTCCTAAATCGAACCGATAGAGAACCTCAATACGTATTAAACTCCACAGACAAATCGAATATACACAACGAAAATGGTGGACAAAATTTCATTTACGAGATATAGACAAAGAAAATTCTAAACTTAACAAAACTTTTCGAAAATTTGGGGATCATATTAAGTATTTGAATTTATTAAATAATAACGGAAATTATAAATTTGAAGAATTAGATTTTTTTTATTTTAGAAAATTATAACACAAAACAATAGTTTTTCCTATTAATTCAATAGTTTTTATAGTACAGGGTTTTTCAAATGGGACGCTACAAAAGTAGAGCGACAGGGACAGCAAACGACGCCATATTTCTTGCCGCTCTTTCGACATTTCTCTTCAGTAAGGTTTGCCATACGAGCCAACAACGAGTCGAAATTATTAAAATTTACTACCGAAATTCGGAGTCAGTGGCCTCAGCGTTGAGAGCGCTACGTCCAATTTATGGTCGTCATAATCGTCCTAGCAGATCAACAATTGAGCGTCTAGTGGACAAATTTGAATCCACAGGCACAGTACAAAATGTTCCCGTGCCAGTGAGACAAAGAAGTGCCCGTAGTGTCGAGAATATTGCTTCAGTTGAAGAAAGCCCAACTGTGTCTCTCACACGTCGTTCTCAAGCGTTGGGCATCTCTGTGACGTCCTTGTGGCGAATTTTGCGAAAAGATCTTGGCCTACATCCTTACAAAATCAAATTGACGCATGAACTGAAGCCGCTTGACCACCAGAAGCGTCGTATGTTCGTGAATCGGGCTGAGCAACAACTTGAAAATGATTCGGATTTTCATCGAAAAATCATCTTCAGCGATGAGGCTCATTTCTGGCTGAATGGCTTCGTCAATAAACAAAATATGCGTTATTGGTCAGACAGCAATCCACACGTACTCAATGAGTCATCATTGCATCCTGAAAAAACTACAGTTCCAATTTGACGCTATATGATACATAGATGCAAAGTTATATAATTTTTAAAAAGGGTCTAAGCGTCATATTTTATTTTTTTTTTTAAACCACCTTTTTCATAGAAACATTTTTCTCGGCAGTAAATGGCAAACCTACGAGAGTAAAACATTGTCTATGGAAAGCTCTAACCCGCCGTTCGGATTCGGCATTAAACTGTAGGTCCCACCACTTTGAGTACAAATATAACACGCACAGCTTAAAATGGTGAGAGAGCTCGGCCTAAGTTCTTATAGGACTGTAGTGCCAAACTATTATTATTATCCATAAAAATTTGAAGCAAATCCAGAGTATCAAAATTATTACGCGTTCGATTTGAAAAAGAATGTTTAATGTACATTTGCTTAATTAATTTATTTTGTACTAAACAAAAAGTCATGAACTTCAATCAATTTTTCAAATCAATTTTTCATTTATTAAATCTTTTGTCATTCTTTAATTTACAAAACCGTACCATCTCTAACTTATGGCGGTTGCTATGACTAACTAAAAGCATCGATAGACAGGCAATCTGCTGTTGACTTTATTGCCATCGCTTCATCAACATCAGCATCAATGACACGAAAGCCAACAGCATTACCAATACTTCCTCTACTCCATTTTTACACAATATTCTTATTCTTGAATCATCATTGTACCATACTCCACTCCACACCACCTACCCACAATGAACATTCAGCAATACCAATGCATTGCTCAATTTTTCATCTAAAACGAAAACTATTTGTCAAATGTTTCTTGTCCATCTGCGTTTTTATTTTAAATTTTATTTTGCAAGCATTTTTCTTTTTTCAGATTTTTTTTATATTTTTAACATTTTCATTGCTATTTTTTTGTTTTTTTTTATCCTTCTATTTTATATATATCGTTTTTTATTTACATTTTAATTTTTTTTTTCATTTAAAATTTTTTCTTTTTTATATTTATTTTTCTTTTTTATATTTATTTTTCTTTTTATTTTTATCATTTCTTTATACGATTTTTATTTTTATTATATACTTTTTTTTCTTTTGTATTTTCTTGTATTTTTTTTTTTTTTTTTATCTTTTTATGTCTTTTTTGTCACTTTTTGTTTTTTTTTTACTGCTTGTCTTGTTTATTGTTCATTCCTTGGTTCCATTTTCTCTTATTTTATTCTTTTATATTGTAACTGTTGCTTCATTTATCTTCCAAGTGACGCTACTAAATAAATCTATTTGTGAAAATTCAATTGCAAACATTGACTTTTTCTAGTAAATATATCAACTTTGAACACCGACTCACTCAGTTATAGAAAAACAAACACACAGACACATTAGGGCACACACACACAGACACACACAAACACATTTATAATCAGACATATTGCATTGCACACATACACTCACACACACATAGACTCAATCAGTTTCTTATTTATAATAAAATATGCTAGTTGAAAAAAAATATACTGAAGAAACTCTGTAAGTTGAGAAATGTTACGAGTATTTGCAGTAACTCTATTTAAAGAAGAGAAAAACTGTCCTTTTAAATAGTTTATTTTGTTCAGAAATGATTCATGATTCATGAATACAAAATTTCATTGGTACTCTCCCATTGAAAATATATGGTTAATATAAAAAACCCCATACAGAATATATTAAAAATAATTAGTTTTGGAGAATTCGAAACTTTTGTAAATATATTCTAAAAATTCTTTTATCATTAAACACACCCAGTCAAAAACATTTTCTAGAAAACCACCCGAGTGAAAATTCGTAAGACATCCCTACCAACAATTAGAAATTATGATTAGAAATCATAATCTTGAAATCTGTTCTAATTTTAATACAAACCATATGTGAATAACAAAATTATTTTTAATGCTAATCATAAAATTCGGTTATAGAAAATTCGATAGAAAAAATTATTCTCTCCTCAAAAATAAGTGTTAAAAACTAATGAAAAATAAATTCAAATTTTGAAGATTTCTTCCAAATACCCAGTCTGCCATGTCTCGGAGACCTCCGATGCATAGTGTGCCCAAACGCTCTTAAATCGGGTGAAATTCAGTATTTTCGGAACCATTCAACCGATTTTAAAAATTTAATAAGTGTACAGAGAGAATTTGAGAGAACTTAAGTTTTAAAATTAAAGTATCTTTCATGAGAGAATGAAAGATACTTCAATTTTAAAACTTAAGTTCTCTCAAATTCTCTTGAGATAAAAATCAGTAAAGTTGTGATTTTTTTCATGAAAAATCGTTCAAAAAGTTCAAAAGTTATCCGATTTTTAAAATTGTTTTAATTATGTAAAACTTACATTGAGATCTAAAAAAAATTACATGAGAAAATATCCTGATTAGTTTTAAAGATATAGACTGGAACATGATTTTTTTTTAATTTTTAAAGACTTTACATATTTATACATAGATTGTACATTTTATCATGAAATCAAAATATTTGATCATGAAATCTGCAGGGGGGAAAAATCAAAAAAAAAAAAATGTGAACTTTGACCAGTGATGCCAGATTGGTTAAAAATTATTTGGATAAGTTTTATCATGTAAAAGATTCTCAGTAATGTTACCAAAAATTAATATAACCAAAGTACATGTTACTGAAGAAAAAAATACTTACGGATATTTGCGTAAAAGTCCAATTTCCAAAAAAAAAATGAAAAAATTGAAAATAAAAAAAAAATCGACTTTACAATTTTATATATATTAAACCACTTGAGATATTTCAAAATGGTTTTCAGTTTATGATTTATGTGTTAATTGTTTATAAAAGTTCCATACAAATATTTTGATTTCATGATAAAATGTACAATCTATGTATAAATATGTAAAGTAAAGTCTTCAAAAATTAAAAAAAAATCATGTTCCAGTCTATATCTTTAAAACTAATCAAGATATTTTCTCATGTAAGCACATTTTCTTTAGATCGCAATGTAACTTTTTAATAAACAAAAGAATTTTAAAAATCGGATTATTTTTCGATTTTTTTACAATTTTTGAAAAAAATTTCATGAAAAAAATCACAACTTTACTGATTTTTATCTCAATAACCATGAAAGATAAAAACTCCAATTTTAAACTTAAGTTCTCTTAAGTTCTTCCCTCTCTGTAAACACTTTTTAAATTTTTAAAATCGGTTGAGTGATTCCGAAAATACTGAATTTCACCCGATTTGGGCACATTGTGCGATGCCTCGAAGTTTTCTCGAATAACTTCGATTAAAAAGTTCGATTTCGTAAATTTATCGATTCTAATTTTTAAAATTTCTCGTGCATTCGCATCGATATTGCTGAATTTTTCGAAGCAATCTCGAATTTTGATGCATCGTATAAAATAAGATTATAATCTATACGATAAAATTAAGATCAGACAGCCTAATGAAGCAACCGGATCAGAATAGCAATTTCAAATAATGACACATTTTGTATCAAGTACTGATGTGGAAGGTTGATCATTATATTATTTGAAACCTGACAAGCCTCATCGGACAATAACATCATTCTGAAGTAAATTTCTACTCAGCTACATTCGAAAAATTAACATGACTGTCTTAATCATATTGCTCTTTCCCTATCTCTCTGTCTATATTATTTGACTACTCTACTCCACAAAATGGAAAAGATCTATGGACATTCATATACATTTCTCATACAACTTGTATGTTCAATAATTGACTCGGGAAAATTTGCTCTAGAAAGAATTGTTTCGAAGAATAGCTATCTCGAGTAGGAATTGTCTTTTCTCTGGAAATAATTGCTTTGTGGGCAAATTGTCTAGGGAAGAATTATCACAGGGATGAATTGATTCGAAAAATAGAGAAGAATTTTCGAAAAAGAATTTTCTGGAAAGAATTGTTTCGTGGAAAGATTGACTCAGAGAAATATTTGCTCTGAGAATTGAATTGTCATGGGCTCAAAAACAACAGAAAATAAAAAAAAAGGAAAAAACGGAAAGGAAAAATAAAATTAAAAGCAAATACAAAGATCAAAAGCAGAAACACAAAAATAAAAGCATAAACACAAAAACAAAAGCAAAACACAAAAGCATAAACACATAAGCAAAAATACAACAAAAAATGCAACAACAAAAAACACAACAACAAAAACCCAAAAATAAAAACAAAAACCCAAAAACAAAGCAAAACCACAAAATCACAAAAGAAAAACAGAAAAGCAACAACAAATACAAATCAACCACTCTAAAATTTATCACACTAAAATTCACCACACTAAAATTCACCACAATAAAATTCACTAAACTTAAACTCACCCCATAAAATTCACCAACTTAAGCTCACCGCACTAAAATTCACCACTCTAAAACTCACCACAATAAAATTCAACACATATAAACTCACCATACTAAAATTCACTACACTAAAACTCACCACACTGAAACTCACCACAATAAAATTCACTACACTTAAACTCACTACACTAAAATTCACCACACTAAAACTCATCACACTAAAATTCACCACACTAAAACTCATCACACTAAAACTCACCACACTAAAACTAACCACACTAAATTTCACCACACCAAAACTTCTACTGGGAAAAACTCTACGGGAATGAATTCTACTGGGAAGAATTCTACGTGGAAGCACAGTCTGAAAAATAATTCTCTATGAGAAAAGTTGTTTTAGCGGAGAATTAGTTTTGTTTTTGTTACTACAATTATAAAACCAATAAAAAAATGTCCACAGCGAAGCACGGGTCCCTGATACAAATAATAAAAATATTTTTTATATTAATAAAATTGCTCCATATCATTGCATTCACAAAAAATCTATGCACGAGTCGTGCACGGATCCAGCTAGTCATGATATAATCCTAGTAGAATTGTACTCTATTAGGGCTGTGTGATAATGAATGAGGGTTATTACTAGAGATGGGCGCGTGCCTGTTTTTAATGGCACGGACACGCACGGGCACGCCGATAAATGCACGCACGAGCACGAGCCCGACGAGTAAATTTACAGGCACGCACGAGAAGCACGATAAAACACGGGATTTTAAAAGACACGAAGAAACACGGAATAACACGAAAAACACGGAAAAACACGAAAAAAGCACCAAAAAACATGAAAAAGCAAGCTTAACGTGAAAAACAATACCGGGACCATTTCGATTTTTGGAACCAGAATCGTTATTAAAAATGTGTTGAACCGGTACTGAAATCGGAACATATATTTTTTTCTGGTTGGAATCGGTACCGCTATATTATAGTCTCAGTCAGGGAACGCAAAGAACCGGAATCGGAACCGTTATTAAAAATGCATGGAACCGGAATCGAAACCCTTTTAATTTGTGGGTTGAAACTGGAATCGGAACCGGAACAACATTTTTACAAATCTTGGAACCCGAACCGGAACCATAAGTAAAACTAAAACAACAGGTTTTTTAAGAAGAGGTTAAAATACAACGAAATTTTTTTTCTGAAGTACGAAGTAAGGGTTTTTTTTTAAATTGGGGTAGAAACTATAAAAAAAGTCTTTAATGGGCACGTGCCGGATTTTGGAGGCACGACAGCAACTAGCACGCACGGAGATTTGCACGCACGAACTCAGATTTTCGGGCGTGACACGAAAAAAGCACGGCACGCGCCCATCTCTAGTTATTACAATAAAAAAACATCGGTATCAGTTTCAGATCATCTCCCTGGAATAAAATCTACTAGGGGCAATGAATTTATTTTTACTGTATGAATTAACTTTATTTCTAACCTGTTAAGGCAGTAACATTGTTAGTAAAAGGCTCTACATTTGAGAATTTAATTAAAATTCAAATTTATGAAAATGTACAATATAAATATCACAAAATATTTTCCATCTTTATGAATTTACAATGTAATTTTTATTTTGTTTACTATATATTTTATTTCTGTTCTTTGAAGCTTGTGGCGTTTGCAATAAAAATCAACATTTACACATTTCTGCACATACGTTAATATTTTTCAAAATGCAATTTATTTCCTTATGTGAAAAATAAGAAAATCTAAAAAAAATATCATGAGAGAAAAACTAAAACCGCCGCACAAAGACAGATATCAAGTGAATGTAATCATTGCTGCAGATTTCTATGTGTTTTATTTTTCTAATTTTATTTTTATACTTTTTTTTAAATTTTATTTCAGTTTTAAATTAGATATTCTTCAGTCACAGAATTTGTAATAAACAAGACGTATAGAAAATTCATACATATTTCATATTTCCATGAAGTGAAGTTGTTAGTGAGGGTGTTAAATAAAATTTCTATTAATGCATGTGATAAATAAGAGATTTAGTCGTAATTAGTTTTACAGAACCAAATACGGACATCTCTACAAACTAATAAAAAATAATTTCTTTTAATGAAATAATTAATTGTTAGTGAACATTTGAATTTTTAATGAAAAATTCAATATTTAGTGGAAATATAATTTTTAGTGAAAAATTGAATTTTATGTGAAAAAATGCATTTTTAGTGAAAAATTGACTTTTTAATGAAAAATTTAATTTTTAGTTAAAAATTTAATTTTTAGTTAAAAATTTAATTTTTAGTTAAAAATTTAATTTTTAGTTAAAAATTTAATTTTTAGTGAAAAATTTAATTTTTAGTGAAAAATTGAATTTTTAGTTAAAATTTGAATTTCTAGTGAAAAATTTATTTTTTAGTGCGAAATTAAATTTTTATTAAAAAATTTAATTTTTATTAAAAAATTATATTTTTAGTGAAAAATTTAATTTTTAGTAAAAAATTGAATTTTTAGTGAAAAATTGAATTTTTAGTGAAAAATTGAATTTTTAGTGAAAAATTGAATTTTTAGTGAAAAATTGAATTTTTAGTGAAAAATTGAATTTTTAGTGAAAAATTGAATTTTTGTGAAAAATTGAATTTTTAGTGAAAAATTGAATTTTTAGTAAAAAATTGAATTTTTGGTGATAAATTGATTTTTAGTGAAAAATTACATTCTTAGTGAAAAATGGAATTTTTAGTGAAAAATTGAATTTTAGTGAAAAATTAAATTTTTTGTGAAAAATTAATGTTGAATTTGAATTTTTAGTTAAAATTTGATTTTTTGTTAAAAATTTAATTTTTAGTTAAAAATTTAATTTTAAGTTAAAAATTTAATTTTTAGTTAAAAATTAATCTTTAGTCAAAAATTTACTTTTTAGTTAAAAATTTACTTTTTAGTGAAAAATTGAATTTTTAGTGAAAATTTGAATTTTTAGTGAGAAATTGAATTTTTAGTGAAAAATTGAATTTTTAGTGAAAAATTGAATTTTTAGTGAAAAATTGAATTTTTTTTAGTGACAAATTGAATTTTTAGTGAAAAATTGAATTGTTAGTTCAAAATTTAATTTTTAGTTAAAAATTTATTTTTAGTGAAAAATTGAATTTTTAATGAAAAATTTGATTTATTGTTAAAAATTTAATTTTTAGTGAAAAATGTAATTTTTAGTGAAAAATTGAATTTTTAGTTAAACATTGAATTTTTAGTTACACATTTGATTTTTTGTTAAAAATTGAATTTTTAGTGAAAAATTGAATTTTAGTGAAAAATTGAATTTTAAGTGATAATTTGAATTTTTAGTAAAAAATTTAATTTTTAGTGAAAAATTGAATTTTTAGTTAAAAATTGAATTTTTTGTTAAAAATTTAATTTTTATTGAAAAATTGAATTTTTAGTGAAAAATTGAATTTTTTTAGTGAAAACCTTAATTTTTAGTGAAAAATTGAATTTTTAGTGAAAAATTGAATTTTTAGTGAAAAATTGAATTTTTAGTGAAAAATTTAATTAGGTAGTGAAAAATTAATTTTTAGTGAAAAATTTAATTAGGTAGTGAAAAATTAATTTTTATGAAAAATTTAATTTTTAGTGAAAATTTGAATTTTTAGTGAAAAATTTATTTTTTAGTGAAAAATTGAATTTTTAGTGAAAAATTGAATTTTTAATGAAAAATTGAATTTTTAGTGAAAAATTGAATTTTTGTGAAAAATTGAATTTTTAGTTAAAAATTTAATTTTTAGTTAAAAATTTAATTTTTAGTTAAAAATTAATTTTTAGTTAAAAATTTAATTTTTAGTTAAAAATTTAATTTTTAGTTAAAAATTTACTTTTTTGTGAAAAATTGACTTTTTAGTGAAAAATTGAATTTAAAGTACTAAATTTAATTTTTATTAAATTAATTTAAATATTCAATTACTCAAAACTAATTTCATTTCTTCGCAATTAAGGCATTTTCAATAGTCCCACAAACACTTACCACATACCACAATTTGTACACTGAGGGAAAAAAGTAATAAAATTAAATAAAAAAGCAATAAATTTAAATACTTTTCGACACGTTTTTCACCCGTAAATACTTTTTATTTAAACTGGATGTAAATGCTTTTTATTTAAATTTATTACGTACGTAATAAAATTTGATGTAAATACTTTTTATTTAAATTTATTACGTATGTAATAAAATTTAAAGTAAATACTTTTTATTACTTTTTATTAAAGTTATAACATTTTAATTTAAACACAATAATATTTATTTTATATGAGATAATATTATTATTTTATTTTTCTTTTTACGAAATTTTTAATAAAATTAAATACTTTTTATTTAATTAAAAATTAAATACGCGCGTAATATTTTTTGTATGGAGTATTACGTTTTTTATTACAAAAGTATTTAAATCAAATTTAAATAAACTTTATTTAATTTTATTACGTCACTTTTTCCTTAGTGTAGGTACTTAAAAATATCAATAGACTCCGCTCAAACTGTATAAATAATTTTCCATCTTAAAATAATATTTTTGCAATGATTGTCAACCCTTATAATGTTATTTCAATCCAGACACCACTTGTCAAAGGCAAGAGTAACACAATGCAACACCCCGCAAATCACACAAACCATGCAAGAATCCACTTAAATTTGACTCAATGGACTTTTGGACGTTGTCTTTTTTCTAACTTTTTTTTAATACTTTTTGCTTTTTTTTTTTAGCATACAGCTGACCACTAGTCCAACGTCCAGCGCTGAGCATCGTTGTCATCAAACATCGTCGCGTCGCATCGTTGCCATCATTGGAATCATCGGCATCATCAGCATCATCAACATCAATGGATGCTATGCCTCATACATGTTGCACCCGCAGGGATTCAATTTCAATTTTAGCTTCGAGATTTCTTTTGGCTTCTTTTGCGAGATTTCATTTGGCGCATCAGTGGATTTCTGGCTAAAGATGTTGTTGTGGTTATTTTGGGAATATTTTTTTTTTATTATTATTTTTTGCTTTTTATTTTGAAGTGATTCTCATTGGTAACGTGTCCGTCATTTGAGCCTTAGGCGAATTTGTTTCTGGATTTTCTTGCTGTTGTTTTGGCGTAGTTATTGGTAACGATTTTTTTGGGTGTTTTTTTTTTCGGTGTAGTTTTGGTTAGAATTTTGATGAAGTTTTTAGAGTTTTTCGATAAGTTTTTTGGAGATTTTTTCGATGTCTTTATATGTTTTTTTTTAGTTTGAAATTGTTGAAGATTTGAGTGAATATTTTATTAGGGTTACAGCCTAATTCTGCTCCAACAATTTATACCCATGACAATTCATCATCAAGACAATTCATCTGCAAGACAATTATCTTCTGGAAAATTTTTACCCGACAAAGAATTCTCTAATATTTTTTAGAAGACTTATATTGAGAAGAATTGTTTGGAGAACTCTCTGTTCGGGAAAGAATAGAATTTGTGGATCATTTTCCCCTGCAAAATTCACCCTCAAGTCAATTTTTCCCGCAAAATACACCCTCAAGGCAATTTTTCCTCGAGACAGTATCTTCTCGAACAATTCTTTCCCGGACAATTCTTCCACGATCATTCTAACGAAAACATTTGTTTTTGGACAGAATTGTCTATGGAAATAGTTAATTTTGGGAAGAATTGTTCGAGAAGCCTTGTCGATAAAAAATTGTCCGGCTCACGTATCTTCTCGAATAATTCTTTCCCGGGTAATTCTTTCCCGGGCAATTCTTTCCCGGACAATTCTTCCATGATCATTCTTACGAAAACCTTTGTTTATGGACAGAATTCCCTATGGAAATAGTTAATTTTGGGAAGAAGTGTTCGAGAAGCCTTGTCGATAAAGAATTGTCCGGCTCTCGAATTTTTTCTATGGATTTTTTTGCTCTATTTTCTGAAAGCCACTCGTTCCGGTTAGAATTATCTCTGGAAATAGTTATCTTTGGAAATCATTTTTCCGAGAAGACTTGTCGGGAAGTAATTCCGGCTTACGTATTTTTTGTATGAAAATTTGATTGTTATTTCTGAAAACCATAGTTCTCTTTGGAAATAGGTATCTTTAGAATGAATTATACCAAGAAAATTTGTCGGGAAAGAATTGTCCGGCTCACATATTTTTGTGCTATATTTAGGAGGATTATTTTTAATTGTCTGGGAAAACATTGTCGCATGAATGAAATATTTCTGTTAACATTTTTCTAGACAAGGAATTTTCCGGGATATTTTGGACAATATTTTTAATTATCCGGTAAAGATTTGACTATTGAAATAATTATTTGTGAAAAGAAATATAACAGGGAGATAAAACTATGGGGAATAATTTCACTTTCAGGAAAAGTATGAGAAGTATATGAACATTTTTTGTATTTCTGGGATATTATTTTTTAATTGTTTGGTAAAGAATTGTCTCAGAGGAAAGGTGTATTAGGGAACAAATGTCTATAGAAAGAATTGTTCTGAGAAGACATTTGCGGGGAAAAATTGTCTCTGTTTTTGGAATGTTATTCTATAATTGATCGGTCACGGAGTATAATTGTCATAGGAAATTAGTTTCTCGGAAAACAAATTCTGGGACAACATGTCCGGGGAAGAATTGATGGAGAAAATTTGTTTGGTTCCAGTTATTTTTTAAGTCTTATAGAACTTATTGTAATTTTCAGAGTATATTTTTAATCTGAAGAGAATAAACAATTGTTTCTGAAGAGAATAGACAAGCATTATAGAAAAAATGTTGGGGCCAAAATTGCCAGACTTTTTTTATGGAATTTCTAGCTAGATTACTTTTTGTCTTAGAGAACAATGCCTTGAAAAATACATGTCTCTGGATATAAATATTTCTAGAAAAAAATCGTCTAGGGGTAGATTTGTCCAGACCAAGAAGTGAAAAAATGTTTGTTGAATTTTTTGATAGGATATTTTTTAAAGGATTTTGTCGTTTTTTCCTATCATTTTTGTTTTCTTTATCGATATTTTCATTAATTTTATTTTCATTTTAATTTATTTTTTCATTTCTTTTTCTAGTTTTTCTTTGTTTTTCTTATTTTTTTTTTTACTTTTCTTTCTTTTTTGAACGTTTGTCGCCGCTTTGGGAACATTTGTCATTGTTGCGGTTTGAACGTTTTCAATTGCCAACGAATAGTACCAGCAGCCCCATCAGTCACGATAGAAAAACTAATGCTATCATTCCATGTTGTTTTTGTAATTTTCGATGTTATGGTTGCTGTTATTGCGACTACTGTTGAATTTTGATGGAAAATCATATCATACCGCATGTCGTTTGCCATGCTGCGGGTTGTGCATATCAATGAAATGCAAGAAAAATATTGAGGAAACAGCCAGCAAAAAAAAAAAACAATAAAAACAAAATGTGCAAGAAATTTTCAAATTATTGCCAGGGTTGCAGGCGATTTTTGATTGAATTTATTAAATGCTATAAATAGAAAACTACTGAATTTTAAAAGAAAATGTAATGTTTTTAGAAATTAAAAACAAACAAAATATTAGAAAATTATTAAAAAAAGTAGTAAAAAGAATTTTTAGTTTATAGTAAAAAAAAGAATTTTTAGTGAAAAATTAAATTTTCAGTGAAAAATTTAATTTTCGGAGAAAAATGGAAATTATAGTGAAAAGTTGAATTTTGAATAAAAAAAAATATAATTTTTAGTGAAAATTTGAATTTTTAGTGAAAAATTGAATTTTTAGTGAAAAATTGAATTTTTAGTGAAAAATTGAATTTTTAGTGAAAAATTGAATTTTTAGTGAAAAATTGAATTTTTAGTGAAAAATTGAATTTTTAGTGAAAAATTGAATTTTTAGTGAAAAATTGAATTTTTAGTGAAAAATTGAATTTTTAGTGAAAAATTGAATTTTTAGTGAAAAATTGAATTTTTAGTGAAAAATTGAATTTTTAGTGAAAAATTGAATTTTTAGTGAAAAATTGAATTTTTAGTTAAAAATTTAATTTTTAGTGAAAAATTGAATTTTTAGTGAAAAATTGAATTTTTAGTGAAAAATTGAATTTTTAGTGAAAAATTGAATTTTTAGTGAAAAATTGAATTTTTAGTGAAAAATTGAATTTTTAGTGAAAAATTGAATTTTTAGTGAAAAATTGAATTTTTAGTGAAAAATTGAATTTTTAGTGAAAAATTAAATTTTCAGTGAAAAATTTAATTTTCGGAGAAAAATGGAAATTATAGTGAAAAGTTGAATTTTGAATAAAAAAAAATATAATTTTTAGTGAAAATTTGAATTTTTAGTGAAAAATTGAATTTTTAGTGAAAAATTGAATTTTTAGTGAAAAATTGAATTTTTAGTGAAAAATTGAATTTTTAGTGAAAAATTGAATTTTTAGTGAAAAATTAAATTTTTAGTTAAAATTTGAATTTATGGTGAAAAATTTAATTTTTAGTGAAAAATTGAATTTTTAGTGAAAAATTGAATTTTTTGTAAAAAATTGAATTTTTAGTGAAAAATTGAATTTTTAGTGAAAAATTTAATTTTTAGTGAAAAATTGAATTTTTAGTGAAAAATTGAATTTTTAGAGAAAATTGAATTTTTAGTGAATATTTTAATTTTTAATAAAAAATGGAATTTTTAGTGAATAAATTAAATTTTTACAGAAAAATTCAATTAATTTTTAGTGAAAAATTCAATTAATTTTTAGTGAAAAATTGAATTTTTAGTGAAAAATTGAATTTTTAGTAAAAAATTGAATTTTTAGTGAAAAATTGAATTTTTAGTGAAAAATTGAATTTTTAGTGAAAAATTGAATTTTTTGTGAAAAATTGAATTTTTAGTGAAAAATTGAATTTTTAGTGAAAAATTGAATTTTTAATGAAAAATAGAATTTTTGTGAAAAATGGAATTTTTAGTGATAAATTGATTTTTACTGAAAAATTGAATTTTTAGTGTAAAAATTTAATTTTTAGTGATAAATTATTTTTAGTGAAAAATTTAATTTTTAGTGAAAAGTTTAATTTTTAGTGAAAATTTTAATTTTTAGTGAAATATTTAATTTTTAGTGAAAAATTGAATTTTTAGTGAAAAATTTAATTTTTAGTGAAAAATTTAATTTTTAGTGAAAAATTGAATTTTTAGTGAAAAATTGAATTTTTAGTGAAAATAGAATTTTTAGTGAAAAATTGAATTTTTAGTGAAAAATTGAATTTTTAGTGAAAAATTGAATTTTTAGTGAAAAATTGAATTTTTTGTGAAAAATTGAATTTTTATTGCAGCATTAAAGTTTTGTTAAAAATTTACTTCTTAATGTAAAATTAAATTTTTAGTTAAAATTTGAATTTATAGTTAAAAATTTAATTTTTAGTAAAATTTTTAATTTTTAGCGTTAAATTAAATTTCAAGTATTAATCCTACTTCACAAATTTTATTCACCAATAGCTTGTTATTAATTTTGGCCAAGAATTATAAAATCAAATATTTGCTGCCTTTGGCATAAATTGTGCTGTTCCAGGAATCGAGAAGCAGCCAACCAGTTGTCCATTCAACCACCTACCAAGAATTCTATCCACTTGAACCCAATTCCAAAATATAATTGAATCAATTTTTGTTAAAGGAAAATTTCAATTAAATATTTTGTGTGCGCTGTAAACTTTCAGTGGCAACGTTTTTCTTCTACTCTACACATTTTCTTTTATATTTTCTGTGTCATAAGTAAAAAAAAAAAATTTGAATTTTTTTGACAATTTTTATTATATTTTCATTTCATTTATAATATTATTTTATTATTTTTACAGCGTTCGTTAAAATTGCATGTCGCCCCAAGTGCAACACCTTGTGTTAAATGATTTATTTTTTTTAGATCCCGCATTCGCCAAATGAATATCGTATGGGTTTTTTAAAAAACCATTTTACCATTTTTTTTTATTATTATTTGCCCACACAATGACGCTGATGATACAGACGATGTTGACGTCCGACCGACGCATAAGTGAAAATTTTGTGGACAGTAATAAAAAAAAATCTGAAAAATAAAACTGAAATGCGTCGCGACGTTTGTAATAAATTTCGAGTTTTGATGTTTGAGGTTTGCGAACGAACGACAAGGGAGCTGCCAGATTTAAGGGTTTTTTAAATCAGAAAATTTTAAATCAAATATAAATATATTAAAATTGTATTAGAGATTAAAACTGGGATAACAAGTAAAGTAATTAATTAACGTTATTTTGTATTCTCGATCTAAATTTTTACATTTGGTAAATTAATCAACTTACTTACGACAAATTTTACACATTTAAATTGTTAAAAAGATTTGATGTATTTCTTAATATCGAAATTAATAAGAAAATAAAATTCTTAATTTCGAATATAACCACGTAAATGCAATTCAAATGAATAATGGATTCGATTTAGGTTTTACTATTTTCCCTCATTTTAGTAACGGGTTACGGTTTCGGTACACGGATAGAAAAGATTTGTTTGAATATGTTTGAATGTAATTAAAAAATAATACGAAATCACCATACATGTATTACGAATGAAATTATTGTTCTGATTGTAATAACATTTTACTAAGTGTAAACATCTTATAGATTCCCCAGCAGAATCTGTCAAACTTATAATAAATATGTTACAATACAAACATTTTTCAACTGTAACAACTGATATGTGTCTCTTGAAACATATTTATATTCAGTTCGTTCCAAATCATGTTATATTTTAAACATATTTATGTTTCTGTTCAAATATTTCTTTTGTTTAGATGTAGTAATTATTATGTTTCTATTAGAACATATATCATTTTAAGGGGCAATATCGAAATGTTTCCGTGATATCATAATGTAAAACAGAGCTCATTACAACACTGTTCAAGTCTCAAGACAACGCTGTTTACAAATGATTTATCAGGCAATTATATATTATATTTACATAAAATTCCAAACATTCATTTAATGCGGGGAGAGTAAATTTTTTTGCAGCATGTAATAGTCATAATGCTATACCGTATAAAAGTTCCGAGTTGCGGTTTCGATTTGGGTTTTATTTAGAACCGATATAAACAAAAACATTTATATCAAAGTCGGATTTTTTTTGTTTGTGACTTATGTTCCGACAATGGTTTTAGAAAGTAAATGGTTTAAAACGGTCATAGGTTTCAGTTTCAATTTCTGAATATCGTAAGTTTATTACAAAGAGTATTTTTTAAAATATTAAAAATGTATTAAGGGAAGCAAACACTTGGAAGATAGTTTTTAGAATAATTAAAGAAAAAACAGATACAACCATAAGAAAGGTCACATGAGACATTTTTAAGTAAGGGAATTTTGATAATTTTATGAGGAAGTTAGGTGGAATTATGAAAGTTTTAGTCGGTTATCGAAGTGGTATAAATTTACACTGGGTATACAAATTCTAAAAATAGCTGAAATCTTGTAATCACAAAATAAATTCCAACAAGTCAGTTCGTGACAATCACATTTGAATATATCTGATCAAAGTAAATGGGTTTACACAAAAAAGTTCACTTTGCTCGGTACATAGTAAAATTCACCACTAGATGATATTGTTATATAATGTACTTGAACAGATGTAAGTGATCGTGATTCAAATTGACCTTAGGGATATCACTAAATCGACTTAGGAGCTCACGTTGATCACGAATAAATTTGCATACTGGACATGTCTCATATGGATATAATAAATGTAAAACTTTGTTTATGTCATATTTCTATTACTTAGATGATTGTTGTAGCAAAACTAATTTTGTTATCGAGGAAATTATTTCTAAAACTAATAAGAAATACCTATCACGTTGAAATGATAAATATGAGGAAATGTCTTATTTAGCTCAACGGCACAAGTATTTGGTGTTACTATTATTTTTTACATTTTCGAAAGAATTTTCCGGTATCATATTTTAAAACTTAAAAGTAATTATTGCGATCTTTTCTCCCGAAGAAACACTTAAAAGAAATGCAAATTTGTGTGACCATCGCGGATTCTTGTAAAGTGCAAAGTTTGTGGAAATTTCCATAACCAGACTAAGCAGTTCACATGCGTATAAAAGAGATGGGGGTATCTTGCGAACAATAGGGATTCTTGTAAACAAAGAACACAGAAAAAACGAATGCGTTCAGAAAATCGTCGGCGCATTCTTATTTCGCTTTTAAGTCATGCCAGACTAAAAGAATTTTAGAAAAAAAACGACAAACTGAATTTGAATTTAAGTTCGTGCGGACCTAAATATTAAAAAAGTTTGTCTGTACTTTTTTACACTAGCTAGAATGTTTTAGTCTGATAAGACTTAACACAGCACCAATACTGTTTTTTGAACGCATTCTTTTTTGGATGTTGTGGATTGTGTAATTTTTTTGAAAATATTTATATTTTTCTAAAATAAATACTTTTTTATTTTTGAATTTCAACCTATTTAAAGATTAAATTAACTATCTACAAATAGCGAATTTTCAAAATGAAATATATTTTTGAAAAGAAAGCTTATTTTCGTAAAGAAATGTATTTTTAGAAGAATTTAATTTTTGGAAAACATATTTATTAATATGAATTTGTGAAAGAATAGTTGTTTGAAATGGATTTAACGTATGAGCATCACGAATTTTCGCACTAAGCTATGTGTTAGAAAGAGACGGAAGATCATTCAGCGCACTAAGCAATACGCGAGAAAGAGATGGAAGATCAGCATATTAAAACACATGAGTGCGAATGAGATGCCAATAGCATGCGTCATTCATGAAACAAGTAGAACGTTCTCGAAACATTTCGAAGCTTGTCGAAACCTGTCGAACTGATGCATGCAGTATATAAGGGCGTCGCATCTGAGGCACAGGATTTCAGTAGTGATTGAAAAGTGGTCGAGTGCATCTCGTGTGTGATCAATGTCAAGTTAAATAGTGGACTTGCAGCAGTAGTTGGAATTTGTTATTAGTAAAGTTGTTTATAAAAGTGAATTAATAAAGTTAATTGTTATAATTTAAACCAAACATAAGAGAGTATTTATATTGTACACAATCCAGAGATACGAACATGTAGAACAGTTTTCCGTAGACTAAATTTTCGTAACAATATTTTGATAGAAATATATTTTTAGAATGTAAGATTGAAATGTAAACTTTACGAAAAGACATTTTTTTATCAAGGAATAACATGTATTTTTGGAATAACAACTATTTTTAGAAGGAAGTATATTTTGAGTAACACTTTGATTAACAATAATTTACTATTTTCTTTTTAGAAATTAATTTATGTAGGAAAATTTATTTCACAAAACAAATTATAGTAATATAGTAATTTTTTTTTATAAAAAAAAATACATATTATATATTAAAAATGTTCAAAATATGGCAACACTGTTCTGTTCGTCTGGCCGTCTGCATTGTTTTGTCATGAATTCGGTGGCTTTTGAAATGCAATACTGCAATATTTATTAGTATTGTTACAACAACAATATCAAACACTTTGTTGTTATTGACTGATAAAACGTTTATTGCAGTCAAGTTATATTTTTTTTGTTGGTGTTTTGTTGGCCTTTTGTACAATGGTTTGGTTATTTCTGTACGCTCCTTTATTATCCTTCCTCCACGTATTATTTCTGTGCGTCTAGTCATGTGATAAATTGAAAAACATTTTTGACAGTAAATGACGTGTGTAGCACAGACGAAAAACACTTAAAATGGTTGCTGTTTTTTATAGCAATTTATTAAAGCAAAATGAAATTGTAAAAATCGTAGCAAAATGAAGATGAAAATGTTTTCAATAGGAAAAAATTGATTTTAATTAAAATTTAAAATGTTTTTAATTTTAAATATTTTTCATTATTATAGATTAAACAAATTTCTGCAAGCGTAACGGAGTCTCGTGAAGTGCAGACGTTTGTGGAATCTTCTAGAATTTGACTCTGCAGTAAATAAAAGCGCCGCAAAACTTCCGTTGTGATTTGAAAGTAGACCAGTGCTTATCGTAAGCGAACATTGCAAGTGTCTTTATGTTATTATAATATATTTCTATGTAACACATTTATATGTTCCAATATAACATTTTTAAAAATAACAGAAGCAATATAAAAACCAAATAAGACGGACGGTGATATTTTTATTTAATTAACTTTTTGACAAATTCTTAACAATGAACTGGTCATAATTAATTGTTAAACTTGACAAATGTAAAACTTGATTTATTAAATAAAATCGCTGAAGAACAAAAAAGCAGCGAACAAAAAAGCAGCGAAACGTCGGAGAAAAATGAAATAAAATCTTTTATTTGCATTAAAAACAATTAGACCAAAAAAGCCCACAAAATTATATCAACAAAATTATATTAAATTGGTCAAAATTAAAATACATACAATTTATGTTACGAAAATTCAGTCTACGGAAAACTGTTCTACAAGTTCGTATCTCTGGATTGTGTACAAAATAAAAACAGTCTTTTTTACAATAATTAACTACACTCTTTTTTTACAATAATTAACTTTATTAATTCACTTTAATAAACAACTTTACTAATAACAAATTATAACAACTGCTGCATGTCCACTATTTAACTTGACATTGTTCTCACACGACACGTACTCAACCACTTTCCAATCACTACTGAAGTGCTGTGCCTCAGATGCGGCGCCCGTATATACTGCATGCATCAGTTCGACACGTTTCGACATGTTTCGAGAACCTGTTATTCGTTTCGTGAATGACGCATGCTATTGGCATTTCATTCGCACTTATGTGTTGTTAATGCGCTAATCTTTTATCTCTTTCTCGCACATTGTCCCAGTGCGCTGAATGATCTTCCGTCTCTTTCTAACACATTGCGTAGTGCGCTGAATTGTCTTGCGTTTCATTTACTCTTGCGTTTCATTTACTCTTGCACAGTGGAGCAAATTACCTCTTTTCATAAGAAACTTGTATTTAATCGGAAACAGATAAAGATTTTAGCTTTTGTATTATTATAAATAGATTTAATTCAAGATAATTCAGTGTATTAAGGAAATTTATGAGAAACACATGAGTGTGAAACGATTTCTCGTGAATTGTAGAAGTTTGTTAAAACATCTATAATCCGCTGCGCTGCAGATGAGTATAAAGCGATGAAGATATATGATTCATAAAGTATTGAATGATTCATGAAGTGTAGAAGTTTGTGAAAACTTCTAGAATTCGGCTCTGCAGTAGAAAAATGGGACATATCTGAGGCGAAGTACTTTAGTTATGATTTGTAAGTAGACTAGTGAATCTCATCAGCGAAAATTGTTTTTCTTTATGATATTAAAACAAATATTATACAAATCAAAACCTTAGTAATTTAGATCGTTAGCTTGGACTATGCTCTGTATAACGTCCGTAATAATAAAAAGATCATCGAAAAATGTTCTAAAATAAATTCTAAGTTTTCGAGTTTAGATTCAAATATCTTAAAAACATTTCGGAATATTAGGTAGTATTTTTTTGGTATATTGTTATTATTTTTGAAAATTTAAAGAAAAATTTAGTTTACAGTTTTTTTGTAATACTTGTTGTGTAAGACACTGTATTTAGTTTATTCTTAAAAGTCGCTAAGAATTAACTAAAATTTAGATAGCAATTTTCTTAAAAACATTATATCTCACTATCATGCCAAAGGGGTGAATGTGCAATTTTTGACATTTGCGTTTTTTTACATTTTTAAATGTAGTTTATCCTCAAGTATGCTGTGCCAAAATTGCGTGTCATTTTGTTGGATATTTCTAGCCACAAAAGACAAAACCAAAATGACGAATTTGAAAAATTGAAAATCTTGTCATGCCAAAAGGGCGAATCTTTTCGTTTTTTCGCCATAACTTTTTATTGGTATAAGATAAAATAGTGGTGTAAAGGCATTTATTGTTTTTATACCCTACACTAAGAGTGAAAGGGTATATTCAGTTTGGTACGCCGTTTGTAACACCCAGAAGGAAGCATCTCCGGTATGGAAAAGTATATATATTCTTGATCAGCATGACCTCCTGAGTCGATTTAGCGATGTCCGTCTGTCTGTCTGTCTGTCTGTCCGTCTGTCTGTCTGTTGAAATCCCTACTACTTTTAAAATTGAAGAGCTAGATAAATGAAACTTATAACTTAGATTACTAATATACCTACGCTGTATGTGCGAAGAAATTGGCGAGATCGGTCCATTGTGACCACTTATGTTCAAATACCTCATATAAAATGTACATATAAAGATTCATGTATACGTGCTTAGGTAAACTTTTTTGGTCAAATATATATTGATATCATGCTCAAATACATGATAATAATGTTTTCCGGCGAAAAGACTTGTGGTTCACAAAAAAAAAAAATCGAAATTCGGTACACCTACCCATTTGTAAATATGGGTATCAAATGAATGGAAATTCTTCAGCGATTGAATGTTTGTAGTTTTTTTCAGGATTCGTATACCCTGGTGACCTATATATCACTTTGAATGGTAACCACACATATGTGTAGGGTATTTATAGTCGGCATAGACCGACTATAATTTTGATAATCCTAACTATCATAATTACACCTACTTTAAAATTTCCCATGTGATCTAACCTTCCCAACTGGTTTTTTTTCAAAGCACCTATTGTTATAGCATCATTTGTTATTTGCGAGAAATTTTTTTTGGCAAAATATTTGTAATTAATAATGCAGATCGATAGGTGCTTTGAAAACAAACAATAATTGCATAACATCGCTATTTTATCTAGTACCATTAAAGAGTTCAAGGCAAAAAAACGAAAAAATTCGCCCTTTTCGCATGACAAGATTTTCAATTTTTCCAATTTCTTCGTTTTTTAGCTATAATATTTTATTGGTGCAAGATAAAATAGTTGTGTAAAGGTATTTATTGTTTGTTTTTAAAGCACCCATCGATTGGCATCATTATTTAAAAATATTTTGAAAACATTTTTTCCTGCAAATAACAAATGGCAAATTAATGTTTGACAAAATATTTTTAATTAATGATGCCAATAGATAGGTGCTTTAAAATAAAATAATTAATGCCTTTACGTTACTATTTTATCTTGCGCTAATAAAAAGTTATAGCATAAAAAACAAAAAAAATTGCGTTTTGATCAGGATATTCTCTCACAAAATCCGTATTTATAATTCAGTAGGTTGTCCAAATCTAAATATATTTTACATACGTTATAATAATTGACAAATAAACCAAAAAACAGGAAAAAATTTAAAAAAATATTAATTTTGCTAATATTTAAAGCACTTTAAACTTTAAAAATTGATTTCACAACATTTTTAAAAATGCATATTCGCCCCTTTGGCATGACTATGACGATATAATAGAAAATACTGAGTATGCAGTCAAAATCCGTTGATATATGAAATGGCCATACAAAAAATTCTCATTTTGCTAAGTAGTATAATTATCAAGAATTTTATATATTTTCATTTTATTTTTATAGTATTTATTATTTTTATTTATCTACAACATTTTTGCAATGCTTTGCAAATTTTCAAGAAATAAACAACGTCAGCTAAACCTTGATTGTCGAGGCATCAGGTGTGCCAAAAAGAATGTTTTATGCACATTTTATTTTTAGTAGTTTTATTTCATATTATTTTTATATATGTAGATTTTTTTTCTTCACTTTTAAACAGCTTGACACACGTTTGCAATCTTGCTAGACGCAAATGTCTCATGACACTTTGTTACGTGTAGCAACATCTTCTATTGCGTCTTCTATACCTTCCTTATTATTATAATAATATTTTTATTATTGCAATATCCTCAATTTTGTCGTAACATTCTCTTTTTTGTATGCTATATCTGGCACTTTCCACATCGCTCTCACCATATCTTTCTGCTTTGCATAATTTCTTGACTTGCACTGCATCACAATTTGTTCCGCATTTCGCACGTCTCGGAAATCTGTGCAAAGACGTCTCCTTCAACGTTAATATGGCAGCACTTCCGGCGCTCTTCGCTATGAACACTGAGCACTGAGTACTGCACAACGAGCCACACCGAGCACCAAACACTGAGTACTACATACTGAATACCGAACACACTGAACACCAAAGGAGTAACGTGCTCAAAACGTATTTATTTTAAATGCTGATTTTGCACGCGCTGCTACGTACAACGTTGTTACGTTGCGTTATATTAACGTAACGTACAAAATGTATTCTAATGTGTTAAGGAAATTGTTGACCTCTAAAGTGTCTTGAAGTGCAAGTGGAAAATGACTAAAGAATAGAGTACAGCAAAAAGTAAAGTGAAAAAAAAAATAATAAAATGCAGAAAACTATGTGGAAAATGTGCAAAATAAGTGCAGACAAATGTGCAGAAAAAGTTAAATATGCTAAAAGTTCAAAAATCTAAAGTAAAGAATACCCAGAAGTCAAGTGTTGATTATAAACATGTTGAAATGGTAAAGTGGCCAAATAAATTTAAATATTACAGTAGAATTTGATAAATGTAGAATTTAAGTGAATAATTTAAATAGCAAATTCAATAGTTTCAGATATTAAAGCGCTTTCTGAAATTTATGGTATGGACAAATATTCAAATAGACGATTTTTATATTCATCTTTACATATTTTATATTTAGTTGCAGCATTGGTAATGTAGCCGCGGTAGCTCAGTGGTTAGTGCGTTGGACTGCGAGCCGAAAGGTCCCCGGTTCAAGCCTGGACTGGGGCTAACAACATCTTTTCATAGAAACATTTTTTCTATATCGCGCTACCTCTCGGCAGTAAATGGCAAACCTACGAGAGTAAAAATTGCCTATGAAAAGCTCTCACCCGCCGTTCGGATTCGGCAATAAACTGTAGGTCCCACCACTTTGAGTACAAATATAACACGCACAGCTCAAAATGGTGAGAGAGCTCGGCCGAAGTTCTATATAGGACTGTAGCGCCAAACTATTATTATTATTATTGGTAATTTATAATTTATTTGATTTGTTAAATCATTTATAAAAATTCTGCAGTGAAAGACAATTCTATTAGTATTTTAAACAGTTTATCATATTATAACCTGAACTGTTCCATGACCAACATTATATCAAGTATTTCATGTCTTGATGAAGTCTTTGCCGAAAATTAAAAATGTAGACTACGGCGTTGAATAATAAATAGTTTTGCATTCTTAAATTGAATGCTCCTATTTTATTTAAGTTTTAGTGCAAAGTAGTGTTTCCAAATATAAAATAAGATAAAGCATTTACAATAAAATTGATACATGATACATTTTGGATTAAGAAGATATCAGCATAGAGAATTCTATGAAACAAGATGAATTTACTATTAAAGCTAGCTACTCAATAACATCTCTTCCCCAATAATTTGTTCCCAAAAAAAGCACTTCAGCTCTGATATTTTTTTTCTTTAATCCTCTACTTTTCATACACTCTATTTTTTTCACCTAAATAACTCTTTACCAATCCACATCTTCTCTATAAATACAATTGTCAATTCTTCTCCAGTAAATTTTATGCTCCTAACACTTCTTTCTCAGATATCAAATTTTTGAACGAATTTCTTAAAGATTTCTAATTAATTCCTAACATCATTATATTTTCCAGATCAGATCGTCACTGACATGCATTTTAAAAATGTAGGAAAATCAAATTATAAAAATTGAATAGCTTTAAAATTTACTAAACTTTTTTTTTTTTGATTATTCATCAATAAAATATCTTTTGATTTGGACAACTTTCTAAATTATAAATACGGATTTTGTGTGGCTATATCCTGACAAAAACGCAAATATTTTTGTTTTTTGCCATAACTTTTCATGGGTACAAGATAAAATAGTGGTGTAAAGCAATTAATTGTTTGTTTTTAAAGCAACTATCAATTGGCATTATCATTTTAGAATGTTTGTTATTTTCAAGAAAAATGTTTGGCACTACAGTCCTATAAGAACTTCGGCCGAGCTATCTCATACCATTTTGAGCTGTGCGTGTTATATTTGTACTCAAAGTGGTGGGACCTACAGTTTATTGCCGAATCCTAACGGCGGGTGAGAGCTTTTTCATAGGCAATGTTTTACTCTCGTAGGTTTGCCATTTACTGCCGAGAGGTAGCGCTGTATAGAAAAATGTTTCTATGAAAAGATGTTGTTAGCCCCAGTCCAGGCTTGAACCGGGGACCTTTCGGCTCGCAGTCCAACGTACTAACCACTGAGCTACCGCGGCTACATGGCAAATTATTTTCAACCCTTAAATGCCGAAATCGAAGCTTAAAAATATTGTCGTGATCGCAGTAGTATCTAGAAGCTATTATAAGTGTTTGAAATATATTTAATTTTTTATTTTAGAGGTTTTTTTCGAATTTTTGGTTGGAATAGAATAAATAATAAAATAAGTGCTTGGTAATAAATGGTGAGAATATGACATCAACATGGCCGGAGGGAATCCATAAAAAAAGAACTGTTTCATCAAAACAAACGACAAATATTCATACTTTTATGCATCTTTTTACATTTTTCATGATTTTTCATAATAAAATTTCTTGACTTTTGTTTTAAAAAGTCTGAAGTACAAAATGCACTTTTTCAAGTTTGAAGTCCAGGTGCCCAGGGAAAATTTTGATCTGGTTCAAGTAAGTAACACCTATGAGCAAAGTCGTGGAACAAACGTTGGCCAGAATCGCGAGTTCTTTAACATACATGTAGGACGGGTTTTACGGACGGACATTGTACACATTTATACTTGACGAACTTTATATAAAAATAAACATACAGACACAGACAGAAAATATAGACAATAAATCACACAATAAAATTCAGTTGGAAAAGTATACTTAAACTTGCAACACATATAATTTAATAATTAAAATTTAATAAAAAAACTTATAAAATATAAATAAAACATTTATTTAATATTTTTCAGCTCAAAAAAAAGTCATGCTTTTAAGGGTTAAATAAAAATCGATAGGTGCTTCAAAAACAAACAATTCATGCGTTTACACCAATATTTAATCTTGTACCAGTATAAAGTTATGGCAAAAAGATTTTCCATTTATCAAATTCACCCTTTTGGGTTTGTATTTTGTGGCTAGAAATATTCAACAAAATCTCACACGATTTTGGTACAGTATACTTGAGGTAAAACTACATTCAAAAATGTAAAAAACGTAAATTCAAAAAATACACAATCGCCCCTTGGCATGATAGTGACGATATCTCTTATCTTAGATTAAATTTCTACAATGATAAAAATGAGATTTTAATTCTTTATATAAGGCACTTAAATAAAAATTTGTGGTCCTTAAAAAGGAGCCTTTTTAAAATTCTGAAAAAAATCCTAAATTTTCGTCAATTTATTGTTAATGTTCATGCAAAATTTCAAGATGGTATTTTGATTGCATCATATTTTAAAAAATAATTTTCTAAATTTTATCAATATTTTTTGTATTAAAAAAAAATATATTTTTTTCAAAATATTTTTTTGCAATAGTTTTTCAATGTATTTGTAAATCTAATTTCGAAAATAGCGTCAGTTTCATCAAATTATCTCTAGTTTTTGAAATATATACCATTTTTCGAAAATCGTAAAAACTATATGCCAAAATCAATATCTCAAAAACTAGATTGAATATGATAAAACTGACTTCATTTTATAAATCAGAGTTACATATATATTCAGGAATTATTACAACTTTTAGTGTAGAAAAAAAAAAATTTTTTTTTCTATACAAAAAAAAATAAAAATTTAGAAAATAATTTTTTTAAATATGATGCCATCAAAATACCATCTTGAAATTTTGTATGAACATTTATAATAAATTGACGAAAACTTAGGATTTTTTTCGGAATTTTAAAAAGGGTCCTTTTTAAGGACATCAATTTTGAAGTGCAAGGATAATGACCACGGGCCACATGTTACCGTTTGGAAATTATAAATTAATTTTTCTAAAGCTTGTTTTATTAGCTTTAATACGAGTCATTAACGGAGTTTCTAGCATTTCTAGTTCAAGAGATATTTAAATATGAACAACAGTACAAAAGTGATTTTTGGCACCTTTTTTTCCAACTTTGAGCCACTGTATCTCTGGAAGTAGTGGTCGGAAAAAATAAAAAAAAATTGTTTAGTGCATGTCTCGATACCCTTTATCAGTTGCCAATTTCATTGAAATCGAAGAAGGTGAGTTCCAACCGCTGGTCGATTTGGTGTGGAATGGCCCAAATACTACATTTTACTCATGTAGAAATATTTATAAACAATTATATTCAAATAACTTTTTTTCCATTTTTTTTTAACCAGAAACAAAAAAATTATACTTCACGTAGAATCTTATTTTTTAGAATCTTCTTTTTGTAGACTATACAATTTTTCCAATGCACTTTTTCTCGTGAATTTTTTTTTGGTGTTGATCAAACCAAAGATAACTCCATTGGCTCGTATCTTCCATATCTATCACACTTGAATATGTAGAAAATGTCTAAATATCGTGTTTTTGGTAAGCTAAAACTCGGTCACTTATGAGACAGCAAAATGATAAACGTAAATCTAAAATCCAAACTTTATTAAATATTTCAAAACACTAAACATGTGTTAATAGTGGGTGCAAAAATAAATATTTTGAGTCGGTAGTATCGGTATCTTAAATAGGTACATCAAGAAATATAAAGAAAATTAAAATTATTGAATTATACGTTTATATTTCGGCTACAACTGTGACCGATTTGTAAGTGAAAATGAATTGATGACTAAATGTTGTCGCCTATCGTAGATTCTGGTTACTTGGATTGTTTCCCAAACACATTTTTTCCAATAATTTCTATAATATTTTGACTACAAAGTTCAAAGGCACTATTTTCCATGATTCGTATTTTCACCAGATACTTCAATCCCCAGAAAATTCCACTATAACTTAAATTTCTCATAAAATTACGATGACTCTTTTTGTCGTATAGACTCTTCGACTTTTCTTTCTCAGAACCTTTTTACGTCAATTTCTATCATAAAAACATTAATTTGCTATTTGTTATTTGCAGGATAAAATGTTTGGCAAAATATTTTTAAATAATGATTCAGTTCGATAGGTGCTTTAAAAACAAACAGAACAAAAAGGAAAGATTCGCCCTTTTGGCATGACAAGATTTTCAATTTTTCGAATTTTTGTTATTTGCAAGAAAATATTTTTAAGTAATGATGCAGATCGATAGGTGCTTTAAAAACAAACAATAAATGCCTTCACACTACTATTTTATCTCGTACCAATAAATAGTTATGACGAAAAAGAAAAGATTCGCCCTTTTGGCATGACAAGATTTTCAATTTTTCCAATTTCTTCGTTTTTTTGCTATAGCTTTTTATTCGTGCAAGATGAAATAGTAATTTAGAGGCATTAGTTGTCTGTTTTTAAAGCATAAAAGCATTTTAAAGGCATCATTATTTAAATTTGCCAAAAAAATGTTCCTTCAAATAACAAATGGCAAATTAATGTTTGGCAAAATATTTTTAAATAATGATGCCAATAGATAGGTGCTTTAAAAACAAACAATTAATACCTTTACATCACTATTTTATTTTGAGCTAATAACAAGTTATAGCATAAAAAACAAAAATATTTGCGTTTTGGTCAGGATATAGCCTCACAAAATTTGTATTTATAATTCAGTAAATTGTCCGAATCCAAATATATTTTATATACGTTATAATAATTCATGAATAAACCAAAATAACAAAAAAAATTAAAAAAAAAAAAAAAATTCTAATTTTTAAAGCACTTCAAACTTTAAAATTTGATTTCCCAACATTTTTAAAAATGCACATTCGCCCCTTTGGCATGACAGTGACGATATACTATAATTATATCAAAATGATATTTTAATAAAAATAAAATCAACATAAAAGTAATATATTATTGAATAATGGCAATTCGAACTAAAAATTATAACACGTGAAAAATATGTCTAAAATTCTTGAACGTAAAAAATAATAAAAATAAAATATTAGAAAAATTAAACATAGCGGTTCAAATTTCCAGTGCTTAAACATGATTTCACACTTAAATCTGAGCAAGAACAAAGGACTATGAAAAAAAAATACTAAAAGGGAAGATGATAAAGGAGAAATATAGAGGAGGATTCTAAAGGAAGTCTACAAAGAGGGTGGGATAGTGCATACGGTGACAGCAGGCTGCAGTTAAACAAACAGTAGAATATAAAGATTAAAAATAAAAACATACAAATTAAAAACTTTTGCAAGATGTTATTACAAAAAAAAATGCGAGACAAGGGTTAGAAATGCTAACAGTGAAAAAAAAGTGAATACCACATATAGTAAAATGCAACACTGCATGAAAACTGACACGAGCCACTTAACAAAGCAACGAGCCGCCAAAGTACTCGACTTCCTCTCCGGCTTAAGACAAGACGTTTCTTGAATATGAGCACAATGTAGCACATTTGTTCTCTCCTTTTCTCTTTCACACTATTGTTCTCTCTTTCCTGCTGTCGTTTCGGTGAACACTTTCAAAGTTTTGTCGCTTGCTGACACATAAAATAATTCAAAAAAAGGCAAATGCAAACTGTTTAAATTTTAAAAAACACGACAGAAATTGGTTGAGGTGAGATGACACAAAAATAAGTCATGCATTTTATTGACAATTTTGCATAGAGTTTTCTATAAGTCGTATCTTCTTTTGAATAAGGTTTTCTTTAGGTATTGAAAATTATGTCGATTGGTATTATCTATACTTATATTATAAATTATTAAAACTATTTAATTTAGAAATTCTAATGCATTTTATAAAGTGTTTTATAAGAACACTCTACAAAGCAATGAATTGGAATAAGTCTAAATAATTTAGGAAAAATTACAAATATCACAAATTGTACAAATTAAAAGGATGTCGATAGTGTCTTCTCGGCAATTAAATTGATAGCATATAATTTATTAAATATTTGATATCTTTTTGAGAAACTTTTAAGAAACCATAAACAAAAGAGCAGAAGATTATTAAACGAAAATATTTAGATGTCTGTTTAATTGGGAATGTAGGGGAAATGCGGGGTTATAAATCAAATGTCCATACCATATTTTCACTATAAATTCAAATTTTCATTAAAAAATTAATTTTTTGACTAAAAAATTAATTTTTTTACTAAAAATTTAAAATTTTCACTAAAAATTAAAATTTTTCTAAAAATTTTATTTTTCACTAAAAATTTTATTTTTCACTAAAAATTTTATTTTTCACTAAAAATTTTATTTTTCATTAAAAATTTAATTTTTCATTCAAATTAAATTTTTCACTAAAAATTCAAATTTCACTAAAAATTCAAATTTCAGTAAAAATTCAAATTTCAGAAAAAATTCAAATTTCATTAAAAATTAAATTTTTCACTAAAAATTCAATTTTTCCCTGAAAATTCAAATTTTCACAAAAAAAAATCTATTTTTAACTAAAAATTTAATTTTTTACTAAAATTAAAATTTTCACTAAAAATTAAATTTTTCATTATAAATTTAAATTTTTACTAAAATTTAATTTTTCACTAAAAATTAAATTTTTCATTATAAATTAAATTTTTTACCATAAAATTTAATTTATCAATCATTAAAATTTAAATTTTTCACTAAAAATTCAATTTTTCACTAAATATTCAATTTTTCACTAAAAATTCAATTTTTCACTAAAAATTCAATTTTTCACTAAAAATTCAATTTTTCACTAATAATTCAATTTTTCACTAAAAATTCAATTTTTCACTAAAAATTCAATTTTTCACTAAAAATTCAATTTTTCACTAAAAATTCAATTTTTTCACTTAAAATTCAATTTTTCACTAAAAATTAAATTTTTCACTAAAAATTAAATTTTTCACTAAAAATTCAATTTTTCACTAAAAATTCAATTTTTCACTAAAAATTCAATTTTTCACTAAAAATTCAATTTTTTCACTTAAAATTCAATTTTTCACTAAAAATTAAATTTTTCACTAAAAATTAAATTTTTCACTAAAAATTAAATTTTTCACTAAAAATTCAATTTTTCACTAAAAATTCAATTTTTCACTAAAAATTCAATTTTTCACTAAAAATTCAATTTTTTCACTTAAAATTCAATTTTTCACTAAAAATTAAATTTTTCACTAAAAATTCAATTTTTCACTAAAAATTCAATTTTTCACTAAAAATTCAATTTTTCACTAAAAATTAAATTTTTCACTAAAAATTCAATTTTTCACTAAAAATTCAATTTTTCACTAAAAATTCAATTTTTCACTAAAAATTCAATTTTTCACTAAAAATTCAATTTTTCACTAAAAATTCAATTTTTTCACTTAAAATTCAATTTTTCACTAAAAATTCAATTTTTCACTAAAAATTCAATTTTTCACTAAAAATTCAATTTTTCACTAAAAATTCAATTTTTCACTAAAAATTCAATTTTTCACTAAAATTCAATTTTTCACTAAAAATTCAATTTTTCACTAATAATTCAATTTTTCACTAAAAATTCAATTTTTCACTAAAAATTCAATTTTTCACTAAAAATTCAATTTTTTCACTTAAAATTCAATTTTTCACTAAAAATTAAATTTTTCACTAAAAATTCAATTTTTCACTAAAAATTCAATTTTTCACTAAAAATTCAATTTTTCACTAAAAATTCAATTTTTCACTAAAAATTCAATTTTTTCACTTAAAATTCAATTTTTCACTAAAAATTCAATTTTTCACTAAACATTCAATTTTTCACTATAAATTCAATTTTTAACTAAAAATTCAATTTTTCACTAAAAATTCAATTTTTCACTAAAAATTCAATTTTTCACTAAAAATTCAATTTTTCACTAAAAATTCAATTTTTCACTAAAAATTCAATTTTTCACTAAAAATTCAATTTTTCACTAAAAATTCAATTTTTCACTAAAAATTCAATTTTTCACTAAAAATTCAATTTTTCACTAAAAATTCAATTTTTCACTAAAAATTCAATTTTTCATTCAAAATTAAATTTTTCACTAAAAATTAAACTTTTTACTGAAAATAAATTTTTTCACTGAAAATTCAAAATCACTAAAAATTCAATTTTTCACTATAATCTTTTTTTTACTTAAAAATCCAATTTTTTATTTTAAATAAAATTTAAATTTTTCAAAAATTTAAAAAAAAATCATTCAATTTTTCACAAAAAAAAAATCTATTTTTAACTAAAAATTTAATTTTTCACTCTAAATTCAATATTCACTGAAAGTTCAATTTATCACTAAAACTTCAATATTTCACTAAATATTCCAGTTTCACTAAAAATTCATTTTACACAAAAAAAAATATTTTTTTTTCCAAAAAAAAAATATTTTTTTTCAAAAATAATTAAATTTTCTGAAATTAATTTTTTCACTTTAAATTCAATGTTTCACTAAAATTTAAAAATTCAATTTTTACCCCATTTATTTTTCATCACCCGCTCTTCCTCTACTTTCCTATTTATCTGTCTGTGCGTCTTGGAGTATGTGATAACAATTTTAACTATTAATTTGACTGCATATCTAAAAGCAATAAATTTTGGTAAATTTCAATAATGCAACACAAAGACAAGACACATTCATAAACGTACTCTACACACAACAAAACAAAGAAATTTATGTATTATATACAAAACTCGCACCCAAACCAACAAATGCTATCGTCCTTGTCGTCCATTTGTCTGGCAGCAATTTGCCTTCCAGTCAAAAAGTGGCTACAAATTATAAACTCTGCAGCGTCCTCTGCATTCCTGCATTGCATCAATATATGCAAATTTATCAAATTGCAGAAAATTCCAATTTTGACAGCCAGAACAGAGCGCCATTACTTTTCAAGCAATCACACAAAAGACATATATGATATAAATATATTGCATACTTGCAGGCGCACATATGACAGACAGACAGACAGTCTGACTACTCGTCACAAATTGCTATTCATAAAATAAACTTTCTCTTAAGGATCTCTAAAGTATGCTGCTGCATGTCGTTGAGAAAGTTTTTGTCAACGTTGCCAATCAATGCAAAATGCGTCTCAAGTTGTTGAGCGCCATATAATGTATGTTGCATATTTTGCGGCGGTCAAAAACATAAATTTAAAGCAACAATTTAGAATAAATATTAAATAAAATAACATTTATTTAAAAACTCAAAAATAAGCAGATCTAAAACGTTAAAATATTTTTTATAAACTAAATAGTTGAAAAATATTTAAAGAGTTAAAGAACATTTGATGAGTTTAAGAAGGTTTTAATGTTTACGAAGAATTGAAAAGTTCAAGAAGAAATTAATGAGCACTAAGGAGTATTAAAGTTTAAGAAGAACTCAGGAGTTTTAGAAGAACTCAGGAGTTTAAGAAGATCTCAGGAGTTTAAGAAGAACTCAGGAGTTTATGAAGAACTCAGGAGTTTAAGAAAAATTCAGGAGTTTATAAAGAACTCATGAGTTTAAGAGCAACTTTAGTTTTGAAATTACGATTATCAGAAAAACATTAAAGTTCTTTAACTTATGAATCTAGAAGAACTTTAAGAAGAACTACAAAGTTATTGAAAAATTAAAGATAAACTCAGGAGTCTTAAAAGTCTAAGGTAAATTGATGGAGAACTCAAGAGTTTAAGAAGATTTCAATGCTTACGAAGAATTAAAGAGTCTATGAAGAACTACAGAGGTCATTAAGAACTAAAGAGTTTAAAAATAACTCAGGAGTATAAGAAGAATTCAGGAGTTTTAGAAGAACTCAGGAGTTTTAGAAAAACTCGGAGGTTTAAGAAGACCTCAGGAGTTTAAGGACAACTCTGGAGTTTAAGCAGAACTCAGGAGTTTAAGAAGAACTCCTGAGTTTAAGAAAAACTCAGGAGTTTAAGAAAAACTAAGGAGTTTAAGAAAAACTCAAGAGTTTAAGAAAAACTCAGGAGTTTAACAAGAACTCATGAGTTTAACAAGAACTCATGAGTTTATGAAGTACTCAGGAGTTTAAGAAGAACTCAGGAATTTTAGAAGAACTCATGAGTTTTAGAGTTTTAGAAGAACTAAGGAGTTTATGAAGAACTCAGGAGTTTAACAAGAACTCACGAGTTTAAGAGCAACTCAGGAGTTTAAGAAAAACTCAGGATTTTAAGAAGAACTTAAGATTATCAGAAAAAGATTAAAGTTAAAAAAGACCTTATGAGTCTAGAAAAGCTTTAAGAAGAACCACAAAGTTATTGAAAAATTACAGATAAACTCAAGGGTCTTATAAGAACTTAAATGTCTAAGGAAGGAGAACTCAAGAGTTTAAGAAGATTTCAATGTTAAGAAGAACTAAAGAGGTCATTAAGAACTAAAGAGTTTCTTCAAAATAACTCAGGAGAACTCTGGAGTTTAAGAAGAACTCAGGAGTTTATAAAGAACTTAAGATTCTCAGAAAAACTTTCAAGTTAAAAAAAAAAACTTAGGAGTATATAAAGAGCTATAAAAGCTTCTATAAAAGCATTAAGAAGAACTAAAAAGTTATTGAAAAATTTGAGATACACCACGAGTCTTATAAGATCTTAAAAGTCTAAGGGAAATTGATGGAGAACTGAAGAGTTTAAGACGTTTTAAAAAGAACTTAAGACTTAGCAACCAACTAAAGATTCAAAGAAGAACTGAAGAACTTGTGAAGACCTTAAGAGTCTAAAAATAATATAAGATATTTATAGTTTATAAAGAACCAAAAAGTCTAAGAAAACTTCAAGTGATTAACAACATTTTAAGTGTTTCCGCTCAACTAAGTTGACTAAGAATTAAAAAGTTTACAATGAATTCAACAGTTTATGAGGAACCTACGAATACAAGAGTTTAAGATGAACTTACATGACTGAGAAGAGTTTAAGAATTTAAGAAGAACTTAGTGGATTAAAAAAAACTCTAAATTTAAACAGACCTTCAGAGTTAAGAACAAACTTTAGAGTAAAAGAAAAGGAATTAAGAGTCTAGGAACAATTTAAAGAGTCTATAGAGAGTCTCTAGATCTAGTCTATGAAGATCTTAAGATTCTAGAAGAGTTGAAGAACAGATTAAGAGTTGAAGAACAGCTTAAGAGTTTAAGAAGGCTTTAAAAGTTTAAGAACCACTTAAGAGTTTTTAAACAACTAAGGAGCTTAAGAAGACTAGCAAGAGTTTAAGATGAATTTAAAATAACTCAAGAGTTTTTAACGAACTGAATAATATAAGAATTTTAGAGGAACAAAAGGAATTTAGGGAGAACTCAAGAGTTTAAGAATAACTCAAAAGTTTAAGAAGACTTTAGGAGTAAAGACTTTAGGCAATAAATTAAATAGTCGAACGAAAACTTCAGAGTCTAAGAAGAACTTAAGAGTCTGTGAAGAGTTTATAAACAAGTTTTTTTAATTTCAAAAATACGTACACATCATTGATGGCACTTGCTTTGTTCAGTATACATTCCGTATAAAATCTGTTAGTTTTAGGGCCAGTTTTTCAGTGCTCGTTTAAACGTAGTTTAAACTCCGTTTAATTAATCTTATCTTTAAATTAAACGTCGTTTAACTTTGTTTGCAGTTTTTCAGTGATAGTTTTAAATGAACACAGACCAAGACAATACATATGGCACCACAGGCAAATGACAAATAATTCTCACGATTTTGACTTCTGATAAATGTCATACAAAATTAATTAAATAAAAAAATTGTTTCAGAAAAATAAAATTAATGTATTTTTAAATTTAAACAAGAGATCGAGCAACTAATCGAGCAACTAAATACAAAAATTAATAATAATTTGTGAAACAAATTTATGTCAAAAACTTTGAAAGTTTAAACGTAGTTTAAACCATCAGCATCGGTCGTTTAAACTAAGTTTAAACGATGGTTGAAGTTCATTGAAAAAAACGATTTTGATTTTAAACGAAGTTTAAACCACAAACAACGTTCAACTAGCACTGAAAAACTGGCCCTTACTGTAATTCTAGCAAAATATGTAATTTCTACTATTGAAAATATTTGAAATAATATTGAAATATTTGAAATAATACCGAAAACCAACAAAAAAATATTTAAAATGAAACAACTCCTAATAAAAAACTCTCACTTTTTATTACTTTGCTGTTGAGAGCAAGCAAAAGTTTTATGACATTTTCTTTCATTTTTAATAATTGCTTCGAAGATAAGCTACATTATTTGTTCGTTTTTTAAGCAATACTTTCTTTGAAATTATTAATTATTAAAAAATAAAACGACCATGCAATTTTCATGTTGTCAGCAACTTCTTCTCAAATAACATTGTTTAAAAGTGTTTTGTCCATTGCGTTCAAAGTTAATTAAAGTAAAAAAAATATTCTCGAAAAACTTTTGAAAGCAACTTGAAAGCACATTCAATGTTTTTCTTAAAGTAATAAAAGTATAGGAGCAAAAAAAAAAGCATAAAGCAAAAATATCAAATCGAAAGCATTCAAAAGAATGAGTTTCTTCAAAGCAAAGAGCAAATGTACTTAAATGGCGACTGTAAATGTAGCATAGGGCGAGAGTTTTGACATTACTCGAGATATATAAATGGTCACAGGAATGAATGATTTTGTTCCTAATGAAAATAATATAACAATACAAAATGCTCACAAAACATAATACACGCTATGTGAGATTTGGAATTGCTCGAACAATTTAAAGGACGCAAGAATTTGTAAATTAATATGCAAAGTTGTATATTAAATTGTGTTGTGTTTTTAAAATGGTTTGAAAGCAAAGGAAGTAAAGCACAAATTGTCACTTTTGATTGCTTTGCTGCCGAGCAAGAGTTAGATTACATTAAAGTGCGATGCTTTGAAAGGAATCAAGATTTGTATTTAATTCAAAAGAATACTTCAAAAGAAAGCAAAACTATTTATTTTTGTGGGAGCAATGCTACAAGATTTGAAATACTTTCACTCCTTGCTTTTCAAATGCTTTGCATTATGTATATTTTTCGTTCTTTGCGCTTTGCTAAAATACTTTTTTTACTCTTTTGGACTCAGAGAAAACGAGGACAATAAATGTATACAAAAGAAAGATGCGAAAGAATTTCAATTGCAGCAGCATTTGAAAAGCAAAAAGCGATGGTTTTAGAATCGAATCAGCATTAAAAAAGCTAAAAGCGAAACTTTTGGAATCGAGACCGCATTTGAAAAGCAAACTATTTTCGAATTGTGACCGCATTTGAAAAGCTAAAAGCGTGAGTTTTGGAATTGAGGTACATTTAAAAAGCCAAGAGAAAGAGTTTTCGAATTGAGACAACACTAAAGAAGCCAAGAGCAAGAGTTTTGGAATCGAAACAGAAGTATCGAGCATTTAAAAAGCTAAAAGCAAAAGTTTAGGAATCGATACAGCATTTAAAAAGCAAAGAACAAGAGTTTTGGAATTGAGACAACACTTAAAAAGCTAAGAGCATCAAATATGTAATCGGGACATCGTCTAAAAAGCAAAGAGCCAGAGTTTTTGAAGCTGAAAGCGGAAGTTTTGGAATTGAGGTACATTTAAAAAGCCAAGAGAAAGAGTTTTGGAATTGAGACAACACTAAAGAAGCCAAGAGCAAGAGTTTTGGAATCGAAACAGAAGTATCGAGCATTTAAAAAGCTGAAAGCAAAAGTTTTGGAATCGATACAACATTTAAGAAGCAAAGAGCAACAGTTTTGGAATTGAGACAACACTTAAAAAGCTAAGAGCATACAATATGTAATCGAGACATCGTCAAAAAAGCAAAGAGCGAGAGTTTTTGAATCGAAACAGCAAATAGAACGCAAAGAGCGAGAGTTTTGAAATTGTTCAAGCAATTAAACCCCGATTTTTATGAAATTATTCGTAGTTACAAAAATCAGCAAAACTTAAAGCGAAAAATTTTAAAGATTGCAAGAATATTAGCTCCTTAAATAAGGTATTAATACCTTGGTCTACATTTAGACGATTACGGCGTTGCCAGTTACTTCCATTAGCCTTCTCCTCCCACTGGCTTTAATTTGCTTATCGCAAGTGCTAAATCTTAATGGCAGCAGCGCCATCTTGTGTTGGTCGTCAGCAAGCTCATTATGTGCGTATGGCGGCAAACAACAGCAATAATAAAAATAAAAATAAAAATAAAGCCAACAAATACAAGGATAACAACAAAAGAAGCAGCTAAAGTAGAAAATAAAAATAAACGAAAAACCAAAAATAAAATAAAAAAGGAAAAAAAAATATAATGAAAAAAACAACGAAAATCAAAATAAGCAATCGAAAATCTTTTTCATTTGCCAAATAAAAATCACACTCAACAAACGATTCACCCAAAATCGTTGGCGATCTAGAACACTAGATAAAGGCGGAGGGGGGCGCTCGTTGTGCGCGCCATTGTATGTTGTTCCGTTTCCTGTTTCCGTTGGCGCGCTGCCACCTATTCACTATACGCATTTGGCAATTTAGAGATTTTTACAGACTGATAACATTATAGCTTAAGTATTTTTGCGAATAGCTTTAAGAATATTTGCAGAAAGAAATTTTGGAGAAAAAGAAAATCGCAACTGAACAATGGCAATAATATGTAGTAGCAACATGCATTATACAGCCGGAAATATGAGACGAAACTTTAAAACTTCAATGTGAATTCACGGAGAAACTTTTTTGAATGTACACACAAAAAAAAAACATTTCACCAACAACCAGGATTCATCATATTGATGATTTCATTCATTGAACTAAAATCGTATTTTTTCAGTGTTTTTCATTTTCAATATTTTTTATAACATCAAATTTCAAATTGAAATTGGTCTCCATTTACGTATTTATAAATCTTATAAGATGAATTAATATGGTTTGATGAACAACATTCATCAATATGATGTTCACTTTTTCATTAATATGATGAAATGGAGTCTTCGAATAATTAGCAATTATATATTATAAATCCTTTAAGAATTATAAATATATAAATGTGTAATTGGAAATATATTTATGTTTGAAATTTGATGTTAAAAAATATATTGAAAATAAAAAAACATTTAAAAAATACGATTTTAATTCAATGAATAAATTCATCAATATGATGAATCCTAAATTATTTTACTAACACAAGAACTAAAAATCCAAAAACAAAAAAATTTGAATTATATTTTATCAAAAAAAAAACAATTGAAAAAAATGTATAAATAAAGTGATGTTGATGAGAAAATTTAAAATCTCAAGGGCATAATAAAATGAACATATACCTAATAAATATAAGGAATATTTGCTATAGGTATATTTCTGTTTTTGTCAGAGGTTAAAAAAACACCGTATGCTGTACGAGAGCACAAACAGTATCTTGCAGGGTAACATTTTTCTTTGCGAACACAAACTCAAGCGCTACAAAGCGAACACTAACAGAAAGAAGAGAATACAACAATAATGAATTACGATGCGTAAACACACACTATCTCGCATGGCAACAAACTGACGCATAACAGCAGACAGACGCATAACAACAGACAGACGCACGACAACAGACAGTCGCATGAAAACAGACAGACGCATGGCAACCACACTACATGTATGTATCTAGTACAGCCATACAGTTGGCAACAACAACGAGTTTTCTTTGTTGTACAAAAAATTTCCCGCAAAAAATTCTATCAAAAGCTTAGATGCTGCTTTATTCGCATTTTTGTTGTTGAGGCAAACGAATCACCATTTTTGTGCACACTATTAAAATGTTCATAGATTATTATTTTTTTTTGTCTTTTAAGTTAAACGAAATAATGCGTACAGAACTTAACTTAAGAAAAACTTCATGATTAATAAAATGTTTCAGTGCATATGCACAATCAACGAACGAACTAGCGTTCCGAAAAAAAAAGAGAAACATCATTGTTTTGTCTATTTTATCTTTGGAGTTGCATATGCTTGTATTAGATTTACCGCTTCAAAAGTGCTTCACAGATCTTTTTTTAAGATGCTAATATTATGTAGCCATGAAAAACAAGAAAAATCGAAACACACATCTATATTAATGTTCACGTTCATACATATTATGCGCGCTTTGCATTGTTACTTGTTGTCCAATATTTTGTAAAATAATGAATTCTTTTGAATTTCATAACATTAAAAACATAATAAATACATTAAATGATAAAAAACGCAAGAGTCTTGCTTTTCTTGCATTTCTTGCTGTGTTAGTCTCGCACTTGCTCTTGTAGTTCTTATCTTGGTCTTGCTCTTGCAAGAAAATCTCGATCTTGTTCTTACAAAAAATGCAAAAACAAGATGCAAGAACAAGAAATTTTTGATCATCACTACTTAAATTTTTTATATAAAAATTTCGATATAAGAATTACAAACGTGTTAGTTTTCATAAGGGGTTCAATTTTAAAGTAAAAAATCAAAAGTGTTATGTTAGATTAAGTAACATTGTCAAGACTTATTTTAATATATAAAATAATTGGCAGTATTCCAATCAGTTTGCAAGATATTTGGATCTAAACTAAGAAAAACTTCAATGTTTAGACAAAGAATTTCTGAAAAACTTCCGTTGAATTATAGCATTTTTGAATTTTGAATGTAAGAAAGCATTACTAAATTTTAAAGGTTGGTCGGTGGCTCGTCTGGTTAGTGCGTTGGACCACGAGTCAAAAAAGTCACTTGTGCATTGGACTACGAGCCGAAAGGTCTCGGGTTCAATCCCTATGACTGCCAACATCTTTTACATAGAAACCATTTTTTTTATGCGACGCTACCTCTCGGCAGTCAATGGCAAACTGTAGGTTCCACCACTTTCAGTACAAATATAAGACGCATAGCTCAAATGATGAGATAGCTCGGCCTATGTTCTTATAGAACTGTAGCGCCAAACTATTATTATTAATTAAATTTTAAAAGGATTTATATCTAAACTCGTAAAATTTATACAAAGAATTTTCGAAAAACTTTTGTTGAATTATAGCATTTTTAAATGTAATATATACAAATTATTAACTAAATTTAAAAGGTTTTTAAATAAATTGTGGAGGTTTAAAAAAAAATGATAACAAACAATAATTGAAATATACAAATTTTTAAATTTTTTGCCCAACTATCAACAATAGGGCATATTTTAAAAATTAGAACCGATGGACAAAAGTTAGTTATTTTGATCATTATTTTAGACTATGCTTCGCATAACCATAAACCATTTTCGTATTTATAATTAGATCCGAAATGATAAAAAATCAGCTAAAAGAAGTCTAAAAAATTGAAAAGTTTCGAGTTTATATTTAAATATCTTTAAAACATGTCAGAATATTTATATATTTCTGGTATATTATAATGGTATAGACAATTAAGAGATAAAATGCATTTACAGTTTTTTTAGAAACTCGTTGTGTAAGGGACACTAATTATTTTATTCTAAAAAGTGACGGAAAATGGCATAAAATATCAATTGAAAATTCTTAAAAACATTACGTAGTATATAGGTAAAAATTGAGTATGCAGTCAAAATCAGCATCCACGAATTATATACACCCAGAAAAAAAATCCTTCAAATCTCATTAAAATTGGTCAATAGGACAATTATTGATTTAATAGTACACAAAAAATAAATCTTTTCATATAAAATCAATGGCAATGTCATGGTATTTTCTAGTATTTAATGGTATTTTCCGATTAAAATAATAATTTATCCTATTGACTATTTTTAATAGTAAAAAGTTTATATAGTATTTTTTTCTGGGTGTAGGATTGGTGTTGTTTTATAACAAACAAATAGCAAATTTTGAATGTGAATGAATCTAAAGTTTCAATGGCAGAATTTGATATGCTTTATAGGTTCAAATTTTAATGTTTTTTATAAATACCTAATATTTAATAAAATTGTAGAGATTTTTTAAATATTTTTCTATAAATATAAATAAAAATTTTATGTTCACAATTTTGTGATAATCATTTGTAAAAAATAACAAATAATGTAAGAAAACCAACTTTGAATAAAACCCTATTTACGTTAAATATTTGACACAACAAAATGTGGGTGAAAATTAATGAAAAGACAGAATGAACAAACAAACGAAAGCGCGAAATGTTTACAGGAAATGCGGTCGCCTTCCGAAGGCATTGGCCGGACATCCGGTTGGTCGTTTGGCAGTTGTTTTATTTTGTAGTTGTTAGTTGTTCTTGTTTTCATTGTTATTGAAGTCCTTGTTGTTGTCGTTTGTTGTATTGTTTGGTTTTGATTGTTGTTGTTCTTGTTGTTTTTGTTGCTGCCATTAAATCACATTTTACGAGCATTAAGTGTGCAATTAAATGCTTTGGCAGTAATTAAAAAATGACTATTAAACGAGCATTGTTTGCATTTGTAGCGTTGCCACCTCGCGTTGTAAATTCTATGCAGCAACAGCAGCTACAGACCAGAGTTCGATGCATTTAAATTGAAATTTATTTTTAATCGATTATCTGACAGCGCAGTTTCCAATAAAAAAAAACTGCTGGAAATCATTAATACTGTTAATGACAATATGAGCAAACGATAAAATTGCATTGTTGAGCAAAAATTTATTATTTGCGATAAAAAAATAAAATTAAAATTTTCACTAAAAAATTCAATTATTCTCCAAGAATTACGTGCTTAAAGTTTTAATTAAAAGAAATATAAAAATGTTCACCAAAAATAAAATTTCAAAAAATTTAATTTAAACTAAAAATTCAATTTAATTTTAACCATTTTTCACTGAAAATTCAATTTAGCACTGAATATTTCAATTTATCAAATAAAATTCAATTTAGCACTGAAAATTCAATTTTTCACTAAAAATTAAATATTTGATTTAAAATTCCATTTTTCACTCAAATTTCAATTTTTTAATAAAAATTATCTAAAAAAAATTCAATTTTTAACAAAAAGTTCAAATTTTCTTTCAATTTTTTGTTAAAAATTGAATTTTTAGTTAAAATTTCAATTTTTTTAAAAAAAGGCAATTTTTCACTACAAAAAAAATTCAATTTTTAACTAAAAATTAAATTTTAACAAAAAATTCAATTTTTACCTAAAAATTCAATTTATTAAAAAATCCAATTTTTAACTAAAAATTCAATTTTTAACTAAAAATTCAATTTTTAACTAAAAATTCAATTTTTAACTAAAAATTCAATTTTTAACTAAAAATTCAATTTTTAACTAAAAAATCAATTTTTTACTAAAAATTCAATTTTTAACTAAAAATTCAATTTTTAACTAAAAAAATCAATTTTTTACTAAAAATTCAATTTTTAACTAAAAATTCAATTTTTAACTAAAATTCAATTTTTAACTAAAAAATCAATTTTTTACTAAAAATTCAATTTTTAACTAAAAATTCAATCAAAAAAAAATTCAATTTTTAACTAAAAATTCAATTTTTAACTAAGAATTCAATTTTTAACTAAAAATTCAATTTTTTACTAAATATTAAATTTTTAACTAATAATTAAATTCAATTTTTAACTAAAAATTCAATTTTTAACTAAAAATACAATTTTAACAAAAAATTAAATTTTTAACCAAAAATTAAATTTTTAACTAAAAATTCAATTTTTACTAAAAATTCAATTTTTAACTAAAAATTCAATTTTTAACTGAAAATTAAATTTTTAACTAAAAATTCAATTTTTAACTAAAATTTCAATTTTCAACTAAAATTTAATTTTTAACTATAAATTCAATTTTTAACTAAAAATTCAATTTTTAACTAAAAATTCAATTTTTAACTAAAAATTCCATTTTTAACTAAAAATTGAATTTTTAACTATAAATTCAATTTTTAATTAAAATTTCAAATTTTAATTAAAATTTTAATTTGTCAAACAAAATTCAATTTAGCACTGAAAATTCAATTTATAACAACAAATTTGTTTAGTAACTAAAATTCAATTTTTTGTTAAAAATTGAATTTTCAGTTAAAATTTCAATTTTTAATAAGAAATCAATTTTTCACTAAAAAAAAATTCAATTTTTAACTAAAAATTCAATTTTAACAAAAAATTCAATTTTTAACTAAAAATTTAATTTTTAACTAAAAATTAAAATGTTAACTACAAATTAAATTTTTAACTACAAATTAAATTTTTAACTAAAAATTAAATTTTTAACTAAAAATTAAACTTTTAACCAAAAATTAAATATTTAACTAAAAATTAAATTTTTAACTAAAAATTCAATTTTTACCTAAAAATTCAATTTTTCATTAAAAAAATCCAATTTTTAACTAAAAATTAAATTTTTAACTAACACTTCAATTTTTAACTAAAATTTAAATTACTAACTAAAAATTAAATTTTTAACTAAAAATTCAATTTTTTACTAAAAATTAAATTTTTAAATAAAAATTAAATTCAATTTTTAACTAAAAATATAATTTTTAAATAAAATTCAATTTTTAACTAAAAATTCAATTTATCATTAAAAATTTCATTTTTAACTAAAATTAATTTTTTAACTAAAAACAAATTAAAAAAAAAAAAAAAATTTAACTATAAATTTAATTTTTAACTGTAAATTATTTTTAAATAAAAATTAAATTTTTAACCAAAAATTAAAATTTAACTAAAAATTAAAAATTCAATTTTTCATTAAAAAAATGCAATTTTTAACTAACTAACTAAAAATTTAAATTACTAACTAAAAATCAAATTTTTAACTAAAAGTTCAAATTTTCTTTCAATATTTTGTTAAAAATTGAATTTTTAGTTAAAATTTCAATTTTTTTAAAAAAATCACTTTTCACTCAAAAAAATTCAATTTTTGACTAAAAATTCAATTTTAACAAAAAATTCAATTTTTAACTAAAAAAATCAATTTTTACCTAAAAATTAAATTACTAACTAAAAATTAAATTTTTAACTAAAACTTAAATTTTTTCCTAAAAATTAAATTTTTAACTAAAAATTAAATTCAATTTTTAACTAAAATTCAATTTATCACTAAAAATTACATTTTTAACTAAAAATTCATTTTTTAACTAAAAACTAATATTTTAACTAAAAACTAAATTTTTAACTAAAATTAAATTTTTAATTTAAAATTAAATTTTTAACTGTAAATTAAATTTTTAACTAAAAATTAAATTTTTAACCAAAAATTAAACTTTTAACCAAAAATTAAATTTTTAACCAAAAATTAAATTTTTAACTAAAAATTCAATTTTTAACTAAAATTTAATTTTTAACTATAAATTCAATTTTTAACTAAAAATTCCATTTTTAACTAAAAATTCAATTTTTAACTATAAATTCAATTTTTAATTATAAATTCAATTTTTAATTAAAATTTCAAATTTTAATTAAAATTCAATTTGTCAAACAAAATTTAATTTTTAACTACAAATTCAATTTTTCACTAAAATTTTAATTTTTCACTGAAAAAACAATTTTTCACAAATAAATTAATTTTTCAAGTAAATTAAGTTTTTCACCAAAAATTCAATTTTTTATTTTTCAATTTTTTAATAAAAATTCACTAAAAAAAATTCAATTTTTCATTAAAAAATCCAATTTTTAACTAAAAATCCAATTTTTAACTAAAAATTAAATTTTTAACTAAAATTTAAATTTTTAACTAAAATTTAAATTATTAACTAAAAATTAAATTTTTAACTACAAATTCAATTTTTTACTAAAAATTAAATTCAATTTTTAACTAAAAATTCAATTTTTAAATAAAATTCAATTTTTAACTAAAAATTCAATTTTTAAATAAAATTCAATTTTTAACTAAAAATTCAATTTATCACTAAAAATTCCATTTTTAACTAAAAATTAATTTTTTAACTAAAAACTAAATTTTTAACTTAAAACTAAATTTTTTAATTAAATTTATAACTAAAAATTAAATTTTTAACTAAAAATTCAATTTATCACTAAAAAATCCATTTTTAGCTAATAATTCAATTTATCACTTAAATTAAGTTTTTCACCAAAAATTCAATTTTTCATTAAAAATTCAATTTTTTAGTGAAAATTTCAATTTTTACCTAAAAATCCTATTTTTAACTAAAAATTCAATTTTTTACTAAAAATTAAATATTTAACTAAAAATTAAATTCAATATTTAACTAAAAATTAAATTCAATTTTTAAATAAAACTCACTTTTTAACTAAAAATTCAATTTATCACTAAAAATTCCATTTTTAGCTAATAATACAATTTATCACTTAAATTAAGTTTTTCACCAAAAATTCAATTTTTCATTAAAAATTCAATTTTTTACTAAAAATTCAATTTTAAACCAAAAATTCAATTTTTAACTAAAAATTCAATATTTTACTAAAAATTTAATTTTACACAAAAAAAATCAATTTATCACTATAATTAAATGTTTCACTAAATATATAAATTTTTACTAAAAATTTAATTTTTCATTAAAAATTTAATTTTACACTAAAAATTAATTTTTTAACTAAAAATTAAATTTTTAACTAATAATTCATTTTTTAACTAAAAATTCACTTTTTAACTAAAAATTCAAATTTTCACTAAAAATTTAATTTCTTACTAAAAACTGTTAAAAATTTAATTTTTTTACTGAAATTAAATTATTCACAAACATTATACTCTCTTCTACAAATTATATCCCTCTCCAAATATTTAAACTTAATTTGAATTTTCTGTACATTTCACTTCACGCACATTTCACTTTTACTGCGATGATTTGCATGATCGCGTGCTATACTTAAAATGAAATATTTAAATACAGCACGCCTAAAAGTATGCAATTTAAATTGGCATATATCCAAAACTGAAAGTACGACCTACAGCATGCAATAATACTTTAAAAACTTTGTAGTTTTGAATACATTACAAGGAAAAAACAAAAAAGAAATCAGAACAAAATGCACAAAAAACTGCAGTAGATTTACTAACAAAACTTGCAACAACAACAAAAACTATAAAAAAAATAAAACTACAAACAAAAAGACCGGCCTACTTTTAGGCGCTACACTGCGCTGTGCTGTTTACAACGCTTTCCATCAAACTCATTCGGTTAACCAACCAGAATTTAATTGTTTACTAATACAGCGTGCTTCAACGAGAACTAAATTGCGGAAAATGCCTGCGTGTGTGAGTGCAAATGATTTGTGTGTGTGTCTGTTGTTTTGGTTCGGTTCGGTTTGAATCGGTACTGTCTGATGTCTGTTGGCCGAACTACTAACTCTATTTGTTGGGCTTCCCACTCTTGCTTTTTGATACACAGTGAAAAATGCTATACTTTTAATTAATTTATATAATTTTTTTGATTGATATTATAGTATCATACTATTGAATTTATAATATTGATTTTTTCATAGTTTAACATATTTGAAAGTGAATTGGATATGCTTTTATTTAAATGATATTAATGTAATTAGAAACTGAACACCATTAAAATTATAGTTCTGTACTATTAATATAGCGTCGATGACTCGATTGGTAGTGCGGCGTTGGACTACAAGCTGAAATGTGCCTGGTTGGATCTCAGCGACTGTTAATTTTTTTTTATAAAAAAACAGACTCTTTATCATTATTATTAATATAGTCTTATCACACTATTAAATTAATAGTATTGTGTATTTAAGGGTTTATAAAATATACAATAAATTAGATAAACTATAATATTATGGTATTAATTAAATAGGAAATTCAATAAATTGAATAGGAAATACTATTAAATGTAAATGTGTCTATTTATATTATAGTTTCATACTATTAAATTTATAATATAGGTTTTTTATTTATTTATTAATTTATTAGAGTTTTCATTATAAAAATATAATAATCGTTTACATTTAATTAGAAATGCTTTAAATTTAATATGAATTTCTATTTGATTTACATGTTTTTCTATTGGTAACACAAATTCATATTGTTTATTTTAAATCGTCCGAAAAAATCTCCTGTTTACTTGGTCAATATTGATTTAATTATTGAATATCAATAATTATTTTAAAAGTCCTCTTTTTATGATTCTTGTTGTAGTAAAGGTCTCAATATGTTACCAATATCTAAAGATTTTAAAACGATCAGTTTAAAAAAATTCAATAGTACTATGAAAACTAAAGATGTAATAGTACGATTAATAAACCGAATTGCTGCGTATATTGAATTTCAATAATTATTTTAAACGATCTATTTTTACTATATTTTATGATTGTTGTAATAGGCTTAATATAATATTAGCATCAAAGTCTAAAGATGTAAAAATGCTCACTTTTTAAAACGTCAATAATACTATAAACACTATAAATTTAATAGTACGTTTAATATAACGAATTGCTGTGTATATTATAAAACTAATATTCCTAGCATGTAATTTCAAAATTTTCAAAAATCAATAGTACGATTGTTCAATCTTTTCATGATTGTTGTTGTAGTAGAGGGCTCAATATTATAACAATATCAATATCTAAAGATTTGAAAACGATCAGTTAAAAAAAAAAGTCAATAGTACCATGAAAACTATAAATTTAATAGTACGATTAATATAACGAAATGCTGCGTATATTGAATTTCAATAATTATTTTGAACGACCTATTTTTACTATATTTTATGATTGTTGTAATAGGCTTAATATAATATTAATATCAAACTTAAAAGATGTAAAAATGCTCACTTTTAAAAAAGTCAATAGTACTATAAACACTATAAATTTGATAGTACGTTTAATATAACGAATTGCTGTGTTTATTATAAATCTAATATTCGTAGCATTTAATTTCAATAGTATGATATACTATAAAAACTATAGATTTAATAGTATCTTTAATAGGACGTTTTACATCGTGTACTATAACATTAATAGTTTTACATACAAATTAAAATAATATATAATCTAAGAAATGTTTAAACTTTTGAATGTATGTTTTCTGCATGTACCATACCGCAGTCTGTCCTTCACCCATGTCCTTCATCCATGCTGCGCCACCTCATTTGGTTTCGTTCACCAAATTGTGGCCGTCGAAACCAACAAAATCGCTTACCTTCCAAAGACCAAGTGCAGTCATACAAGCAGTCAAACAGAGCCTTATATACTACACCTTGTTTGTCTGTTAGTCTGTTTGTCTGTTTGTCTGTCTGTCTATCCGTTTGTTTGTTTGTTTGTTTGTTTTTTGGCCGTTGTTACCGCAGTACTAGTTGGTTGCTATTATTGCAGTGTTTTCCTGGCTCTTTAGCTGTGCAGCACAGCGATAAACATTACTGTGGTCACTGGCTACGATATTGGTTTTCGTTGCATCCAACATCGAGTGTCTGCTGCCGATGCTAAAGCTCGTGGTAGTGGTGGCGGTCAATGTCTTAATTGAAATTGTTATTGGCTTTAATTATGGAAATGGGAAAGTTGCTTATACGCAGGGGAGAACTACAGTGATACGAGTTAACAAAAATTAGATTAAAAGCAGTAAAATCTATTTTCCAAAGCAAGCTAGTTTTCTAAAAGACTTTGACAAATTGACTTTTTAAGGGAAATTAAAATTTTTAATTTAAATTGACAAATTTCAGAAGAATTATACATTTTAAGAGATACATTGAATTTTTAATTAAAAGTTGACTATTGAAAATTTAAAGATAATTTTAATTTAAAGTGAAAAATTGCATTTTAAGCAAAAAATTTTAATTCACAGTGAAAATTTTAAATGTCAGTTGAACATTTTAATTTTTAATGTACATTTGAATTTTTAGAGAAAATTTGAATTTTCAGTGAACATTTGAATTTTTAGTGAACATTTGAATTTTTAGTGAAAATTTGAATTTTTAGTGAAAATTTGAATTTTTAGTGAAAATTTGAATTTTTAGTGAACATTTGAATTTTTAGTGAACATTTGAATTTTTAGTGAAAATTTGAATTTTTAGTTAAAATTTGAACTTTTAGTGAAAATTTGAATTTTTAGTGAAAATTTGAATTTTTGTGAAAATTTGAATTTTTAGTGAGAATTTGAATATTTAATGAAAATTTATATTTTTACTGAAAATTTGAATTTTTAGTGAAAATTTGAATTTTGAGTGAAAATTTTAATTTTTAGTGAAAATTTGAATTTTTAGTAAAAATTTGAAATTTTTGTGAAAATTTGAATTTTTAGTGAAAAATTTATTTTTTTTAGTGAAAATTTGAATTTTTAATGAAATATTGAATTTAAGTGAAAATTTGAATTTTTAGTGAAAATTTGAATTTTTAGTGAAAATTTGAATTTTTAGTGAACATTTGAATTTTTAATGAAAATTTGAATTTTTAGTGAAAATTTGAATTTTTAGTGAAAATTTGAATTTTTAGTGAAAATTTGAATTTTTAGTGAAAATTTGAATTTTTAGTGAAAATTTGAATTTTTAGTGAAAATTTGAATTTTTGGTGAAAATTTGAATTTTTAGTGAAAATTTGAAAAATTTGAATTTTTAGTGAAAATTTGAATTTTTAGTGAAAATTTGAATTTTTAGTGAAAATTTGAATTTTTAGTGAAAATTTGAATTTTTAGTGAAAATTTGAATTTTTAGTGAAAATTTGAATTTTTAGTGAAAATTTGAATTTTTAGTGAAAATTTGAATTTTTAGTGAAAATTTGAATTTTTAGTGAAAATTTGAATTTTTAGTGAAAATTTGAATTTTTAGTGAAAATTTGAATTTTTAGTGAAAATTTGAATTTTTGGTGAAAATTTTAATTTTTAGTGAAAATTTTAATTTTTAGTGAAAATTTGAATTTTTGGTGAAAATTTGAATTTTTAGTGAAAATTTGAATTTTTAGTGAAAATTTGAATTTTTAGTGAAAATTTGAATTTTTAGTGAAAATTTGAATTTTTAGTGAAAATTTGAATTTTTAGTGAAAATTTGAATTTTTAGTGAAAATTTGAATTTTTAGTGAAAATTTGAATTTTTAATGAAAAATAATTTTTTTAGTGAAAAAATTGAATTTTTAGCAAAAAAAAAAAAATATAATTTTTAGTGAAAATTTGAACTTTTAAATTTTCAATTGTTTCATTGAAGCAACCCCAAACAACTAAAATCAATTGACACTCTGTAGTCTGCAATTCGAATTATATTCAGTCGGATTATGGATTTTCCAATTAAATAATCATTTCATGTCTGCCACTCTATAGTATCAATGCAACCATCTCATCTGCATGCACCACTCCTTCCCTAACACAAACGTCTGTCTGTCTACGTTTATTGCAATTACTTCATAACAATGCAGCGAATATTTTAAAAATAAAAAAAAATAAAATACACCCAATATCGTATCACAATTTTGTCACAAGCTGTCGCGCATTCACTTCAAACAACAAAACAAACAAAAAAAAAATTTTAAATCGCACTCTTCATTATTATGCGAAAAGCCGGAAGTTGATACGTGTAAACGGAAGTATTTAATATGAACAGCGGAAAGAACATGCAACGCACCGCACCACACAGCGAATGTTATTTGCTAACCGCAAAATACTTTTGCATATATTTAGGCATAATTGGTAAATGCTGTAATGCGCTGCACTACGTTGCCTGTCGGCTACATTTAGGCGCTAATGAATCAAATAAAAGAACTGACAGACCAATTAATTGAATGGCAGAAAGACGGAGCACACAAATGGATTTTGGCTGTTATTTAATTTCACTGTAAAATGTAGCTGTTCGCTGTATGGGGTGCATTTGTATTTATTTTGTTATTTGTTTGATGTTGATTGTTTGTAGGGTTTTTAGGCGTTTGTATCATGACAGCTAGATTAGTATGTGTCAAGTTCTAAGTGGCTGAACCGAGGACGATACATTTTGTAGCACTTCAAGTTATTGACATCACAAACGACTGTTTTACTAATTGGCATTTAATTAATTAAACAATACACGGCAATAAATCCAACATAATTAAATACATCATAAGTAAATAGTAGCCGCGGTAGCTCAATGCTTAGTGCGTTGGACTGCGAGCCGAAAGGTCCCCGGTTCAAGCCTGGACTGGGGCTAACAACATCTTTTCATAGAAACATTTTTCTATACCGCGCTACTTCTCGGCAGTAAATGGCAAACCTACGAGAGTAAAACATTGCCTATGAAAAGCTCTCACCCGCCGTTCGGATTCGGCAATAAACTGTAGGTCCAATTTGAGTACAAATATAACACGCACAGCTCAAAATGGTGAGAGAGCTCGGCCGAAGTTCTATACAGGACTGTAGCGCCAAACTATTATATTATTATTAAATACATCATAAGTAAATACATCATAAGTAAATACACTATAAGTAATACACCCTAAATGAATAAATTCTAAATAAATCCATTGAAATATCAAAAATGTCATCAAAAGAAAACAAAATTATGGAATTTAGCTCCAAATATCTTCAAAATAGTTTTTTTTAACTATTCAAATTAGTCAATAGGATAAATTATTATTTTAATCTGTAAATACCATTAAATACTACAAAATACGATGAAAATTTCATTGAAAATACTTATTTTTATTAATAATTGTCCTATTGACCAATTTTAAGGAGCATTTTGAATTTATTATTCAAACATTCAGGCTATAAGAGATAGTAATCGGTAATCGGGGTGGGGAAGTATTAACGGAAAGAAAACGGCACCATAAAAATGGTGTTCAAACGTATTATTTTCGAAATTTGGAAAATGCCGTAATACAGAGTCGTGTAATTTCAATGTGCCGTTTAACGTACCGCTAGCGACGGATGTGTGATTCCGTTTGAGCCGGAGTTTCGTATAAATGATTCGTGGGTATTATTCTACAAGTTTAAATCCTATTATATGTTTTTCGTAGTTCTAACAGTATTTCGAAACGAGTTATGAAACGAAAATTTGACGTCAAAATGTCGGCACATAATTTTGAATTTATTGGTACTTGACTTTTAAAACATTGGATTTCGTTTAAAATTTCGTCACTTTCATCTAAGAGTCATGCGTTTCGAAATACAAAAAGAGGTAATTATTAAAAATTGAATTTGAATGGAAAATATTTACTTTTTATTGAAAAATCGAATTATGATATAATTTGGAATAGAAAGTGGAGTTTGTCAGATTATACATATTTTTTTATTTGGTAAACATTGCTTGAATGCGTGGTTGGTATTGAAAAGTTCTTGATCAGCATCACGACCCGAGTTCGTTTAGTCATGTCCGTCTGTCTATCTTGCGGTCCGTATACACGAAAACTTGAGAAATACTGGTCAGAATGCGATGAAATTTTGTGCCAATATGTTTTACCCAAAAAAAATGGTTCTGAGTACGGAAATGAGCTAATCGGTCAACGGACACGCCTACTTCCCATACAAGTCACTTATATATAACACTTTAGGTACCAATAACATAAAAAGTATTCAAGATATAGTTATAAAATTTAAAACGTATTGTAAGAATTGATCTAAAAATATGTGTTTCAAAAATGGACGTGGTTCACTCAAATTTTTTTACATTTTTTAAGGATTTTTCATAGTGAATTTTATTATATATATTTTAAAAATAGGCGTGGTCCGCCCACTTTTATTTTAAACATTTTTTGATTATACTTTTTTTTATTTTTATATCATTTTTTAAATTATTGGAATATAAAACGTAAATTACTGATATGTAAATAATATTCTGAGGGTGTGGGTGCTTAGCATAAATAGAACTTTAATGTCACCAATGATTCCCCTATGTCAGGACAGAAACATCGATGACCTGCAAAGCATTGATGACATTTTTATACAAATGTCCTCCGATTCATGCATGATGTAGCCTTAACGATGTCATGAACGTCATTCATCAAGGAAGTCACAAATGATTGTCATACATAATTTTGTTTTTTTTTAGTAATTTTTTTTTTTTTGTTATTTTATTTATTTTTCAATTTAAGTATATTTTTTAATTTTTTTTTTTATTTATCTTATTTTATTTATTATTTAAATTTTTTATTTTCATTAGTTCTCGGTTGGGATGGTATGTATACTTGCTAATGTCAATAACGTACTTTACTAACGTATGTCAACATTACTACTGCTCATTATTCCGCTTTTATAAAAATTTGTCCCTCAAATTGGGCCTATGAATAATATGGCAGAGTGACATCGAACACAAAATTTAAATTTTACGCGTAAATGCTGCTCCTAGGCGTATGTTGTATGTAAATATTTCACATTCCATTTCACAACGTAAATGCTGCATACCTTTAGGGGCATGTCATGTGAATGTTAATTTTCATCAATAACGTATCAATAACATTTCATCAATGACGGATTTTTCACAATGTTATTGATATATGTGTATACTAGCTGGACCCGTGCACGACTCGTGCCAAGATTTTGTGAATTCAAAGATATGAAGCGATTTTATTTATATAAAAACATATTAATACCCTACACTAAGAGTGAAAGGGTATATTCAGTTTGGTACGCCGTTTGTAACACCCAGAAGGAAGCATCTCCGGTATGGAAAAGTATATATATTCTTGATCAGCATGACCTCCTGAGTCGATTTAGCGATGTCCGTCTGTCTGTCCGTCTGTAAAGTATATATATTAATGTAATGAGTTTTAGTGTCTGACTGTCTGTTGAAATCCCTACTACTTTTAAAATTCAAATATATATTGATATCATGCTCAATTACATGATAATAATGTTTTCCGGCGAAAAGACTTGTGGTTCGGCTTAGACCGACTATAATTTTGATAATCCGAACTATCATAATTACACCTACTTTGAAATTTCCCGTGTGATCTAACCTTCCCAACTGGTTTTTATTATATAAGAGGTCCGTGCTTCGTTGTGGAAGTTTTTATGGGTTTTATAAATGTAGTAACCAAATAATTATTCTCCACCAAAACAACTTTTCTCAAAGACAATTCTTTCTCAGACTGCGCATCCCCGTAGAATTCTTCCCAGTAGAATATTTCGCCGTAGAATTCTTCCCAGTAGAAATCTTCGCCGTAAAATTCTTATCCATAGAACGCTTTCCCGTAAAATTCTTCCTGATAGAATTCTTCCAGTAGAATTCTTCCCGGTAGAATTTTTCCCGTAGAATTCATCCCGGTAGAATTATTCCCGGTAGAATTCTTTCCCGTAGAATTCTTTCCCGGAAAATTCTTCCCCGTAGAGTTTTTCCCAATAATAGTTTTAGTGTGGTGAGTTTAGGTGTGGTGAGTTTTAGTGTGGTGAATTTTATTGTGGTGAGTTTTATTATGGTGAATTTTTATGTAGTGAATTTTATTGTGGTATGTTTTGGTAGTAGTAGTGAATTTCAGTGTGGAGAGTTTTAGTGAGACGAATTTTAGTGAGGTGAATTTTAGTGCGGTGAATTTTATTGTGGTGAGTTTTAATGTAATGAGTTTTAGTGTGGTGAGTTTGTTTTACATTATCTTCCCTTTTTTGTTTTTCCTTTAGTTTGTATTTTAGTTTTATGTTATTGCTTTCGTTTTTGTATTTTTGCTTTTGTTTTGTGCTTTTGCTTTTGTGTTTTTGTTTTTAGATTTTTTTTTTTGTATTTGAGTTTTTTTGTTTCATATTCGTAGCTGGTGAATGTGCCGAGTTATATCGTATTGAAAGTTTAGGTTGTACGGGAGGTGCCGCCTCTTTGTAAAATCCCGCCCATATATAGCCTATAGCCCATATATAGCCTATAGCCCATATAACGCCTATTCTTCCAGACCATACCGCAGCTGTGGTAAAAATTTCAAGAAAATCGGATCAGCCGTTTAGACGGAGAAGCGGAACAAACAAACCAACAAAGAGATTTACTATATGTATAGGATATAGGATGACATATGGTGTATGACATCATTAATGCAATGTCCTTTATGAAATTGTTGAAGACATATTCATCAATGACACATTTTCAAATAGCCTCGATTCATCATTGATAACCTTGTCGTCAATGATGCCATTTCCTGCTGGGCAATAAAATATCCCACATTAATATTCCCTCCAAAGTGTACGGTATTCCATAGTCAAGCCTGACCGACTTGAAATCTTGCCCATGTGACTTAACTTTCCCCACTAGTTCTAAAGGCTCGAATACACGATAGTGAAATTAGCTAGAGATAGAGAAAAAAATCTACCGTAGAGCTCCCTACATTGGAGCTCTATGTAGTGTTTACACAACTCTATGAGATTTTTCGCTCTATTTTGCTCTATCTCTAGCTATTTTCTCTATCGTGTAAACTCGCCCTAATCGTTTTTTTTATAATAATTTCTGAAATTTTTTACTTACATAAGTTCTTGAAACATTTCTGGACACTTTTCTTGGAACATTTCTTAAATCATTTCATGAATCATTTGTCGAATTATTTCTTGAATCATTTCTTGAATTTTCCTCATTTTTATTATTTATTTTTTATTTTTTTTGTTATTGTTTAACATTACTTGAAGCACGTCTGGAATCGTTTCTTAAAACATTTCTTGAATCACATCTGAAATATTGTTTTAAATTTTTTGAAAATTCATATTTTTTCTTATTTATTTCTGAGATCTATTTTGGTAATCATTTGAACCATTTGGCAACCATGAATAATTTCTTGAAACATTGCTGTACTCTTTCTTGAAACATTTCCTAAGTTATTTTAAATCATTTCTGGAATCATTTTTTTATTGAATTAATCATTTCTTGAATTACTTGTGGAATTACATTACTTGAAACATTTTATAAATAAGTTCTTGAATTACTTTCTGATCTCAATTCAACCTTCAATCATTTTGTTCTTGAATCTTTTTTTAAATAATAAACTGAATCATTTCATATATCATTTTTGTTTAATACCTTCGGGAATCTTTTCGTGAAGCAGTTTTCGAATCATATCTCAAATCATTTCTTAAATTTTTTTTTGAAAGATTTTGTTATTTTTTCTATAACATTTTATGTTATTACATAATTAATTGTTTGATGGATTGTTGTATTACTTCATAGTTGCTGCGCAGCTAGTTTAACAAACCATTCTTTATTTGGCGAACATTTAAATTTTTGTTTTCACCAATCACATTTATAACGCATAGCTTGTAGCTGTTTGAAAAAAACAAATAGTTTCACGCGTTGAAAACATTAACTATCATCACGATAAATTACACGCAACACAGGGCATAACATAAATTAATTGCTTTAAAACAGCGCTGCCATTATTATCAACACTTGCAGGGCAAGCATCTTCTCCTTCACAGGCTCCATTTACAACATTTATTATTTGCGTCCGCGTGCACTGCCTGCTGCAGCGCCACGTCGAAAACGCGTATGATTGCCAAATGCTTTGCTTGCTGCCAGCAGCGCCGTTGCGCCAGGCACTTCGTCCTTCTGCGGCAGATGCGCCACATGCAAAATATCCCACAGCATTTTCGCGTTTGCCTCCGATTCCAGTAGAACGCTGAGTTCAGCCTATGAGGAGAAATAAGCATACAAAAAAAATCACGTTAATTAGCAGCTTGCAAATTAAAAACTCATTAAGTGCGACACACAAAAACACAAAAATGCTTTATAATGCGCTTAATTAATTTATGCCAAAAGCAACAAACAAACAACAAAAAAAAAAATCAACCACAAACAAACAGAGTAGGTACCTGCGTGCGTTTCAGCAGCTCCTTTAAGCTGCCACCATGACGCATGACTTTGTGTATGTTGCGCGTATTGATGCCCGGCAGCCGCAGCAGGAAATCATAAATGTTTGCATTGAATTTCAGCTCATCATAGCTGCCCACATCATCGGAACCCAATGCCGCCGCCTGTTTTGCATCCGGCTCCACTTTGCCCATCTTCAACTCCTCGAAGAGCTGTGCCGTTGCATAGGGTGACGGCGACCAGATGAGACGCAACTTGGGAAAATGCAATGTCAACAGTTGTAACTTCTGCACAATGTGCGCATTGGTTGATGTGGTATTTTGTGAGATCATATATTTGCCTTGCAGGTGGAAGGCTTTGTTCTGATCGAATTCTATCAGCAGAATTGGTTTGGCGTAGTAGCGCTGCATGTTGATGCACTGATTGTAAAGGCGTCCGCTGTTTAGCGAACCGATGAGATCGCTGATGGATTTGCGTTCGACGCAGATTTCAGGTGTGAGAATATAATCGCCGATCTGGAGTAAAATACGAAAAAGCAGCAGTTGGTAGAATAATTTATAAAAAAAAAATAACAAATTGGTAAAACCTATAAATGTGTTACTGTTTTTTATTAAATTTTAAAGTTCCAAATGTTTAATTTCCGTTTTTGCTAAAATTAAAATTACTACAAAATTCAAATTTGTTATAAATTTTGTAGAATGTAAAAAGTTTGTAAAGTACTGTTATTTAACAGTTCTGCACTACAATGGTTCAAGTTTTTGCTATCTTGGGGAACTTTCCCAGTAGAAAATTTGTTCAGGTCTTGTCATCAGAAGCCATACTATATCAACGGCTTCATTCAGCGCAATTATAAGTTGTGCAACTGTTTAGTAATTTGTGCCTGAATTTTATGCTACTATCGGTCGCCATTTTTTCTATCGAAAAATGTTTTCCGCGTTATCGGGGAATTATTCAGTCTTTTCTTTGGTATTGGATATGAGAAGGCCTGTTCCCATAGAATAAATATGGGAACCGTTTGAAAACCTGAACATATACATATTTTGTCTGTTGCGTTTCGTGTTCATTTCATAAAATCATTTAGTCTATTCTTTGGTAGTCGATATGAGAAGACATATTTTCATGGAATCAATATGGGAATCAAGGATTGAGTCGCAAACGTGTAACGGTTTCGATCTAGGGTTTCTTTCTTTTTCATTTCATTTTTGGTATACTTTTTCCACACAATTCAGATAGACCGAATTACTTCTAACGCCTCAATTTTACTACTGGACTACTATCTAACATTGTAATATAATAATAATAGTTTGGCGTTACAGTCCCGTATAGAACTTCGGCCGAGCTCTCTAAACATTTGAGCTGTGCGTGTTATATTTATACTCAAATTGGTGGGACCTTTATTGCCGAATCCGAACGGCGGGTGAGAGCTTTTCATAGGCAATGTTTTACTGAAAAAGATGTTTGAAAAAGATGTTGGCAGTCGCTGGGGATCGAACCGCGGGACCTTTCGGCTCGTACTCTATCGCACCAGCGACTTTTCGCTCGTAGTCCAACGCACTAACCAGACGAGCTACCGACGATACTTACATAGTACAGTACGCATTAAAAGTATTGTGAAATAAAGTTAATTATTTGGAATACCTTTTTTTACAGGTTACTTACCGTTATTGTTACCGGCACCACCTCAATTCCTCGTTTGTGTATCAAACAAGGCAGATCTGAGCGAAACTCACGCATATCTACAATGATCTTGGGCACCAACGGCACCTCATTCTCCTTCTGCTGTTGTCCACCGGCTTTGCGTGACGAGGCATTGGCTTCTTCCAAGTCATCAGAATGTTTGTATGATTTATAGAGAATGAAGGCGGCATCGGATTTGCCATCCTGATACTCGGGTACAACCATTTTCTGTAATTAAATAATTATTATAATTTTTTATAAAATACGGGCATTATAAAAAAACTCACACTTTTTGTTTCGATAATCAACTCGAAGGCCTGCTTCTCGCGTCGTAAACTTGTCAGATACGACTGCTCCTCGACGGTGCGTGCGTGCAGTAAAAAGAAGACCTTCATGCGTTGTGCCGCCGCACGTCGTTGACGTGCCTCATAAATCTCAAGCTGTCGTATGGCGCAGACATTGCAATGATACATGACCACATACTGTGGCTGAATCTCCTCGAGTATGCGATCCAAGGCCATAGCGCCCTCGCGCTCTGTTTTAAAGGTTTGCAGGCATATCAGAGGTTGTTTGCGGGCAGCGACAGCAGCGCTGATGTCCAGTTGTTCTAACTATGGAAAAAAAGTTAGAGATAATTAGGTTAAATTAATGAGTTAATTAAGTAAAAAATTAATTAATGAACAAATTTATAATTCAAAAATCAAATTAAAAAATCAAGAACTCAAAAAACAAATTTAAAAATCACTAATTAAAGATGTGTGAGAATATGACTAAATTGCTGACTTATACTTATTTTTTGGAAGTTGTCGATAATGCAGCGTTGCCATCATCGCCAGAATCTTGTTGCAGTTCACTGAAGATTTAGAAGTCACTAAAAATTTGCACACACCCTTAAAATGAATAATTCAAAGTTCAAAAAGCACTGTCACATAGCGCACAGTTACAAACAGTTCTGCTAGCACTGCAGTATGGTTCAAGTATTGGATATAGCTGTGTACTATCCCAATACGAAAATTGGTCAAATCAATTTAAAAATAAAAATAAATAATTTTAAAATCATTAATGTAAAAATCACTAATTCAAACATGAATAAATCAAAAATCAATAATTTTAAATTTATAATTCGAAAATCAATAATTTTAAATTTATAATTCAAAAATCAATCAATTAAAAATCATGAATTCAAAAATTAATATTTTAAAAATCAATAATTATTAATTAATTAATTCAAAGATTTATAATTTAAAAATCAAAAATTCTAAAATCAACAATTTAAAAAGAATACATCAATTCATAAACCAATAATTCAAAAATTATTAATTCAATTTTCAAAAATAAATAATTAAAAAATCATGAATTCAAAATTAAATAATTAAAAAATAAATAAGTAAAATAATTCAAAAATAATTAAATTGATAATTCAAAAATCAATAACTTAAAAATAAATAATCCAAAAAATTCTATAAAAAAAAATATAAAGTTAATTATTTAAAAATCAATAATTTAAATGTAAATATTTTAAAAATCATTAATTCAAAAATTATTAAATCAAAAATTAATAATTTATAAATCAATAATTCAAAAAAATAAATGGTACACAAATCAATAAATTCGCAAGTCAACAATCAATTAAAAATTATCAATAAATTCATAAGTCTATGATATAAAAAATAATTAAATGAATTAATTAAATATTTAAAAATCAATATATGAATAAATCAAAAAATCAATAATTAATGAAATCAACTAAACTAAAACTAATCAAATCATCTAAATCGAAAGCAAAATATAACCAACCTCCGGAAACGGTTCAAATATTGAATTATTCACCGCTTCATCAGCAGTAGCCCCTCCACCACCAATGTCGTCCAACGTCAAATCACTATCATCGAATTGCGTCTGCGTCATCGTAAGCATATAGCTCTCCTGAAAATAGTTAGATGCCGAATTTACGTCGTCGTCGCCAGCCAACAACAGCTGTGTCAACTCGTCCAACTGCGTGCTGCTTGATTCACAGTCGGCGTCAAACTCATCGGATGTTGTTTTTAACGTGGAATTTTTCGAGACCCCTCCACTTTGTATTGTGTTCTGCTGACTTAGCGTCATCTCCAAGACTTTTGCATCTTTGACACGATCATAGCAAGGGCTTAATTTACCGATTGGAATCTCATTGCGCATGGCCGCAAAGAGCAGATAACGTTCACCGCTGCTGGTGAGAAACTGCTTGAGTTGGTAGCAGCTGCGCGCATCCTGGCAGAGTATAAGCACCTTGGGCGGCACAATTGAGTCGGGCTGTGTGCGTCGCATGTCGGCGGGTATTTCGACTTTGAGTATCTCGGAGAGATATTTCCATTTGGGACATGGTTCGGGCTCAAATTCTGAAACGAAATAAAATTATGACTTTTTATATTTGCTGATTTGATTTAATGATTTTTGAATTTTTTTTTTAAATTATTTTTGAATTATTGATTTTTTTATTATTGATTTTTTATTTTTTTTTATAATTGATTCTTTATTTTTTTCATAATTGATTCTTTATTTATTCATGTTAATTAAATATTACTTTTTTATATTTTTGAATTATTTATTTTTAATAATTAATTTTTGAATTATTGATTTGAGTATTTTTCGTATTAGGACAGCTATATCCAATACTTGAACCATAGTGCAGTGCAAGCAGAACTGTTGGTAACTGTGAGCAATGTGATGCCAGTGTTGTTAAAACTTTGAATAATTTATTTTTGAATTGATTTTTATTTTTAAATTATAGATTTCTGAAATATTTATTTAGATTTATTGATTTTCAAATTAATAATTTTTGAATTCAATTATTTTGTTATTCAATCAATACACGAATAACTCAATAATGAAATCAATAAATGGCCGAAGTATTTAATAGAAAAAGGTTTGAAATGTCTCACCGCCTTGCGCATTATAAACGCGTTCTTTAGACAGTTTAAATATCTGTTCTGCCGCATCGAGCAGGGTCCAGCCTGAATTGCTCAGTGCATATTCCGTAGTACGGTAACGTTTAACCAGAGCATAGGCGCCAACAGAATCGTTGTAGATGGTGGAACTTTAATAAAGAAATGAATTAAAGATTTTCATTAAATACAAATCTTTTTGAAACTAATAAATTGTATAAATGATTAAAAAAAAACAGATTAAAATAATTCAAATTAAGAACGTACATCATTAAATTCCGCAATATCTTTAAATCCGCCACAATCAGTTTCGTCTGCGAGTTGAGCTGATGCCATATACAGTCCAGCTGTGCCTGCAAAATCTTGTGAAACTTCTTGGTAACACAATTCTCCACTGTTATCTCCTCCATATCCACCGAACGATTAATGCGCTTAATCTCTTTCACCAGATAATTCATAATATCCAAAATGTGCGTTTGTATCAGTGACATTTTGCTAGACATCGGCACATGCAGCTCGATTGTTTGCGATTCATATGGCTTTAATGATGACTGCACGGTGGCATGAAAACGTGGCCATATAAAAAGCAGCTTCACGAAAAGGTTACGCATTGTGCGCTCAATATGACTAAAGCCAATCGTAAAAGCCTCAGCGCTGCTGGATAACGCCTTAATGAAACCCGTCTTGTTGCGCTGTCGATAGAGACGCAGCGCAAAAGCCTCCTGACACGACTCGATAATGTTGTGTGCGCGTAGCACCACAATGCCACTGATTAACTCCACTGGTATACGCTGTTTGAGCAGATCAACGACGAGTATGCGTGCGGTGATGAATTGTATGCCACCCTCTAGATATACACGTTCGCTGTTATCGATAAAAGAAAATAACAATGTTAAAAATTAATTTTAATTTTTTAAATTTAATTAAACCAAAAACCCACCGTTCTGCTGCCGTATTTGCCACCTCATGCACATATTTTCGCTCCAACTTTGACTTGTAGTATTCCTCCTCCCAGTCGGAGGCATTGATGACCAGCACCAAGTTTCCAGCATCGCTATAAACCTTGAGTATATTGAGCAGCACACGATCGTAATGCAGCCCCTTGGCGCAAACCATCAATGCATCACTATGCACCATATCCAGAAACATTTGTTTCTCATATTCCAGCAATACTATGCCGCGTGATAGCAGATACTCCTCGGCGGTTACAATGTTGGCAAGTTCCTCCTCATCCTCCGGAGCAACAGTTGTGGTTTCTGTGGCGGCGGCCGCAGCTGCTTTGCTGGTACTCGGTTTGTCATCATTAGTGTCCTCGAGTTCTTCACCCGTTAATGTATTTTCTGCTGTCTCCATTTATTGTGTTTTGAAAATAATCTCGTTATATTTCACAATTTCAATCAAACAATTTCCAAATGCCGGTAACGGCGGCTGCATCTGCATTAAAGTATCAGCTGTTCCTACAGTTATTTGTAAACTTTTCAATGACTATAAAGCGGGAGTTCCATAAGCGACAATGTGCGTGCATTCATGCGTCCGACGAACTGTTAAAAGTAGAAATACATGCAAAATTAATTCCAACGATTTATTAAAATATCAATTGAACGTCCAACCAAAAATTGTTTTAAAATTATTTTTGAACATATTAAGAATATTTTAACTTGAAAACTTGTTGGGGTTTTTTTTGGAACGAAATTGAGTTTTTTAGGGTGTGTGCGAGTTTGACTAAAACTAAATTTTATCGATAATGAAACGTTTACTTTTCAATTTAGCTATTTTTCGAGTAAACTAAATTGGATGACAACAAACAGACATATGGTAATTTATTTATTTGGGACTTTAACAAAAATCGGTTACCGAATGAGGATCGAATGAAATCCTGTACCCCTGCTGGGGTAGTGTACAAAATAAAAGAAAATAAAATTCAAAAGAAAATAAAATTCATAGGCAATGTTTTACTCTCGTAGGTTTTGCCATTTACTGCCGAGAGGTAGCGCGGTATAGAAAAATGTTTCTATGAAAAGATGTTGTTTGCCCCAGTCCAGGCTTGAACCGGAAACCTTTCGGCTCGCAGTCCAACGCACTAATCTGTGAGCTACCGCGGCTACGTTAAATTATAATTGCCAAATTAAAATGCAAAAACTATAACCTAAATTAAGTTTAAAATTACAATTAATTTTTGTATATTAAATTTTTCTTATTGACATTTCTCTGCACTGTGTATAAATTTCTATAGAATCTATAGATTTTTATTATAATGCACAGAAGAAAATAATAATAAAACATATATAGCTCTTTTTAAACATTATTTTAATCTTTTCTTTTTTAAAATCGATAATCGATGGTAATCGATAATCGGCTTTTGAAGTTTCGGTTGTTTTTTTTTTAGCACGTGCTCCCCTAAACTGAAGTTTTCATTCCAGTCCGAAAGCCGCAACATCAGCAGCAGCTAACCGGGATAACTGTTTAACTTATAAATTAAATAATTATTAAATAATTAAAGAAATTAATAGAAAGTGCTTAAAAATGTCAGAACCAATCTCAGCATTTGCTGCACACAGAGCTAGCTTGAAAGGTACGAAAAATTCACCTAAATCGGTGGCCAAAAAAGCGGAGGCTGCAGCAGCAACAAATGGAGCGGCTAAGAAAAATGCAGCAAATACGTCTAAATCCAAGAACAAGGCTAAGACGTCAGAGGGCAACAAACCAAAAACCACCACTGCACATCTAACCAAAGCAGAGCAGCGAAAACAGCGCGAATTGGAAGCCTACTTACAAAGGCAACTGGAGAAAGATGATGTTGCTGGTGAGGATGTATTTTCCGATGAGTACACAATGAATAGTTACTCGGATGAATACACAGATGATTCGCACTGCTGCTCGCGTTGTGAACCTGGTGCTGCAGCAGCGCAGGCGGCACCACCAACGCCCGAGTCCAAGAAACAGGCTAACAAACGCAAGAGCATGGAAGCAAAGGAGGTCAAGAACAATGCAGAAACGAACGGAGAGGCAGCTGAAAGCAAAAAAGCCAAAAAAGAGGCTGCTAAAATTGCAGCTGAAGCTAATAAAAAATCTGCAGAAGCCAATAAGAAGGCCAACAGAAAATCGATGGACAAAAAAGAAACCGAAGCAGCTGACGATAATGCTGCAGCTGATGCGCACAATAAATCTGCACATAAGAAGCACAAAAAACATTCAGAATCTTTGAAAAAAGAAGCAACCGCTGATTCTGAGGGTTACGAAATTTGTGGCGAAATTTGCGAACGTCGTCCTAAGAAAGGCAAAGCAAAAGCAGCAACTGTAGCAGCTGTTGCTGCAGCAGTGACTCCAGTCGCACCACCACCTGCTGAGTCTACACCAGTAAATGTCTGTCGTCGCAAGAGTGGTGTCAAGTTGGAGCCGCTATCGCCCCCATCAAATGTTACCAAAATGAATAGCATCGATGAAGGACTGAAATGCTTCCGTTGGCTGTTGAACCCCGTGGGTGTTGAGGATTTCTATGCCAAGTACTGGGAGCGCAATGCATGTCTGGTGAAGCGTCAGCAGGACAACTACTTTAATCATCTCATTTCGTTCGAGGCCATCGATCAGATGTTGCTCAAGAATTATGTGGAGTTTACAAAGAATATTGATGTGACTTCGTATAAAAATGGTAGGTATTTTTTTGTAATTATTTAAGCAAAATTAGAATCCATGTTTAAAATTTATAATTGTTGGCTTATTTACAGGCGTTCGCGAGACTTTGAACCCTGATGGTCGTGCGATGCCGCCCGTCGTCTGGGAGCACTACGGCAATGGTTGCAGCATTCGTCTGCTCAATCCGCAGACATTTTTGCCAGCGCTCTATACGCTTAGTACCACCATGCAAGAGTACTTCCACTGCCTCGTGGGAGCAAATGCGTATCTGACGCCACCAAACAGTCAAGGCTTTGCACCACACTACGATGACATTGAGGCATTTGTGCTGCAGATCGAGGGACGCAAGCGCTGGCGCCTCTATAAGCCACGCAGCAAGACGGAGGAATTGCCGCGTGTCTCGTCGCGAAACTTTAAACCGAATGAAATCGGCAAACCGATCTTTGATGAGGTAAGTTTTGATGAAATTACCAACAGATTTTTATTTCACTTATTCGGTACTTTCAATTTCAAGTAAACGGTACTTGAATGGCGTAAATTTCAAATATATTTAACACCGTTTGTTTACAAATTGGTTATGCAATTCGATTTGAATTCGATCGAAAGCTGGAACATAACCTAAATTGTTAATTTTGAAATAATGGTCTCTAGTATGTCTTATTTTGACCCAGAACTGTTCTTTCGAAAAAAAATGTACAAATATAAAATTATTTTCAATATTAAATTTTCACAAATCAAAAAGTTATTTATGATAGTACTGAATTTCAATAATTTTGTCACCAAATCGAGTTTCAATTACATTTTTTTACCTAATCCATAACTGCTCTGTTCGTGTTCTTTTTTTTTGCAGGTTCTGCATCCGGGCGACATTTTGTACTTCCCGCGCGGCACCATCCACCAGGCTTGCACCGAGCCTGGCTTCCACTCGTTGCACATCACGCTCAGTGTCTATCAGAAGCAATCGTACGCCGATCTCTTGGAGCAGCTGATGCCGCGCATGCTGGAGCGCGCCATAGCGGCCAGCGTTGATATGCGCCGCGGTCTACCGCTGCACACCTGGCAGAGCGCTGGCATTGCACACAGCGAATGCGATACGCAACAACGTCACGAACTCATTGACAAAGTGACACAACTGTTGACTCGCAGCATGCGCGCAGCACCTGTTGCCGAACTGCTCGATGCTGCTGTCGATCAGCTGGCCAAAAAGTTTCAACGTGAGGCGCTGCCTCCAGAGGTATTGCCGTCGGAACGCGTGCGCACCATCTTTGGCTCAACTAGCACCACCAATGAACGCGGCGAATGTGTTTGCGACTATGATATAGATTTACGCACAAATATTCGTTTGCTGCGCGCCAATATTTTGCGTCTCGTCGAGGAGGAGGAAAAAGTGCGCATCTATTATTATTTGGACAACTCCAAGGAATACTGTGAATATGAACCGAATTATATTGAAATCGATGCCGCCGATGCGGGCAGTGTTGAGGTGCTCATTAAATCGTATCCGCAATATATAGGCGTAGCACAATTGCCGCTCGACGAAGATGAGCAAAAGATTACAGTGGCCACGGCGCTGTGGGAACGCGGTTTGCTCATGATGGAGAAGCCATTCAAGTAAGTGCTGTTGGCTGGCACAGTAGCGCTTACTCGAGCACTTGAAGATAAAAACTTCCAAGTGATTAATCTATTGAATTAATTCTTTTTATTTATAAGTTTTGCTTGGAGTGCATAGTTTTAATTATGTCTGCTTTTAAGCTGTTTTAGAATTGTTTATGAATGCGTTAAGAATTAAAAAAAAAAAACAGTTTGTAATTTAAACATTTTGTTTGTTTTGCAAAAATTTACGTTTTGCAGTAAACACAGCAGAATGTTTGAAGTGTGCTTGAAATGCCAACTTAATTTAAAGTTATTTTGTAATGAATTTTTAATAAAAACTGTTATTTATAATAATTTATTATGGCAACCATGGCTAAAATGGGGGAAAGATAAGCATTGCTTGATATTTTTTCACAATACTCGTTGGCCATTGCAACACATGTGGGCTGTTCACTGCAGCTAATACTATAATTGCCAGCCGCAACTGTTTTGGACGGGCTCTTGGAGTTGGCTACTGAATTGAACACCCGATCGCTGGAGCAAATCGACATTGTCCTAGCCAGTGAAGGTGCTCGACTTGATACACATAACAAGAGTAGACTCTGCTTCTCAATTGACATGATTTGGTATTTTTTAATTTGATTATTAATTAATTTAATTATTAATTAATATAATTAATCATATATCTTTATATTATCGTGTGACTACGATTCGTTTCCAGCCCACTTCGTCTGGGGCAGGACAAGTTGAAAACAGTTACGTATCAAAGCATATCAAAGACACTTTTATTCACTTTCAGATTCAGTAATATATATATTTTTAGATCCGTCGAAAAACGTTACGACTTGTTGCTACCCTTAGTTTCTTTATCCAGAAAATATCGGTCTATACGAAAATAAACAACAATCTGTAGAAGTTTACATTATAAGGCAGCTCGAAAAATATTCCATGCCTCCTAAAAAGAGCGGAGACTCCGAAAATCGAATTTTTTTTTTAACACCCACCACCCCTAAGCTGTTGCTGTAATCTTGCAGCAATATTGCTAGATTGTATATTGCACATACAATATTTCTGGAATATTGTAGCAGTATATCAAACGCAATATTGCACATAAAATCTCTCTGCAATATTCCAGCAAGACAAAAGTGTTATTATTATTATTCAGACATATTTTACCAATTAATTAAGATTATAAAAAAATATACATATACAAAGTAATAGATTTAATTTTGTTAATTTTTTTAACAATATTAGACGTTACCTACTATTAAAGTTAAAAAACCATGTTAAAAAAATAACCAAATAAAAAAATGTATATGCACGTGGGGTTTTTAAAATTTTAAAATAAAAATTTAATATGAAAATTTCTACTTTATAAAACATTTTTATTATTAACTCGAGAACAAGCCCGAACACCACTTTGAAATTTTGAAAGTTTATTAGCAAAAGCAAGGATTGAAACCGTAACCGAAACCGATATCCGTTTAAAACCGTTTCATTTTTAAAACCGTAACCGAAACCGTTATACGAAAATCAGAAATAAACCGATAACCAAAACCGATATAAACGGTTTCGGTTTTATACCGGTTTAAAACGGTTTTTGTAAAGTAACTACAAATAGAAACAGAAAAACACATTTTATTTTATACAGAACATTTTAAGTAAAATGTCATTTAATAAAATTATAAGTTCCCAAAATTTTTTCAATGCTAAAGAATATAAGCATCCTAAAAATAAGGTCTATAAAGCACTTTTGTAGCGGTAAAAGTGCTTCAATAAGATAAAATAGACAAAACAATGTTTTTTTCGCTTTTCTTCGCTACGCTAGTTCGATTGTACATATGCACATTATTATTTTTGTTTTATTTTTATACATAGTTTGTTTGTTAATTGTAAAATCATGAAGTTTACTTAAGTCAAGTTCTATGTGCATTATTTCATTCAACTTATAAAACAAACAAAAAAAATAATAATAATATAAGAACATTTTCACAGTGTACCTCATTTAGCTTATATATTGCTTTTTGAGTTTTTCTTTTTCACAAATCCGCTGATTCGTTTGAAAGTGCAACAACAACAGAAATGCAAATAAAGCACCATGACAATAAAGCAGCATCCAAGCTTTTGATAGAATTTTTGGCGGGACTTTTTTTGTACCACAAAGAAAACTTGTTGTTGTTGCCAACTAGATAACTGTACTAGATACAGACATGAAGTGCGGTGTCATGCGACTGTCTGCTATCATGCGTCTGTCCGTTGTCATGCGTCTGTCTGTTGTCATGCGTCTGTTTGTTGCCATGCGATGATACCAGATAGCAACAAAGACTTGTCGTTGTGAAATTGTGTATATACGAATCGTAATTCGTTATTGTTGTATTCTCTTCTTTCTGTTAGTGTTCGCTTTGTAGCGTTTGCGTTTAAGTCGCAAAAAAAATGTTACCCTGCAAGATATTATTTGTGTTATCTTTACATACGGTGCGTGTAGCATACGGATTTTTTTTTAATCACTGACGAAAACAGAAATATGCCTATACGAAATATTTCATATATTTATTATGAATGTATAATATACATTGAACATATTATGTTCATTTTATTATGGCCTTGAGATTTTGAATTGTCTTGTCAACATCACTTGATTTATACAATTATATTTTATTAGTTAATTCTTGTTAAAATATAATTCAAATTTTTTTGTTAGTAAAATAATTTATTTTTTGTTGAAGAAATTGAAAATATGGAAAATGAGTACAATTAGTGTTCAAATTCTATTCATTTTCGTAATTAATATGCAGTTTAAGATATTTGTCTTCGATCTTTTATTTAAAATTTAAAAAGTGAAATTTTGCAAGATTCTTGCAAGCAAGAGCAAGAAAGGTATTGTAAGAACAAGATCATATGTACCTATGCAAGAGCAAGACTCAGCGTGTAAGAACAAGATTACCATTTCTTGCCTTGCTCTTGCAAATGATAATCACTATTTTACATATATTGCAGTTCACTGAATTGTTGAAATTTAATTTCTTTAGCTTTTATGGTTGGACATTGTGCAAAATTATTCTTCATTGCAATTAAGATCATATCTCAGGTTATGTCAGAAAGTTGCTTTTCATTGGTGTGTGGTCACGAAATTTTAAATTAAAATTTTTTCTTGACGTAATCAATTAAATAATTAATAAAACACAATATTTTAACTAAAATAACAACAAACATTGTTTAAATTACGTTTTCCACTTTACCCCAATATCATAATTTGAATATAACTTTGCACCACAATGTTAAGTTATTTGAAAAATATGAAAAATAGAAAATTTATACAAAAACCGAAATCAAAACCGAAACCGTAACATGGAACCGGTATACCGAAACCGTTTCGTTATAAAAACTTAAAACCGAAACCGTAACCGTAACCGAAACGCGGAAAAAACCGAAACCGAAATCGAAACCGTTATTCGTTTAGGTTTCAATCCTTGAGCAAAAGGATACTCTTTAACATACATTTTTTAAAAAATTAAAAAAAGGGAGTTATTGAGATAATCCTTTTTTAATAATATTATGATTATTATCTACCTATGATCATCCTAATATTAAAAGTTTTAATATTTCCACTTTTGCTCAGTTTTATAACCTTTACATGGTTTCGGTAAGTTAACTATTTACTAAGTTACATTAAGTTTTTCATATTTCAAGGACTCATAACCAACCAAGCACAGTTATTGAGAAAGTTATTGAGAAACAAATGCTCAAAAATGGTTCTATTTTTAGCCTTAAAATGAGTCCTTTTTGCTTCATATCTCAGGTCCTGTTAAAGGAATTTAAAAATTGATATGTACATATAATTTGTGTTCTGTTATGCATGTTTTGAATAAAATAAAAATAAATCTGACATTATTACAAAAAGACATCTTTCTCGTAACATTTCGGACAAATTTCAGACATCGATAACATTTAAAAGATAACTTAAAGACATCTTTCAGGCACAATTTGTCTAGTTGGGAATATAGTTTGTTTACATACGTAAAATACGATTAAATCAAAATTAGATTGAAATAATCTCTTATTCCCGATTTATATTTAGCGTATTCACAGTTTCATGGTATTGGTGCGACTTTGTACGAATACGACAGCATAGACCACTACGACAGTACGGCGGCAATTGAACTGTGAGCACCATATTTCAGCTTTTCAAATAAATGCAGCTGATTCTCATTAGGACTTTTTGAAATTATTATAAATATTCCTCGATTTGAAAAGTAAAATAAATAAATTAACATTTTGTTAACAATTTTTCTTCATTTCACAAAATACGACACCAAAAAATATGACTCAGGGCTACTCTTAAATACAACACTTGTGGTATTTCACTTTTGTAAGGTATGCAACAACAACTTGACTTTTCTGTGTTATTGTATCGTATATATATATATATATATATATATATATATATATATATTACATGGTACGAATACGATACTAAAATACGATGAACTGTGAATACACTAATTGTCGGTATCCAATTTTATTTCATTTAATAGAGTAGTATTGCATTGGGAATTTCATAATACATAAAATGCATAAATAAATGAAACATCCTTAAAAAACGGATTTCATTGATATTATTGATGCTTATTTTAAAATTCAAATTAGTAAGAAAAGTAGGATTTAAATCGTGTGTGTGTGCATAGTGCTTGTGCTTTTGTCACGTAGTTCCTGCGCAATTTTACATCACCGTGCTTGTTGTTTGCGTGTGGTTGTTGTTGCACATAATTTAGGCGATTACTGGAAGTATGTGCTACAAGAAGCACACTCCCCAGACACAAAAGCCAAAAACAACAGCATTTTTATACAATAAAAACTTCGAATTATTCTACTATGCATCAGAATTGGTTTGCTCCATACACAGGTTTATAGGATTCGAGAATAACGATACGGTTTAAATATTATTATTTATTTAAATACATTTTTCTCAAAACCTCTGTACAAAACTTTTCTATGTTTGAAATTAATTGCGGCGTACTTTTTAAACCAAAATGTAAATCAAGGATTGATCAAGGAAACTGTTTCATTTTTAAAACCAAAACCGTTATAGGGATATCAGAAATAAACCAATATCCAAACCCAATATAAACAATTCCGGTTTTATAACGGGTTTTAAAATAGATGGAAAAAAAAACAAAAAGAAACATGCGTCGGTAGCTTGTCTGGTTAGTGCGTTGTACGTCGATCGAAAAGTCGCTGGTGCGTTCGACTATGAGCCGAAAGGTACACATATAACCCAGCAAGGAAAGGTAATCAATATTAATCTATTTAATATTCGAAACCTTGTATGGGTTATGCATTTCAGAATAGATCATTTTTTTACGGCGATGTCCTAGGAAAGTAATGTTTGCGACCATATAGATTACCGAGTAATCTAAAATGTTGGTGTTGCATTCCCATGTATCCGATGATTTCTTTGGTTACCAAAGGATACAAGTATTAATAGATATCATCGTAATCCATGAAATCTTTGATTAAAATGTTATCAGTTATAGTTAAGCGAAAACGATAGAAAAACTATCGTTTTTGTTCGATATCGAGTTACCATGCCCATGTGCCCATGTGTAACGGTAAATCGAATCAAAAAAAAAAACAAACGCAACTCCACAAAACAGACAATGCTGTTTGTTTCTTTTTTCTTCACTACACTAAGAAAACAAAGATGATTACCAGAAATATCACAGCCCTAAACATAAAGTTATTTACAAATTATTTAGATCGCATTTGAGACAACCATCTCTCAAACATCCGTCGAATACGACAAATATTGCCAGAAACCATCTTTCATATTTAAGATTATGTATACACTAAGAAAACAAGATGTTTATGAAAGTCTTGCTGCAACTATCTGTTTAAATAAACGCCTTGTAGCAAATTTTCAAACATCCCATAAGTTTCAATGAATTTGCAGCAAAACTATTAATATTTTTTAAATATGACATATATGCAGATAGTTACGAGATGCTTGCCACAACAGCAATGATAATTGTGATATTTACAGTTGACTGATAGCAAACATTCTGAGTTCTTGGACATTTGCAACAAAACTCTTGAGTTATTTTGACATAAAGGTAAAAGTGAAAATAAAATTTCCTGGGATTGAATTTATCAACACGTGGAAAATATTTCTTTTCAGAGTTTACTTTGATGACAGCAGCGCAGGCAAACTTGGCTATTCCGCGAATAAGTCTTAAGTCGTTGTGCAATTTTACCTTCGAAGGATTTATAAACACGATGGCGATGTATAACCAAGGATACTGTTTAAATTCTAGAATAAATAAAAATACATTTGATTCATTTTATTTTAATTAAATAAATTTACTCCGCGAATTCTAATGGAGTACCTTTTCCAAATATTCCACAACTATTTTCCTATTTGTAAGATGTTTAATTGACGGTTGCTATAAATGATCGTAAATTTGAAAGATGGTTGCCAGCAATATTTATCGTATTTGTCGGATGTTTGAAAGATGTTTGTCTCAAAGATGATCTAAATAACTTGATATTTAGGGCTGTGATATTTCTGGTAATCATCTTTGTTTTCTTAGTGTAGCAACCATCAAATAAACATCTTACAAATAGGAAGATAGTTGATGAATATTTGGAAAAGGTACTCCATTCGAATTCGCGGAGTAATTTTTATTGAATTGAAAGACAATTAATCAAATATATTTTTATCAGTCAACTGTAAATATCTCAATTTTCATTGCTGTTGTGGCAAACATCTCGTAAGTATCTGCATATATGTCATATTTAAAAAATATTAATAGTTTTGCTGTAACTTTATTGAAACTTATGGGACGTTTGAATATTTGCTACAAGGCGTAAATTTAAAAGGATAGTTGCAGAAAGACTTTCATTAACATCTTGTTTTCTTAGTGTGGGCTAGTGTCGTTTGTTATCGATTTTACATGCAATTTTTTCGAGGGCAATTTTTTTGTACAACAATCAAAACTCGTGGGTGTTGTACAAGAACTTTTTGTTGCCAGCTGAATGTCTGTACTAGTATACATACATGTAGTGTGTGTTTAATGCGTCTGTCTGTTGTCATGTGATGTATACAGGGTAGCAACGAAAACTGAAATTTGCCGTTACGAAATATGCCATTATTTCTGTTATATACATACATATGTACATTTTATAAAGTCAATCTCGTGTCAACTATCAAATGTAACCTCTTTATCCTGTTTTAGTCAAATATACGTTTTTATGTTGAAGACATTGTGCATATTTCTGTTATGAGACTTTCTATTACGGTACGTATTATTTCTGGAATTGTAAAATTTGCAAAATAATCGCATCCAGTTGTGACAAATTTTCTTTTTTTTATTGGTTTATTATGCTTTTCGAAAATGGTATGTATTACTATGTCTTGTAGTGAAGATGGCATTAAATCTGGTTTTAATGCAGCGAAAGGCATTTATGGTTTGTATGCGTATATATAGAGCTTCCACAACGAAAGCCCGTCAATATCTGTTGAGCTGTCATGCAAACAACACCGTGCATCGCTGCTCTATTATTTAAAAATCGCACCTTTTATTTATTGCATACTATAAAAATATTAAATATCGGCTTAATATATATTTTTTTTTTTTATAATTAACTTTTTTTTGTCTAACAAAAAGCACACAAAAATATTTCAACAGACTGCACATCAGCATTTATATTTTCTTCTATCTCATATGTGTCCGTTTCGGCATTTGAGATTAAGTATGTTTCATTATTTATTTCTGAAACAGCTGGAGAAGATTCATTGAACTGGTTTATTTTTCAAGGTTCATCAGGTTGATTTAATTGCGATTTAGAGTCACATAATAACTTATTTAAAGAGTCATGTATTTGCAGCTGTTCATTTATATTTCTATTTGAAAATAATATTTTGAAAAGATTACTAAAATTAAAATTTTTTGGTTAATTTTTGTTTTTATACATTTTGTGCAATTCATTAAATTTTGGTTGAAGATATTCAACCTCAATATTTAATTTTTCTGAAATTTCTTTTAAAAGAATTTCTTTTTCAATATCATTATTATGATTTATATGATATACATCCCACAGCGCTGGCCGCTTTCCGTATGCATATATTAACATTTTCAAATTAATATTGGTCCATAAATCATTGCTGAAAAAGTTTTAATAAAATAATTACCATAAATGAAAATAAATTTAGCTTGTGATCGATGCAAGGGTCGGTTAATCGAAACCAAGTAGGTGTCCGTCGCATACACTCAGCTATTATTTGTGTTTTAATATTTTTTCTGCTTGAAAATTTCTTGAAATACTAAGTAATGAACCCTGCAGATATTGAACAAAATATCAGATGGTTTTTTTTATATCAATTGTTTCTGATTTCCTTTTCTCTTTTATTAAATTTTTGAGAATTTTAATTGAGTTCGCCATCTTTGTTCATTCATTGACGACAATTAAGACAATAATGTTCTTCAAATATCACCTTTTTACTGCGTATCCTAAAATATAACGTAGATTGCATGCAGAAGTTGTGAACTCATCTGAGTTAATCTGATTTAATTCCTCGTCAGACATTTCCTCAATGGGTATTTCTATATTAAAATCCTGGTATGATATACTGCCGTAATCTGCTTCTGGCATATCTTTTTTGACATAGAAATCATGTTTCCGAACAACTTAAGCAGATGTCCAGTACCCTTATAGTAAAATGCTTTCTTGAATTTCTGATAAAAGTCTTCCAGTATATTCTGGTTGAATTTCCCAAAATTAATGCATTCACCATAGAAATCATGTTTCCGAACAACTTAAGCTGATGTCCAGTACCCTTATAGTTAAATGCTTTCGTGAAGTTCCGAAGAAAGTCTTTCAGTAAATTCTGGTTGAATGTCCCTCAATTAATGCATTCACCATTCTTTGAATGCATTTTCGGAATATTATATTAGAGCAATAGTCCACAGTAACCCTGGCATGCTACTTAAATTCTTTGAGTTCGAATCCATTACAAGACCTTCGAGATATGTTCCATAGTTCAGTTGTTTTTCCTATCGAGAAAATTTACGATTTCCATAAATTCAATACATTTTAAAATAAACTCTTTTGTGACATATGCGTATTCTTCACATATTGAATCGAATCTATTGTGTTCTTGCAGAATTGATATGGTAATATAAACTGATCTGTTCAGTATGTCAATCATATGTGAGCTTTTGAAACACATGTTCTCTTTTGGATTAATACGACTATCTGTCAATTTTGGACACATTTTTATATTGTGACTTTCCTTATCGACATCATATAATGTTTGCATTATTCTCCAACTAGCAATAGCATTTGGCGTTATAATGTCGAAACGTTTTAATGCATATATTAAATTTTGCATTAAATGGACATAATCAAAAATAAATACAATTTTTTCTTCATTGTAAATTTTGAAAGGATGACTTCGAGAAAATTTTCAGCAATGTATATGCTTTCATATTATAGCCCCTGCTTGATCACATATAACGCATTTTATTTTCAAATTAATTTTACAAATTGCAAATAAGTTCTGTTCTAATATTTCCTTAATATCTTCTGCATAGATTGAATTAAATATGTAGTCGCTTATAATGTATTTCGTATCATTTGAAATAATGTTCAACATGAAACATAGCATTTTGTTTGCTATTACATTATTTTTATACCCTACACTAAGAGTGAAAGGGTATATTCAGTTTGGTACGCCGTTTGTAACACCCAGAAGGAAGCATCTCCGGTATGGAAAAGTATATATATTCTTGATCAGCATGACCTCCTGAGTCGATTTAGCGATGTCCGTCTGTCCGTCTGTCTGTCCGTCTGTCTGTCTGTCTGTCTGTTGAAATCCCTACTACTTTTAAAATTGAAGAGCTAGATAAATGAAACTTATAACTTAGATTACTAATATACCTGCGCTGTATGTGCGAAAAAATTGGCGAGATCGGTCCATTGTGACCTATGATCCGACCACTTATGTTCAAATACCTCATATAAAATGTACATATAAAGATCAATTTTTATGTATACGTGCTTAGGTAAACTTTTTTGGTCAAATATATATTGATATCATGCTCAAATACATTATAATAATGTTTTCCGGCAAAAAGACTTGTGGTTCACAAAAAAAAAAAATCGAATTTCGGTACACCTACCCATTTGTAAATATGGGTATCAAAAGAATGGAAATTCTTCAGCGATTGAATGTTTGTAGTTATTTTCAGGATTCGTATACCCTGGTGACCTATATATCACTTTGAATGGTAACCACACATATGTGTAGGGTATTTATAGTTGGCTTAGACCGACTATAATTTTGATAATCCTAACTATCATAATTACACCTACTTTAAAATTTCCCATGTGATCTAACCTTCCCAACTGGTTTATTATTTCCATGATCAACAAACCCATCAATTAAATCTTGTGTTTCATTCTAACAGAGTGATGGATAAATGTTTGTGTCATCAAAGATGAGAATACATTCTCTTTTATTTGCATTGAAATCTTTTGTCAATGTCTTTAAATAATTTATCATTATTTCGTCAATACCATACACGAATTGGATGCTTTTCATTTCATTATTTACTTCTATGCTTTCAATATTTTCAATATTTTTTCTTCGTATTAGGATTCAAGTTTATATTTTGAACATTAACCACTTTGGTATAGTTCTTCTTGTTTATTATATTGCATTTGAAGTCTGATTGTAGACTATTTACATTTTCATTTCCGTCCAAGAGAAGTGTTGGCATAGAACCAAATTGTAAATTTGTAATGCCAAAGCATTCTGCATTCTGTCTACTACAAACACGATGCCAGCTAAACTTAATGTTTTCAATTGAAAGGTGTAAATTTGAGCACCATTTCTGTAGTATTTCTGCGTTTCTTGGAAAAGAAAATAATTTCACAGTACTACTATTTGTTGGCTTGCATATTATGCATTTTCTAAGATACGATGCATTTTCGATCATGCTATATAGGGAAAATTAATAATATAATAAATATTTATATTTGAAAAAATCAGATTTTAATAAATAATTTGAATATAGATTTAATTTTTGTACAGATTTTTGACACTTTCTACGAATGCATTGTTGTGTCGGCATGTGATTTTTTGTGTGATAAATGTTAATAATGATAATAGTTTGGCGCTATAGTCCTGTATAGAACTTCGGCCGAACTCTCTCACCATTTGAGCTGTGCGTGTTATATTTGTACTCAAAATGGTGAGACCTACAGTTTTTTTGCCGAATCTAAACGCCGGGTGAAGCAATGTTTAACTCTCGTAGGTTTGCCATTTACTGCCGAGAGGTAGCGCCGTATAGAAAAATGTTTTCTTTGCAAAAGATGTTGACAGTCGCTGGGGATCGAACCGCTGACCTTTTGGCTCGTAGTCGAACGCACCAGCGACTTTTCGCTCGTAGTCCAACGCACTAACCAGACGAGCTACCGACGCTACTGAAAAATGTTAGGTTTTTGCATTAATTGATGAATTTTTGCTGTAATTTGTGCTCATGTGAAATAATTACAAATGTCGGAAAACATTTGGTTTGTATGGAAAACATTTTAAATTTATTTGAAAATTTTATTTAGATTCAATTTTTGAACACAAATAATTTATTATGCGTAAATTTAAACAGATACTTAGTTGCAGCAAGACTTTCATAAACATTTTGTTTTCTTAGTGTAAAAAAGGCAATGGTCGTATTTTTTCTGCACTCTCGAATTATCCACAACAATTCGTAAATAAATACAATGGTGTCTAAAAGACTTTAACTCAAACATCTCATTTTTAATGGTTAAAGTGAAAATAAAAATAACTGAGATTGAAATTTTCAACACGTGATGGAAAATGGTTTCTTTTCAGAGTACACCTTGCTAACAACAACGACACCAGACCATATCCAAACATTTTTCAAGTCGCTGTACAATTTTAACGTCGAAGGCTTTATAAAGGCGATGTTGATGTATAACAATGATACTGCATTCATTCTAAAGTAAATAAAAATTCATTCGATTTTTTTTTATTTCAATAAAAATTACTCTGCGAATTCTTATGGAGAACCTTTTCCAAATATTTTGCAATTTTTCAAGGACTGCAAGCGATATCCTTCATTCGCACTAACTTTTTTCTAATCACAATCAATGTGATAAAAAATAAAAAAAGTATCATCCTTATATCGTTCCCCGATTAGGATAGATTACATCGCAACAATTATCATTTTTATTTAAATTTCATACATTTGTGTATTTCGTTGTAAATTTAGGACTGCAAGCCAAAGACTTTATATGTATTTTTTGCGTTTTCTTAACAAAGGACAAAGGAGAAACATAACAACGTAAATTCAAATACAACAACTACAAACGCACGACATCTACCGAGTTCAATTCGCGTAATTAGCGACCAAGTCCGCGATCTCACTCGTAGAAAAACAACAAATTAAATACATTCGTAATTTAATGTAATAATTCATTGCGTACTACCGAATATATCAATAAATATCCCATTACTTGCCGCTGTGTTCCACAGGTTACCACAGCTTTCCGCAGGTTTTAGCGTTTTCCCGCAACCTTTTCAAATGTTTCGAACATAAAGAAACAATGACTATAGAGACCAATCATCAGTGCTATGCATTACTATATGTTAGAATGAGACAAGTGATCTAACTCATTTTCGAACTCCGCAGGGTACCTCATAAACTGGCACATTTTTGCTCCGCTGATTTCGCAACTTTGTGGGAAATATTTCTATCTTAATACATATAAAGTCTTTGCATATAAAGTCTTTGAATATTGCAATGTATTGCTGCGGCGATTTAAAACTTTACGTCTTGTTGATGTCTATAATTTTCAGGAAATATATGTATGTTTTAATAATAAATAATAAGAACTAACTTATTCGGTGTGCCTATAGAAATATTTTAACAAAATGGTTTCAAATTTTATTGGTTAAGTTGAAACAATAAACAGGGATGAAAATAACTACTCAAAATAACTAAATTTAATTAAAACGAGTTGGGAAAGTTAGGTCACATGGGTAAGTTCGGTCACATGGGGCGGATTTTTATAGTCGGTCGGGCCCGACTATGGAATACCCTACACCTTTGATGGGGATATTAATGTGGGATATTTAATTATGCTGCACCTCCCCACCCTCAGAATATTATTCACATATCAGAAATTTACGTCTTATATTTCCATAAATTAAAAAATGTATATAAAAGTATAAAAAAACTAAAAAAAAAAATTGAAAAATATTATTGGGCGGACCACGCCAATATTTAAAATTTTGAAAGGCTAATATTTCATAGATTTGATTTTAATAATTTACGGATCAAATTTCCACTATGAAAACCCGGGAAATAATGAAAAAAAAAAGTGGGCGTATCAAGCCCATTTTTGGACCACATATTTTTAGGTGAATTCTAATAATACGTTTTAAATTTTATAACTATACCTTGAATACTTTTCGAGTTATTAGTTCCGAAAAAGTTATATAAAAGTGACTTGTATGGGAGGTGGGCGTGTCCGTTGACCGATTTGGCTCATTTTCAAACTCAATTCCTACTTTTGGCTAAAATATATTGAGACGAAATTTCATCGCATTCTGATCAGTATTTCTCAAGTTATTCTGTATTCGGACAGCAAGACAGCAAGACAGCAAGACGGACAGACAGACGACAGACGGACATGGCTAAACGGACTCGGGTAGTGATGCTGATCAAGAATATATATACTTTTCCATACCGGACACGCCTCCTAAGGGGCGTTACAATATATGCACAAAGTTAATATACCCTGTACCTCATAGGTGTAGGGTATAAAAAGTACTTAAACCATTAGAAAAATAAATATTACTGCAAAATATTAAAACAACTACACAGAATACAATAATTTTTACTGCAAGAATTATTTGAGTGTACTTTATTAAAATACTCATTACCCAATAAAAATATGTATATCAAAAAAATTAATTCTGGCAATACCATTTTATTTGTATTTCAATTAATTCTTTGGCCTGGCAATACCACATCGAATTTTTTCAAAGGCCACTTCGAATTTTCGGAGGCTACATCGAATTTTTAAGACAGATAAATTGACAATTTTCTATGGGTGTGAAGCAAAACGTAGTTTATTTCAGAGATCGGAAATGCCCGTGTGCGTGCGCCCGCACATGCCCCTTTCTTCATACACTAACGAGCAAATTTGTTTTACGGAGACACTGCACTCGGGCATCACATTTTTTTTACAACACATCCCGTCGCAACGAGTGATGCTTTGCATTATTCTCGGTACCTGCCCTCGTGCGGGCTACGAAACTAAAAACTGCAGCCCGCGCAGACGTGGAATGAGAAAATAGAGAAGCATATCGCGCAAGTGCTATGGTATTTATTTTGCGGGGCAACTCCGTGCAACAGCGAAAACAGACTGCCCTTGGCAGCACGCGCATTTTTCACAGCCAGTAAATTTTATTGGCACTGTTTTACTAGACTGCGCAATGTTTTAATAATTTTTATCTAAAACTATTGATAATACAGACAAGTTTGGCAATACTCAAATACACTTTTAATCGCAGTTTTATTTTGGTTTATAAAAATTGTATCTTTTAATTGTTCGTTGAACAGAAAAATAAATTTAACATGAAATCTTAATCAACATTTTTATTCAAATACAAAAATTATTATGTGCAAAAATCTATTTTAATAAAAAAGCTACATGATAGGCTTCGAAAAATAATGTATATCCTCATTTGTAAAAATGTACACTAAATTTAAACTTGCACTGAAAAAGTAGTACTAAATTATACAATTTTTATAAACCAAATTAAAACTTCGATGAAAAGTGTATTTGAGTATTGCCAAACTTTTCTGAATTAACGATAGTTTTATTTAAAAATTATTAAAACATTGCGCAGTATATTATAACAGTGCCGTACTCTTGCGCCACATAAGAATGTCATACAAGAAAAAATTAACTGGCTGTGATTAACTGCCCCGCGTGCTGCCCGGGGCAGTCGGTTTTCGCTGTTGCACGGAGTTGCCCGCGAAATAAATATCATAGCACTTGCGCGATATGTTTCTCTATTTTCTCATTCCACGTCTGCGCGGGCTGCACTTTTTAGTTTCGTAGCCCGCACGAGGGCAGGTACCGAGAATAGTGCTAAGCATCACTCGTTGCGACGGGATGTGTTGTAAAAAAAAATGTGGTGCCCGAGTGCAGAGTATGCGTAAACAAATTTGCTTCTCATTTACTTAAGGGCGCGGGCGCGGGCGTGCGTGCAAATCCGAACTCTGGTTTATTTTTTAAAATCAGAATTATGACTAATGTTTTAATTTAATATTTGACACAACTATTACCCTTACCACAATAATATTGTAAAAGAGTAAAAAATACGATTTAATAATATTTCTACGAATTTATTATGCTTAAAAATGTTTATTATATTTTCTAAAACTGTTCACTTTTTATAATTCGCATGCTCAATTTTGACGTTTACGATTTTTTTTGAATAAAACAGGATGGAAATCTATGTGATTTGCCAAGTTATAATGCAAAACACAAGAATGATGCACAACTGGGTATTGAAAAACAAATGCTCAAAAATTGGTCTATTTTTAGCCTAAAAATGAGTCCTATTTGCTTCATATCTCAGGTCCTGTTAAAGGAATTTAAAAATTGATATGTACATATATTTTGTGTTCTGTTATGCATTTTTTTGACTAAAATAAAAATAAGTCTGACATTATAATCAACGCTTACCAACCAATAGAATCCTCAAAAACGTGGTTTTTCGTTTTTGTCAAATATCCTTGAAACTGGACGTGTGGGGGAAAATTGAAAACGCCATTGTTCATAGAATGTCCAAATCCATAAGAATATGTAACTTTCATTTCTGGTGTCGAAAATGTTTGTCAAATGTGCGTTTTACGTTTACGTTTTCTTTACACTTTACAGTTTGAGAACAACTGCACAGTAAAGTATTGCAATATGGTTCAAGTACTTGCTAAGATATTTTTTTTTGCGTTGAACAGCTGTTTTTGACAAGTTTCATTTGACATGCTTTTTGACAGTTGAAACGAAAATCAATTCATTTACTACCTTGCACAATACTTCTTTTTTTATTTAATAATTGTAGAAGTTTTTCAACTGCATTAAAATGCGTTTAACAAATATTTTATGCAAGAAAGTGAAGAGCAAGTAAGTTTGTTGCAATTTAATCATAGCTTCTGTTGTTTCTATTATTTCTATGTAGACGCCTCATGGTTGTGGTGGAAAGCGTTGTCAGTGGTCATCAGTTTAATGCCTTCCGCGAACGTTTGGCTGAAAAAATTGAGGTGATACGTTTTGATCCATTCGGTAAGTTATAGCTTTTTAATTTTTTAAAAATATTTAATTGATTCTATTTTTTTTTTTTGTAATATTTTCAGTGCAAAAAGAATGCATCTATCGTGAACGCAAGAAGATACGCAGCGCATAATGCTATAGTTATACAATAAATAAGTTAATTAAAATGTGTTTTCAAATTGAAATTATTTTATTGCATTCTCGTTCTACAGTCTTTTGTTGGAAGCTTTTTTTAGAAATCACATATACTAAAAATTCGAAGAAAATAATTTAGAAAATGAGTCTCAGTAATTATTTAATAATACGCCACACATATTCAACGTCTATATTACACTATTACAAAAATTCATAAAGATTCATCGACATTTCATCAAATAATGCTACACTCATCAAATTTTAATTTTTCAAGAAAAACCTAAGAAAACTTTTAAGGTAAGCCTTGGTTTGTTTTTTCTTTGAGTGCGATTCAGAATTAATTAGCTGCGTTTTTTTCATAATTTAAATTTGAGCTGGAACAAATTTTGTACGCAAAACAAATACAATTTAAGCTCGATAAATCTATTCAGCTCAAATTTGTTTTTGTTTTGCATATAAAATTTGTTCCGGCTCAAATTTAAATTATGAAAAAAACGCACCTAATGTTTCCCATTTTTATACATTTCAAGAATGTTTTTGTGTTCGATATAAAAAAAAAAATATCTAAAATAGTTAATGAAATGATAATTATGATCTCTGGGTATATAATATTCAAAGTACCCTTTAAGGAAACAATGAATAATTTGCATTTGTCTAATTTTAGAAGAAAAACAAAACACCACCATTTGCGATCTACTTCAGACGTAAATATCAGTACAAAATACAGAGTTTTGTTTAATCAAAAACATAAAAATCTAAAATTTAATCTTTTTTAAGTCTAACTTCGAAAAATGAAATCTACTTTTTCAGAGTCTGAAAAATACTATCCTCGAATTATGTAATCGAGAAAATATTTCTGCTATTCTGTGTGTGTCATAAAATACAATTAAATAATTAAATGCCTGATTTCTATATAATCCTAAAAATGTCGAGACTTTGAAAAGTCAATGGAATTGAATTCCCCTTATATACCCAAATAGTATAAAATGTTGGTATGAGATGTTTTGGTGTGAAGTGTTCATTGGTATGAGATATTCAGGTGTCCAATGGGATAAGGTGTCTCGGTATGCAGTTCCTTTGTATGAGGTATCTTGGTATAAGGGGTCTTGGTATTAGATGTCCATTGGTATGATGTGTCTTGGTATGAAATCTCTTGATATGTAGTATCTTGGTATGAATTGTCTTGGTGTAATGTAGGATGATGCTTTCAAATGCTTTGCAGGGAATGGAAAAATAAAGTCTACTTTTAGTGCCTCATCATGGCTAAATCGATCAAAGGCCATTAGTTTTATAACCACTTAAACAATTTTTTAACATTGTGCTCGACAGTTTTAGAATTTCAAAAATTATCCGATTAAAATTTTTTTTAAAATTCCTTCTCCTAAATAAAAACTGCACACTTGTGGAAATAGCATGTACACTTTCGAGATATTGCCATGTTTTATCATAAAAGAATTAAATTTTGAAGAATTTACGTATTTATCCTATATCTAAAATATATACTTTATAATACAAATAAAAATTATGTAATATTAATCTGACACATTAATCTAGTTCTAAAATATTATATTAGGTCTTTTAGTATTTAATATAATTTCTTTTAATTTGTTTTTGCAAAACATATAGCTCATCATATTTACTCTGAATGATATTAAAACTGCCTGCACATTTATTTGAAAACTTTTACAATCTACACTAAATTGCCTACAAGCATATTTAGCAACCAAATGCGACGAGACCAAAATTTCAAATATGCTCAAAAAACCGCAACATTTTTTGGTCACCACATCTAATTGCATTAAAAACTAAATGTCACTAACACGCGCGGCACAAACAGAGCTGGGGCGCCGACAAAAGTTAATTCGATTAGAGGCTGGTCAAAGCAGACGCTTAAACAAATGGGATTTAATAAAATTACATAAAATAATAGTTATTTGAAGACACGCACAAAATTATAAAGTGGTATTAACCAAAGTGCGAAATACTGTTGAATTTAAAGTTGCGAATACTATTGATTTTTTAGTAGGAATACTAATAATTGTATAGTAGGAAATACTATTGATGTTATAGTAAAATTTACTATTGAATTTTCTGTAGAAATATTCAATATATTTCAATATATTGATGTTATAGAATGAAATATTAGTAGAGTTAAAGAGTTAAAGTAGTAAAAACTATTGAATTTATGACATGAAACACTATTGAATGTATAGAGGATAGATGCCGCAGGAGATACTATTGAATTTGTATTGAATTGATGATATTATGAATTAATAGCAAAAGAAACAATTGAATTTATAGTAGAAAATACCAATGAATTTATAATTGAAAATTCTATAGTAATTATAGAAAGAAATACTATTGAATTTATGGTAGTAAATGCTATTGAAATTATGCTACCAAATACAATTGATCAATAATATTTAATTTATAGATGAAATACTATTAACTGTTGAAATTTTAGTAGAATATACTATTTAGTTTATGTAATGAAATTTACAGTAGCAAATACTATTGAATTTATGGTAGGAAATACTATTGAATTTGTTTTTTTCCCAAGTAACACAATGTACAGATTTCGTCACGAATTTTAGATATTTTCGTTAGTTTGGCAGTAGATATGTAGCGAAATTTAAATGGAAAAATGTAGAGAATTCTTTGTCACATGACACAGTTTTTCTATATATCGATTTTCAGTTTTTTTTATTTAATGTTTGAATAGAATTTTTCGAGTTTCAATACAGATTTCTACATTCCATTCTTAGCCAAGAGTCGATTCAATTCTACGTATCGATACATATTCGTTACATGTTAATCTGCAGATTCAGACTAAGTTTTGAAATGTGTTACTTGGGTTATAGATTTTTATATATACTATTGAGTTTATTGCTTGATATACCATTGCATATAAATGATGATATGCTATTAAATGAATAGTAGGAGATACTATTGAATTTATATTAATCAATAATAATTAATATTGAATGTATAATTGGAAATACTATTGAATTTATTATAGGAACTACTTTTGAATTTATGGTAAAATATACTATTGACTTTTTAGCGTGATATACAATTGAAGTTTAAGTATAATGTACTATTAAATGAATAACAGGAAATATATAATTTATATTAACAAATACTATTGAAAATACGGTATTAATGGGTGAAACTATTCAATTTAATTTAATTTATAGTTATAAAAACTCTTAAATTAATTAAACTATACTATTAAATATGATAGAAGAAACTATTGAATTAATAGTAAAAAATACGAATAAATTTATAAAATGCTATATAAATTATAGAAATACACTGGAATTTATAGTAGGAAACACTTTTGGAATTATAGTATAAAATAATATTGTAATTATATTAGGAACAAATTATTGCATTTATTTTAGTAAATTTTAATAGTATAATATAATATTGAGTCATATAAATAAAAATCAAATTTGCTCCAAACATGAAACAAATGCTCCGAATTGTCTAATGTTCCGCATTTTCTTCAATTTCGATGCTGAAAACCATTTTCTTATTTTTGAAAAAAAAAAATTTAAAATTGGTAGACATTTATAAAAACGTTGGACTGACCACTTTAAAAATTTTGAACACAATAAAAAGATTTGATCAGCAAATGTAGGCTTGCTTCAAAGTAAATACTTTTTTTATTAATATGGCCTATTGAGTTTATATCAGGATATTGAATTTGTATTACGATACTCTATAAAAGAGATACTGTTGCATTTATAGTAGGAAATACTATTTTATAGTAGTAAAACTATTGAATTTATAGTCTTAGTATAGGCAAAACTATTATATTTATAGAAAGAAATACTATTTCTAGTTGTAAAACTTATTGAATGTTTAATATTAAATATGTAGAAAATACTAAGAAATTATAGAAGAAAATACTTTACCAACAAATTATTGAATATACTATAAAATGAATAGCAGGAGATACTGTTTCTTTTATAGTAGGAAATGCTATTTTATAGTAGTAAAAACCATTGAACTTATAGTCGTAGTATAGGAAAAACTATTGAATTTGTAAAAGGAAATACTATTATATTTCTAATTGTAAAACCTATTAAATGTTTAGTATTAAGGGTGTGTGCGAATTCTACTAAATTGCTGACTAAAGTCCATAATAAATTGATTATCATATGTCTGTTTGTTGTCATCTAATTTAGTTCAATTTAGTCTGCTCGAAAATTTGCTAAATTGAAAAGTCGACATTGCATTACCGACCAAATTTAGTTTAATCAGGAATTTAGTCGAGTTCGCACAAACCCTAACAGCTGTTGAAGTTACAGTATGATATACTATTAAATAAATAGTAGTAAAATATACGTTTAAATTTATATTAGGAAATACTATTTAATGGATAGTAATTGTTCTATTGAATAAATAGTAGAAAATACTATTTAATTTATATACGGAAATACTGCACCCAGAAAAAAATACTATATAAATAATAGTTTTTTACTATTAAAAATATTCAATAGGATAAATTATTATTTTAATCGGAAAATACCATTAAATACTAGAAAATACCATGACATTGCCATTGAGTTTATATGAAAAGATTTATTTTTTGTATACTATTAAATCAATAATTGTCCTATTGACCAATTTTAATGGGATTTGAGGGAATTTTTTTCTGGGTGTGTACAATTTATAGTTGTACAAAAATTAAATTTATAGTGAGAAATACTATTGAAAAATAATTTTAATAATTTTTATGAATTAATTGTACTAAAAGCTATGAGAAACTATGATATGAAAATCAAATAAATTTATTTCATGTACCTATTTTGAATTTAATACTATTAAATACTATTAAATTGTTATTATTTTAATTGCAATATATTAAAATGTAGTGGGTGGAGGGCGATCTTCCTGAAAACCAACTAAAATGTAAACGCTGTGTGTTCTTGTGGTGCGATTTTAACGCAAAAATCAATTGAAACCATTTGAATGCAATTTGCACCTTGAAGCCGAAAACACATCCGGTCAGAAATTGTGCGCTGGCTGCCATTCGGCTGGTATTTTGCAAATGTACAGCATTTTGATGTTGTGCTACTGATTGTTGTTGTTGTTGTAGTTCAAATACCACAGTAGATTTTTGGATGTAGGTGGAAATAGAGGTCATATTTTTGATGCGTACACCTGACAGCCCAAAATTCAAATGCAGCCAGCATGTAGATGGCATTCTTTTGGAATGGTATTTTTTGGGTGGGTCCACGAAGTTCGTTGAAATTGGCGGTTGTTTCAACAAAATCGTATTTATTGATTGCAGTTAAGCTGCCGCTGAAATGTTGTAGATTTTCTAAATTTTTCATTGTTGTTTGTTACTGTTTTCTGTTACCCTCTACATGTGTTGAGAGTGTCGAAAATCCAATTAGCTATATTTTAATCCTGCCACAAATGAAACTCATTACGCATATTTAGTTGTGTAGCAAAAATTAAGTAAATAAATCTATTTGAATTTGTGTTATTATTGATAATTAGATATTTGTATTATTTCATTGAAATTATGTTTTTCCATATATGACAGGTATTAGTGTCACTCATACGACAGGTGGTGCGCTTTTATTTGCATTAATTGATTTTAAATAGAATAAAATAATTGAATTTAATTCAGCATTAATTGTGAATAGTTAAATAGAAATGTTTTTGACAAATTAAATTAATAGAAAATTTGAAACAAAAATAAATATTTATTTTACGATTGAATTTTTAGTGAAAATTTAAATTATTAGTGAAAAATTGTATTTTTAGTGAAAAATTGAATTTTTAGTGTAAAATTGAGTTTTTAGTGAAAATTTAATTTTTAGTGAAAAATTTAATTTATAGTGAAAATTTGATTTTTTTTTAGTGAAAATGGAATGTTTAGTAAAAAATTGATTTTTTAGTGAAAAATTGAACTTTTAGTGAAAAATTGAATTTTAAGTGAAAAATTGAATTTTTAGTGAAAAATTAAATTTTGAGTTGAGAAATTGAATTTTTAGTGAAAAATTGAATTTTTAGAGAAAAATTGAATTTTTAGAGAAAAATTGAATTTTTAGTGAAAAATTGAATTTTTAGTGAAAAATTTAATTTTTAGTGAAAAATTTAATTTTTAGTGAAAAATTTAATTTTTAGTGAAAAATTGAATTTTTAGTGAAAAATTGAATTTTTAGTGAAAAATTGAATTTTTAGTGAAAAATTGAATTTTTAGTGAAAAATTGAATTTTTAGTGAAAAATTGAATTTTTAGTGAAAAATTGAATTTTTAGTGAAAAATTGAATTTTTAGTGAAAAATTGAATTTTTAGTGAAAAATTGAATTTTTAGTGAAAAATTGAATTTTTAGTGAAAAATTGAATTTTTAGTGAAAAATTGAATTTTTAGTGAAAAATTGAATTTTTAATGTTAAATTGAATTTTTAGTGTTAAATTGAATTTTTAGTGGAAAATTGAATTTTTAGTGAAAAATTGAATTTTTAGTGAAAAATTGAATTTTTAGTGAAAAATTGAATTTTTAGTGAAAAATGGAAGTTTTAAGTTTAATTGAATTTATGGTGTAAAATTGAATTTTTAGTGAAAAATTGAATTTTTAGTGAAAAATTGAATTTTTAGTGAAAAATTGAATTTTTAGTGAAAAATTGAATTTTTAGTGAAAAATTGAATTTTTAATGTTAAATTGAATTTTTAGTGTTAAATTGAATTTTTAGTGGAAAATTGAATTTTTAGCAAGGATTGAAACCTAAACGAATAACGGTTTCGATTTCGGTTTCGGTTTTTTCCGCGTTTCGGTTTCGGTTACGGTTTCGGTTTTAAGTTTTTATAACGAAACGGTTTCGGTATACCGGTTCCATGTTACGGTTTCGGTTTTGATTTCGGTTTTTGTATAAATTTTCTTTATTTCCATATTTTTCAAATAATATTATATTTTTTATATGGTGCTAAATTATGATCAAATTATGATATTGGGGTAATGTGGGAAACGTACTTTAAACAATGTTTGTTGTTATTTTAGTAAAAATATTGTGTTATATGAATTATTTAATTGATTACGCCAAGAAAAAAAAAATTAATTTAAAAATTCGTGCCCACAAACCAATGAAAAGCAACATTTTGACTTCACCTGATATATGATCTGAATTAAAAAGAAGAAGAATTTTGTAAAATTTTCATCCATAAAAGCCAAAGAAATTAAATTTCAACAATTCTGAGAACTGCAATATATGTAAACTAGTGATGATCATTTGCAAAAGCAAGTCAAGAAATGGTAATCTTAATCTTTTAAATTTTAAATAAAGATCGAAGACAAATATCTTAAACTGCATATTAATTATGAAAACGAATAGCATTTTAACACTAATTGTATTTAAGTTACTTATTTTCCATATTTTCAATTTCTTCAACATATTACTAACAAAAAAAAAAATCCAACAACATAAAAATTTGAATTATATATTAACAAGATATTTTAACTAATAAAAAATAATTGTATAAATCAAGTGATGTTGACGAGACAATTCAAAATCTCAAGGCCATAATAAAATGAACGAAAAGTCACCAAATACATTTTCAAAATGCTAAATATTTTTTACAAACATCTTTATGTACCTGTCAATTTTTAATTGATGATCTTCATTTTTTTACCACATGATAAGAAAATGTAAATCAATCAATTGATATTTCAACTTTAAAAATGCATCAATTACTTTTTATAATATTAATCAACAAACTCGAAAATTAAGTTTTTCATAAAAATTTATTTGGTGACTTTTCGTTCTACAACGACGATATACAGTATACGATATACATATACAATAAATATAAGGAATATTTCGTATAAGCATATTTCTGTTTTCGTCACAGATTAAAAAATTCCGTATGCTACACGTACCGTATGTCAAGAGAACTCAAATAATATCTTGCAGAGTAACATTTTTCTTTGCGAACACAATGCGAACACAAACTCAAACGGTACAAAGCGAATACTAACAGAAAGAAGAGAATATAACAATAACTATTACGATTCGTATACACACACTTTCACAACGACAACTCTTCGTTGCTTTCCTGTATCATCGCATGGCAACAAACAGACGCATGACAACAGACAGACGCATGACAACGGACAGACACATAACAACAGACAGACGCATGACAACGGACAGACGCATGGCACCACACTACATGTATGTATCTAGTACAGCTCTCTAGTTGGCAACAACAACGAGTTCTCTTTGTGATACAAGAAATTTCCCGCCAAAATTCTATCAAAAGCTTGGATGCTGCTTTATTCGAATTTTTGTTGTTGTTGCACTTTCAAACGAATCAGCGGATTTGTGAAAAAAGAAAAACACAAAAAGCAATATATCAGCTAAATATATCACAATGTGAAAATGTTCATATATAATTTTTTATTACTTTATGATTTTACAATAAACTAAAAAAAACTATATATAAAAGTAAAACAAAAATAATAATGTCCATAAGCACAGTGCATATGCACAATCGATGTACGAACTTTCGTAGCGAAGAAAAGAGAAAAAAACATTGTTTTGTCTATTTTATCTTTTTGAAGCGACTTTTGAAGCACTTTTAAAGCTATATACCGCTTCGAAAGTGCTTCACAGGCCTTATTTTAAGATGCTTATATTCTTTAGAATTCGACAAAAACAAAAAAAAAAACACACATCTTCATTAATGTTAACGTTCATAAATATTTTGCACGCTTTCTATTGTTACTTATTGTTCAATATTTAGTAATATCATGAATTCTTTTGTATATCATTATTACCTTAAAAACATAATAAATACAATAAAATCATAAAAAAATGCAAGTCTTCCTTTTCTTGCAGTCTTAGTCTTGCACTTGCTCTTGTTCTTTTTCTTGCAAAATCTCGATTTTGTTCTCACTTTTGTTCTTGCAAAAAAAAATGCAAGAACAAGATGCAAGAACAAGAAATTTTTAATCATCACTAATGTAAACAAATATCTGCCTTATACTTGAAATTTTTAAACTTGTCGAACTTGCACTTCATTTTTCGTATTTCCTTAAATAGTTACTGAGATGTTAATAATTTGCAACTTTTTGTTGTTGCTGGTGTTTTGTTGTTAATTCGATTAATGAAACAAAAAACAAATTTTAGACCAAATACCGTTGTTTTGGAAATATCGCTTTTCAAAAAACAACATGTGAATTTTTGTACAACCAAAAATGTTTATTTTGGGAACTCCAAATTTTAATTAATGAAATTTTACTTAAGATCTTCTATATAAAATAAAATGTGTTTTTCTGGTTTTTTTTGTATACTTTTTTAAAAACCGTTTTAAACCGGTATAAAACCGAAACCGTTTATATCGGTTTTGGATATCGGTTTATTTCTGATTTTCGTATAACGGTTTCGGTTACGGTTTCGGTTTTAAAAATGAAACGGTTTTAAACGGATATCGGTTTCGGTTTCGGTTACGGTTTCAATCCTTGATTTTTAGTGAAAAATTGAATTTTTAGTGAAAAATTGAATTTTTAGTGAAAAATGGAAGTTTTAAGTTTAATTGAATTTATGGTGTAAAATTGAATTTTTAGTGAAAAATTGAATTTTTAGTGAAATATTGAATTTTTTTAGTGAAAAATTAATTTTAGTGAAAAATTGAAATTTTTTTTTAGTGAAAAATTGAATTTTTTTTTAGTGAAAAATTGAATTTTTGGTGTAAAATTGAATTTTTAGTGAAAAATTAAATTTTTTGTGAAAAATTGAATTTATAGTGAAAAATTGAATTTTTAGTGAAGAATTTAATTGTTAGTGAATATTGAATTTTTTTAGTGAATAATTAATTTTTTTTATGAAAAATTGAGTTTTATTGAAAAATTAATATATTTAAAGGACATATTATTTTTATACCCTACACCTATGAGGTACAGGGTATATTAACTTTGTGCATATATTGTAACGCCCCTTAGGAGGCGTGTCCGGTATGGAAAAGTATATATATTCTTGATCAGCATCACTACCCGAGTCCGTTTAGCCATGTCCGTCTGCCTGTCTGTCTGTCTGTCTGTCTGTCTGTCTGTCTGTCTGTCTGTCTGTCTGTCTGTCTGTCTGTCTGTCTGTCCGTCTTGCTGTCTTGCTGTCTTGCTGTCTTGCTGTCCGAATACAGAATAACTTGAGAAATACTGATCAGAATGCGATGAAATTTCGTCTCAATATATTATAGCCAAAAGTAGGAACTGAGTTTGAAAATGAGCAAAATCGGTCAACGGACACGCCCACCTCCCATACAAGTCACTTTTATATAACTCTTTCGAAACTAATATTTCGAAAAGTATTCAAGGTATAGTTATAAAATTTAAAACGTATTGGACCACATAACCTAAAAATATGTGGTCCAAAAATGGGCGTGATCCGCCCACTTTTTTTTTTCATTATATCCCGGGTTTTCATAGTAAAAATTTGATCCGTAAATTATTAAAATCAAATCTATGAAATATTAGCCTTTCAAAATTTTAAATATAGGCGTGGTCCGCCCAATTATATTTTTCAATTTTTTTTTTAGTTTTTTATACTTTATATAAATTTTTTAATTTATGGGGATATAAGACGAAAATTTCTGATATATGAATAATATTCTGAGGTTCAGCATAATTAAAAATTTAAAATTAAGGTATACAATTAAATATTCCTCATTTATATCTCCACCAAAGGTGTAGGGTATTCCATAGTCGGGCCCGACCGACTATAAAAATCCGCCCCATGTAACCGAACTTACCCATGTGACCTAACTTTCCCAACTCGTTTTATTTAAAATTAAAATTTTGTGTGAAAACTTGAATTTTCATAGCATCAAATCGTATACTTTATAAGTTGGCAATACTGTTATCAAATGTCAAAAAAAACTATAAACTGTCATAATTTCATATTTGTATTTTCTTCATTTTTGATGTTATTCCTTTTTGTGGGCAGGACGACCAGCAAAGATAAGAAATGCAAAAAATAATTCTTTCTCTCTGTTCTCTCACTAACTTTAACCACTGAGCACAATAAACATGTAAACACTAACCTACCCTATGTTGTTACCACATTCTGCGAACTCATTCTTAAAGCTCCAGTTATATTTGACATAACGTAATGTGACAAAATTTCACCGGAGCGTAACAAATCGTAGTTAGACGCCCGGAAATCTAAGTTTGTGCGTGTTCGTGCCTCCAAATTCAGATTCTGCTACAATTTAAAGAACCTTTACTTCCAGCATCAGAAAAAAACCGTTTAATGAAAACACATTTGTCATAAAACATAATTTTTTTGACAAATAATGAAAAGATATAACAAAATATTCATGAAAATATATTTACGTTATTTTCACATAAAAATCGACAAATAAATTTCTGAGTTGATCGTAAAATATTCTCATACAATTTTTGGGTACATTTCTACTAATTACGAGATTTCCACAAATTACGCGTTGGATATGAATCCCCTTATTATATTATTTTTACCATTATGCCTGATTTTTCGTATTTTTCCGTGCTATTTCGTGTCTTTTTATATCCCGTGATTATTCGTGCTCCTCGTACGTGCCAGAAAATTTACTCGTAGGGTTCATGCTCTTGCGTGTCACATATCGGCGTGTCACATGTCGTCGGAAGAAGGAAACTTGATCATGATCTCATATATAAAACAAAATGTTTTTCCCACGAAACGACTTGTGGAACCAGAAAATTGAAATTCGGTCCAAATAATTAAAAGGAGTTCCAGCGAAATTTTAATATGCATCGGTTAGGTTACACTCAAAATAAAAAGTCTGCTATTAATAGCAAACTCTGACTGCTAAATTTTAGCACACTTTAATTTGCATTTACAGCATACTTTTATCTGCAATAGCGAACTGTTTGCTGGGAATCTTAGTTCAGCTAGTGATCAAGATCATGCTAGTGTCACTGGTATGCATATTGCTAGTGAAGCTAACATGCACTAGATGGCGCCATAGTCATGAGACGCTGCAGCTAAATGTATCTATAATTCGTAGACTCTTATTCGACAACATGTTTTTTAAAAGAGATATTTTTTCTACGTAATAATAATGCACGTATGAAATATATATGTATGAATAATTATAAAAGTGAAATAGTGAAATAAAGGTAAAATAAAAATAAATATAATAAAAATAATAATAATATAAAAATAAAAAAAGTATATCAGAAATAAAAAAATATTAAAATACAAAAAATATATATATATTTTTCTTTTTTTATGAATTCGAGTTAACAGCAATAGCATAAAAAAATAGCACAAAAAAGTACACAAACTGTCATTTGTCCGGCGCTTTCCTATTTTCAGCAAACATTTTTGCTATATTGGCAACCTTTTTTGCTACTGTTACAGACTTTTTATTTTGAGTGTAGGAGAAGGTAATATTTGGAAGTCTACGTAAACTTGCAGCTTCACAAGAGTCATGTGTTAAATCAGACATTGCTGTGGAAGCCTGATCTAAGATTGATGTCATCCTGAACTAAATTTCCAATCGGGTAAAAGATAAGGGAACCCGAAATAAAAAACCGTTATTAGTTTCATTTTCATTCCATGCTTTATACGAGCCTTATCTAAAATGTTAGCTCATTTTAAAAAACTATTTTACATTTACAAAAACTGGCACCATTTCGCCTGTAAAAACCATAAAATTGAAAACCCTTTACGTTACGTAAGTTATAACCTTTTATATGATTAACGGATTTACCGCAACGTTATAATTTCAACTGGAGCTTTATGAATAACTGTTAAAATATAGAAGATTCAAGTTTCGTTGAGTTGACATTGCAAAATTCTAAATTCTCATTAAAAGAAGCACGACACTCTTTTTAGCTCTCCGCATTTTTTCTCTCTCACAATTGCAACTCTCATCACTGCAACTTTGCAGAGCAGAACAAAGTTCTGCGCGAAGAGTAAAGCTTTATAAAAGCTGCTTAAGCAGTTTAGTAAACTCAATAAACAACAATAGTAGCAACAAACTAAACACAATGACGTCCAACAACAATTAAGGCGTTTCATTGCTTAATGAAGTTTGATCTCGAATGTAATTGACGCTCAACAACAACAACTATATTAACAAAAGCAATAAGTATCATAACCACAACAATGCGAGACACGCCATTCATAAATAATTGCGTTTGAAGTAAAGAATAAACAAATAAAATAAAACAAATTAATCCACTTAATTTTGAAAGATGCAGCAAAAATTGTATTTTTGTAGTCTCAGAGTAACAAATTTGTAATATTGTATTTGTTATTTTTTATTTCTTTATTTCTTTATTTCTTTATTTCTTTATTTCTTTATTTCTTTATTTCTTTATTTCTTTATTTATTTATTTCTTTATTTCTTTATTTCTTTATTTCTTTATTTCTTTATTTCTTTATTTCTTTATTTCTTTATTTCTTTATTTCTTTATTTCTTTATTTCTTTATTTCTTTATTTCTTTATTTCTTTATTTCTTTATTTCTTTATTTCTTTATTTCTTTATTTCTTTATTTCTTTATTTCTTTATTCCTTTATTTCTTTATTTCTTTATTTCTTTATTTCTTTATTTCTTTATTTCTTTATTTCTTTATTTCTTTATTTCTTTATTTCTTTATTTCTTTATTTCTTTATTTCTTTATTTCTTTATTTCTTTATTTCTTTATTTCTTTAGTTATTTAGTTATTTATTTCTTTATTTCTTTATTTCTTTATTTCTTTATTTCTTTATTTCTTTATTTCTTTATTTCTTTATTTCTTTATTTCTTTATTTCTTTATTTCTTTATTTCTTTATTTCTTTATTTCTTTATTTCTTTATTTCTTTATTTCTTTATTTCTTTATTTCTTTATTTCTTTATTTCTTTATTTCTTTATTTCTTTATTTCTTTATTTCTTTATTTCTTTATTTCTTTATTTCTTTATTTCTTTATTTCTTTATTTCTTTATTTCTTTATTTCTTTATTTCTTTATTTCTTTATTTCTTTAGTTATTTAGTTATTTATTTCTTTATTTCTTTATTTCTTTATTTCTTTATTTCTTTATTTCTTTATTTCTTTATTTCTTTATTTCTTTATTTCTTTATTTCTTTATTTCTTTATTTCTTTATTTCTTTATTTCTTTATTTCTTTATTTCTTTAGTTATTTATTTATTTATTTATTTATTTATTTCTTTATTTCTTTATTTCTTTATTTCTTTATTTCTTTATTTCTTTATTTCTTTATTTCTTTATTTCTTTATTTCTTTATTTCTTTATTTCTTTATTTCTTTATTTCTTTATTTCTTTATTTCTTTATTTCTTTATTTCTTTATTTCTTTATTTCTTTATTTCTTTATTTCTTTATTTCTTTATTTCTTTATTTCTTTATTTCTTTATTTCTTTATTTCTTTATTTCTTTATTTCTTTATTTCTTTATTTCTTTATTTCTTTATTTCTTTATTTCTTTATTTCTTTATTTCTTTATTTCTTTATTTCTTTATTTCTTTATTTCTTTATTTCTTTATTTCTTTATTTCTTTATTTCTTTATTTCTTTATTTCTTTATTTCTTTATTTCTTTATTTCTTTATTTCTTTATTTCTTTATTTCTTTATTTCTTTATTTCTTTATTTCTTTATTTCTTTATTTCTTTATTTCTTTATTTCTTTTTTTTTTTTATTTCTTTATTTCTTTATTTCTTTATTTCTTTATTTCTTTATTTCTTTATTTCTTTATTTCTTTATTTCTTTATTTCTTTATTTCTTTATTTCTTTATTTCTTTATTTCTTTATTTCTTTATTTCTTTATTTCTTTATTTCTTTATTTCTTTATTTCTTTATTTCTTTATTTCTTTATTTCTTTATTTCTTTATTTCTTTATTTCTTTATTTATTTATTTCTTTATTTCTTTATTTCTTTATTTCTTTATTTCTTTATTTCTTTATTTCTTTATTTCTTTATTTCTTTATTTCTTTATTTCTTTATTTCTTTATTTCTTTATTTCTTTATTTCTTTATTTCTTTATTTCTTTATTTCTTTATTTCTTTATTTCTTTATTTCTTTATTTCTTTATTTCTTTATTTCTTTATTTCTTTATTTCTTTATTTCTTTATTTCTTTATTTCTTTATTTCTTTATTTCTTTATTTCTTTATTTCTTTATTTCTTTATTTCTTTATTTCTTTATTTCTTTATTTCTTTATTTCTTTATTTCTTTATTTCTTTATTCCTTTATTTCTTTATTTCTTTATTTCTTTATTTCTTTATTTCTTTATTTCTTTATTTCTTTATTTCTTTATTTCTTTATTTCTTTATTTCTTTATTTCTTTATTTCTTTATTTCTTTATTTCTTTATTTCTTTATTTCTTTATTTCTTTATTTCTTTATTTCTTTATTTCTTTATTTCTTTATTTCTTTATTTCTTTATTTCTTTATTTCTTTATTTCTTTATTTCTTTATTTCTTTATTTCTTTATTTCTTTATTTCTTTATTTCTTTATTTCTTTATTTCTTTATTTCTTTATTTCTTTATTTCTTTATTTCTTTATTTCTTTATTTCTTTATTTCTTTATTTCTTTATTTCTTTATTTCTTTATTTCTTTATTTCTTTATTTCTTTATTTCTTTATTTCTTTATTTCTTTATTTCTTTATTTCTTTATTTCTTTATTTCTTTATTTCTTTATTTCTTTATTTCTTTATTTCTTTATTTCTTTATTTCTTTATTTCTTTATTTCTTTATTTCTTTATTTCTTTATTTCTTTATTTATTTATTTCTTTATTTCTTTATTTCTTTATTTCTTTATTTATTTATTTATTTATTTCTTTATTTCTTTATTTCTTTATTTCTTTATTTCTTTATTTCTTTATTTCTTTATTTCTTTATTTCTTTATTTCTTTATTTCTTTATTTCTTTATTTCTTTATTTCTTTATTTCTTTATTTCTTTATTTCTTTATTTCTTTATTTCTTTATTTCTTTATTTCTTTATTTCTTTATTTCTTTATTTCTTTATTTCTTTATTTCTTTATTTCTTTATTTCTTTATTTCTTTATTTCTTTATTTCTTTATTTCTTTATTTCTTTATTTCTTTATTTCTTTATTTCTTTATTCCTTTATTTCTTTATTTCTTTATTTCTTTATTTCTTTATTTCTTTATTTCTTTATTTTTTTATTTCTTTATTTCTTTATTTCTTTATTTCTTTATTTCTTTATTTCTTTATTTCTTTATTTCTTTATTTCTTTATTTCTTTATTTCTTTATTTCTTTATTTCTTTATTTCTTTATTTCTTTATTTCTTTATTTCTTTATTTCTTTATTTCTTTATTTCTTTATTTCTTTATTTCTTTATTTCTTTATTTCTTTATTTCTTTATTTCTTTATTTCTTTATTTCTTTATTTCTTTATTTCTTTATTTCTTTATTTCTTTATTTCTTTATTTCTTTATTTCTTTATTTCTTTATTTCTTTATTTCTTTATTTCTTTATTTCTTTATTTTATTATGCCTTCATTTATTTCTTTATTTTCGTATTAATTTTTATTTTTGCCTTTGTGAATAAAAATTCCACTTAATTATCAAGTTTTAGATTTTCGCGATTTTATGTCTGTCATGCAAAATTCGAATAAATATTTTTTTGACAGCACTTTTTACAACATTCCTGTTGATATTTATAGCGCTTTATTGTATAAATTATTTATCAGCTTGAATGACTGCATTTGAGCTGAAACTTACAATGAATTCGTCACTTACAATAATGCACGTCATGGTGCTGGTTGGCATCAGTTTATATAATTCGTATATATAAAAATAAACAGAAATCTTAATGAATTTTTATTCACAATGACAAGACTATTTTTAATATATGTATAAAGAATGTAAAGTAATGCTAATACTCAAATTAATTTATCTCATACTACTCAATTTAAGAAGAAATTTCAATAGAGTATGCAGTAAGAATTAATACCCTCGAATGTGACAGGAATGTTATGGGACATATCGTATTGAGTAGTGTAACTCTTACCAATAACAATTCTTCCTAGAAATACAGCAAATTTTCACACTTTTAGGTCTATCGTTATCAATATAGTGTCCATGACTTCCACATGGACCTTATATTGGTCTATGTGCGAAACCACTCCAAAACTCAGCGCATCAAACTTGCGGTGAAAAATTCTCTGGGAAAGAATTCTACGTGAAGAAATTTCCTAGGAAGAATTCTAAAGGGAAAAATTCGATGGGGTAGAATTCTACGGGGAAAAACAATCCGATGAAAAATTGTCTTTGAGAAAAGTTGTTTTGACGGATAATTATTTTTCTTTTCGATACTGCATTTATAACATAAAACGAGTTGGGAAAGTTAGGTCACATGGGTAAGTTCGGTCACATGGCACGGACTTTTATAGTCGGTCGGGCCCGACTATGGAATACGGACATTTTTGGACCACATATTTTTAGGTGAATTCTAACAATATATTTTCAATTTTATAAGTATATTTTGAATATTTTTCGAGGTATTACTTCCTAAAGAGTTATATAATATTTTCTTGTATGGGAGGTGGGGGTGTCCGTTGACCGAATTGGCTCATTTTCAAACTTAGTTTATACTTTTGGCTGGAACATATTGTGTCCAAATTTCATCGCATTTTGACCCGTATTTCTCAAGTTTTCGTGTATACGGACAGACAGACGGACATAGCTAAACGGACTCGGGTAGTGATGCTGATCAGGAATATATCATCGTTGTAGAACGAAAAGTCACAAAATACATTTGCAAAATGCCAAATATTCATTTACAAAAATCTTTATATATCTGTCAATTTTTACTCTATGATCTCAATTTTTTTACCACATGATAAGAAAATGTAAATCTATCAATTGATATTTCATATTTAAAAATACATCAATTACTTTTTATAATATTAATCAACAAACTCGAAATTTAAGTTTTTCATAAAAATGTATTTGGTGACTTTTCGTTCTACAACGACGATATATACTTTTCCATACCGGCCACGCCTCCTAAGGAGCTTTACAATATCTGCACAATATTAATATACCCTGTACCTCAGAGGTGTAGGGTATAAAAACGTCCGTATCGAAGCACGTCTGATTTCTGAAAACAAAATACATAGCATTATATTTGTATTCAATTAAATAATACGACATTTTGTTGAATCAACAAATTGCTTAACATAGAAAAAAAAAGTTTACATAACGTTTGCGGCAAAAGAAATTCTTTTGCGACGTGCTCCAACTTTGCTCGCAAAAGTTTACTGCTTACTATATAAAAATAAATTATTTATTCTGAACGAAAGTTCGTTTGTGTGCCAAAGGAAAATTAAAAATGTTTGCAACAAATGTAAAACATTTATATTAAACGTTAAATTATTTTGAGTCAAAAAATAAAAACTTAAAAAATGTCACGACGATAGCTTGCCTGCCTTCTATGCACGGAGGACGCGGGTTCGAATGTTGCCTGCTGCAATATTTTTTTTTATTTAAAGCAAACAACAGACTCGTTTGGTACAAACGAAAAAACTCGTTTGGTCCACAAACAAGTTCTGTTATGTAATTTTTCGTTTGTGAGGAACGTTCTTTTTTTTCTATGCGTTCTATTTTTTTCTAGACATTCGTGTCGATCATGTATTTCCCGGTGACAACGATATCGGCTACAATTCGTTTGAATGTCGGTTGAATACCGTGTGACTACAATTTTTGATTCATGTATAAACGAAACGTTGAGTACGCTCGTTTTGAGAGTTTTTTTGTTGCCAGCATATAAATCATACGACAAAGTAAAAAAAATATATAAAATTTTTCTTTATGAAAAATAGTTGGCAAAACAAAAATTTTGAACAAACGTTCGATTCAAAGAACGAAACGAACTAAACGTTTGAATTACGTTATACAAATTTTAGACGAAGGGGACTGGAAACGAATCGCAGTCACACGATAATAAAAAGATACATGATTTGTGGGATTATATAATTTCAACCAACATCACGATATCTCTCATTTAAAAAATAAAACTCTAATAAATGAATTGTTAATTGATTGACCTAGAATAATTAATACTTAGTCTGCAGCATTACATAAAAAATGCGATTAACATCACCATTAAATGGTACTCATCGATTCGAGCGAATGAAAGAAACAGTTTTTTTTTCTATTGTTTTTTTTTTATCAAGTAATTTGTGCGAACACGTGTTTCCTCGGGCATATAATAATGACCTTCTACCATGACCGACGATGAGTCGAAACATGTTTAGCACATTTTTAAACACGTGTTTTAGCCATGTTAGACACGCGGTTCTTTTTTCACACGTTTCTTTACTTTCTACCTCGACCATCTTCAGAAGGGCAACCCACAAAGCCACTAATGCGATTAGCAAGCAGCTGGCTCACACGGCCTTCTGACACTTTTTGTGCCATTTTTCTTTATTCTTATTTTAATTTTTACGCCATTTTTTATGTTATTTCAAATCCGACTCGAATTTCTCGTTGGCTATGATTTTTTTATTGTTTTTCTTTTATGTTGTCTTTTGTTCTGGTGCCTTCTGCCTGCCTTCTACACTGTGTGTCCTTCTGTCTGCTGTCTTAATTGCCAGACTTTGACACTTCAGCCTACCTTAATGGCTGCCAAAATTGCTCTACAAGAGTTTTAACAAGTTGCACATAATTAAGAGGCACACGGCAAGGCAAAGCAAGGTAACGAGTAACGAACAAAGGCGGCGACGACGATGATGTTGACGACGAACAAGATATCGTGTTTTAAGGAAACGTACTCGTCATTACAAATGGATGGTGACGAGTTGCTAATTAGTTATAAGTTGAGATAACGAGTAAGCGTTAAAATTCGTTACAACTGAACGAGTAAAATATCATATACACTAGAGATGGGCGCGTGTCGTGCTTTTTTCGTGTCACGACTAAAAATTTGAGTTCGTATAATTAAGATGCACACGGCAAGGTAACGAGTAACGAGCAAAGGCGGCGACGAAGATGATGATGACGACGAACAAGATATAGTGTTTCAAGGAAACGTACTCGTGCATGCTAGTTGTCGTCGTGCCCGTGCGTGTCCGTGTCTCTAAAATCAGTTTAGTTTCTACTTCAATTTAAAAAACCCTTTACTTCCAGAAAATACAAAAATTCGTGGTATTTTAACAAAGGACAAATACACTTTGGAATATCGGTGTCGGTTCCATACATTTTTTTAATAACGGTTCCGAATCCGGTACTTTCCGGTCCCCGACAGGTTCTGATTCCGGAGAGGTTCTGATTCAGAGAATAAAACAGCATCAAAGTTAATTTTTGAATTATTTATAATAAGGTGCCGTTAAACCCAGAACCGAATCGAAACCCATATATTTTTTTCCATGAAACGGGAATCAGAACCAGAACCGCTATTTTTAAATCTTGGAACGAGAATCGACACCGATATTCCAAGGGTTTTATTCCCTCTCTGGGACCGTAAAGATCCGAAATTGTAATCGAAACCGTTTTGATTTTTGTAACCGGAATCGGAACCCATATAATTTTTTGATTACAACCGGAATCGGAAACGCTATTTTAAAAATCATGGAACCGGAACTTATATTCTAAAGGGTTCTAAAGGGCTGTTTATAATATAATTTTCCGTACTTTTTCGTGTTTTTCCGTGATTCTTCGTGTCTTTTTATCGTGCTTCTCGTGCGTGCCTTTAAATTTAGTCGTCGAGCTGGTGCTCGTGCGTGTCACCTAACGGCGTGCCCGTGCGTGTCCGTGCCATCAAAAACAGACACGTGCCCATCTCTAATATACACAAAAAAAAAAATATCATTTCCTCTAAACGGTTTTTAAAACAAAAACTAAAGTGTTTGCAAGCTCATTTGTAGGAAACAATCGAAGTGTTTCGCACAAATGATCAGTAGTGTTTCCTACAAATAATTGTAGTGTTTCCTACAAATATGAAAAGTGTTTCCCACAAATATTTAAGTGTTTCCCACAAATACAAAAAGTATTTCTCACAAATGATCAGTAGTGTTTCCTACAAATATTTCAAAATTTTGTAGTGTTTGCCAAAAGTACTTGAAGTGTTTCCGGCAAATATTTATAGTGTTCGCCAAAACAACTTCGTTTGTACATTTCATTTGCGAGTAAATACCATTGTTTGTATCGAACGGGTTTTTCGTTTGCTTTTAATTAAAAAAATTAAAAAAATATATATACTTATATATACATTTTACATTTTTACAGACATGTCGTGCGACTGAAGAACGAATTATTTCCATAATGCGTGATTCTGTTGAGAGCTGAGTGAACTACAAAGGGGTGAACTTGGTTCGATGCCCGAGTAGAACGAGAGAACTCACGTTCTTATGAAATTAGGTCATGAAATTAGGTCCTGATGAAATTAAGTCATGTATTTCCCTCGAACACTTACCGTTGTAATACCTATAAAACATGCTTATACACCCGACGGTCTTTCGGTGCTTAAGACAGAATACCCTATACCCTATTAAATATATCGTATATAGCACATTTTTTTAACTCTAAAGAAGATTTTGAAGCACCTGCCCAAATGTGCGAGTTGTATCGGATTTTGTTTTATTGGATTTTTTTGGGTTATATTGTATTTTTTATAAATAAGATAATTTCAATAGGATTTATCGGATTTAAAAGTTATTCCTTCCCATCCTTTCGGTGCCGAGAACTTGTGTATAACCTTTGGTTAAAAAATACTTAATATATAATAGATTCAATCAATGTCTACCGCTTTAAATTTTTTTTTTTAAATCCGCTCCACCGTATTTTTTGTTTATTATTGGATTTTATTGGATTTTTTTTTGTTTTGGATTACATTGGATTTTTTGGATTTTTTATAAATAAGATAATTTCAATAGGATTTATCGGTTTTTAAAGTTATTCCTTCTCATCCTTTCGCTGCCGAGAACTTGTGTATAACCTTTGGTTAAAACATACTTTGTGGAAAAAGTTCACCGCCTTGGATCTGGAAGCCGTTTTTTTCCATATACTGATCAAATCTATGTTGAATGTCTTCTTTATAACAGGACAACACTTCAGAACCTAAAAGATTCAATCAATGTCTACCGCTTTAAAAATTGGTTTAGAATTGGCTTGAATTAAATCCATAGTTCCGGAGACTGCATCCAACTATTTATGTCATTCAATTATTTGGATCTACATAAAGGCCTATGTTTGCTATGTTGGAGATTGTTCCACAAACGTATCGTGAGACTGAAGAACGCATTATCACTATCCCAGTCTGTCACGTCTCGGAGTACTTCTACACATCGAAACATTCGCCAAATGCCTTCGATAACAAAGTTCAATCTCGTTGCTTTATCGCAACTAAATTTGAAAATTTCTAATACAATAAAATGTTATGACATGACTAGCTGGACCCGTGCACGACTCGTGCCAAGATTTTGTGCATTAAAAGATATGGAGCGATTTTATTAATATAAAAAATATTTTTATTATTTATATCAGGGGCCCGTGCTTGGCTGTGGAAGTTTTTTTTATTGGTTTTATAAATGTAGTAACCAAATAAGAAATCTCCGCCAAAACAACTTTTCTCAAAGACAATTTTTTCTCAGACTGCCCCGTAAAATTCTACGCTTTCCCGTAGAATTCTTCCCGGTAGAAATCTTCCCGTAGAACTCATCCCGGTAGAATTGTTCCCGGTAGAATTCTTTCCCGTAGAATTCTTCCCCGTAGAGTTTTATTGTGGTGAGTTTCGGTGAGGTGAATTTTGGTGTGGTGAGTTTTACTGTGGTAAGTTTTAGTGTGGTGAGTTTTAGTATGGTGAGTTTTAGTGTGGTGAGTTTTAGTGCGGTGAGTTTCAGTGTAGTGAATTTTATTGTGGTGAGTTTTAGTGTGGTTAGTTTTAGTGTGGTGAGTATTAGTGTGGTGAATTTTAGTGTGGTGAGTTTTAGTGTGGTGAATTTTAGTGTGGTGAGTTTCATTATGGTGAGTTTTAATGTGGTGTGGTTGCTTTTATATATATTTTTTTGTATTTGAGTTTTTTGTTTCATCTTTTTAGCTTGTGTATGTGCTGAGTTATGTCGTTTGGAATGTTTAGGTTGTATGGGAGGTACCACGCCCCTTTGTCCAATCGCGCCCATATATAGCCTATGATACCCTCCGGACTCCATAGTATCCTGTTACAAAATTTCAGTTAAATCGGTTCAGCGGTTTACACGTGATCCTGGAACAAACAGACAGACAGACAGACAGACCGACTGACGGACCAAGAGTTTTATATATATAGATACGATATTTATACATTTTTCAGATCGATATCGCAATATTTTTTCGAAGCAATATAGAACAAAAATCTTTGTACCAACAGTAAATAAAACGATGAAATATTGGGTGAATTTTATCTGCCAAAAAGAAAAATGACACCCAAATTTTACCAAATATAATGTTGGCTTTTCTTCTTGATGTATATTTCGTGTAACGTAACAAACAAAACATTTTTGCTAATATGGAACTAAAATAAAAATCGACATATTTAAAATGTAATATGTTACTAGAGCTTAGAAATTATGTACTTCATGTTTAAAATAGTCCACCAGAAGAGCAGACTTTTAAGACAATGTAAGGCCACTTTATAACCTACTTCCAAAATGATGAAACGTAGCAAACATTTTTAAAATTTAAATAACAAGGCATACAAAAAATTTTATATACATAGAAAATCTTACCACAGAAGTAAACTTTTAGATACATTTATAAAAAAATATTAAAAGTATTTGATTTCATATGTTTTCGTATAATTGTCACATGATATGCTGCGTTTTGGGCCATGTACAGATCGGAAATTGTCGCCGTTCTTGTGCTGCATTGTGCTGTATTTACAACAACTAAATAAATTGGTTATGTCAATTGTATTCATTAGTTGTGTGAACTGATTCACGGTGTTGCAACAACTGAATCCGTGAAGAATGTTGACAGAACTAAATAAATCGCTTGGCAAAAAAACACGGTTGCTCCAACTGATTCGTTCTTTGGGTGTAATACGAAAAGACAAATAATGCAAAAATTGATACTTGCAACCAATATTCGTTACGATTTTAATTCTTGATAAAAATTTAAATTAACACTAAAAATTTCACTTTTTACTAATAATTCTAATACAAATGTTTATGATTTTTTAATGCTCGCTTTATTTATATTTTATTTAAGAATATCTATACTACTCTTATTCCATTTCTTACTTCACTGATAATATTATTAATTATAATATTAATTTGATCCAGTCCGTCAGCAACTCCATCAAGTAGTTCACCATCCTCATTATGTGTACCACCATTGGCCTGTATTGTACTTATAATACTGGCAACAACATCATCGAATTCGTGACCTAATACACTATTGGCAGTTTCTAAACCACCATTTTGTGGTGCAGGTGCAGCATCCATATGATTTGTTTTGAAGATTCCAACTGAAGTTTAGAAAATATAAAAGAAAAGAACATCAGAACAGGCGGCAACAGCATTATCTCTAATTTTTTAAAATTATTATTTTATATTTAATTTTTTATTTATTTAGTTTGCAATTTAATTATTTTGTTTATATTATTTGTTATAGTCAATATTATTTTTATTTAAATTAAATAATTACCAATCACAAGGATCACAATGTAAGCGTAAAACGTTTTCATAATTTTTATCTAATTTTTTTGTATTTCTGTATAACAGCCAAAAGTTGACTGATGCTGAACTAATCCTTAGATTGGGTTTATATACAAAAATTTTCAACCAACTATTGTAGAAACTAATTTAAATCTGTCGATAATAAAAAAGTCATAAAATGCTATAAGTTTTCTGGTGTATTGGTTTTCTGATAAATATGTCATCTTGATATATGCGGCTACATGGATAGAAAAGATTTATTTGAATTTTTTTCAATGTAATTATAAAGTTATAGGGGAACTTGGGGTAAATTGAAACATGGGGTAATGTGGGAAATTGCAATTTTTGTACATGTTTTTGGACTTACAAAAATAAAAACAATTGTCAAGTGCTTTTTAATATGGCATCAACTTGTTCATGCTTATGATCAAATTAATACCTTTTTATTGCATTTCGGGAACAAGTGAAAAATGGTTTTTTGAAAGTTTTTGAAAGTGCTATCAAAAAAAGTTTAAAATGATTGGATGATACAACATCTTTTGAAATAATAATTTAACATTGTTTAAATAGTCCTAAGTTATGATCAAATTGCGATATTGGGGTAAAGTGAGAAACAGTTTCTGGGGTAAAGTGGGAAACGTAATTTAAGAATTGTTTGTTCTAATTTTATTGTTTTGTTATATGAATAATTGTGTTAAATGAATTATTTTGCTAATTTTTTACATGAGACGACGCACTGTTAACAAAAATACACTTTTTTTGAAGGATATTATTGTGACGAAAATTCAGTCTAAGGAATAATGTTCTACAAGTTCGTATCTCTGGATTGTATACAAAAGAAAAACACGCTTATGTTTGGTTTAAATTATATCAAATAATTTTAATAAACTACTTTACTAATTATAAATTCTAACAACTGCTGCATGTCCACTATTTAACTTGACATTGTTCTCACACGAGACGTACTCGACCACTTTACAATTACTACTGAAGTGCTGTGCCTCAGATGCGGCGCCCTTATATACTGCATGCATCAGTTCGACACGTTTCGGGAAGCTTCAACATGTTTCGAGAACATTCTACTCGTTTCGTGAATGACGCATGCTATTGCCATCTCATTCGCACTGTTGTTAACGCGTACATTGCCCAAGTGCGCTGAATGATCTTTCGTCTCTTTCTAACACATTGCTAAGTGCGCTAAATTGTCTTGCGTTTTATTTACTTTTGCACAGTGGAGCAAATTACCACTTTTCGTAACATTATATAACTTCAAAACAAATCGGAAGACTTCGTTGATTGTTTTTTTTACTTATTAAAAAAATAGCATGGTATAGTTATGCTTTCAAAATGTTTTTCTATTGATTCAAAAATGTAAAATTATTTAAACTTCGAGAATTTTTAACATGTGATTCTTAAAATCTGGAGCCAATATCATCGGTATGATTTATTTTTTATTTTTGATCACACTGATAGTGATCTGAAATATGTTAGTTTTTAAAAAAAAAAGCTCAGTCGTTCGATAATAGGTGCAAAATTATAATTTATTGGATTTTTAGCCAACATACCGTCGGATAGATTCTGTTATATTATAAACTATGATGAGGAATTATTTTTTGATGATTAAATAATGTAACATAATGTATCAAAAACAGTTTAATTCGACCAAATTGAAATGATATCTTAAAAGTTATTTTGAGGAAATGGTGATTTTTTGTACAATTAAGCATAAAATTCACATTTAAAGTGCTCCTGTATTTTTAATCTTAAGGGCACATTCACGCGACATACCCTAAAATCTTTGTTCTTGTATTATCAGTTCATAAAAAATGCAAATTTGTGATTTCTTGAAAGCCGCGCTTGACATATTGATATGGTTTGACATATTGATATGGTTCTCGTTATGGTTTCAATTCTTCATAAACATTTAAAAACTCACCAAAAATCCAATATTTTACTAAAAAGTCTAATACATATATTTCTTTTTTTTTGGATTTTTGAATGCTCGCTTTATTTATATATTATTTAAGTACATCGATGGTCAGTTTATGATTGGAGTGCTCCACCAATTCCACCAGTTAGACCAGTAAGAACGCCATCTAGTAAAGAACCAACTTCTTCAAGTGATTTACCAACTCCATCGAGTAAGTTACCAACTGTATCAAGTGTACCACCAACAGTATTCAGTAGACCTCCAACAGTGCCAAGAACACCATCAAGTGTACCACCTAAATTAGGACCAAGGCCAGTAACTAAATCACCAACAGAACCCAAAATACCACCAAGAGGATTCTGTGGTGCAGGTGCAGCATCTATATGATTGATTTTGAAAACTCCAACTGAATTTCAGAAAATATAAAAGAAAAGAACATCAGCATTATCATTAATTTACTTAAATTATTATTTTATATATAATTTTCTATTTATTAAGCTTGCAATTTCAATATTTTGCACTTTTATTAAATCACATTATTTATGTTATATTCATTATTATTTTTAGATTAAATTATTACCAATCACAAGGATCACAATGTAGGCGTAAAATTTGTTCATCATTTTTGTCTAATTTTTTTTGTATTTCTACGTTTCAGCCAAAAGTTGACTGATGCTGAACTAATCCTTAGAGTGGGTTTATATACAAAAATATCCAAGTAACTATTGTAGAAAGTAATTTAAATTTATTCTTAACAACAAGGTCAAAAAATGCTTTATATAGCATGATGTAACTGCACAGAAAAAAATGTACATCATATTGATGAATTTCGATCTTCAAATCATCATTCATTGTATTGATGAGCCATTCATAATATTAATGACTAACGACATCAATGTTATGAATGCGATCATAAATATGATGAACACTTGGTAACTGTCGAAAAAGTGTTCTTCAATATGATAAACTGTATGTGAAGAATACGTTTCATTATATTTATGAACAAGATCATAAAATTCAACATAATTTAGCTCATATTGAAGAATGCTTTTCATCAAACCAAATTTCAATCAAAATATTTCATTTTTTACCATAGTTCTCAGTTCTCAAGTAGTTCTTGTATGTTACTTCTTATATAATGCTTGCTCGACAAGTATAAATTAGTAAAATGTTTTATAATATATTTATTTATAATTACAACTTTTTATTAATAAAAAGTTAAACATTTTTTTTTTCGAACAATGTTTTTTTTCGAAATTTTTTTTTTTCGGATAATTATTTTTGAATCAATTTTTTTCTGTTATTGAAAAACAATAAAACTTATTTCAAATTATTTTATAAAAAAAAAATGTTTTTTTTTGAAAAATTCGTTATATTATATTCATAAATATTATAAACAAATTCATCAATATGACGATTCAAATCCTTGTATTTAATATTAACTTTTTCACTATGATCGAGAGTATGAATAATATCATATATATAATTAATGTATTCATCAGTATGTCATTTAATGAACGGTGGTATCAATATAATGAATCTGGTAGTTGGTAAAAAAATTCATAATATTGAAGTATTTTTTTCTCTGTATATAAGTAACTTATATAAGTTTTCTGGTTTATTGGTTTTCTGATAAATATGCCGCTTCACGGATGGAAAATATTTGTTTCAACATGTTCGAATGTAATTAAAAAGTAATACCGAATTACCATACATGTATTAGTAATGAAGTGGAATGTTAATCGATTTTTTTTTGTTACAAATAAACCAACGCACATAGAATGCCCACTATATATGTAACTCACAGTGTTGATCGTAGGAGCGTGCCTGTTTTTGATGGCACGGACACGCAAGGCATGCCGATATGTGACACGCACGAGCACGACGACTAAATTTAAAGGCACGCACGAGAAGCACGATAAAACACGAGATAAAGAAAGACACGATGAAGCACGGAAAAACACCAAAAAAGCACGGAAAAACACGAAAAAAGCACGATATCACATGAAAAACTAGGCAAAACTTAAAAATAATATAATATATACAGAGACAAAACCCTTAGAATTTCGGGTATTGTTTCAAATTTTTTTAATATAGCGATTCCGATTCGGTTTTAACCAATAAATTGAATGAGTTCCGATTGCGGTTCTTTGCAGTCCCAGAGTGAGACTAAAACCCTTGGAATATCGGTGCCGATTCTCGTTCCAAGATTTTAAATATAGCGGTTCCAGTTCTGATTCCGGTTCAACCAAAAAAAAATTATATGGATTCCCAATCAACACATTTTTTAAATTGGTTCCGATACCGGTTCTTTACGCACAGAAAAAATCTTCATTATGATGAATTTATTCATAAATATTATGAATATTTTCACCTACCTACCAGATTCATCATATTGATACCACCGTTCATTAAATGACATACTGATGAATACATTAATTATATATATAAGATATTGTTCATACTATCGAACATCATAGTGAAGAAATATTACGTTCAATACAAGGAATTTGAATCGTCATATTGATGAATTTGTTCATAATATTTATGAATATAATACTTTTTTAACGAACTTTTCAAAAAAAAATTAGAAAATAATTCGAAAAGTATTTGTACAATTTTTAAATAACAGAAAAAAATTGAAAAATAATTATCCGAAAAATTTTTTTTTTTCGAAAATTAAATTTTTGAAAAAAAAACATTTTTTTTCGAATAAAAAATATTTTCGAAAAAAAAAAAAAAATGTTTTCCAAAAAAAAATTGTTTTTCGAAATTGTTATGTTGTATTTTATATTTTGGTTCATAAATTTTATGAAACGTATTCTTCACATACAGTTCATCATATTGTAGAACACTTTTCCGAATGTTACCAAGCATTCATAACATTGATTGTGTTAGTCATTAATATTATGAATGGTTCTTCAATACAATGAATCATGGTTTGAAGAACGGAATTCATCAATATGATGTACATTTTTTTTCTGTGCGGTCCCTTATTATAAATAATTCAAAAATGAACTTTGGTACTGTTTTATTCTTTGAACTGGAACCTCTTCTGAATTGGTGACCGCAAAGTACCGAAATCGGAACCGTTATTAAAAAATGTGTGGAACAGATACCGATAATCTAAAGTGTGTTTGTCCCTGGAAATTTTTATTTTCTGAGTTTTTATTTACTTCCAAGTAAAGGGTTTTTTTATTGGAGTAAAAATTAAAAAAAAAATGCGCCTGATTTTAGAGGCACGAACACGCACGGGCACGACAAAAACTAGCACGCACGAAGATTTGCACGTACGAAGTCAGATTTTCGGGCGTGACACGAAGAAAGGATTATAGCTTAAAGGGCTGGAGGAAATATGCAATATAAACCAGTTGGGAAGGTTAGATCACATGGGAAATTTTAAAGTAGGTGTAATTATGATAGTTAGGATTATCAAAATTATAGTCGGTCTAAGCCGACTATAAATATCCTACACATATGTGTGGTTACCATTCAAAGTGATATATAGGTCACCAGGGTATACGAATCCTGAAAATAACTACAAACATTCAATCGCTGAAGAATTTCCATTCATTTGATACCCATATTTACAAATGGGTAGGTGTACCGAATTTCGATTTTTTTGTGACTTGTGAACCACAAGTCTTTTCTCCGGAAAACTTTATTATCATGTATTTGAGCATGATGTCAATATATATTTGACCAAAAAAGTTTACCTAAGCACGTATACATAAAAATTAATCTTTATATGTACATTTTATATGAGGTATTTGAACATAAGTGGTCGGATCATAGGTCACAATGGACCGATCTCGCCAATTTCTAGTTATAAGTTTCATTTATCTAGCTCTTCAATTTTAAAAGTAGTAGGGATTTCAACAGACAGACAGACAGACAGACAGACAGACAAACAGACAGACGGACATCGCTAAATCGACTCAGGAGGTCATGCTGATCAAGAATATATATACTTTTCCATACCGGAGATGCTTCCTTCTGGGTGTTACAAACGGCGTACCAAACTGAATATACCCTTTCACTCTTAGTGTAGGGTATAAAAATATATCATTATATTTTCTTTTTTACTTAACATGAAATCATTCACTAAAATTATGATTTTTAAAATTATTAATTTTTAGTTAACCGTCATGGCTTGCCAAACACATAAAATGTTGATTTTTTCTTACTATGGTAAATTTAACTGTCGAATTTTTTCTAATTTTATACTAGCGAGTTTAAATTATATAAAGGGTTAATTTCTGGATAGAATATATTTGATAATATTCACGACAGAACTTAGATTTTTATTCGAAAAAACGCTACTTTTAGAAAATGTGGTTTAATGGAAATATTGATCATTATTTAAGGTTTACTAAAATCTTAAAATATTTTTTTACTAAATTTTCACGAAAATTGGATTTTGAATTGTAATATCTCCTCAGCTATTAAAGTATGCTGTTTGAACTTTTTATGTTTGGTAAATATTTTTATGCGCGTTAATCCGTGTAAGGACCACTTAAGGATATAATGCTCATAAAAGGATTATTTTTGAAAAAAAAGCATTTTTTTCACTTGTTACCACTTATTATGTACTATAATGGTGGACAAAATATGTAAAACTTTTATAAGTTTTTTTTAATGGATAAACTGAATAGTTTAAACAAAAAACGTGGCATTCAATTTATAATAAAAAATCAAACAACCGCAAAAAATAATTAAACCGTGATATTTTATAAAATCCGCCATCGATTTTTTATTTATTTTGATCTTAAAATACTCGGTGTGGATGACCGAAACATTTTCTTAAATAATTTGGGGTGAGCATCGATTTTTGGGTTAAGAGTGTTTTAGGCAGGAGAATTTTACTATATACTAATAAAACGATATCTAATAATATAAATGTCACTGTCATGCCAAAGGGGGCGAATGTGCATTTTTAAAAATGTTGGGAAATCAAATTTTAAAGTTTGAAGTGCTTTAAAAATTAGAAAAATTTATATTTTCTTTAATTTTTTCTGTTATTTTAGTTTATTCGTCAATAATTATAACGTACATAAAATATCTTTAGATTTGGACAACCTACTGAATTATAAATACGGATTTCGTGAGACTATATTCTGATCAAAACGCAAATATGTTTGCTTTTTATGATATAACTTTTTATTAGTGCAAGATAAAATAGTAATGTAGAGGCATTAATTGTTTGTTTTTAAAGCACCTATAGATCTTCATCATTAATTAAAAAAATTTTGTCAAACATTGATTTGTCATTTTTTATTTGCAGGAAAAAATGTTTGGCAAAATGATGCAGATCAATAGGTGCTTTGAAAACAAATAATAAATGCCTTCACACCACTATTTTATCTTATACCAATAAAAAGTTATGGCGAAAAAACGAAAAGATTCGCCCTTTTGGCATGACAAGATTTTCAATTTTTCAAATTCGTCCTTTGGTTTTTGTCTTTTGTGGCTAGAAATAACCAACAAAATGACACGCGATTTTGGCACAGCATATTTGAGGACAAACTACATTCAAAAATGTAAAAAAACGCAAATGTCAAAAATTGCACATTCGCCCCTTTGGCATGATAGTGACGATATATCATTTTAAAGATAATTGTATGTGTAATAATACAAAAATGTTATTCGAAAGTCGTTAAAATAAAATTAGAAAAATTTCGACAGTTAAATTTACTATATAAAGAAAATGTCAATATTTTATGTGTTTGGCAAGCCATGAATCTTTAACGGTTAACTAAAAATTAATAATTTTAAAAATCATAATTTTGGTAAATGATTTCAAGTTAACCAAAGAAGAATATATAGTGATATATTTTTTATACGTGAAGCAATAATAATTTAATTGAAAGTGGTCGTTTAAAGTTCAAAATGTCCTTTAAGCTCATTGCGCAACATTACAGAAACATCTTTTTTTTTAGCTTTTAAAGGCTTTTTCTTAAATTTTCATACAAATTTGAATCCGCCTAATATACATACTATAAAAAGACATATAATACAATAATCGAAACTACCAATACTCGTTTTTGATAAAAATTCAAATTAACACTAACAATTCCACTTTTTACTAATAATTCTAATACAAATATTTTTCGATTTTTTAATGTTTGCTTTATTTTTTATTTTATTTAAGAACATCTATGGTTACTCCACCAAATAGATAATCAAGAAGATTATCAAGTATAATTCTAACTTGTTCAAGTGTGTCACTAACTCCATCAAGTAGTCCACCATCCGTATTATTTGTACCACCATTGGCCTCTATTATAACTCCTAGAATGTCAAGAGCATCAAACAGTGGATTTCTTACTGGACTATTATTGACATCTAATAAACCGTCATCAGGATCTGAGAGTCCATCAATAGGATTCTGTGGTGCAGGTACAGCATCTATATGATTGATTTTGAAGATTCCAACTGAATGAAGTTCAGAAAATAGTTATAAAAGAGAAGAACATCAAAAATATCATTAATTTATTTAAATTATTATTTTATATATAATTATAATTTATTTAGTTTGCAATTTCAATATTTTGCACTTTTATTGAATCACATTATTTATGTTATTCTCTTTATTATTTTTATTTAGGTTAAATTATTACCAATCACAAGGATCACAATGTAAGCGTAAAATGTGTTCATAATTTTTGATTTTTTTTTTAATTTTTGTATTTCTATGTTGCAGCCAAACGTTGACTTTTGGAAAACTATTTCTTATGTTCAGTTTATATACAAAAATATCCAACCAACTATTGTAGAACTTACTTTAAATCTGTCGATAACAACAAACTCAAAAAATGCTATAAGTTTTCTGGTTTATTGGTTTTCTGATAAATATGTCATCTTGATATGCAGCTACACGGATAGAAAATATTTATTTGAATATTTTTCAATGTAATTATAAAGTTATAGGGGAAATTGTAATAATTTACGCATTTGCTACTAATCATTTAAATTGGTTGTTGCAAATAATATTTCAAGTATTTGTTTGCATTACTGTTTGTACCAAACAAGATATTTTTTGTGTGTAGATTACATTAACCCATTAACAACCCATTTAATCCTTAATATTAGACAAGTCGTCTTATTTGAAAGTGTTCAATTGTCATACGGAAAAATGGCTCCAAACACAAGTGCTTAATCGGGTTTAATGAAACATCTGACGAACTAACACGTGCTGGATCTGAGGATAATCCATTTGGACCAGAACCTGTGCTTGGACTACCTGCATCTACGGGAAAATTCGCCATCAGCTCTTGCGTCGCCTCTGCACACAGATGGCTGAATGAGACGAAATGCAGATTCTCCAAGCTCATGACACCGACGATAACCAAAAGATCGGCCTCGTTTCTACTTTCCTTAAGCAGAAAGGAGTGCAGAAAACTGACGGGACTTCTAACGGGAAACAACGCATGTGAAAAACACATGAACGCAATCGGCCTGGTCGAAAACGTCTTATGTTCTGCCTGCTGCGAAGAAACTGGTACCACAGAGCACTATCTCTGTGACAGTCCAGCATTTTCTAGAACTAAAAGGCAGATCTTTGGCACAGACGTGATCACACAACAGCCTTCTTAAATTCAATAATGAATCTAAGAAGTGTCATTAAAAACCAGGGAACTGGATCACAGCACAATGGATATGACCCTGTCTGAGTGCTGTGGCTCTATTTTTATCCCACAAAAAAAAATAAAAAGAGTTAATCGATATAAGTATAAAAATGGTATATATAAATTTTTGTGGAGATATTTTAAAATCGAAATACCTTAATTAGTTGCAGATAAATTTAGTAAATTTAGTAATGGATCCTACTAATCAGTTCATAAGTATTTGGTTTATCCGAGATGATCCAAACATATTCTATTCCATTGAAAATACACAATTTAAAAAAAAAAAACTTAAAAATTAAAACATTGACAATTTTTTTTGGTAAAGAAAAATTGGATCAAAATAAGCTTACTTTAGATGACCCTAGACCGTTAGCCCTTAAGTCAACTGACTTGAAAAACTGTTTTTCTACATAATTGATGTGTCCAAATTACGAAAGACGAAGAAAAAAAGTTTAAATTCCAAAATAGCGATCGTTTTGGCTATGTTTTTGCCAATGTGCGACGCACACAGAAAAAAAAATGTACATCATATTGATGAATTCCGTTCTTCAAACCATGATTCATTGTATTGAAGAGCCATTCATAATATTAATGACTTACGCCATTATTGTTATGAATATTATCATAAATATGAAGAACGCTTGGTAACTGTCGAGAAAGTGTTCTTCAATACGATGAACTGTATGTGAAGAATACGTTTCATCATATTAATGAACCAAAATATAAAATACAACATATCTGTTGTTCATATTGAAGAACGCTGTTCATTAAACCAAATTTCTATCAACATATTTTTTTCGTTCATTTTTTGCCATACTTCTCAGTTCTCAAGTAGTTCTTGTGTGTTATTTCTTATATAATGATTGCTCGACATGCATAAATTAGTAAAATGTTTTATAATATATTTATTATAATTACTACTTTTTATTAATAAAAAGTTATATTTATAAAAAATATATTTTTGAAAAAAAAAACATTCGACAATTTTTTTTTGTTGAAGAAATTTTTTTTCGAAAACATTTTTTTTTTTGACAATTTTTTTTTCGAACAAATTTTTTTTCGATTTTTTTTTTCGGAACAATTTTTTTTGTCTGAACTTTTTTTTCGGATAATTTTTTTCAATTTGTTTACTGTTATTTTTTAAATAAAATTTTTGCAACATTTTTTTTTTTAATAATTTTATGAACAAAATTTTTTTTTTGAGAAAATATTATGAACAAATTCATCAATATGACAATTCAAATTCATTGTATTGAATATTTTGTTCATATATATTATGAATGCATTCATTAATATGTCATTTAATGGACGGTGGTATCAATATGATGAATCTGGTAGTTGGTGAAAAAATTCATAATATTTAAGAATAAATTCATCACATTGAATAATTTTTTTGTCTGTGCACGGTGAACAAAAAGCCACTTTATTTGAACAAAATTATATAACTTAAAAACAAATCGGTAGATTTCGTTGATTTTTTTTATAGGGGAGACCGGGGCTAAGTCGACATTGGGGGACCGAAATAAAACAGCACGAATAGTTTTATCTTGGAATATATAATTCAATCAAATTCAAAGATATCGGCGAAAATGTGCATTCGCGGGAAAAGTGGGTAACGTTGACTTTACCCCAGCCTTTTTTCAGAGGCAGGTTTGAGGTTGTATCGCATTTGCATTTGTTTCGTGGAAACTAAATATTGTAGGTCTTTACAGTTTATGGAAAATTTTTAGCTAATGAATCAACAATTATTATTTTTGTCATTGATATGGTTGTCAAAATTAGCATTGAAAAAAAATTTGTTGACAGCCCCGGTCTCCCCTACTTAATACAAAAAAATATCAAGGTATAGTTATGCTTTACAAAATGTCTTCTATTGATTTACAAAAATTATGTAAAAATATTTAAACTTCGAGAATTTTGTGGACATTTTTAACATGTGATTTTTTAAAATTCGGAGCCGATATCGCTATGATTTATTTTTTATTTTTGACTACATTGATAGTGATCTGAAATAAGTTAGTTTCAATGAAGGATATCGTTTAAAGTCATTGAAATAAAATTACAAAAAAGCACATATGTATGAAATTAGAAAATAAAATAGTAATTTTTGCCATGTGATTTCTCCTAATCCAGGAACGATATCAGAATAATATTTTTTTTATTTTAGACCACATTGATTGTGATTAGAAAAATGTTAGTGCAAACGAAGGCTATAGCTTGCAGTCCTTAGAATAAATTTACAACGGAATACACAAATTTATGAAATTAGAATAAAAATGGTAATTTTTGTCATGTAATTTATCATAATCCGGGTACGCTATCGGGATGATATATACATATATTTTTTACCACATTGATTGTAATCTGAAAAAAATTAGTGTGAACGAAAAATATCGCTTGCAGTCCTTGAAATAAATTGGCGAAAAAAGCACAAATGTATGAACTTAGAATAAAAAATCGTAATTTTTGACCTGTAATTTCTGTTAATCCGAGATATACATATAGCGAGATGATATTTTTTTTTATTTTTTTACCACATTGACTGTAATCAGAAATAAGTTAGTGTGAATGAAGGATATCTCTAGGTTTAATTGATATCAAATTATTAACTTGACATAATATTACTCAAATTAAAATTTTTGACGTTAAATTTAGCGAATTTAGGATGAATTAATGGAATTTTGGTATTTTTATATTTTTGTAAACACTATGCATATAAATTTGTGTGAATATAAACTTTGTATTATTCGTCTGTGTTGAGTTCTGATATGAAATACTAAACACTTAAAATCAACTTAATAAATTTTTAACGAAAATGGTAGTATTTCACTACAATTTTCTTGTAAACCGGAGCAAGCAAACCGGAAGCTACTTTTTCATCAAAAGTTGTATTTTGTAAAAGCCTAAATACAATTTTATGGATATGAGAGGATATGCAAGGATATTTTAGTTATGTTCTAATATGTATTTTCACATATTTATGTATGGAATGCACCTTTTTTCCTATCGTTGAAGGCTCATATCTCTTAAACTTCTAATGTTATCAGAAAAATGGTTTCAAATTATTCTTAGTGGGTCTTTAATTTATGTTATAGTTAAAAAGAAATTTGAAAATTTAATAAAAAAATATCGTTTTTTTCAAAAATTTCATCATTTTGTTCATTGTGCGACGTAGAGTTACGAAGTGCATAAATAAAATTCCATTTCAGTAAAAATTTAAGTTTTGGGTAAAATTTTTAATCATTAAAAATGTAAATTGTTAATAAAAAATGTTCATATTCTCAAAATATAAATCACAATATAATACGAAAAGACAAATAACGCAAAAATCGAAATTTGTAACCGACATGCCGAATTTATTTCATTTTGAAACTATTAATCGAAACAATTGCCATTACTCGTTATAGTTTCAATTCTTCATAAACATTTAAAAACTCACCACAAATCTAATATTTTACTAAAAATTCTAATACATAATTTCTTTTTTTTTGGATTTTTGAATGCTCGCTTTATTTATATATTATTTAAGTACATCGATGGTCAGTTTATGATTGGAGTGCTCCACCAATTCCACCAGTTAGACCAGTAAGAGCACCATCTAGTAAAGAACCAACTTCTTCAAGTGTTTTACCAACTCCATCGAGTAAGTTACCAACTGTATCAAGTGTACCACCAACAGTATTCAATAGACCTCCAACAGTGCCAAGAACACCTTCAAGTGTACCACCTAAATCAGGACCAAGGCCAGTAACTAAATCACCAACAGAACCCAAAATACCACCAAGAGGATTCTGTGGTGCAGGTGCAGCATCTATATGATTGATTTTGAAGACTCCAACTGAATTTCAGAAAATATAAAAGAAAAGAACATCAGCATTATCATTAATTTACTTAAATTATTATTTGATATAGAATTTTCTATTTATTTAGCTTGCAATTTCAATATTTTGCACTTTTATTAAATCACATTATTTATGTTATAGTCATTATTATTTTTTAGATTAAATTATTACCAATCACAAGGATCACAATGTAGGCGTAAAACTTTTTCATCATTTTTGTCTAATTTTGTTTGTATTTCTACGTTTCAGCCAAAAGTTGACTGATGCTGAACTAATTCTTAGATTGGATTTATATACAAAAATATCCAAGTAACTATTGTAGAAAGTAATTTAAATTTATTGATAACAACAAGGTCAACAAATGCTATATATAGCATCATATAACTGCACAGAAAAAAATGTACATCATATTGATGAATTTCGATCTTCAAATCATCATTCATTGTATTGAAGAGCCATTCATAATATTAATGACTAACGACATCAATGTTATGAATGCGATCATAAATATGATGAACGCTTGGTAACTGTCTTTGATAAACTGTATGTGAAGAATACGTTTCATCAAATTAATGAACCAAAACATAAAATACAACATATATGTTTATCATATTGAAGAATGCTGTTCATTAAACCAAATGTCTATCAAAATATTTTTGTTCGTTCATTTTTTGCCGTACTTCTCAATTCTCAAGTAGTTCTTGTATGTTACTTCTTATATAATGCTTGCTCGACATGAATAAATTAGTAAAATGTTTTATAATATATTTATTTATAATTACAACTTTTTATTAATAAAAAGTTATATAAAAAAAAGAATTAGTTTGAAAAATTTATTTTTTTTTCGAAAAACTATTTTTTTTTGGACATTTTTTTTTTCGAAAATATTTTTATTCGAAAATAATTTTTATTCGAAAATAATTTTTATTCGAAAATAATTTTTATTCGAAATTTTTTTTTCTAAAATTTTTTTTTCCAAACATTTCTTTTTTCGAACAATTTTTTTTTTCGAACATTTTTTTTTCGAAAAAAATTTTTTTTGGGATAATTATTTTTTGAATCAATTTTTTTCTGTTATTTAAAAAAAATTGTACAACAAAACTTTTTTTCAAATTATTTTATAAAAAAAAATTTTTTTTTTTGAAAAATTCGTTATATTATATTCATAAATATTATAAACAAATTCATCAATATGACGATTCAAATTCCTTGTATTTAATATTAACTTTTTCACTATGATGTTCGAGAGTATGAATAATATCGTATATATAATTAATGTATTCATCAGTATGTCATTTAATGAACGGTGGTATCAATATAATGAATCTGGTAGTAGGTAAAAAAATTCATAATATTTATGAATAAATTCATAATATTGAAGTATTTTTTTCTCTGTATATAAGTAACTTATATAAGTTTTCTGTTTTATTCGTTTTCTGATAAATATGCCGCTTCACGGATAGAAAATATTTGTTTCAACATGTTCGAATGTAATTAAAAAGTAATACCGAATTACCATACATGTATTAGTAATGAAGTGGAATGTTAATCGATATTTTTTGTTACAAATAAACCAACGCTCATGGGATGCCCACTATATATGTAACTCACAGTGCTGATCGTAAGAAGTAGAGATGGGAGCGTTCCTGTTTTTGATGGCACGGACACGCAAGGCATGCCGATAGGTGACACGCACGAGCACGACGACTAAATTAAAAGGATCGCACGAGAAGCACGAAAAAGTACGAGGTATAGAAAGACACGATGAAGCATGGAAAAACACGAAAAAACACAGAATCACATGAAAAACTAGACAAAACTTGAAAAATAATATAAATATAAACAGGGAGAAAAACTCTTTAGAATATCGGTTCCGGTTCTGGTGCCAAGTTTTTTAAAATAGCGTCCCATGTTAAAATGGGGGCTATGGGGGCGATTATCACAAGGCAACGTGTCTGAGTGCTTCAACATGGCGAAGCCAGCGCAATCCTTGTCGGTGTCGTCTCAAGTCAACTCACTGGTCACCAGAATTGACAAATTGTCAAATGGTGACACCTCCACTTCGGTGGAAGTCCTCCTCGTGGAAGTCCCTGGAAACGGCGCTCTACACCACCCGGTGTAGAAGTCGGCTAAAGTGAGTGGCGAGCATCTCCCTCAGAGTGAGGGTTCGTGCGTTGGGTTTGGGTCCCACCACGGAAAAAACCTATGCGCCCAATGAAAACAAAAAAGAAGCCTCGGATAACGACCGATTACAACGATGACGACCCACGCAAACGTTTTAAGGACCATGATTTACGGATATGCACCTGGAATGTCCGGACCCTTTATAGGGAAGGTGCCTCTATCCAGCTGGCAGATGTCCTCGAAAAATATAAGGCTGACATCACCGCTATCCAGGAGATGCGATGGACGGGACAGGGCTGTTCGAAACAAGCGTCCTGTGATATCTACTACAGCTGCCATGCGGAGAGACACGAATTTGGATGTGGATTTGTGGTCGGCAAGAGACTCCGCCACCTTGTCTCTAGGTTCACGCCCGTGGACGAAAGGCTGGCAACAATCCGCATCAAGGCTAAATATTTCCATATCAGCCTAATTTGTGCACACGCTCCGACGAACGAGAAAGATGATGAGACAAAAGAGCGCTTCTACGAGCGCCTAGACAACGCATACGAGCGCTGCCCCCGCCACGATATCAAAATCGTGCTAGGCGATTTTAACGCCAAGGTGGGCAGAGAAGCCATCTATTGTCCCACAATCGGAAAATTTAGCCTCCATGCCAACACTTCCGATAACGGAACGAGGCTAATCGACTTCGCCGCAGCACGAAACATGGTAGTTAGTAGCACTAGATTCGAACATTTCGATATCCACAAGGCCACATGGTTGTCGCCCGATCAAAAAACTCGAAATCAAATTGATCACGTTGTGATTGACGGAAGGCACGCTTCAAGCGTGATGGACGTACGCACAATCCGAGGTGCCAATATGGACTCGGATCATTACCTTGTAGCAGCCAAGGTCCGCACACGCTTAAGCGCTGCGAAGAACGTACGGAACCAAACGCAGAGAAAGCTAGACGTCGGAAAGCTGCAATCACAACAGACAACGCAAGCCTTTTCCACTCGACTCTCACACCTGCTTAGACAAAGCACTCCTCCTCTCGATGATATAAGCGCGCAGTGGAATCATATCTCCTGCTCTATGCGTACGGCTGCCGAAGAGGTGCTTGGATTCCAACGCCCCCTGAGGAATCAGTGGTATGACCAAGAGTGTCGCGCGGCCACTGCAGAGAAAGACGCTGCGTACAAATCCACCCTGCAGTCAGTAGCTACGCGAGCTGCGAAGGAGCGATACAAAGAGAAGAGGAGGGAAGAGAGACGTCTTTTCAGGCGTAAAAAAAGCGAGGCAGAAAGACGTGAGTGTGAGGAGATTGAGATGCATGGGGACAGGAATGAGGCTCGAAAATTCTTCGAGAAAATAAGACGCCTAGCCCGAGGTTCGAAATCCGGAGCCTCTTCCTGTAAAGATGAGAACGGAAATCTAGTGACAGATATCCAGAGCACACTGAAAATATGGAGGGATCACTTCTCTAAACTGCTGACCGGTGATGATGACCTCAATTCCACCGATAGAGAAGCAAACCCGGCAACCCCAGTACTTGATGACGACGTTGAGATTCCGCCACCCGACCATGACGAGGTCAGAACAGCCATTGCTCGGCTGAAAAACAACAAAGCCGCAGGTGCTGATGGCCTGCCTGCAGAATTGTTTAAGACCGGAGGCGAAGAGCTAATAGAGAGCATGCACGAGCTCGTAAGCAGAATATGGTCGGATGAAAGCATGCCAAGTGACTGGAACCTCAGTGTACTCTGCCCAATCCTTGAGAAAGGGGATCCCACTATCTGCGCCAACTACCGTGGGATCAGCCTACTCAATATCGCATACAAGGTTCTATCGAGCGTATTATGTGAAAGACTGAAGCCCATCGTCAACAGACTGATTGGACCTTATCAGTGCGGCTTCAGACCTGGAAAGTCCACCATAGACCAGATTTTCACATTGCGCCTAATCCAGGAAAAGACCCTAGAAAAACAGATCGACACCTACCACCTATTAGTCGACTATAAAGCCGCCTTCGACACTCCGATAAGGGAACGATTATACGCCGCAATGTCTGAGTTCGGTATACCTGCGAAACTTATAAGGCTTTGCAGGATGACCCTGAGCAACACACGTTGCTCAGTGAGAATAGGAAAAGACCTCTCCGAGCCATTTCATACCGAACGAGGTTTCAGACAGGGTGACTCCCTATCGTGCGACTTTTTTAACTTATTGATGGAGAAAATAGTTCGAGCTGCCGAACTCCGTCAAAGCGGCACTATCCTCAACAAAAGTGTCATGCTGCTCGCATATGCCGACGATATTGATATCATTGGCAGGAGCACACGAGCAGTCAGCGCAGCATTCTCCAGATTGGAGAAAGAGTCGCGTCGAATGGGTCTAGCGGTGAACGAGGACAAGACGAAGTTCCTTGTGTCAACAACCAAAAAAGAGTCCGTGCGTCTTGGACAAAAAGCTGATTTTGACACCCACAAGTTCGACATTGTGAAGGACTTCGTCTATCTGGGATCCAGCGTAAACAGCAACAACGACGTCAGCCTGGAGATCAAACGGAGAATAACTCTTGCCAACAGGTGCTACTTTGGGCTCAGTAGACAATTGAGAAGCAGAGCCCTCTCTCGCCGGACAAAAATAACGCTCTACAAGTCACTCATCATGCCCGTCCTACTTTATGGTGCAGAAACATGGACGCTGGCCACCACCGATGAGAGAGTACTGGGAGCGTTCGAGAGAAAGATTCTCCGTAAAATCTTTGGCTCTATCTGCTTTGCTAACGAGTATCGAATCAGGATGAACCACGAGCTGTATGAGATATTCGACGACATTGACATAGTCAAGCGCATCAAGATCCAGCGGCTTCGCTGGCTAGGTCATGTCGAACGAATGGATGAAAACACTCCAGCCAAGAAGGTGCTTGAATCGAAACTCGAAGGTGGACAGCGTAGAAGAGGGCGTCCAAATCTGCGTTGGAAAGACCAAGTTGAGGACAACCTGGCAACGCTTGGTATTTCTAACTGGCGTCAGCGCGCGCAAAGCAGATCCGACTGGCGCGGCTTCATCTCAGCGGCCAAAACCGACCCACGGTTGTAAGGGCCATTTAAGTAAGTAAGTAAGTTAAAATACCACGAAATTTGTATTTTCTGATGCTGGAAGTAAAAGGTTTTTTTTTAAAGTTGGAGTAGAAACTAAAAAAAAAGAACTTTAATGGGCGCGTGCCTGATTTTAGAGGCACGAACACGCACGGACACGACAACCACTAGCTTGCACGGAGATTTGCACGGACGAACTCAAATTTTCGGGCGTGACACGAGGAAGATATTATAGGTAAAAGGGCGGTAGGAAATATGAAGTAGTGTCCGTGAATGTTTGGGTTTGAACTTGGCAATATCAAAAATGTCGAGAAAAACAGATGCAGGGAGATTTTTCCCACAAACGTATTGAACGACCTTGGAGAAAACTCGATATCCATCTAGTAAAAGCGAGGGCTTTCTGCCACACTCGATCAAAAGCCTTGGAAATATCGAGATCAACAGCCTTACTCTCCCCGAAAAGGTTAACACAATTATTCCACTTTTCGGAGAGGACAGTCATCAAGTCATCTGTGGATCTGGTCCTACGAAAACCATATTGGCGGTCACTGATCAATTCGTTGTGCGCTCCATTACCTTGGAGAGTGAGGAGCATATTGCAATGGGTCGATAATTGGCAGGGTTCGTAGGTTCGCCCTTTTTCGGTACTGGCTGGACAAATGAATCTCCGGCATAGCAAAAGAAACAAAATCGACGACGGGCAGTGGTTGATTTCTATCTGGGAGCGTTCAATTATTATATATTTAATTATAAATACAAATTTCAAATCCTATATGAGCAAGTCCACACCAAATCTCGCAGGATTTGCAACTCACTCTCTTCGATTTCAATGATATTTTGGCAACTAATAAAGGGTATCGGGATCTGCATTCACCATTTTTTTTCTGACCACTATTTCCAAAGATATCACTTTTTCCAGAGATACAGTCCAAAGTTAAAAAATTGTCAATGATGACTTTTGTATGGTGTTCCTATTAAAATATCCCTTGATGCTAGAAACTTTGATAAGGTTTCGTTTTAAAACTAATAAAACAATCTTTTGGAAATTTTCTTTTTAACATGAACATGGTCGTCCTTAAAAAAAAGTATTTAAAAAAAAATCGAAATTTTTGTTGATTTTTTATAAGTGTTGAAGCTAAATTCCAAGATGGTATTGGGAAGGCAGCATATTTGAAAATCTTCGCATGAATCCTAGAGTAGCTAAAAATCAGAATTCTTAACAAAGATTCTGATTTTCTCTACAACGGGACTCAGAATGATGGTGTCTACATTGTTTTTTTAATATCTTTGTTATTTTTTAATATATTTATCATCGTGTTTTCTTATATTTGCTTGAAATATATATTTTTCGTTACGTTGCATTTTTTCGACATTTTCTATAATTTTTACTGCAAAAAATGATTTCATCATATTAAATTTCGACATTTTTAGTTTTCGGCATTTTTGTTTTCGACATTTTTTTTTCGGCATTTTTGTTTTCGACATTTTCAGGTTTCGGCATTTTTATTTTCTACATTTTTGTCTTCGGTATTTTTTGTTTCGATATATTAAATTTCGACTTATCGTACCAGACCCCCAAAATATATTTAACTAATCTGGCAACACTGGTCAAACTTAAAGTTTAAAATTTATTTTTTTTTACTTTGACACCCTGCAGAAAAGTTTTCAAAGTCCAAAGTCAACATTTAAGTATGCAATTTTAAGGACGAATTATTTCTTCATATTTTTAACCCGAACTTATTTTTTGCCCGACGAAGTATTTCGTTTTGTTCAATATAATATGAAATGACAACAAAATATAAAAATCTAAACTTTTAACCGATATGCCGAATTTGTTTCATTCAAATTCAAATTTTTTAATGCACGCTTTATTTTTATATTATTTAAATATATCGATGGTTCGTTTATAATGGGAGTAACCCACCAATTCCACCAGTTAGACCACGAAGAACATTATCTAGTAAAGTACCAACTTCATCAAGTGCTTTACCAACTCCATCGAGTAGTCCACCAACTGTATTAAGTGTGCCACCAACGGTATTTAGTAAACCTCCAACAGTGTCCAGAGTACCTTCAAGTGTACCACCTAATGTATCACCAAGACCACTAACTAAATCACCAACAGGATTCGGGCGTTCAACAATAGGATTTCTCAGTGGTCCTATTGTTGGACGAAGAGGATTATATGGTCGACCAAGAAGACTCTGTGGTGCAGCATCTATATGGTTGACTTTGAAGAATCCAGCTGAAGTTCAGAAAATATAAAAGAAAAGAATATCAGAACAGTATTATCTTTAAATAATATTTTTATATTGTTACGAAAAGAGGTAATTTGCTCCACTGTGCAAGCAATCAACAATAATAAAAGAGACGGAAGATCATTCAGCGCACTATGCAATGTGCGAGAAAGAGATGGAAGATCAGCACATTAAAACACATGGGTGCGAATGAGATGCCAATAGCATGCGTCATTCACGAAACGAGTAGAAGGTTCTCGAAACAAGTCCAAGCTTGTCGAAACGTGTCGAACTGATGCATGCAGTATATAAGGGAGCCGCATCTGAGGTACAGCACTTCAGTAGTGGTCGAGTGCATCTCGTGTGATAAATGTCAAGTTAAATTGTGGACATGCAGCAATTGTTAGAATTTGTTATTAGTAAAGTTGTTTATTAAAGAGAATTAATAATGTTAATTGTTATAATTTAAACCAGACATAAGAGTGTTTTTATTTTGTACACAATCCAGCGATACGAACTCGTAGAACAGTTTTCCGTAGACTGAATTTTCGTAACAATATTTAGGGTGTGTGCGAGTTCGACTAAATTGCTGACTAAACTAAATTGTACGGGTTTCGATCACCATTTAGTAACTGGTGATTGTTATAAATCGATTACCATATGCCTGTTTGTAGTCATTCAATTTAGTTCAATTTAGTTCGCTCGAATAAAAAGTAAATACTGCATTAACGACAATACTTAGTTAAGTCAGCAAATTTAGTCGAACTCACACACACCCTTAATTTTCTATTTATTTATTTCATTATTTATCAATTTCATTATTTAAATTTGATTGCACTTTTATTGAATCACATTACTTATGTTATAGTCGTTATTATTTCTATTTAAATTAAATTATTACCAATCACAAGGATCACAATGTAGGCGTAAAACTTTTTCTTCATTTTTGTCTAATTTTTGTTTGTATTTCTACGTTTCAGCCAAAAGTTGACTGATGCTGAACTAATCCTTAGATTGGGTTTATATACAAAAATATCCAAGCAACTATTGTAGAAACTAATTTAAATTTTTTGATAACAACAAGGTCAACAAATGCTTTATGTTTTCCGGGTTATTGGTTATCTGATAAATATGTTACATCTATATATGCAGCTACACGGATAGAATTTTTTTTTTGAATATTTAAAAAGTAATACCAAATTACCATACATGTATTAGGAATGAAGTGTAACAAAATTGTAATCGAAATTTAATTTATTTTTGTTCAGATTGTAGTAACATGTTATGATTGTAAATATTATTATATTGTCCAGCTGAATCTGTCAAATTTACCATAAATATGTTACAAAACAAACATAAAATGTTCGTTTCTACAAACAGCCATGATCTACCAACATTGCTATTATTTATTATAAGTTATTTATACGAAAATGTGTCTGAAAAATAAACTGAGTTTTAAATTACGAGCATTCGTTTGAGTGTTACAGTTTTAAATGTTTGAAATAACAGTCTAAGAATTTTGATCACAGAATCTTACAGTTTGAAAATGCCTGGAAAATGCTCCCAGAAGTATGCAATGTGAGAAGTAAGTGAATTTAATTTTTTTGATTGTTTTTATTTTCACACAATTTGAAGTTTACTTTTCATATAAATGTTATATGCATTTATCGCAAAGTATTTTGGCACACAAACGAATTTTCGTTCAGAATAAATAATTTATTTTTTTCAGTAAACATTAAAGCACTTTGAAAAAGATCTGTAAACGCGTTTTTTTGAGTGTATCTATTCACTGTTTTGACCCGGATTACCTCCATTAAAACGTCTTTGTTATGTGTGTGCGAATATTGCGGTTCCATTATCTCTGAGCAAAAATTTTCGAATTCTAAGTTTAAGCGGTATATAGATCAAAATTAAATTAAATTAGTACCGTCAAACAAGTTAATAATGATAATGAAGTGGGTTGAGATAGTGTTGGCACAGGCAACCAATTGCGTACGTCGTCTTAAATCACAATATTTTTAAAATTATGGATCGAAAAGTCAAGGATATTATAAAATACAATCTAAATTTCTATAGTAGTCGCACTATGCACTCATGTCGTGCGGCCGATCTGATACGAGTTTTTTTTTATTTTTGAGTCTTCGCACTATGATCTCATTACACAACCACTTAGTGCGCCCGCACGAATGCGAGTTTTGTTATTTATGTGTGCTCGCACATTGCTCTCATATCGCACTCATGTCGTGCGCCCGCACGCCGTGTTTAATTTGTGTTGCATATAACATGCTCGACGTGATTTTTTGTGCGATGCACGTTTGTTGTTTGAGCTGTTTTTCCGGACTTTTGTTTCTATACGGAATATTTTGTCCCATCCGGAATGTCCCGTCAAGAATTTTTCTGTGATTTATTTGAAATATAAAAAAAAAAATTATAAATTTTTTTTATTTTCTAAATTTATTTTTATAATTTTTATTTTGAAATAAATTTTTTACACATTTTTTTTTCGGATAATTTTTTTTTTGAGATTTTGTTTTTTTTTTTCATACATTTTTTCAACATTTTTTAAGACATTTTCTTTCCAAAAGGTTTCTAAAAAAATATATATTTTTTTTAATTAGTAAAATAATAAAATTTTAAATTATTCATAAATATTATAATTATATTCATCAATATGACGATTCAAATTCATTATATTGAATATTTCGTATTTTTATTGGTGTTATAATGATGATATATGATGAATCTGGTAGTTGGTTGAAAAATTCATAATATAATTTAATAAATTAATCAAATTGATGATTTATTTTTTATTTTCAGAAATTTAGATATACATATTTAAGATTCCAAATCCTCCATTATTTCGTGGTTGAAGTTTTCTGTATATGCACACACAATAAAATTTCACCAACAACTAGGATTCATCATATTCATGAATATATTCAATATATTAAAATCGTATGTTTTTCATTTTCAATATATTTTTTTTTAACTTCAAATTCGAAACACAAATTTGTCTTCATTTACATATTTATGTATTTATAATTCTTATAATTATGCGATTTCATCATATTCATGAATGAATTTTTATTAATGAATTTTGTTCATTAAACCAAATCTTATAAGAATTATAAATTCATACATAAATGTGTAAATGGCGATTATTTTTTTTTTGAAATTTGATGTTATAAAAAATACGATTTTAGTTCAATGAATGAAATCATCAATATGATGAATACAGGTTTTTGGTGAATGGGTGTGTGTGTAATACACAGTGTTGATCGTAAGAAGGGATTATAGCTTAAAGGGCGGGAGAAACGATGGAGTAGTATCGGTGGATGGTTCTTTTGAATTTGCCAATTTAAAAATTGACGGGAAAATCAGACGTAGGGAGATTGTTCCAGAAACGTATAGTGCGACTGAAGAAACAATTATCTCTATAAAGCGTGGTTCTGTTGAGAACCGAGTGAACTACGAAGGGGTGAGCTTGGTTCGATGCCCGAGTAAAATGAGAATCTGGTCATGTATTTCCCTCAAACACTAACCGTTGTAATATATATAAAACAGGCTTACACATCGGATAGTCCTTCGGTGCTCAAGAGAACCAATGAAGGATGCCCCTGTTAAATATATCGTACGTTTTTAAAAGTCTAAAGGGGATTTTGAAGCCTCTGTCCAAATGTGCGAGTTGTATTCCCTCTAAGATCGCATATACAAAAGTAGTTTGAAACATTGCAGTTACTTTTTACATAAAAACATTGCAAATTTTCCAGCAATTTAATCGAATTCGCACACAATAAGATTTTAGAACTCAGTAAAAATAAGTTGGGAGAGATTTTTTTTTTACATAAAATGCAGTTTTGCGGTTTATTAGGTTTGAATACCATTACTATTTCCTTTGATTTCTAATGCTCGCTTTATTTATATTTTATTTAAGAACATCGATTTTTCGCTTATGATGGTAGGGGTTCACCAATTTCAATTCGATTACGAAGAAGATTATCGAGAAAATTTAGCCTCCACGACAATACCTCGAAGAGGTGCTTGGATTCCAACGCCCACTACGGAACACGTGGTATGACGAAGAGTGTCGCGCAGCCACTGCAGAGAAAGACGCTGCATATGGAGCCACCCAGAAGTCGGTAGTTACGCGAGCCGCGAAGGAGCGATACAGAGAGAAGAGGAAGGAGGAGAGACATCTTTTTAGGCGCAAGAAAAGAGAATTAGAAAGACGCGAGTGTGAAGATATTGAGATGCATGGCGACAGGAACGAGGCTCGAAAATTCTTTCAGAAGATAAGACGCCTGACCGGAGGTTTAAAGACCGGACCCTCTTCCTGTCAGGACGATGACGGGAATCTAGTAACAGATGTCCAGGGTACACTGAGATTATGAAGAGAGCACTTCTCTGATCTTCTAACAGGCGATGATGACAACTATTCCGCTGATGGAGAAGACAGCTTGATAACCCCAGTTGCTGACGACTGCGTTGACATATCGCCGCCTGACCGAGAAGAGTTCTGCACAGCCATCAAGAGGCTGAAAAACAACAAAGCCGCAGGATCGGATGGTCTGCCTGGTGAGTTGTTTAAGACCGGAGGCAATGAGCTCATAACGAGCATGCACCAGCTCATCAGCAGAATATGGTCAGAAGATAGCATGCCTAGCGAATGGAATCTCAGTATACTCTGCCCAAACCTTAAGAAGGGGGATCCCACGATACGCGCCAACTACGCGCCAACTACCGGGATAAGTCTCCTCAACATCGCGTATAAAGTTCTAACGTTCTAAGGTTCTATCGAGCGTATTATGTGAAAGACTGAAGCCCATCATCAACAGACTGATTGGATCTTATCAGTGCGGCTTCAGACCTGGCAGGTCCACCATAGAACCGATTTTCACATCATGGAAAAGACCAAAGAGAGGCAGCTCGACACCCACCACCTCTTCGTCGACTACAAAGCTGCCTTCGATAGTCCGATAAGAAGTCGCCTATACGGCACCATGTCTGAGGTCGGTATACCTGCGAAGCTTATAAGGCTTTGCATGATGACCCTGAGCCACACACGTTGCTCAGTGAGAATTGGGAACAACCTCACCGATACGTTTAATACCGAACGAGGTTTCAGACAAGGCGATTCCCTATCGTGTGACTTCTTCAACCTAATAATGGAGAAGATTGTAAGAGCTGCACAACTTCATCACAATGGCACTATCTTCAACAAAAGTTCCATGCTGCTCGGGTACGCTGATGATATCGACATCATTGGGCAGAGCGTACGAGCAGTCAGTGCAGCATTCTCCAGTTTAGAGAGGGAATCGCGTCGAATGGGTCTTACGGTGAACGAGGACAAGACGAAGTACCTAGTGTCAACAAATAAAGAGTCCCGGCGTCTTGGACAACACGTCACTATTGACAACCACAACTTCGAAGTTGTGAAGGGCTTCGTATACCTACGAACCAGCATCAACAAGCAAAACAATGTCAGCCTGGAGATTAGCCGAAGAATAACTTTTGCCAACAGGTGTTACTTTGGGCTCAGTAGGCAATTGAGGTGCAGAGCCCTCTCTCGACGGACAAAAATTACGCTCTATAAGTCGCTCATCATGCCTCTATGGCGCTGAGGCATGGACGCTTGCCAACACCGATGAGCGAGCTTTAGGAGCGTTCGAGAGAAATATTCTTCGGAAAATCTATGGCCCGATATGCGTTGAAAACGAGTACAGAATCAGACGAGCTGTATGAGCTCTACGCCTACATTGACATAGTCAGGCACATTAAGATCAAATACAAACGGGTTTTGCAAATAATTTAACATTGCTTAAATGGTGCTATGTTATGATCAAATTGCGATATTGGGGTAAAGTGAGAAACACTTTCGGGGGTAAAGTGGGAAACGTAATTTAAGCAATGTTTGTTGTAATTTTAATGAAAATATTGTGTTAAATGTATTATTTAATTTCAATCTTAGCCACAAACCAATGAAGAGCAAAATTTTGACTTCACCTGAGATAAGGTCTGAATTACAGTAGAAATCAGTAAAGATTCTTCAACTACATCAGAAGATGAAGAATTTTGTACAATAATGTAAATTGATTCATTTTCCTTTGAGATATTAAAGGTTTTAGCGTACGAATGTCCCGTGTCTCATGATAATTTTTACTATTCGTCCCATAATATAAAAGGGTATATCGTTGGAAATTTACTATTTTCATACGTTTGTCTTTTAGTCCTTTATTGTGATTTTCAATTATTATTTTTAGACTTACCTGACTAGTCTGCAGATTCATTTCAATAAATAATGTCTCCAAATTTGATGGACTAATAGATTTCAAAGTAGAGATGGGCGCATGTCTGTTTTTGAAGACACAGACACGCACGAGAAGCACGATAGTACGCGGAATATTGAAGAAGCCCGGAAAAACACGGAATCACATGAACAACTAAGCAAAACGTGAAAAAAATAATATTATAAACAGGGATTAAAACCATTTATAATATCGATGCCGGTTCTAAGATTTTTAAAATAGCGGTTCCGATTTCATCCAAAAAATTGTATCGGTTCCACACATTTTCTATTGACGGTTCCGGTTTCAAAAATTGAAATGGTTCCGGTTACAATTCCGGTTCTTTACAGTTATTTACAGTCCAAGAGTGGGACTACAACCCTTGGAATATCGGTGCCGGTTCTCATTCCAAAATTAAAAAAAAAAACAGCGGTTCCGATTCCGGTTCCAACCAAAAAAATTATATGGTTTTTGATTCCGGTTCCACACATTTTTTAAATCCGTTCTGGTTTCGGTTCTTTATGGTCCCTTATTAAAAATAATTCAAAATTAACTTTGGTACTGTTTTATTATAAAAATCGGAACCTCTCCGGAATCGGAACCTATCGGGTACCGCAAAGAACCGGAATCGGTACTGTTATTAAAAAATGTGTAGAACCGACACCGATGTTTCAAAGTGTGTTTGTCCCTGGTTAAACTAACTCGATTTTTTTATTTTCTGATGCTGGATGCTAAAAAAAAATTTAGATTTTAGAGGCACGGACACGTACGGGGACGACAACAACTAGCACGCACGAAGATTTGCACGCACGAACTCAGATTTTCGGACGTAACATGAAAGAAGCATGGCACGCCCCCATATCTATTTCAAAGTACTATATTGTAGCCGCGGTAGCTCAGTGGTTAGTGCGTTGGAGTGGAGTCGAAAGGTCCCCGGTTCAAGCCTGGACTGGGGCTAACAACATCTTTCCATAGAATAATTTTTCTATACCGCGCTACCTCTCGTCAGTAAATGGCAAACCTACGAGAGTAAAACATTGCCTATGAAAAGCTCTCACCCGCCGTTCGGATTCGGCAATAAAACTGTAGGTCCCACCACTTTGAGTACAAATATAACACGCACAGCTCAAAATGGTGAGAGCGCTCGGCCGAAGTTCTACAGGACTGTAGCGCCAACCTATTATTATTATTATGTTGAAGAATCGCTTCAAATGTTTTTAAATGAGGCGAGGTAGAGTTATCAACCGCTTAAATAACATCGTTACAAAATATAAATTGTTAATAAAAAAATGTAATATTTTCAAAAAATAAATCACTAAACTGTTTTTGACTAGAAATAACATTTTTCTTTTTGTTCATGATAAAACGAAAAGACAAATTATACAAAAATCGAAACTTGTAACCGATATGCAGAATTTGTTTCATTTTAAACTAATAACACTAGACAAAAAATTGAGGTCTTTTTTATTTATTCTAGATCTTAGTGTGATTTTCCGATGGACTTGAAGATTCTATTCACGACCTCATACTCAGTTTTTTCAGTTTACCTCAAGTTTTTAAGTTATTACGAAATGCAAATTAGGGATATCCAAAATACATAGATGTTTAATAAACAGTCGATATATTGCTTCAATACATCGATGTTTTTCTAAGCAATATACGCCTCAGAATCTTTTTGATACATCGATATATTTTTTCGATATTTAGATATATCGATATATCATATATGCTAATCGAAAACTTAATTATTTATTTGAAATTAAACACTTGATTTTCGTGTTTTTCTCAAAATGACATAACATGGACATTTTGATTAACAACGTCTAAATTATTTTGTATAATAAGAAAATGTTTTAAAATTTCTTTTTTTTTGGTTATTTAACATATAAAATCTTCATGAAAATTTAAATTATTTACCTACTAATTTTTCATTCGATACATCGAAAACATCGATGTTTTTATTCGATACATCGGAAAACATTGATGTAACGAGTCGATGTATTTTATCGATCAAAACATCGATATTTATGTCAGATAGACATCCCTAATACAAATAATATATGTTTTTCTACATATTTTGGTCTTTCTTATTACATATTTGAGTTTTCTATCTGATTTCTTCTGTATTCCATTGAGAATACTTCAGCTAACTTTTAGAAATAAACCACATAATATTCGGATTGATCTAATTAAAGTAATGACCTGTCAAAGGCAATAAATATTAATTTTAAGGTGTACCTATTATTTATTGTATAACATATAATATATGTATTATATATATATATATATATATATATATATATATATATATATATATATATATATATATATTATAATATATAGTATATCTTATAGTTTTCATAATTCAATAAATGATTATATTATATGTGAAACTATATAATTCTATGGGTCCTCTTACTTTGTTTTTGAAAATCACTCTTTAAGTCTTCAAATTTGAAATAGAAAATCACGTTTCTGATGCTTGTTTTAAACAATATAATTTTGTTGTTCATCAATTATTCATAGAAACAAAACCTCTAACCAGTAGAAGTCAGCTTTGCATAAATGTGTAACCTTCAATGGGTTTGCCTCAGTATCCTACAGTAGAGTCAAATAAAGATCACCTGGTAAATTTTAATACTTTTAAAATTAAATAAAATATTTTCCTGCTTATGATCGAAAAAAAGTGCATTTTTCAATTGTATTTGTGAATTTGACTTTAATCTCAGTACTTAAAATGTGATTTGCAAAAACAAAGTAAGAGGAAGTATAGAATTATAGATCAAGTTTGATATAAGATGTGAACTTTTATTTAATTATGAAAATCATAGATGTTGTGCAATAATCAATTGGTACACCTTAAAATTTATATTTTTTGCGTTTGACTGGTCATATCTTTGGTCAAATCCATCAACATTTTGTTGGATTTATTTCAAAATATTAGCTGTAGTTTTCTTAATGGAATACAAAAGAAATCAGATTGAAAACTCAAAACTGTAAAAAGTTAAAGTCTAAAAACTTTAAAAATAACACGAAAATTGTCCTATATTTGTTTTATGTAATAACTCAAAAACTTGAGGCAATCGGAAAAACCAGAGTATGAAGTCGTGATTAGAATCTTGACGTCCATACTCAGATCTCGGATAATTTTTTGTTGTGCTGTGTAATCGAAACAATTGCCCTTATTCGTTATGATTTAAATTCTTCATAAACATTTCAATAAACCCAACTTTTACTAAAAATTCTAATACAGATATTTTTCTGTTTTTTTTAATGCTCGATTTATTTATACATTATTTAAGTACATCGATAGCTAAATTATGATTGGAGTGCTCCACCAATTCCACCAGTTAGACCAGTAAGAACACCATCTAGTAAGGAACCAACATCATCAAGTGCTTTACCAACTCCACCAAGTAGTCCACCAACTGTATCAAGTGTACCACCAACTGTACCAAGTGTACCTCCAACAGTGTCAAGAGTACCATCAAGTGTACCACCTAATGTTTGACCAAGGCCACCCACTAAGCTACCAACAGGATTCAAGAGTCCGCCGAGAGGATTCTGTGGTGCAGGTGCAGCATCTATATGATTGATTTTGAAGATTCCAACTGAAGTTCCGAAAATATAAGAGAAAATACATCAGAACAGGCATAAACATTAATTTATTTAAATTATTTTATATGTATATTCTTTGTTATAGTCGTTATTATTTCTATTTAAATTAAATTATTACCAATCACAAGGATCACAATGTAGGCGTAAAACGTTTTCGTCATTTTTGTCTAATTTTTTCGTATTTTTCTATGTTTCAGCCAAAAGTTGACTGATGCAAAACTATTTCTCAGATTGAGTTTATATACAAAAATATCCAACCAACTTTTGTAGAAACTAATTTAAGTTTTCCGTTTTATTGGTTTTCTGATCATCTTGATATATGCAGCTACACGGATAGTAAAGATTTGCTGGAATAATCGTATTCATATAATGTTGCAAATAAACCGTATACTGTGTATCTGCATAAATATACAGCCTCATATATGATCTATCAACAATTGTATGAAAATATTATACACAAACTTTCTTTCCGCATTAGATTTTCTGAGCAACCGAAATAACTAATTTTCGAAAACGTCACACTTTATATTTTGACGTTTGAAATTCAAAAAATCCCGTACGCGTACCATATGTAAAGAGAACACAAACACTATCTTGCAGAATAAAGTTTATGTTTGCGAATACAAACTCTAATGTTATTATGCGAAAACTAACAAAAGAAGATGCGTACATACCCTTTCTCAACGAAAACTTTTCGTTGCTACCCTGTATCAATGCATGACAACAGCCAGTCGCATGGCACTACAGTACATGTGTGTATTCTTGTACAGCCAACAACTTCGACGGGTTTTGTTTGTTGCACACAAAATTTCTCGCCAAATATTCTATCGCAAGCTTGGATGCTTTGTTCGCATTTTTGAGTTTGTTGCACGAATCAACAAATATGTGAAAAAAATATAAGCACACAAAAAGCAATATCAGTCAAATGAGGTACACTGTTAAAATGTTCATATATTAAAAATATATTTTTAGGTTTTATAACTTAAATTAATTAATGCACATAGAACTTAAATTAAAAACAATTGAGAAAAAATTATGCGTAAAAGTAAAAAGAAATATTAATAATGTAAAATTGCAGTGCATATGCACAATCGACGAAAGACACTGGCGTAGCGAAGATAAGAGAAACAACATTGTTTTGTCTATTTTAACTTTAGAGTTGCATGTGCTTTTGTAGTTGTATTCGATTTACCTTATTTTTAAGATGCTTTAGCCTTGAAAAACAAAAAATTCAAAACAAAACAGACATCTTCATTAGTGTTCAGGTTCATAAATATTTTGCGCGCTTTGTATTGTTACTTGTTGTTCATTCTTTCTTTCAATATTTAGTTATATCATCAATTCTTTTGAAATCGTATTACCTTAGAAACATAATAAATATATTAAAATGTGTAATAGAAAAAAAGAGTCAGATTTAGTCTTGCACTTACTCATGTTCTTGCACTTCTTATCTTGATCTTGCCCTTGCAATCAATGCAAGAACAAGACATTTTTGATCATCACTAATAACACTACACAACAGCCATTCTGCGCAGCATTCAAGATTATTTTTGCATTATGTAAAATGACTCCCTTATTCCGAAGATATGGATTAAAAATGTTTCTTTGGATAGGTTTACAAAATATCGGCCTATATCTTTTGAACCGAGCTTTTAAGAATAATACAATAAACAAATAACTCACATGATCAATAGTTATATCAAATGAAAGATATTTAAACATCCAATAAACATTATTTACAACATTTTTAAATTAATTTACCACACCCAAAAAAAAAATCACTCAAATCCCATTAACATTGGTCAATAGGACAATTATTGATTTAATAGTATTCAAAAAATTAATCTTTTCATATAAATTCAATGACAATATCATGGTACTTTCTAGTATTTAATGGTATTTTCCGATTAAAATAATAATTTATCCTATTGACTATTTTTAATAGTTAAAAACTATTATTTATATAGTATTTTTTTCTGGGTGTAGTTTAAAATAACTCGATAGAAGAACTTGAAAAAAGTAATTTTTACAACAAAAATTTTAATTAAAAAATGTATTTAAAAAATTGGAAAAAAATCGTGAAAGTAAGATGATACACAGTTTGTAATATTTCAAAATTAGTCCACACTCTTTCGAAGAAATTTATGGGTAAAATTTACGGATTTACAAGGCATAAAAAAAAAATGTGGATCAATCACGCCAATTTTTTGAGCATGTACTGATTGATGATTGTTTGTAACTAATTTTAAATTTTTTAACTTTATCTTGAATACTTTACGCGATATGGGATCCTAAGAAGTAAACCCATATCTTGTATGGCACGTAGTTGAGTACGTTGACTAATTTGACTCATTTTTGAACGAAAAATTACTTTTATACTAGAATATATTGAAGATCAAATTATCGTGTATAGGCGAACAGACCGGCCATGTCTAAATCGACTCGAAAAGTGATGCTGATCAAGAAAATATATACTTTTCATAGAGGTAACGCCATATATGATGCGCTAAAATAAATATCATCATATACATTTAACCTGTAACCCATGGTTGTAGGGTATAAAAACACAAACTGTATTTTTTTAAGTTTACACCCAATTCTAATACTTTCACATGATTTTTTATGACCACAAAATGTATCCATAGATTTCTTATATTTTTACGTCAATTTCTTTAGAAAGGTGTATGCTAATTTTGGAATAGCACAGACTGTGATATTTCCCCAGTTTTTTATGTGCATTTTTGATTTAAATTTTTGTCGAAACAAATTACATTTTTCGAGTTCCTCTATCGAAATCTGCAGAACCAGTAAACCAATTTAAAAATTTTGTAAGAAATGTTTAATGGATTTTAAATTATCTTTTATTTGGTATAACATTTGATCAAATCCGTTATCTAAACACGAAATATTTGCAGATATAAGTGACCACCTTTTTGAAAGCTCGGTTCAAAAGTTATTGGCCGATAGCTCTAAAACGTATCCATAGACATTTTTTTAATTAATATATTCGAATTCTGCGGATTATTGCCAATAATACAAAAATAGTGCCATTAATTGCGAAAACTTTTTTTCTCATTTTGTTGTGTAGTTTAATAAAAAAGAAATGACATTTAATAAGAAAAATTTTTATAAAATCGAGTTAAATGTAACCAAGATAAGATATAAATTAAAATTAAATTAAATATGAATACGTTGAATAATAACGAGGTATGTAAGAATGAGTTAAATAATAGCGAGTTGCAAATAACGAGTTATATAATAACGAGTTATGTAATATAATAACGAGTTCTATTATAAAGAGTTATGTAATATAATAACGAGTTATATTATAAAGAGTTATATTATACGAGTTATGTAATAACGTGTTTTATAATAACGAGTTATATAATAACGAGTTATATAATAACGAGTTATGAAATACAGAGTTGTATATACAAGTAAAATAGAAACGAATTCAATTAGAACGAGCTTAAAAAGAAATAAAATATAAGAGTTTTTTTTTTTTTGATTAATGATCAAAAATTAATCGTAAAAAGTAACGAGTAACTTTAATAAGCGAAAAAAGATTCATAATTTATCATTCCAAACAGCATCATGTAGGGAAGCCTGGGGTAAAGTGGGACACATTTTGATGTTCCTTCAAAAAAGTACATTTGAATATATTATTCAATTTTGTTGAAGGGTCTATTCCATAGACTGCTTCATGGTCTAACTTTTTGCATTAACATTCCTTTTAATTGATTTTTTTTCAAAACAGCTCCATTTCGGAAGTGTTAAAAAATCTTGGGGTAAAGTGGGAATCTTCCAAAATGCAATTTTAGCCTTTCTTTTTTATGTTTTGTTTTTTTTTAATAACAAATTCAATTACATTAAGAATAATCATTACAGTAAGGTAATAAAAAAAATAATGATAATGCAAGAAGAAATAAGACGACAAAAAGTTGAAATTCATAAACATCTCAAAATTGGTGCATTTATTCCTAGTTAGAATATTCTGCGTGGCAATGGACACAGGTGTAGTTGCTGGTCGTCGAGTTCGCAAAATTTCAAGTATACACGCCATTTGCAGATTTGATACTTAACTGAAATATTAAAATTTAAATTCCTCAGAATTTCATTCAAGCAAATTGTATAAAATTCTTCTTCTGATAAAGTTGAAAAATCTTTTCTGCTGTATGCTTTTTGTTCCTTTTAAAGGTTTGCTTCTCGGCTTTTTCTGAAATTTAGATCTTAAAATTTTTCTTTTCATTGGTTTCTAGCCAAGATTGAAGTCTTTTTCTTTTTATTACAACAAACATTGCTTAAATTACGTTTCCCACTTTACCCTACAATGTGTTTCCCACCTAACGCCAATATTGCAATTTGAGCATAACTTAGCACCATTTAAGTATTATTTGTTTGTATTTCAAAAGATATAGTACATTCGATCATTTGAAACATACCTTCCTAATTAAAAACTAAAAAAAAATTTTGATAGAAAACAAAGCACTCCAAAAAAATTTCACAAACCCTTTTTTTATTTGTTCTCAAAATGCTTTAAAATGGTATTATTTTGACTTGACACTTGTTTTTTTTCTAAGTGCAAAAACATGTCAAATAATTGCAATTTCCCACATTACGCCATGTCCCACTTTACCCCAGGCATCCCTAATGAATGCAACTTTTGTGTTGACTTGATTTTAACTTGTATTTAATGATTTAAATAAGATCGAGTTAAATAGAAACGAGTTAAATAGAAACGAGTTAAATAGAAAGAGTGAAATAAAAACGAGTTAAATAGAACGAGTGAAATAGAAGCAAGTTAAATAGAAACGAGTTAAATAGAACGAGTTAAACAAAAACGAGTTAAAAAGAGTTAGTTATATAGAAGCGAGTTAAATAGAAACGAGTTAAATAGAACGAGTTAAATAAAAACGAGTTAAATAGAACGAGTGAAATAGAAGCGAGTTAAATAGAACGAGTAATATATGAACGAATTAAATATGAACGAGTAAAGCAGGAATTAAATATTAATGTCGAGAATATTTAAATTCAAGAGCAACTGAAAATTAAAATTCAATCCTAACTAACCAAAGAAACGCCTTATATAAATTAGGCAAAAAATAGGTAAATAATTAACCGTTACAAACAGCATAAAGAAATTAATGAACCTTTTGTTTTGGCTTCTTTGTAACTTTTTTTTTCAATATTTTTAGTTTTATTTTTTGTATTTCTAATCAATTAAAAAGCTGTATCAGCTGCTTGCTCGCAGCTTTGCCGCGCGCACACACGTCACGCTTTTGTTTGGTGCAGCTTTTATTAAGCTGTAATTAGCGCTAAATGCGCTTAAGTTGGTAAATTAAATTAAAACGCTTGCTTGCCTACAAAGACGACGACGCAGTGACAAAAACAAACAAAAAAAAAACTGAGAGCGAGGACGCGACTGCAATGACGCCCAACATTAGATGACGATGAGTGACGACCTCGCAGCGCTTTTTTTTTGACACCCACGCCTTGAAGTTCAATGGGCGATGCAAAAAAATAACGAAAGCTGCAGAAGGCTGCTGCAACGATGGCGGCCTGCGGCGCTGTCTGCCGCAAATGTTTTACCTTCAACGTGACTTTTAAGCGGAAGCCACACAAGTTGGTTATCGCTTTTTTTGCCTTTCGGCGCACTCGAAGCTTACGTAAAGCTTATACAATTGGCTTTGACAAAGCGCGTAAGCAATGAGCGCTCGCTCTCTAACTGCACAAAAGCTTTGGGTCATTGCGAAGCTTTCGGCTTGCTACCCCCGATAATGAGTGGCGAGTTGCGAGGCTGCTGTGCATGGCGCGACCCGACGAACGTTCAGTTTTCCAACGACGTTCGTAGGCGACGCAGTGCGTGCGAAGACGCAGAAGCGCGTGTGTTAAAAACTTTGTTGAAAAAATTTAAAGTAAAAAAAATTAGAAATAAAAAAATTAAAAAAAAAAGTCCCAGAAGTGTGTCATAATAAGCAATAATTAGAATGTTTTAGCATTTTGTTAATTTCAAAATTAAAGAAATCCAAAAAAAATATTATAAAAAATATAAATGTAGTGAAAATTGCTAAAGTGTATGAAAAGTAAGCGAATGTTAGTATATTTTACAAAATCCTTTTTGGCTTTGTATTCGTCTGTCATTTTGTGTGTCTGTCTGTCTGTCGCGGGCAGTGTAAATAGTGAAGTGAAAAGTGCGCCAGCGTCCATTAAAATACAAAAAAAATAAAGAAATAAAAACTAACGCTGCATACTTTTAGGCTGATTGCCAGCGGCAGCTAAAAATTTAAAGCAATTCATGTGAGTGAAAATTTTTGATTTATTTATTATTTTTTCGTGTATATGAATAATAAACTCAAAACACAAATTTAAATTTTTAATTGAAAAATTTTATTTTTTTTTAAGAAAATTTAAATAGTGATTACTTCATTTAGAAATGTAATTCAGCAAAGATTAATTGAAAAGACATCAATTGAAATTTAGAAATTCCATTAGTAATTCAAAATACAACATTCTAATTCAGAAAGTTTAAAAAAATTAATTTCTCGTATTCAAAATATTCATAACAAATGCAATTTTCTGAATTCCAAATGGAAAGTTCTGTATATCAACTGAAAATTTCTGAATACAAAGTAAAAAGTTCTGAAAATCAAACGAAGTTTTCTGAATTTCAAAAAATTTCTGAATATCAAATGACATTTTCTGAATAGCAAATGAAAAGTTCTGAAAATCAAATGAAATTTCATGAATTTCAACTTAGTACTGAATATCAATTGAAATATTCTGAATTACAAATGGAAAGTTCTGAATATCAAGTGATGTCTTTTGAATTTCAAATTGAATTTCTGAATTACAATTAACGTCTTTTGAATTTAAAACGAACTTTCTCAATTAAAGTTCATGTTTTTTAAATGTCAAATGGCATTTCTGAATTACAATTGACGTCTTTTGAATTTAAAATGGAATTTTTGGATTACATTGGATGCTTTTTGAATTTAAAATGGAATTTCTGAATTATAATTGACGTTTTTTGAATTTAAATGTAATTTTTGAATTTCAAATTGAATTTCTGAATTACAATTGACGTCTTCTGAATTTAAAACGAAATTTTTGAATTACAGTTCATGTTCTTTAAATGTCAAATGGAGTATCTGAATAACAATTGACGTTTTTATAATTTAAAACTTAATTTTTGAATTTAAAATAACATTTTTGAATTCCAAATGGAATTTCTGAATAACAATTTAAGTCTTTTGAATTTAGAATGGAATTTCTGAATTACAATTGATGTTTTTTGAATTTAAAATGGAATTTCTGATTACAATTGACGTTTTTTTAATTTAAAATGTAATTTTTGAATTTTAAATGTAATTTTTGAATTACAATTGTCGTCTTTTAAATTTAAAATAGAATTTTTGAATTATAATATATGTTTTTTGAATTGCAAATGGAATTTATGAAATACAATTTATGTGTTTCAAATTACAAATGGAATTTCCTAATTTCAATTTATGTGTCAAAATTCAAATGGAATTTCTGAAATACAATTTAAGTCTTTTGTATTTAAAATGTAATATTCAATTACAATTCATGTTTTTTTGAATTTCAAATGGAATTTCTGAATTCCAATTGAGCTTAACTGAATTACATTTGTAAATGGTGTAGAAAATTAAAACTTGTTTGAAAAAAAAAAAAAAATATGTTTTAAAAATATTTGAATTTTTACAATAAAAAAGTTTGATTTTTCACAAAAAATTTTTTTTTTTTTCATTTTTTTTTTAGAAAAATTATAACTTTTAAGAAAAAAAATTTTAATTTTTTGTAATAAATCTGAATTTATATAAAAACGTATAATTATTAAATATTTGTGCACTAAAAATTCAAATTTTCCCAAAAAAATTGAAGTACCCAGTGGGAAATGTCATCAACAAGGCTCGCATTTTGATGACTTGTCATTTCTTAAATGCATTTGTCATCTTTTTGGCCTTTTTTTTAGTCGTTAATACATTTTTTGTATTATTTTAAATTTTAGTTAATTATTTATAGAATTTCATAGATTTTTCTTGATTTTAGGCAATCCTGTAGTACACATATTTAAAACGAACATTATACAACTTTAATTTTTACTACTATTTTTGTCTTTATTACTTGCAACCCTGCAGTGGAGTTGAAATAAAAAATATGGCATCGCAAGTTCATAAATTTATGAATAGCTCTTAGTTTAGTACATTCGTTTAATCTGAAATTAAAAAGAAAATGGCCTATAAAAGGTATTGTTGGTACGAAAAAAATACTAAATTAAAAATAAATAAAAATGTCTTTAAAATGTAATAATATAATAATAATAATTTGGCGCTACAGTCCTGTACAGAACTTCGGCCGAGCTCTCTCACCATTTTGAGCTGTACGTGTTATATTTGTACTCAAAGTGGTGGGACCTACAGTTTATTGCCGAATCCGAACGGCGGGTGGGATGTAATACAAATGTAATACATTTGTATTTAATTTATGTTCAATTTATATCTATTTGTTTTTACTACATTGGTGTTTTTGAAAAACCATTTTGTATGGAAAATAACTACATAATTTTACTACATCACTGCAACATTTGAATATATTTGTATTAAAATTACTACATTTTTTGTCTTCATTTATACGTCTTCAAATATTTAGATAAATTACTACATTTGTTTCGCAAAATTTAAAACTATATACTCATTTAATTTTACTATATTCTGCATTTATTTAAAATTAGAAAATATTCGTCTCTCAAAAAAGGTTGTTGCTATTTATTTAACTTCAAGATGAATTTTAAAATATTACTACATATGCAATAATTTTTACTACATACTGTATTTATATCAAATTCAAAGTAAAACTTTTCAGAGAAATGTTCTTCAATTCATACATGACATGTTATTACCGCTGTCATGCACGTCATTCATAGATACAGCATTGAAGACATTTCATCTGGTGATTTTTATGTATTCAATTTTCACTAAAAATTTAATTTGTCACTAAAAATTTAATTTTTCACTAAAAATTCAATTTTTCACTAAAAATTCAATTTTTCACTAAAAATTCAATTTTTCACTAAAAATTCAATTTTTCACTAAAAATTCAATTTTTCACTAAAAGTTCAATATTTCACTAAAAATCAAAATTTTCACTAAAAATTCAAATTTTTCACTAAAAATTCAATTTTTCACTAAAAATTCAAACTTTTCAATAAAAATTAAATTTTTCTATAAAATTCAATTTTCACTAAAAATTCAATTTTTCAATAAAAAATTAAATTTTTCACTCAAAATAAAATTTTTCACTAAAAGTTCAAATTCAATTTTCACTAAAAATTCAAATTTACATTAAAATTCAATTTTTCACTAAAAAGTCAATTTTTCACTAAAAATTCAAATTTTTCACTAAAAATTCAATTTTTCACTAAAAATTCAATTTTTCACTAAAAATTCAATTTTTCACTAAAAATTCAATTTTTCACTAAAAATTCAATTTTTAACTAAAAATTCAATTTTTCACTAAAAATTCAATTTTTCACTAAAAATTCAATTTTTCACTAAAAATTCAATTTTTCACTAAAAATTCAATTTTTCACTAAAAATTCAATTTTTCACTAAAAATTCAATTTTTCACTAAAAATTTAATTTTTCACTAAAAATTCAATTTTTCACTAAAAATTCAATTTTTCACTAAAAATTCAATTTTTCCACTAAAAATTCAATTTTTCACTAGAAATTCAATTTTTCACTAAAAATTCAATTTTTCACTAGAAATTCAATTTTTCACTAAAAATTCAATTTTTCACTAAAAATTAAATTGTTCACTAAAAATTCAATTTTACTAAAAGTTCAATTTTTAACTAAAAATTCAAATTTTTACTAAAAATTCAATTTTTCACTAAAAATTCAATTTTTCACTAAAATTCAATTTTTCACTAAAAATTAAATTTTACACCAAAAATTAAATTTTTCACTAAAAATTTAAATTTTCACTAAAAATTCAAAAATTCACTAAAAATTCAAGTTTTCACTAAAAATTCAAATTTTCACTAAAAATTCAATGTTTCACTAAAAATTTAATTTTTCACTAAAAATTCAATTTTTCACTAAAAATTCAAATTTTTAATAGAAATCCAATTTTTCACTAAAAATTCAAATTTTCACTAAAAATTCAATTTTTCACTAAAAATTCAATTTTTCACTAAAAAATCAATTTTTCATTAAAAATTCATAAAAATTCAATTTTTCACTAAAAATTCAATTTTTCACTAAAAATTCAATTTTTCACTATAAATTCAATTTTTCACTAAAAATTCAATTTTTCACTAAAAATTCAATTTTTCACTAAAAATTCAATTTTTCACTAAAATTTCAATTTTTCACTAAAAATTAAATTTTTAACTTAAAATTCATTTTTTAATTAAAAATTAATTTTTTAACTAAAAATTAAATTTTTCCCTAAAAATTCAAATTTTTCAATAAAAATTAAAATTTTCATTAAAATTCAATTTGTCACTAAAAATTCAATTTTCACTAAAAATTCAATTTTTCACTAAAAATTCAATTTGTCACTAAAAATTCAATTTTTCACTAAAAATTCAATTTTTCACTAAAAATTCAAATTTTCATTAAAAATTCAAATTTTCATTAAAAATTCAATTTTTCACTAAAAATTCAATTTTTCACTAAAAATTCAATTTTTCACTAAAAATTCAATTTTTCACTAAAAATTCAATTTTTCACTAAAAATTCAATTTTTCACTAAAAATTCAATTTTTCACTAAAAATTCAATTTTTCACTAAAAATTCAATTTTTCACTAAAAATTCAATTTTTCACTAAAAATTCAATTTTTCACTAAAAATTCAATTTTTCACTAAAAATTCAAATTTTTACTAAAAATTCAAATTTTCACTCAAAATTTAATTTTTCACTAAAAATTCAAATTTTTACTAAAAATCAAACTTTTCACTAAAAATTCAATTTTTCACTAAAAATTCAATTTTTCACTAAAAATTCAATTTTTCACTAAAAATTCAAATTTTCACTAAAAATTCAAATTTTCACTAAAAATTCAAATTTTCACTAAAAATTCAAATTTTCACTAAAAATTCAAATTTTCATTATAAATTTTTCTCTAAAAATTAAATTTTTCACTAAAAATTTTATTTTTCACTAAATATTAAATTTTTCACTAAAATTCAAATTTTCACTAAAAATTCTATATTTCCCCAAAAATTTACATTTTTTACTAAAAATTAAATTTTTTAAAATAATCAGATGTTGGCAACTCTACATTGAATTTGGGTCTGTGTCTGGAGCTCGCTATCAGAATTTCTTAAATTTTTGTTTAAACATTTCTTCGTCATACTACGTTGTGTAGTTAATGTTGTTGTTCTTTTGGTAAATATTGTTGTTGTATTTATAAATTTCGTTGTTGTTGTTTTTATGAATTTTGTTTGTTGTATTTCTTCCTTCGTGCTCTCCCTTTGGCAAACAGTAAAAAAAAAAATTCAATTTTAGTTTTTCTTTTATTTATCTGCTTCTTTTTCTTGTGCTGTCTCTCTTACATTTTTGCATTACTCAGCGTCGATAGTGCGCTCAACGAAAAATTTGTTTGCTTTACAAAAACTAAAAAAAAAGTAGCAGCAAAAACGGTAGCAACTTTAATAAGTGAGGCAAATTTTGATAGTTGTTGTTATTTTTTTTGTTATTGTTGTTGTTGCATTACTCATTTCTACATAATATTCGTGTGTTGTTTTTGTATAAATTTATTGTTGTTGTTTTTTTTATCTTTGACTCACTGTGTTGCCACTTTCTGCCTTCTCGACTTCCCCCCTTATACGACTCATTACTAAAATCAACGTCATAGAAAAAATGTTGCAAATTCTTTAAGAAAAGAGCACAATGTGACAGAGAGAGCGTCAACTGATGACATGTGCTGATAGAGAGACAGAGAGAGTGCGCTGTGTTGCAGAGTGTCTGAGAGAGTGAATGGCACGCGGCGCGGTGTTTTGTGCAGCAGGCAGCGCCGATTTTTAGTCAGTGTGAAAAAAAGCTGTTGAGCAGCAAGACGCGAAAAATTTTCGAGTTTAATTTCAGTGAGTGTTGTTGCTATTGTTTTTTTTCTCCTTTTTTTGTTGTAGTGTAAAACAACAAAATACATGAAAAATAAAGATAAATTAGTAAGAAATTAGTTGTAGTGATGAAGGAAAAAAAAATGCAAATTACGAAAAATTTAATTAGTTGAGCGGCAATAAAAATAATGAAAGTGATTTAATGTTTAAATGCAACAACATTAAAAAGTGTACAACAAATTTAAAAAAATTACAACAAAAATATATAAAAAGTATAAAACAAATTAAGGAAAAAAACGTATAAAAATATACAAAACAAACAAAAATAATAAACAAATTAAATATTTAATATATAAAACAAAGTAATATATAAAAGTTTAAAAATATTAAATAAAAAAAATAAAAATAATTTAAAATTAAAAAAAAGTCTATAAAAATTGAAAAACCTATGTGTTAAATCAAAAGTATTACATTTTTTTCTACTCACAATTAATAGTTGCAAATAAATGTAGAAAAAAAAATAAAAGAAAAGTAAAAAATTGAAAAAAAGCAACGTGCTGTGCGAATGAAACAATTAAATGCTGAGCAAAAGAAAAGCACATAATTTATTATTGTTGTTGTTGTAGTTTTATCGGCAGTATTTTTTTCGGTATTGTTGTTGTTGTTGCTGTTGTTGGTATCGCTGCCCGCTGTCAGTGTTGTAAGTTGTCAGTTATTTATCACTACTTTTTCTTATCAACACTAATTAGGTATTATTTGTATTTCTTTTATTTTATTAAAACAAATTTTAAAATGGAGAAAGTGTGTCCACGATGTATTATCATAAACTAATATTAGTTAAAATAAAAATATTTTTATTGTATTTATGGGTAGAATTGTAGTTTACCGGCCAACTCTCAACGCCTCTTTGTCGCTCAGCCTCCTAAAACTGCCCAAAATTCAAAAACGAGGGTGGTCAAAATCGGGTTTTCAAGTATATTTCTAAGGTGCAAGGTCAAAATGAAAAAAATAAAATGCCAATTTATGTGGGATTGAGAGCTTCATACGATACAAAAACAAAACAGTAGGGAAGGTTAGGTCACATGTGAAATTTTGAAGTAAGGAAATGGTGAATTTTGAAACTTATAGTCGGTCTAAGTCGACTATAAATTCCCTACACATATGTAATAATATGCGCGGGTACTATTAATAGTGGTGCATAGATCACGAGGGTATACGAATAATAACAATAACTCAAAACTTGCAATCGCTGAAGAATTACCTTTCATTTGTTACCCATATGTACAAATGGGTAGGTATACCGAATTTCGATTTTTTTTGGGTAACCACAAGCCGGTTCACGAGAAAGCATTATTTTAAAATATTTAAGCATGAAGTCAATATATATTTGACCAAGAAAATTCACTTAAGACCGTACAATGTAAAATTCCTTTGTAGATGTAAGTTTTATATGAGATATTTGAACATAAGTGGTCGGTTCTCAGATCACAATAAACCGATCATACCAATTTTTTTGTTTTGACAGCTTAGATAAATAAGTAATCTAAATCTAACGTTTCATTGATCTAGCTCTTCTACTTTTTCTGTAATCGTGATTTCAACAGACATACAGAGGGACAGACTTGACTGATGGAAATCGCTAAACCGACTCAGAAGGTCATGCTGATTATACTTTTCCATACCAGAAATGCTTCCTTCTGGAACGGCGTCCCAAACTGAATATTAACCTTTCACTCTTAGGGCCGTTTTCATCATCTTCGGTTAAGCTAACTGCCACTTTAACTTAGAGTTACTCATAGAATATATGGAATTGAAACATTTTACTGGGTATTGTGAAAACGATCATTAGTGTGGGGTATAAAAATTACACCAGCACAATAACCCCGATAAAAATAAAAAAATTAACTTTTACGAAAAAACCCATAATTTCTAAAAGAGTATGTAAAAAAAGTATGTCAATTTATTCTTCATGAATGGGCGGATACAGCTGTGCAAAAGAAATATCATCTTCGGTACTTTCATGACTTCACAAAAAAACTATATTTAATTCAAGTATGGGTGTTCAAAATACATTTTTTTGGGCGAAATTGACATTACCGAACGAAGTGAACTCATAAATGTACACCCCCTTCAATTTATCAAAAAAATGTCAACTAAAAAAAAGTCGCTCGGTGCACCTACTCAGAAGTACCCGAGTGGAAATTGTTTAAGGTTTGCCTTGTTTCGCATACTGTCTGTCCCTAATCAGAATACAATAAGGTACCAAAGGCCACCTGAAATGATTCTGATCAGGGTCGACTAGGGTAATACTAACTTTAAATCTTCGAAAGGCAACCTGATCCATCCTTCATAAAAACTCCTCATCTAAAGCCCACTTTATAGAACCTTAATACAATATAGCCGCGGTAGCTCAGTGGTTAGTGTGTTGGACTGCGAGCTGAAAGGTACCCGGTTCGAGCCTGGACTGGGGCTAACAACATTTTTTCATAGAAACATTTTTCTATACCTCGGCAGTAAATGGCAAACCTACGAGAGTAAAACATTGCCTAGGAAAAGCTCTCACCCGCCGTTCGGATTCGGCAATAAAACTGTAGGTCCCACCACTTTGAGTACAAATATAACACACACAGCTCAAAATGGTGAGAGAGCTCGGCCGAAGTTCTACAGGACTGTAGCGCCAACCTATTATTATTATTATTATTATAATACAATAGAATATACTACATGTAAAACTTAAATGCAAATGAAATTCAAATTATCAACATTTTTAACAATTTTAAACAACTCATACGTTGATTTTTTGTCATTGTAAAAGTAATTGAGACAACTTTGTTCACAAAACTAATGTTTGTTCGAAAGCGCTCGAATTGGATAAAATCACTTTGAGAAAAATTTAAATATACATCGAATGGTATAAGATTATGATAAGGGCAAAAACATGAAGCCTAATCAGGCAACCTTTGTACAGCAACTTTGAATAGCGTGGCGTGAACCCAGCCACTGATATTATTGCCTCACGATTAAAAATAAGTAATTATTATTATGATCGGTTGATTCTAAAGTACTATGGACCTAATTTCGTCTTATAGTCCAGTTTTAAACGATATGTTTATCGGATAAATTAGATAAATGCCATTATAAGTTATGACACAGTTAATTTTGGATGAAGTAAGTGCAGTATTGAGACTCAAAATAGTTTTTTCTTCTTTAAAATTCATTTTGTAAGCGGTATTTTAAAATGTAGATAGGCGGTATTGCAGTATCACCGATAAAATATTTTATAAGTGCAGTGAAAACCATTCTGTAATTATGTAGGGCCTAGGGTTGGTTCGCAGGGTTATATCATTTAGGGTCTGAATGGTAGGATACTCGAAAAAAATATCTGAGGTTATTAATATTATTTGTCTCTGCGAAAATTATTTTGGGAATAATTATTATTCGTATTTTTGGATATTAGGTACAGAATAATCGTCAAAGAAAGTATTAATCAGTAAAAAAATAAAAATTATTTGATTTCTTATAATTTTTCTATTTATTAGCCGGGAAAATATTTCTGGTATCATTTAAGAATATTTCAGAAATACATACTGTTACGGAAAACTGTTCTACAAGTTCGTATCTTTGGATTGTGTACAAAATAAAAACACTCCTATTTTTGGTTTAAATTATAACAATTAACTTTATTAATTCACTTTAATAAACAACTTTACTAATAACAAATAACATGTCCACAATTTAATCACACGAGATGTACTCGACCACTTTACATTCACTACTGAAGTACTGTGTCTCAGATGCGGCACCCTTATATACTGCATGCATTTTTCTCTCACATTGCTTAGTGCGCTAAATGAGGTTCCATCTCTTTCTAACACATTGCTTAGTGCGCTGAATTGTCTTACGTCTCCTTTATTATTGTTGTTTGCTTGCACAGTGGAGCAAATTGCCTCTTTTCGTAACAATACATATATTTCATATGAACTCACAGATAAATTTAAGTTTGAGGGAAACTTCAATTTTGTCCAAAGAGAAACTTAAACTTTTTCCAGAGTACTAATATAAACAGGCCTACCATATGAAGACTACAGTGGAAGAAGTACATTTTTTGAAAAATTGAGTTATGTGCATAAATCAAGTAATAAAAAATTATTTACCATATAAAATATAAAAATATATATATAAAATAATTTTCCTGTTTATTTTTATACTTTTTAAAAAACCGTTATAAACCGGTATAAAACCGACACCGTTTATTTCTGTTTTGAATATCGGTTTTTTTTCTGATTTTCGTATAACGGTTATGGTTTCGGTTTTATTTATGAAACGGTTTTAAACGGATATCGCTTTCGGTTTCGGTTACGGTTTCAATCCTTGGTTTTAATCAATATTAGCCATTTATACATTAAATGTATGTAGAATTTTTTAAATCCATTTAAGTAATCATAATTTTTCGAAACTTTGACTGAAAATTTCGAGTTACCCAAAAGTGGTAGACCAAAAACGTATTTGTGTTGAGCGACCCGATATATCGAATGATTTAAAAATTCTGTAATATGTTTTTTTTATGATAACTTCTGTTATCAAAATCTTAATTTTGGGTCCATACAATATTTCGTTTCGATAATGTAAAAATACCTTGTAGTTTACACAATTGTTTTATTCTTATTCATATTTTTCTTCTCTCAAAAAACTTAATAATTACGCAAATTAAATTTTCTGCAATTTCTTAATAATGGCAACACTGTTTCGCCTTGACGACGTCAGTTTTGATTGTTGCTTGTGTCAGTTGCTGTTGTTGTTGTATGTTTGGCACATGTTTTTGCATTAGTTGTTGTTCTTGTTGCCCATAAGCTCGCTGTTTTATTTTTTGACGTCATTGACAGTTGTGTTGACACATTGACGTCGTCGTCGTTGTCGTCGCTGCCAATAAAAATTTCTAGCGTGCGGCTTACTATTTTTTTCAACTATTCTATTTACTCTGTTTAATTTTCACCTGTTTTGCATTTGCCTGACTCTACTCTGACTCTGGCTGTGCTGAATGTTTTATATTTTCCTGTGGCTTATTCTAATTGCAATTGTTATTTATTTGTTATTGTTACTGCGGACAGACATTTCATTCAGTCATCTATTTTTATACTTAATTATTGTTTAATTTGTGTCTGTTGATTCTCGGTTTGTGTAGGTTTTGTGTGTACTTTTTCGAATATTTGTATTTATATTTTTTTGTTTAGCTGATAATTGTAGTATTTTGCTATAGCTATTGTATTCGAATTTTATTAATTTATCGATCTATAAAATGTTCTATATATTATGTGTTAAATTTTTATTTTATATATATTTTCTTCATCTTGTTAACTTTAAAAAGTACTATTTATCGAATTATTAAGAAAGGTACTCTTTTTCTCGTCTGTACCTTTTTGGAAAAGTACGATTCGAGAGTAATAATAATAATAATAGTTTGGCGCTACAGTCCTGTATAGAACTTCGGCCGAGCTCTCTCACCATTTTGAGCTGTGCGTGTTATATTTGTACTCAAAGTGGTGGGTCCTACAGTTTATTGCCGAATCCGAACGGCGGGTGAGAGCTTTTTCATAGGCAATGGTTTTACTCTCGTAGGTTTGCCATTTACTGACGAGAGGTAGCGCGGTATAGAAAATGTTTCTATGAAAAGATGTTGTTAGCCCCAGTCCAGGCTTGAACCGGGGACCTTTCGGCTCGCAGTCCAACGCACTAACCACTGAGCTACCGCGGCTACCTTTTCTAGATATTCAAAATACTTTTTTAGATAGTTTATGTCACTGTTAGTTTATGTCACTGTACAAAAAATGTCAAATTTATTTGAAATTGTTTTTATTAAATAAATAAAAGAAAAATCTCAATTTTAGTTTGAAGTTTCTCTTTTTAAAATGAAAAATTTCAATTTTAGTTGGTATTTCTCTTTTAGAAATGGAAAAAATTCAGTTTTAATAGAAAATTTCTCAAATTTAAATGGAGAATTTCAATTTCCTTTCGTACACGATGCCTAAAATTTCAATTGTTATTTTCTTTAAAATGATATGTATTACGGAAACTGTTTTGATAGGCCATATTTTAAAAATTACAACCGCTGGAATAAAGTTAGTAATTTTGATCGTTAGTTTGGATTATGCTTTTTATAACGAGTCATCAATTTCTTAATCATCATTAGATCAAAAATGCTATAAAAAATATACATAAATAGTCTAAAGATAACAAAAAAATTTCATGTTCAGATTCAAATATTTTAATAACAAATCGGGATATTAGCAGTCATTAGTATATTAAAATTAAGTTTGACTATTGACACAAAAATTGCATTTACAGTTTTTAGAAAAACTAGTTTTGTGAAGTACTGTATTTCATTTAAGAAAGGCTTAAAATTTCAATTTCTATTTTTATTTTAATGATAAGCAATTGCAAATGACTGAGTATGAAGTCAAAATTAGCACTCGAATGTTATATCAAATAGCCCAAGAAGCTTTTTTTTTACTTCAATATTTCATTGTTTTAAACTTCAATAAATTTTTAGGATTTTTTTGATGTAAACTTTGCTGATTGAACATATTTTAAAAATTAGAACCGATGGAAAAAAGTTAGTAATATTGATCGTTAGTTGGGACAATGTTATGTATAACCATTAATCATTTATTTTTTAACATTAAATTCGAAATTCTTAAAAAATCATTCAAAAATTAAAAAAAAAAAATCAAACATTTTTTAAGTTTGCATTCAATTATCTTAAAAACATAACAGAACATTAATAATTATAAGTATACTATAATTAGTTTGGACAATTTAAAGAAAAATAACATTTACAGTTTTTTTATAAAATTAGTTTTGTAAGGAATTATATTTTTATTCCAAAAAGTAGTTAAAAAGGTCCTGGAATTACGACTGCAATTTTCATTAAACTGATACGTAAGAGGAAAAAACTGAGTATGCAGTCAAAATCAGAACATACGAATTATATAGAATTGATATATGGCATGTCTACAGAAATATTTTTGTTGAGAAGTATAAGTGCTTCTCAGAATTAAATACTATTTATAGTCTTGTTTATAGCAAACGTTCTCGAAATATTGAAAGATCTAAAATTTTTAACCTACACGGACAGAAAAGATTTCTTTAAATATCTTTGAATGTAATTAAAAATTAATACGAAATTACCATACATGTATTAGGAATGAAGTGTAATTAAATTATAATCGAAATTGAATTTATTTTTGTTCACGTGTAAACATTATTATATTGTCCAGCAGAATCTGTCAAATTTACCATAAATATGTTACAATACCAACATAAAATTTTAATTGCATTTGAATAAACTGTTTCTTGGCAATTCACTTGGTTAAAACTATGTTTCGAAACACAGAAAATGCTAATCAAATCTAAATACAACGTATGTTCGCAACGCTCGTCTTAATTTGATAATTTATCGACTGACGAAGTTGGCAACGTTGTGCAGCATTTTCTACCTGCGCCATCTTTTGCCATCGTTTGAACATATTGATGTTTAAAAAGAAACAATAAAGAAATTGGATTTTAATAAATGTTTTCTTGCAACATTCTTCTTGTATACGAAGTTGGCACTCGTTGAGCAGAATTTTCTACCTACGTCTCTTTTGTCGTCGATTGAAGTATGTATAGGGTCATTTTAAACATACTGATGTTATTTTAATCATACTGATGATAATCAAATCTGAATGGAACGTATGTTCGCAACGCTCGTCTTAATTCGAAAATTTATCGATTGACGAAGTTGGCAACTTTGTGCAGCATTTTCTACCTACGCCATCTTTTGTCATCGTTTGAACATATTGATGTTTAAAAAGAAACAATAGAGAAATTGGATTTAAATAAATGTATTCTTGCAACATTCTTCTTGTATACGAAGTTGGCACTCGTTGAGCAGAATTTTCTACCTACGTCTCTTTTGTCGTCGATAGAAGTATATATAGGGTCATTTTAAACATACTGATGTTTGAAAATAAACAAAAAATGAATTCTTGTATATAAAGTTGACACTCGTTGATCGGCAATTTGTGTACGTGTCTTTTGTTGTTCGTTGTTAAATAAATTAAATAAATATATAAATTGTGTTATAAAAAGTACTAATAGTAACAGAATATAATATAGTGCAGTATTTAATTTGTGAAACTAATCTGAAAAAACCACAAATAAAAATCAGTGTTTCGATTTTCAAAAAAAATTTGGCACGCCTCCGTGAATTCCTTGCCTACGCTATTGCTGTACTGAGACCAAATGTAACTGTACCAAATATTAAGCGAGCCTGGATCGTCTGGTTTAGCGTCTGCAATTGTGCATTCATTGATGCTGTCACTTGTACTTGCAGTTTTTAACTAGAGATGGGCACGTGAGTGAGTTTTGACTCACACTCACTCACGCTCACGAAAGAATTTTTCTAATTACGCACACTCACTCACGACATTATTTGCTCTACTCACACTCACTCACAATCACGTGAGTAAAATTAAGATTCAATCACAATCACGCGTGATCACGCGTGATTCACGTGAATCACGCTGAATCACGTGGTTTTTTTGCTATTGTTTTCAGAATGCATATAAACAGATATTTCATTTGTATATGTTGGTGAGATTGGTAGACCGAGCGTGGCACCTCTAATACAACCTACATATTTCAAACGCAATAATGATGTAATGATGTTATGGATTTCAATTTTTAACGGAGATGGAAATGTGAAAGACCTTCGATGTACAGTTCATATAAAAATGCTGCTTCGGAGGATAATTCTCCGGTGAAGAATTCGTTTAAAATCTTTGAGAATTGTCCCTGGAAAAATTATCTCTGGAAAAGAATTATCAATGAACATATAGTCCGGTGTAGAATTTACCAGGGATGAATTGACTTTGGGAAGAACTATTTTTGAAGCGATTTTTTTGTTTACTACATTTATAACTCAAATAAAAATGGGACCCCACACGAACCTATGGAACCCGACACGAACCTATCGAACAAACTAAACTTAATAAACAAAAGGAAGTCAATGCAGAGTTATCATGTATAGTTGAAATTGAAAATTCAACTTTTTAGAAAAATGGGTATATCGAAAAAAAAGGGTTCTATTTCCATTTTCATGAACGAAACCAAGCAAAAACTCAGGTCGTTCAAAATCATGTTTTAATTGGAACATATTTATGTTTCGGTTCAAATATTTATTTTGTTTGGATGTAGTAATTATTATGTTTCTATTAGAACATACTCCATTTTAAGGGGCAACATTAAAATGTTTCATAATGTAAATCAGATGTAAATCATAATGTAAATCAAAGCTCATTAGAACACTGTTCAAGTCTCAATACAACCCTTTTTACAAATGATTTATCAGTCAATTATATATTATGTTTACATAAAATTCCAAACATACATGTTAATGCCTGCAAAATTATGTTTGGGAGAGCACTTTTTTTTGCAGCGTGTATTTAGTGGAACCAACACAAAAAATGTTGTTGTTGTTTATTACCCGAAAAAATACTTATCTTCAATAGCCTAAAAAAACTTAAGTCAAGCTATTTTTTTCAGTCAATAATACCTTGATTTAGTACCTTGATTTAGTACCTTTATTTAGTACCTTTATTTAGTCACTTCATCAATTCTATTCAACGCCACATTGAATCAATCAATACAATGTTGCTCTATAAATTAATTTGCTTCCCGATTTAGAGTAGAAGCCTCTAAATCATTTTGACACTATAACCCTTTCGTCAAAACTCATAATTAACGCTATTATAATCCGGTCGGTGCTACACACTTTCGAACCTTTTTTTTACTGCGTTTGCACTCAAACAAATTGGATTGAATTGGATTCTTGTCAATTCACATGAAATGAACCAAACTCCCCTCCCCGACAGCCAGGGAGTCAGTCAGTCAGTTATGTAGTCACTCAGTTGGTCAGTCAGTCACTGAGTCGTCTCCTGTATTGTTTAAACCTGACAATCCGTTCAAAGGTCAGGGTTTTTGTGGGTTTCTCTGTCAAAATGATGTGAGGTCTCCGTGTTCTACGAACTTTCGTTCCGTTGTCATAGTTATGCATAAGAAGTTCAAGTGTGTTGCGAGGCTGTTGAGGTTGACGGTTGTGGCTTCCTTTGTGGTACAAATTGCCATCATTTAAGCTGTAAAATCTAATTTCAAATGTCATTTCACATTAGGGCCGAACGAACGAACTACTCAGAAATTAAGTTTTTTTCACTTTCAGTCAAAGTTTAAAACGAAATAAAAGTTTTTGGATATTAAAAGTTTGACATTTTTAACTTTTAGTTAATGGGATTATAGGACAATATACAATAGAAAATTATTTGACTTTTAGTGAAAAGTTTTTTTTTAGATAAATTGATATTTTTGGAAATAATTTATATAATTTTTTTAATGAAAATTGGGATTTTATTTTTAGTAAAAAAAATTGAATTGAATTGAAAAGCAGTTGGAAAGGTTAGATTACATGCGAAATTTTAAATTTGGTGTTATTATGATTAGAATTATTAAAATTATAGTCGGTCTAAGCCGGTCTAAGCCGCTGAAGAATTTTCATTCATTTGATACAAATACAATGGGTAGGTGTACCGAATTTCGATATTTTTTTTTGGGAACCACAAGTCGTATCGGCGGAAAACATTATTTTTCATGTATTTGAGCATGACTTCAATATATATTTGACCACAAAAGTTTATCTAAGGACGTATACAGTAAAATTGATCTGTAGATGTAAGTTTATTTTCTAATTATTAGTGAAAAATCTAATTTTTGGTGAAAACACTACTTTTTAGTGAAAAATCAATTTTTAATGAAAAATCTAATTTTTAATGAAAAATTGAATTTTTAATGAAAAATTGAATTTTTAGTGAAAAATTAAATTTTTAGTGAAAAATTGAATTTTTAATGAAAAATTGAATTTTTAGTATAAATTTGAATTTGTAATTACAAAATGAATTTTTAGTGAAAATTGCTTTTTCCATGTTAAATTAAATTTTTAGTTAAAAATTGAATTTTTAGTGAAAAATTGAATTATTAGTTAAAAATTGAATTTTTAGTTAAAAATTAAATTTTTAGTTAAAAAATTGAATTTTTAGTTAAAAATTAAATTTTTAGTGAAAAATTGAATTTTTAGTAAAAAATTTATTTTTTTTAAAAAATTGAATTTTTAGTTAAACATTGAATTATTAGTTAAAAATTGAATTTTCAGTGAACAATTTTATTTTTAGTGAAAATTTTAATTTTTAGTAAAAATTTTAATTTTTAGTGAAAATTTTAATTTTTAGTGAAAATTTTAATTTTTAGTGAAAAATTGGATTTTTAGTTAAAAATTTAAATTTTAGTTAAAAATTTAAATTTTAGTTAAAAATTTAAATTTTAGTTAAAAATTGAATTTATTGTTAAAAATTTAATATTAAGTGAAAAATTAAATTTTTAGTGAAAAATTGAATTTTTAGTGAAAAATTGAATTTTTAGTGAAAAATTGAATTTTTAGTGAAAAATTGAATTTTAATGAATATTTGAATTTTTTGTGAAAAATTTAATTTTAATGAAAAATTGAATTTATAGTGAAAAATGGTATTACTAGTGAAAATTTTTAGTGAAAAATCAATTTTTAATGAAAAATCTAATTTTTAATGAAAAATTGAATTTTTAATGAAAATTTGAATTTTTAATGAAAAATTGAATTTTTAATGAAAAATTGAATTTTTAGTGGAAAATCAAATTTTTAGTGAAAAATTAAATTTTTAGTGAAAAATTGAATTTTTAGTGAAAAATTGAATTTTTAGTGAAAATTTGAATTTGTAGTGAAAAATTGAATTTTTAGTGAAAAATTGAATTTTTAGTGAAAAATTGAATTTTTAGTGAAAAATTGAATTTTTAGTGAAAAATTGAATTTTTAGTGAAAAATTGAATTTTTAGTGAAAAATTGAATTTTTAGTGAAAAATTGAATTTTTAGTGAAAAATTGAATTTTTAGTGAACAATTGAATTTTTAGTGAAAATTTAAATTTTTAGTGAAAAATTGAATTTTTAATGAAAAATTGAATTTTTAGTGAATTATTTAATTTTTAGGGAATAATTGAAGTTTTAGTGAAAAATTGAATTTTTAGTGAATAATTGAATTTTTAGTGAAAAATTGAATTTTTAGTGAAAAATTGAATTTTTAGTGAAAAATTGAATTTTTAGTGAATAATTGAATTTATAGTGAAAAATTGAATTTTTAGTGAAAAATTGAATTTTTAGTGAAAAATTGAATTTTTAGTGAATAATTGAATTTTTAGTGAATAATTGAATTTATGTGAAAAATTTAATTTTTAATGAAAAATTGAATTTGTAATGAAAAATTTGATTTTAAGTGAAAAAGTGAATATTTGAATTTTTTGTGAAAAATTTAATTTTAATGAAAAATTGAATTTTTTAGTGAAAAATTGAATTTTTAGTGAAAAATTGAATTTTTAGTAAAAAATTTATTTTGAGTGAAAATTTAAATTTTTAGTGAAAAATTGAATTTTTAGTGAAAAATTGAATTTTAAGTAAAAAATTTAATTTTTAGTGAAAATTTAAATTTTTAGTGAAAAATTGAATTTTTAGTGAAAAATTGAATTTTTAGTGAAAATCTAAATTTTTAGTGAAAAATTGAATTTTTAATAAAAAATTGAATTTTTAGTGAAAAATTAAATTTTTAGTGAAAAATTAAATTTTTAGTGAATAATTGATGTTTTAGTGAAAAATTTAATTTGTAATGAAAAATTGAATTTTAAGTGAAAAATTTAATTTTAGTGAATATTTGAATTTTTTGTGAAAAATTGAATTTTAATGAAAAATTGAATTTATATTGAAAAATGGTATTAATAGTGAAAAATTGAATTTTAAGTGAAAAATTAAATTTTTAGTGAAAAATTGAATTTTAAGTGAAAAATTAAATTTTTAGTGAAAAATTGAATTTTAATGAAAAATTGAATTTATAGTGAAAAATTGTATTACTAGTGAAAAATTGAATTTGTAATGAAAAATTGAATTTTACGTGAAAAATTAAATTTTAAGTGAAAAATAAAATTTTTAGTGAAAAATTGAATTTCTAGTGAATATTTGAATTTTTAGTGAAAATTTGAATTTTTAGTGAAAAATTGGATTTTTTAGTGAAAATTTGAATTTATGTGAAAAATTTAATTTTTATTGAATTTTGAATTTTTAGTGAAAAACATTTTTTTTTGTCTTGAAAAATATTAGTTAACATTTTAGTTTTATCAATAGCAAAAATGTTCTATAAATTATAATTTTTGGCTCCCCTCCCCCTACACTTTACGAACTGCTACTTTGTCTGGTATTCATCGCACATAACACACGATAATAACTTGTGAAAATGTGTGTAAATATTAACAAATGAATATCAAATTTCACAGTATTTGCACGTTGAATGGTAGGTAGGTGGCACATGGCACTTGCAACAAAAGTCTTGACGCCAGAGACTAAAGTTACAATAACTACAATGGGAAAAAAACTACTATAAAAAAAAGTATAATAAAAAAAAAACTGAAATAAAACAAACTACAAAAAGAAATACTATAAAAGAAATACTAGAATATAAAACAAAACTCAATAAAACTACCAGAGAAACTATGACAATAGCAAGTAGAACAAAGGCTGTAAATTAAAAGGTGGAAACTTCCAGGGAAATGAAGAAATTGCAATGAAATTAAGTGAAATATGAAATTAACAGAAAGTTTTTACACTGCTGTATACATTTAATTAACCCTAATGTGACTTGAGGTTACGTAGAGGGTAGGGTAGCATGGGAAAAATGAAAAATACAAGCATTTTTATAGTAATTAGTTTTTGAGTGCTATTTTGCAATAGTAATAAATATTCCCACGAATTTGAAGAAAAGTTTCTAGTATATGAAAATAAATTTACGGACTTATGAAGTGGCGTTCTGTGACTTTCAGTCGGTACGTTTGTAGTTACTTTGTCTAAAAATTGGTATACGTTTCGTTTTATTCGCCCTTTCGTACGAATTTACGTTTTAGAGATATTTCATATATATTTGAATACACAAAAAACGTCAAATTTGAAAATTATGTAGGCGCAATTTATTTTATACAATTTAACATTTTTCTACATTGTTCAATTCGTCGGGGTTTTCGTTTTATTTAATTCATAAAAATTCAGTCACTCGAAATTCTGACGTATTTTGTGACGACTGAGCCATTTTTCAATGTAAATTATCAGAGAGTTATATCCACATCTCAAGTCCACATTTTTTCGAAATGAGTTTTTGATGACATATGATAAATTTTACGCTTTTTTTGGTACCAAAGTCATAAAGTCCGGAACTTTGTATACCAAAAGTGTAAACACATATCAAAAAAACAAAAAAAAAAATTAACCTTAAACATAAAATCTTAAAAATTTAAAAAACATCCGGAAATTTGAATTGTACATCACTTTTTATTTCGTAATAATTATTATTAATATTGTCAGATATAAAATGATTTTTAGCAAAAAAATCGTAGTGCAAATTTTTATACAGAACGTCTGTGAATTATTGCGAAATAACTATAAACTTTACGATCAAAGTGTATTTAAACTACATAAAGTAAATTGTCTTAGCTATGTTCAAAGATAATTACAAAAAAATATTTTGTACGCCAAATGTATTTTTAGAAAAATAATCATAGTGATAATTTCTTTACGGAACTTTTTGTCCCGTCCATAATGTCTCGTCCCGAAATGTTCTGTGATTTATTATGAAAAAACTATGAACTTTGGAACCAATGTGTAAATATAAAAATAAAGCACATGATTTCAGATATTTTTTAAAATAATTAAAAAAAAATAATTTGTACTCAAAATTTGCTGACATTTTGGAATTCCCATATGAACCTCGGCACACGCAGTAAAAAATACTATATAAATAATAGTTTTTTTACTATTAAAAATAGTCAATAGTATAAATTATTTTTTTAATCTAAAAATTCCATTAAATACTAGAAAATACTATGACATTGCCATTGAGTTTATATGAAAAGATTTATTTTTTAAATACTATTAAATCAATTGACAATTATTGATCAATTTTATTGGGATTTGAGGGAATTTTTACTGCACCCAGAAAAAAATTACCTTAAATCCCATTGGTCAATAGGACAATTATTGATTTAATAGTATACAAAAATAAATCTTTTCGTATAAACTCAATAACAATGTCATGGTATTTTGTAGTATTTAATGGTATTTTCCGTTTAAAATATTAATTTATCCTATTGACTATTTTTAATAGTAAAAAACTATTATTTATATAGTATTTTTTTCTGGGTGTGGGTACATGCACTTCCGTTTTTGTTCCATACGAAACGACAACTATTTAATTTATTTTTTTTTATCTATCGTATAGAATTCTATATTTTTTTGCAGATATTTTGTTATATTTAAATAAAACATGTACACCCAGAAAAAAATTCCCTCAAATCCCATTAAATTTGGTCAATAGGGCAATTATTGATTTAATAGTATACCAAAAATATTTACATATTTTCATGTAAACTCAATGGCAATGTCATGGTATTTTCTAATATTTAATGGTATTTTCCGATTAAAATAATAATTTATACTATAGCAAATTTTTAATAGTAAAAAACTATTATTTATATAGTATTTTTTCTGGGTGTACAAAATTTGAGATATTAAAGCGTACGAATGCGCATATTACAAAATTATACTATTAATGTTGAATATCATAAATTTACCATTCCAATTAAGAAAAAAATCGAAATGAAATTGACCTTTTTTTGCACCAAACCTTTCAATCGTTCTTACTTATTGACCCTATAAAATATTTAGTTTTATTTAATTTAAAATATCAATCACTCGAATATCTGATATTTGTAGACGACTTTCTGTTTGTCTCGTTTTACGTTATTTTGCAGTTTATTTCGGAACAAAATTTTCTTTTTGGAGCAGTCTAATATTGATTTCCTCTAAAGATGATTTTAAATTATCTATATAGCCCGAACACCATTCTGAAATTTTGACAGTTTATTAGCAAAATAAATAATAGCAATATTAATAATATTATGATTAATATCTACCTATGGTCATCATAATATTAAAAATTTTAATATTTCCACTTTTGCTCAGTTTTATAACCTTTACATGGTCGTTTAAATGGTTTCCGTAAGTTAACTATTTACTAAGTTACAGTAAGTTAAGCAAGTGCAACTTTGTGCATTTTTTGTGAGTTTTTAATATTTCAAGAACCCATATCTCTGAAACCACTGAAGTTAGGAAACTGAAATTTTGAATTTTTCTTAATTTCAAGTCATTAAACCACCCTACCAGATTTCATTAATTTCTGAGATGGTGCTGACAAAACACCCATATATAAAACTCATTTTCCGTTTGTTTGTTTGTGCGCTATGCAAACGTACACCTGTCCACGAATTTCCTTAAAATTTGGAATATATATCCTACAGACCCAGGAGAAGATCATTATATAGTTTTCGTTGATCACGCTCACTTTTACGCCCATTTTTATTTTTGGTGTATAATTCAGATTCATAGCAAAACCACCGACAATTTGAATTACTATGCTGTAAAGTCCATGGAGTATCCTAAACCATATATAAACTATATTGGGCAAAGGGGAGTGGCACCTCCCATAGAACCCAAAAATTCAGTACGCTATATCGACCTAATGATATAGATTTCAACTAAACTTCAAAATTGGATGTTACTCATCTTACTTAATCTCACCACAACTAAACTCACCACACCTAAACTCACCACATCTAAACTCACCACACCTAAACTCACCACACCTAAACTTCTACTGGAAAAACACTACGGGGATGAATTGTAAGGGGAAGAATTCTACGGGCACGAGTCGTGCACGGGTCCAGTTAGTAAATAATATAAAAGAAGAGTTGTTGAATTTAAAATTTTATTATATCTTAAACTGAATTCTGGATTTTATAATATATTGATAAAAAATTCAGAATATTGGTTTTCTAGTATATAGTATAGTCTGCGTATTTCTATAAACAATTTGACTAAAATTTTTACATATTTTACCGTCTATGAATTCAATTTGATTATAGTGACAACAATTTGGATATTTCTAAAATCAATTTGATTATATTTAATTCTATATGACCATTAGATGAATTTATTTTATTATGTTGAGGAATTGTTCTTCTCCGTGATAAATTTCTCACCGAAATATTTTTTCGTAGTCATTCCCGGACAATAATTCTACAGCGATATAGTATTCACCGTGATATTTTGTTTCCAGAATAAATCTTTCGCGAACAATATTCCCCGATTTCCTAAATACTTGAATCACAAGATAATTTTTCCAGATAAATTCTTTCGCACACTAATATTCCACGTACAATACTTTCTAAACAAGTCTATATTGAAATATCTCTTCCCCGATATAAGTTGCCCAAAGATAGAAAATTCTTTCCCGAACAATTCTCTCCCGAGATAATTTTTCCCAAACAATTCCTCCGCAGACAATTCTATCACGGCCATTTTTTCATTCACAATTATCTTCTGTATCTTCTTCTGTGATATTTCTTCCCCGATACAATTTTTTCAAATCAAACAAACAAATCTTTCGCAAACCATTATTGCACGGCAAACGATTGACCTAGACAATGCATGGCCTAAACAATTCTCCAGACATATTTCGTCCCCGATAAAATTTTCCAAGTGACAATTAAACCCCGAAATAACTCTTTTCCGGACAACTAATCCACAAAACCATTCTTCCCGAACAACTCTGTCATTCTTCTATGATCTTTCTTTCTAATTCTAATTTATTCTAATTTATTCATATGCGGAATTGTCTAAAGATAAAACATTTTATATTTTTCATTGCAAAAAAATTGTCTAGTTTGCCATAAAAATTCGAATTTAACGTACTAATAAATTATTCCTATAAGTAGATGACGACTTCAATTCCATGAAAATTTAATCATTTTTATGTTTCTTCCTGTGCGGAAGCCTTATTATGTATCAGAGATATTTTAAATTCAGTTCGGTAGATGTATGATATAATTCAAAAGCATTTTCTGCAATTCATATAATGTATATATGAACATGACGAATGCAAGTAACGATATCATAATGTTTTAAACATCTTAATGTTTATTTTATAATTTTAAATATATATTTTCTACTAGAATTTCTTTATATTTTCTGCAACATAATTTATAATTTGAAAGACAATTTTTATACAAAAAATGTTCTTGATGAAAAATATGTAGAATTTAAAGAACATTATTTTATATATATTTTGTCATTGAAATTTAAATGAAATTGATGAAATATTTTCAGATACAAAATTTCATTAATATGATGAACAACATGAAAATAATGAAGAACTCTTAAATTTTTCATCAAGCATACTTAAATATTAAAAAAACATTCATAATTATAATAAATTGTCCTTGCATGTACTTTTGTTCATTATATTGATTACATTTATCTTTTAAGAATTTCATTAATATAATGACCGACCGTAAATTGGTGAAAAAAATGCTTGGTATTCATGAACAAATTCATCATATTAAATTATTGTTCAACGTTTTTATGTAACATACATTAATAGTATTAGTTAGTTCATTAAATTGATGAATTCTTTGTTAATAACCGGTAGTTTAAATATTATTGCATTTTTTTAGCAGAATCAAATACTAAATTTCATTAATATTGTGAACGCACGTTTTTTTATGTAAAATAATCTTATTAATGAAAAAGTCGTAAGATTAAAATACTGAATATTGCTTCATTGAGGAAACTTTTTCATAGAATTATGAAATATCAGAAAGAAATGTCTGCAATATGTCCGGGTTTATATATATTAATTAGGACACACATAGTCTTGAAAAACAGTTCATTCCTTTAAAAACCATTCATAAATATTATAATTTGGTTCATTAATTTAATGTATTTTTTCTACATTTGTTGTTGACATTATTTATATTGATGATATTTAGTAATATGAAAAACGTCCATTCGAATTCATCATATCGAAGAACTGTTTATTGTTTATATGAAACATTCATCACTAGTATTAATTTGTACATCAAGTTGATGAATTTTTCGTCTATTCGGAAAACAAAAGACAACAGACCGAAAACGTAAATTAATAATATTAATTTGTTGATCAAGTTAATTATATTGATGATATTCATTAATATGATGGACGTTCGTTCATTGATGAAAAAAATTTTGATATTCATGAACACATTTATCATATCGAAGAACTGTTGATTGTTTATATGAAACATACATTAATAGTATTAATTGGAATATTATTGCATTTTTTAAGCAGAATCAAATACTAAATTTTATTAATATTGTGAACGCACGTGTTTTTTTTTATGTAAAATAATCTTATTAATGAAAAATTCATAATATTAAAATACTGAATATTGCTTCATTGAGGAAACTATTTCATAGAATTATAAAATATCAGAAAGAAATGTCTGCAATATGTCCGTGTTTATATATATTAATTAGGACACACATAGTCTTGAAAAACAGTTCATTCCTTTAAAAACCATTCATAAATATTATAATTTGGTTCATTAATTTAATGTATTTTTTCTACATTTGTTGTTGACATTATTTATATTGATGATATTTAGTAATATGAAAAACGTCCATTCGAATTCATCATATCGAAGAACAGTTTATTGTTTATGTGAAACATTCATCACTAGTATTAATTTGTACATCAAGTTGATGAATTTTTCGTCTATTTCGAAAACAAAAAAAAAACAGACCGAAAACGTAAATTAATAATATTAATTTGTTGATCAAGTTCATTATATTGTTGATATTCATTAATATGATGGACGTTCGTTCATTGATGAAAAAAATCTTGATGTTCATGAACAAATTTATCATATCGAAGATCTGTTGATTGTTTATATGAAACATACATTAATAGTATTAATTGGAACAGCAAGTGAATTAATATTTCGCCAATTTGGAAAACAAAAGACAAATGACAGATAATTCATTATATTGATGATATTAATTAATATGATGAAAGTCCGTTCATTCGTGAAAAATATGATATTTATGAACAAATTCATTATATCAAAAAAGTATTCATTATTTAAATGAATAATTCTTTGTTAATATCATTAATTTGTTCATCAAGTTGATGAATTTTTTGCCAATTCGTAATACAAAGCACAACCTACAAAAAATACATATTTTTAAAAGGTCAATATTCGAAATAACTAGGTATATAAAAAAACGCAAAAATGTACATTTATTTGTTTTACAAAATAACTTAGTAACTATACAAAAACTGAGTATGAGGTATTATTTAGAATCTTGTTGTGCTCGATAGCAGATAAATTTTAAATAAAAATTAATTGTTTAATTTTTTCAACCTATCTTTGCATTTTTTCTACACTATTATTTGTACTGCTCATTAAAGTCATTTACTGTGCCGCATTGCAGGCGGTCGCACAGCAGCAGTCTATTGAACTCCTGCCATTTCGTGCCATTTCAGCGGTGTGAATTTTGCACAGAGCCTGTCTGACAAAATGGCACAAACAGCTCCAGTTAGTTGCACGTTTAAGTTTTGTTATTTTATGTTTTGTTGTGCTTTCTATTTTTTCAATAATTTATTTATTTTTCTTTTTTTGTATTTCTTGCTTTTATTTTTTGCTTTATTTAATATTTATTTGCATTTTCATTTTTTTTTTTTTTATATCTGCATTTTTATTTTATTTATCTTTGTTTTTTTTATGCCTTTTTATTTGAATTTTGTTGTTTGTTTTGTTCCTCGTCGGTAAACAACCTGCTACGCTGTGCCTAATGAACTAAATCCATGTCCTTTTTCCCAGCGGTGTTTTGTGCTGCACGGTATATTAACCCCTTTAATAATGCAAAAACCAAATAAAACCTAATCCCCGCAAGAAACGAACAGAGGAAGAGCAACAAAAAAAATGTAGCTGCCATGTTTTATACTTTTTTGCACTGCTCTACATTGATTTACCCTGCGCTACCCTGCGGTACCCTGCTCTACCCAATTCTACCCTACTCTATCCTCCTATACCCTGCTCTACCCTTCTCTACCCTGATCTTCCCTGCTTTACTCTGCTCTACCCTGCTCTACCCTATTCTACCCTGCTCTACCTTGCTCTACCCTGCTCTACCTTGCTCTGCCCTGCTCTACTCGGCTCGACCCTGTTCTACTCTGCACTACCCTGCTCTACCTTGCTCTACCTTGCTCTGCCCTGCTCTACTCTGCTCTGTTCTACCCTGCTCGACTCATCTCTATCCTGCTCTACTCTTTGCCACGTATTAAGCAACGAAATTAAAGCGAGCCCCTTTGGGCTTTCGAGAGGCATAGTGGGTGTGGTGGCAAATTAAAGTCAGCCTACACGTCATGTAATTTTCATAATTTACGAGGTGAAAGGTGTAGAAACCAGTTTTTTTTGTATGTCCTCCACATAACATGCCGCCTTCAACTCGTCATTCTTAACCTCCTCTTCATTCTCTTTCTCATCGTCGACGTTATGTTCCTCGTCTTCCTTAACCGCTTCGTCGTTCTTAGCCATATCATTGTCCTCATCGTTTTCGTCATACTTTTTCTCCTCCTCCACATCCTCCACATCCACCACATCCTCCACCACATCGACATGTTGTATTTGTTTAACTGACGCTCCTTACGCAGGACATTTGCGACCATGCCATGGCAGGTACTACTCTGGTGCGTGCCTTTGTGTTTATGTGTTTGGCGTATGGCTGATGGCGGCTGGCAACACAGCCCGGTAAGTGCCACAAAACATGTAAGTGCCACATGTATCACATAGTCGTCCATTCACCGTCCGTTTGTTTAGACATTTTGTAAGTAGAATTTTTTTTTCGTTATTTTTTTTTTTTATCTATTTTTTTTGTAGGCATGTCAAGCATGCAAGACGTGAGTTTATTATTTAATGAACAATTTCTTTGTGCATTATTCAGCGTTTAATGTCCACAATTTTCCGCTGCTGTGTGTGAAGACGGACGACATTGTTTGCGAGGTACACACTGTGAAAATTGTGTACAATTTTAATTTGTTTACTATAAGTTATAATTTTCAGTAAACATTCTATTTTTCACTACAAATTAAACTTTTCATTAAAAATTCAAATTTTCACCAGAATTTCTATTTTTATTACAAATTAAAATTTTCACTAAAAATTCAAATTGTCAGTAAAAATTCAATTTTTCATTAAAAATTCAATTTTTCATTAAAAATTCAATTTTTCATTAAAAATTCAATTATTCACTAAAAATTCAATTTTTTACTAAAAATTCAATTTTTCATTAAAAATTCAATTATTCAATAAAAATTCAATTTTTCACTAAAAATTCAATTTTTCACTATAAATTCAATTTTTCACTAAAAATTCAAATTTTAATTTTTTACTAAGAAATTTATTAAAATATTCACTTAAGACTAATTTTTTCACTAAAAATTCAAATTTTCACTAAAAATTAAATTTTTCACTAAAAATTAAATTTTTCACTAAAAATTAAATTTTTCACTAAAAATTAAATTTTTCACTAAAAATTAAATTTTTCACTAAAAATTAAATTTTTCACTAAAAATTAAATTTTTCACTAAAAATTAAATTTTTTACTGAAAATTCAATTTTTCACTAAAAATTCAATTTTTCACTAAAAATTCAATTTTTCACTAAAATTCAATTTTTCACTAAAAATTCAATTTTTCACTAAAAATTCAATTTTTCACTAAAAATTCAATTTTTCACTAAAAATTCAATTTTTCACTAAAAATTCAATTTTTCACTAAAAATTCAATTTTTCACTAAAAATTCAATTTTTCACTAAAAATTCAATTTTTCACTAAAAATTCAATTTTTCACTAAAAATTCAATTTTTCACTAAAAATTCAATTTTTCACTAAAAATTCAATTTTTCACTAAAAATTCAATTTTACACTAAAAATTCAATTTTTCACTAAAAATTCAATTTTTCACTAAAAATTCAATTTTTCACTAAAAATTCAATTTTTCACTAAAAATTCAATTTTTCACTAAAAATTCAATTTTTCACTAAAAATTCAATTTTTCACTAAAAATTCAATTTTTCACTAAAAAATTCAATTTTTCACTATAAATTCAATTTTTCACTAAAAATTCAATTTTTCACTAAAAATTCAATTTTACACTAAAAATTCAATTTTTCACTAAAAATTCATCTTTTCACTAAAAATTCATCTTTTCACTAAAAATTCAATTTTTCACTAAAAATTCAATTTTTCACTAATAATTCAATTTTTCACTAAAAATTCAATTTTTCACTAAAAATTCAATTTTTCACTAAAAATTCAATTTTTCACTAAAAATTCAATTTTTCACTAAAAATTCAATTTTTCACTAAAAATTCAATTTTTCACTAAAAATTCAATTTTTCACTAAAAATTCAATTTTTCACTAAAAATTCAATTTTTCACTAAAAATTCAATTTTTCACTAAAAATTCAATTTTTCACTAAAAATTCAATTTTTCACTAAAAATTCAATTTTTCACTAAAAATTCAATTTTTCACTAAAAATTCAATTTTTCACTAAAAATTCAATTTTTCACTAAAAATTCAATTTTTCACTAAAAATTCAATTTTTCACTAAAAATTCAATTTTTCACTAAAAATTCAATTTTTCACTAAAAATTCAATTTTTCACTATAAATTCAATTTTTCACTAAAAATTCAATTTTTCACTAAAAATTCAATTTTTCACTAAAAATTCAATTTTTCACTAAAAATTCAATTTTTCACTAAAAATTCAATTTTTCACTAAAAATTCAATTTTTCACTAAAAATTCAATTTTTCACTATTAATTCAATTTTTCACTAAAAATTCAATTTTTCACTAAAAATTCAATTTTTCACTATAAATTCAATTTTTCACTAAAAATTCAATTCTTCATTAAAAATTCAATTTTTCACTAAAAATTCAAATTTTCACAAAAAATTCAATTCTTCACTAAAAATTCTATTTTTCACTGAAATTCAATTTTTCACTAAAAATTCAATTATTCACTAAAAATTCAATTTATCATTTAAACTTATTTTATAACATTAACGACCAAATTTTGCACTAAAATTCAAATTTTAACTAAAATTCAAATTTTAACTAAAAATTAAATTTTAACTAAAAAATCAATTTTTTCACTACAAATTTATTTTTTCACTAAAAATTTAATTTTTTCCTAAAATTCAAAAAAATTCAAATTTTAACTAAAAATTAAATTTCTCACTAAAAATTAGATAAACTACGAAAAATTCAATTTTTGTTCACTAAATATTACAATTTATATAAATATTTTTTTAATTTATAAAATTATTTTTTTAAAATAATTTTTTCTTCTCATGTATTGTGCGATTTTTACAATTTTTATTTGTCGTATATGGCTTTAAATGCTGGCTTCAGGTTGTCACTGTAGTTGTGCTGCCTGCTTCCTATAATCTTAGACATCTTCGGCTGACCCTTTGCTGCTTTTCGCTCCCTCCTTCTCTGTCCTTTTGTGTACTTTGTATAAAATATGTTTTGACATGCTTCAAGTTGTTATTACTGCTTTTGTTTGTATGTCTGTCGTATCAGGCTGTCTGTCTGTGTGGGTCCCAATGTCCTGCCGTGTGGTCTAAATATAGTCTGTAGCATATTTTTAGGCATTGCACGCAATTTATGCAAACTTACAAATGACGTTGCATACTTTTGTGCGCTACTTGTGTTGTTTTGTGGTGGTTGAAACGTAGAAATGTAGATTTTTCCTATTTTATAGACGATCAACTTGTAGATATCAAGTATTTATTTATGCGACACATGTAGAAAGTCAAAAATAGAATCCAATTATTTGTGAATTTTGGCATATGGTACAGTGGTGACGTGATTCGTGTGTGGAATGAGGTTTTAGGCTTTGAAAATATAACTTTTAAAAACCATTGTATATTTTGTGGCTTAATTTTAAAGGGTCAATACAAATAAAATTAGTGTTTTAATTATAATAAAATAATAACAATATTTAAAATATTAATAAAATTAATTTAATACGAACTAAATTTATAAATTATTGTTAAAAATTATTTTTTTAAGGTTTTAAACATATGTCGGAATTATATGCAGTGCAAATTTGTATGCACCTAATTACCGACACTTGCTAATTTCCATTTTTTTAAAAGTTCATATACTATTTAAACATATAACACTTTTGTTCATGTATCTGTAATTTAAATATATAAATTGAAATGTCGGAATTAGAAACTGGTGTCGGATTTCATCATTATGCATTATAGAGTTTGATCGGCCTTATGGTGCAAATGTTTTAGGCATTGATTTCTTGGTTTTTTTTATGACAAAGAATGGTTCTAGAAATGGCTTGTATCAGGAACACCCAATGATATACAGGGTGTTTTAAAAGTTTATTTTATGAAAGTTGATACCAACGCATATTTAATTATAACTTCTACAATTTTAAGCCGAGAGCAAAAAGTTTGCACTTATTTTACTCATAATCGATTATATTTATTAGAAAAAATTTAATATTGACATTATCTTAAGGTCCGATAAGAAAATTTTCTCATCAAAGTAAAAAAAAATATATTTTTTACAACTTCTTTATACGAAACTCAGTTTTTCTCGATATTTTTATCTAATACCTATATATATTTTTTTATTATTTAAATGCATCATAATGTTGTAAACAATTTCTTCGAATAATATTTATACCTAGCACTTATCGTTTTTATTGTGAAGCAGTTTTTGTAGCACTCTCAAAATTAACAATTACCTTAAAATTAATTAAAAAAAAAACAATTATACAAACAAATTTCAGTTTTTAAAGAATTTTATTTTCTTAATTTACAAAATATTTAATTTACAAAAAAATCACATAAATAGTGATACACCCTAGTCGAGAACAATTTTTGTCACCACCATGTGTAATAATTTAATTTTATATTATATTTTAAAGCTAATTAAAATAACAAAAACTTACAGTACAGTAAAATTATTGAAAATTTAATTTAAATTAATTTAATATTTTGCTTATACTTTTGCCTACATTCAGGTAATTCTACTTTCCTATTTTCTGCACGTTTTTTTTGTTCATTTTTTTTAGAAAAAAAATATTATTTTAACTTTTACACAAACTAGCACAACTTTAACAGCTGTTAACAATGTTTGTTCTAAACTTTTAATGCATCTATATTTCTAACTAGAGCTGCTGCTACTGCTGCTGCATAATTTTAGGCAAATGTTTTTTCGTTATTATTTAAATCTGTTGATTAACTAATTCAAAAGTTACTTGCAAACTGCTGTCAACTTGTAGAGCACACTTTGTAGGCACCTATTCTCAACAAATATTTTATACAAATGCAAATTTTGTGTTATGCTGTGTGCAAAAGAAAACTTTTCGCCGCCACCTAAAAGTATGCAACACTTTGCTGCCAATGAACAGTTTTTTGTATTATACTCTATGGCTGTTGTTGTTGTAAATGTTAATATTTTTGTTGTAGTTGTTATTTTTGTTGTAGCTGTTTTTGTTGTACGCAGTTTAACAACTTGTTATCCCTTTTATTTTCACTTGATGTGATTTTAAGCATTTGCGCCAACAAACAACTGCTGCTCGAAAACCCTTCAAACTTAGCCACCTTAAGCTCTTCGACCGCACGTACAACCTCAACCTACCCCACCCCCGAAAATCACCCCATATCACCCAACACAAGTCGTACAAATAACAAGTCTATTAAAATAAAACCTTTGGATTCTCATGGTTTTGCTTCGTCACCTTCTGTTGCTACCAGAGAGGTTTTTGTTGTTGATATATTTGTTGTTGTTGTTTTAAAACATAGAATGCTTGTTGTACTTCATCATATTTTCTTATTCTTGTTATCCTTTTTTGTATCGTACTGCTTATTCTACTTGTTTTTAACTGTTTCTTGAAGTTCTAGAGTAAAACAAATAATAAAAATATAAAAAATAAATAAAATAAAAACTCAAAAAAGTAAAAACTTTGAAGATTTCTGTAATGCTCTTCAACAGCCCCCATATAAATCCTATTTCTGCGTAGGGAATTAAAATGTGCCGAAAAGGATTAACAATTGTGCGTCGTCGTGAGGCTGATTTTGTGTTATAATTGGGTTTTAACTTGAACAGAGTACCAAGCCAGAACAATGAAATTCTAAATATTAACACTGTATAATTTATAAACAAAATAAATAATGGTTTCTATAGTATAAGTTTTTGAAATGTATACTATTTGCACATTGAATAGAATATTTTGCGTCGGGGAAAATAAATTGAAATTCAAATTTATTTGGTAGAGCTTAAAAATCTGTGCTAAAATAATTTTTATATTTTATATTTTATATTTTATATTTTATATTTTATATTTTATATTTTATATTTTATATTTTATATTTTATATTTTATATTTTATATTTTATATTTTATATTTTATATTTTATATTTTATATTTTATATTTTATATTTTATATTTTATATTTTATATTTTATATTTTATATTTTATATTTTATATTTTATATTTTATATTTTATATTTTATATTTTATATTTTATATTTTATATTTTATATTTTATATTTTATATTTTATATTTTATATTTTATATTTTATATTTTATATTTTATATTTTATATTTTATATTTTATATTTTATATTTTATATTTTATATTTTATATTTTATATTTTATATTTTATATTTTATATTTTATATTTTATATTTTATATTTTATATTTTATATTTTATATTTTATATTTTATATTTTATATTTTATATTTTATATTTTATATTTTATATTTTATATTTTATATTTTATATTTTATATTTTATATTTTATATTTTATATTTTATATTTTATATTTTATATTTTATATTTTATATTTTATATTTTATATTTTATATTTTATATTTTAAATTTTAATATAATAAAAAAATTATAATATATTAATTTATCATATTATTATAAAACTTAAATACAATTTTTTCCATTTTATTCTTTGCAGATTTGTTGCATTAAGGATATAAATAGAGTTTTTTAAAACAAAGTGAGTATTTAGTAAATTAATTGATATAAATATTTAATATTATAATAAATAATTGACATAAAATATTTTTAAAAGAAAAAACAATTTTTTTTGGAAAAACATTTAATGCTTAGTGTTTTGATTATTTACATTCCATGACAAATTCCATTAAATTATATCACAAAACATATAATATTTCAATAACACAAAACAAAACCAAAATAAAAAAATATTAACTCCCCTCCCCCTGGAAATAGACAATGTTACTACCCAAAATGACATAAAAACCACGCGCCATAACTAAGGCTACAATTTAACTGCCTTCAGTTACTCTACAACCACGCACATTTAATGGATTAAATGGACAGAAAAGAGAAATAATAGTAAAATCCATGCAAAAGGACAAAAAACCCATAAAAATATTATAATCTCTGCGGATGCTTTTCGCTGTAATATAAATACACAAAAAAGAAGAAAAATAAAAAAAAGTAAAAATAAATCCAACTACAACATGCAAAAGATAAAAATAACTACAAGTCAGTCTCAGTTCAGTCACAGTCTCAGTTTTCAGTGCTTAATAGGAGGGGCATAGTACGACGACTACGACTATAAAAATGGTTGTTAATAAAAATGCGTCATCAATATATGAAATTCTAGTAGTAGTCATAGTAATAGTTCTTGTTCTTATTCTACACTATGAAAAAATACCATAAAAATTATAGTTTTTTGATAATTCAAATTTCAATTCAATTGAATTCATTTTTAAATATTCCAGAAGTCGATTTCTTAATACAAAATTTATATTTTACAAATGAATTTAAACCATTCAAGTTTTGAGAAACAAATTCAATGTGATTTTTATGTAAATTATTTGAATTTGGACTGAAAGAGAAATTACCATTATTATAATGGTTTCTGGTTTTGAAAGTAATTAATAGAATAAATTATTATTTTAATCAGCAAATAAAAGTGAATATTACAAATTATTTTTTAGTTCATTTGCAAATACTATTAAATTTTGTACGCTCTAAAACAAATACCATAAATACTATTAAATTTTCTATGCTCTGCAAGAAATACTACACCCTGAAAAAAATACTATATAAATAATAGTTTTTTACTTTTAAAAATAGTCAATAGGATAAATTATTATTTTAATCGGAAAATACCATTAAAAACTAGAAAATACCATGACATTGAGTTTATATGAAAAGATTTATTTTTTGTATACTATTAAATCAATAATTGTCCTATTGACTAATTTTAATGGGATTTGAGGGTATTTTTTTCTGGGTGTATACAATTAATAGTTTTTTTCATATTTCATCATATTCGAAGTTGTGAACCAAATCGTATTCCATATATACAAAAAAAAAATCTGTAATATTCAATATTATTTGCCAATTAAATTAATAATGTCTTCTTTTGACTAATTTCAATAACCAAATCAATGGAAATAATCGTTAATTTGAATTATCGGGAAACACAGTTTCGATCGAAATTGAAATTTGATCGAATTTGTTTTTGATTGTTTTAAAATATCATTTTTTAATACAAAATTTACAGTTTACAGATGAATCTAAACCATTCAAGTTTTCTGAAACAAATTCAATTTGAAGTGTCTTGTATAATATATGAATTTCGATGGAAAGTGTTTTGTCCGATAATTCAAATTCCCGAATATTTCCATTGGTTTTGGTACTGAAATTAGTCAATAGAATAAATTATTATTTTAATTGGCAATTACTATAGAATATTTCGGTTTATTTTTTAGTTTTTATGAACATTATATTTTTTGGTATATTATACATTTGTATTTTTTTAAATGTTCTACCCACTTAAACAAATACCACACATTTAATAGTATTCCAACTACTAATCGAATTTAAATTTCAGTTAGTTCATCTAGAATTAAAATTTTCAATACCAAATTCACATTTTACAAATGTATTTAAACCGTTCAAGTTCTGTGGAATGTATTCGACTTTTCTTGTATAATAATTTGGTCGAAAGACAATTTGCGTTTATAGAATATATTATTATTTTAATATGTAAATACCATTGAATACTGATATTAAAATATTTTAGAATTTACATGAAAATATATTTTCTATACTAATAAATCAATAATTTTCTTATATAGAAAAAGTTTTTCCACTGTGTATATAATTTGTATAATGTAGTAGTAGTTGATAATAGTATGAGTTGACTGTCTGTGCGTAGACGGACGAAACGTCTACTAGAAAAACTATAACTTCCGGCATTGCGCGTGTCTGCCGCATGTGAATGAATGACTAATTATAGAATTAAAGGACTTTTTTCTGCTGGAAATAGTGACTCAAATTAAGTATTTATACAAAGTTGTAAATATATAAATAAAAATATATGAATGCTATTATTTAACATAGATATGGCAAAAGACAATATTCAAAAGATATTCGTATTTGTTAAGAAAACAATATATAAACTACAATTTATTTAATTATAATTTAATATCTAATAAATAAAATAATTCCAAAGTTGAAGCGACTTTAAAAATAATTTCAGCTCATTGGCAGAGAAGTATATGGAAAACTGTCAAAAAATGTCAGCTATTTTTTAAATTTAATTTAAAACTTTAAAAACATTTTGTTAATATTTTTTCGTTATACAATTTTTATTTATATTAAACATAATAATAGTAATTGAGAAAACATGATATCCACCACTGAAATTGGTTAAACTTTTATTGAGCTATAAATAGTTGTAATATTTGTAAAAAGGAAAATACACAAATTAATATTTTTAGACTTCTGTTCTGAGTCTAGGTCCACAACAACTTTTTTCTAACTCGTTCAAATTTCTCTTCTGGTTGATATCTTGTTTTACGGTGACTCGACTACTATTTCACAATGTGTAATGTATGGTATGAATAATGACCCCAGTCTGCCATGTCTCGGAGTCCTACGATACCTCGAAGCTTACTCGAATAACTTCAATAAAATGGTTCGATCTCGTTGCTTTCTCGATTCTAATTTTTTTTTCAAATTCTTTGACAACGTACGATATTTAAACATTTATCAAATCGATATCGTAATATTTTTGGCAGCATTCTCGAACTGAATCATTTTTGTTCTTCGATATCGTTCCGATTTCGAAAAACTTCTCGTATCGAGAAAACTCCGACAGAACGTTCCGGTATCTACCTACCATCTAGGTCCAATTTGACGCTCGATATCGTTACGAGAACGGGTCCGATATCGTGTGATTTCTCCATCTACTCGCAATGATCTCGTAACGATATCGATACGAATGGCATACTGGGACGTTGTAAAAATTATCCACAAATTATTTTAAAAATGAAATGTTTCGAAATATTTTCAGTTTTAACGTCCTGTATTTGCCAATATAAAAATATTTATTATATTGGAACATAATGAGAGACAATTTAAAGTCAACGTTAAAATTAAAATGAGCTTTTAGAAATTGTATTCTATAGAAAACTTGTCAGAAAAGTTCATTTAAAATAAAATTTTCCTCGAATAATTCAATTTTTCACTAAAAATTCAATTTTTCACTAAAAATTCAATTTTTCAACAAAAATTCAATTTTTCACTAAAAAATCAATTTTCACTAAAAAAAAAATAAATTCTTCACTAAAAAATCAATTTTTCACTAAAAATTCAATTTTTCACTAAAAATTCAACTTTTCACTAAAAATTTAATTTTTCACTAAAATTCAATTTTTGACTAAAAATTAAATTTTTGACTAAAAATTCAATTTTTGACTAAAAATTCAATTTTTGACTAAAAATTCAATTTTTCACTATAAATTCAATTTTTCACTACAAATTCAATTTTTCAATTAAAAATTAAATTGTAAAAATTAAAAATTAAATTTTTCACTAGAAATTGAATTTTTCACTAAAAATTAAATTTTTCACTAAAAATTCAATTTTTCACTAAAAATTAAATTTTTCACTAAAAATTCAATTTTTCACTAAAAATTCAATTTTTCACTAAAAATTCAATTTTTCACTAAAAATTCAATTTTTCACTAAAAATTCAATTTTGCACTAAAACTTCAAATTTTCACTACAAATTCAATTTTTCACTTGAAATTAAATTTTTCACTAAAACTTCAAATTTTCACTACAAATTAATTTTTTCACTTGAAATTAAAATTTTCACTAAAAATTCAATTTTTCACTAAAAATTCAATTTTTCACTAAAAATTCAAATTTTCACTAAAAATTCAATTTTTCACTAAAAATTCAAATTTTCACTAAAAATTCAATTTTTCACTAAAAATTCAATTTTTCACTAAAAATTAAATATATCACTTCATATTCAATTTTTCACAAAAAATTCAAATTTTCACTAAAAATTCAATTTTTCACTAAAAATTCAATTTTTTTACTAAAAATTCAATTTTTCACTAAAAATTAATTTTTTGACTAAAAATTCAACTTTTGACTAAAAATTCAATTTTTGACTAAAAATTCAATTTTTCAATAAAAATTCATTTTATAACCAAAACTCAAATTTTTCTAAAAATTAAAATTTTCACTAAAAATTAAAATTTTCACTAAAAATTCAATTTTTCACTACACTAAAAATTCAATTTTACACTAAAAATTCAATTTTTCACTAAAAAATTCCATTTTTGACTAAAAACTCAATTTTTCACTAAAAATTCAATTTTTCACTAAAAATTCAAATTTTCACTAAAAATTCAAATTTTCACTAAAAATTCAATTTTTCACTAAAAATTCAATTTTTCACTAAAAATTCAATTTTTCACTAAAAATTCAATTTTTCACTAAAAATTCAATTTTTCACTAAAAATTCAATTTTTCACTAAAAATTCAATTTTTCACTAAAAATTCAATTTTTCACTAAAAAATTCAATTTTTGACTAAAAATTCAATTTTTGACTAAAAATTCAATTTTTGACTAAAAATTCAATTTTTGACCAAAAATTCAATTTTTAAATAAAAATTCATTTTATAACCAAAACTCAAATTTTTCTAAAAATTAAAATTTTCACTAAAAATTCAATTTTTCACTACAAATTCAATTTTTCACTAGAAATTAAATTTTTCACTAAAATGAAATTTTTCACTAAAAATTTAATTTTTCACTAAAAATTCAATTTTACACTAAAAATTCAATTTTTCACTAAAAAATTCCATTTTTGACTAAAAACTCAATTTTTCACTAAAAATTCAATTTTTCACTAAAAATTCAAATTTTCACTAAAAATTCAAATTTTCACTAAAAATTCAATTTTTCACTAAAAATTCAATTTTTCACTAAAAATTCAATTTTTCACTAAAAATTCAATTTTTCACTAAAAATTCAATTTTTCACTAAAAATTCAATTTTTCACTAAAAATTCAATTTTTCACTAAAAATTCAATTTTTCACTAAAAAATTCAATTTTTGACTAAAAATTCAATTTTTGACTAAAAATTCAATTTTTGACTAAAAATTCAATTTTTGACCAAAAATTCAATTTTTAAATAAAAATTCATTTTATAACCAAAACTCAAATTTTTCTAAAAATTAAAATTTTCACTAAAAATTCAATTTTTCACTACAAATTCAATTTTTCACTAGAAATTAAATTTTTCACTAAAATGAAATTTTTCACTAAAAATTTAATTTTTCACTAAAAATTTAATTTTTCACTAAAAATTCAATTTCTCACTAAAAATTCAATTTTACACTAAAAATTCAATTTTTCATTAAAAAAATTCAATTTTACACTAAAAATTCAATTTTTCACTAAAAAAAATTCCATATTTGACTAAAAACTCAATTTTTCACTAAAAATTCAATTTTTCACTAAAAATTCAATTTTTCACTATAAATTCATTTTTTGACTAAAAATTCAATTTCTCACTAAAAATTCAATTTTACACTAAAAATTCAAATTTTCACTGGAAACTAAAAATTCAATTTTACACTAAAAATTCAATTTTGCACTAAAAATTCAATTGATCACTAAAAATTAATTTTTCACTTAAAATTAAATTTTTCACTAAAAACTCAATTTTTCACTAAAAATTCAATTTTTCAATAAAAAAATTCAATTTTACACTAAAAATTCAATTTTTCACTAAAAATTCAATTTTTCACTAAAAATTCAAATTTTCACTAAAAATTCAATTTTTCACTAAAAATTCAATTTTTCACTAAAAATTCAATTTTTCACTAAAAATTCAATTTTTCAATAAAAAAATTCAATTTTTCAATAAAAAAATTCAATTTTACACTAAAAATTCAATTTTTCACTAAAAATTCAATTTTTCACTAAAAATTCAATTGTTTACTAAATATTAAAATTATCACTAACAATTCAATTTTTTACTAAAAATTCATTTTTTCACAAAAAATTCAATTTTTCACTAAAAATTCAAATTTTCACTAAAAATTAAAATGTTCACTAAATCTTTCAATATTAGTTTTACTTAAAATTTAACTTTGCACCGAAAATTAAATTTTTCTTATGCAAATATATAAAATTTATGAAAAATCTGTGTAGTTCTCAGACTTGCGATAAGCGGCATAAAATACCCTATAATCTGCGTGTGCCTAAATCAATACCCTCTACAAGATACATACAATTGTTCCAATTTAATACCCAAATACAACAAAAAAAACATTGTAATTATGTTAAGAGATAAGATAAAAGTAATAACATTACTTTTCCGCGTCACTCGATTTTTTTTTTATATTATAGCCAAAGGCTGTAGATACACCTACAAATATGTTATTTAATATGTATTTAGCTGTTTAATTAGACTGATATTTATTTTTTGACATTTTTAGATAAGATTAAATATATTTGGTAAAAATTTACTTGTTTTTTGTAACTAATATATTTGACATTTATTAATATTTTTTATGCAATAACTGTAGCTAATAATTTCAGTCCAGGCAGTATTGCATTAATTAAGCCAATTATTATTTTTAATTACGTGCTAATTGACAATTATTCAATTGGTTTTAAACAATTATGAGCTATTAAAAAATTAATCGTTTCAAGTGAATTTCATTAAATTGAATTTTCGTAGAATTTTTTATATTTAACATTCTATTATTTATCTTTAAATTTAGTGCAATTTAAATTTTGCAAAATTATTTAAAATAAATTTTGTGTTTAAAGAAATTTGCAAATAATTTAGTAAACATTGAAGTGCGAACAAAAAGCTTTTGAAAGCAACAAAAAAATATTAATAAAAAATAATAAAAGCAGCCATAACAATAAAACAGAAAAATAAAACAAAATAAAATTTATCTCTACAATGCTTTCCCCCCCATGGACGCGAATGTTGGCAAAAAATTACCAACCAAGCATACAAAAACGTTGCGGAAGTGAAACCAATTCCCAGACTAATCGACGAACATGAACAAAAACTTGCCAAACATATGTAGTATGTATTACTACATATAGTTTCATTATAAGCTCCACCAACAAACACTTACTACATATATCTGTATCTGTTATTATGATACGTATTTCGCGAAATTCGGTAAAAGTTTGTTGTGAGCCACTTTTTTTTTTAATTTGCTGATGGCTAAATCAAAGTTTCACTGTTTTTACACTTTAAAAAATAATTTGTAAAATTTTAAAATACCTAAATCAAACGTTGAATGCATAACAGAGTTACAAATCACTGAACAGAGTTATTAAGAGAATCAATAGCGATAACGATTTACTGAAATAAATCACTTTACTGATTACTAATTCAAAGTTTTAATGTTTTTATACTTAACAAAAATATTTATTATATTTTAAAATTTGACATTACTCTATTGAAACGTAGAAAGCATAACAGAGTTACAAATCACTAAACAGAGTCATTAACAGAATCAATAGCGATAGCGATTTACTAAAATAAATCACTTTACTGATTACTAAATCAAAGTTTTACTCTTTTTATACTTAACAAAAATATATATTATATTTTAAAATTTGACATTACTTTATTGAAACACAGAAAGCTTAACAGAGTTACAAATCATTTAACAGAGTTAGTAGCAGATTCAATATCAATAACAAATCACTTAAAAGGGTATCAGTCTGTTTTGTCTAAAAATTATATAATCCTAAACTATATATAATTCTTGCTTACGTTCAACACTGTGCATTGCATGAATAGTTCCCTGATTGTTGGTTAATGTAAAAAAAGGGTTTTTGTTAACAGAGTCGGTGTCATTAAAAAAAAAATCACTAAACAGATTCGCGTAAAGTAATAATTGCGTTAACAGAGTCTTAACATATAATTTTTTTGTGTCACAGAGCTGTTAACATCTTTTAACAGAGTTGCATAAAAGTCATACACCCAGAAAAAAATACTATATATATAATAGATATTAATAGGCAATAGGATAATTTATTATTTTAGTCGGAAAATACCATTAAATACTAGAAAACACCATGACATTGCCATTTAGTTTATATGAACAGAGCCAGTTTCATTTATAAATCATTGAACAGAATCGTGAAATATTTATATTGTCGTTAACAGTGCTTGTATAGGGTTTTTCAATAAGAGCGCTACAAAAGTTTTTTCAAGGGTTTTTCAACAGGGACGCTACAAAAGTAGAGGGACAGCAAACGACGCCATATTTCTTGCCGCTCTTTTGACATTTCTCTTCAGTAAGGTTTGCCATTTCATGATGGAAAGATATACGAGCCAACAACGAGTCGAAATTATTTAAATTTACTACCGAAATTCGAATTCGTATATCTTTCCATCATGAAATGGCAAACCTTACTGAAGAGAAATGTCAAAAGAGCGGCAAGAAATATGGCGTCGTTTGCTGTCCCTGTCGCTCTACTTTTGTAGGGTCCCTGTTAAAAAACCTTTTATTATTTAGAAAGCACATAGCAGAGCCGCATAACTATATAATAGTTTTTTCAACACAGTCAGTGTCATTTAAAAATCACCGCACAGACTCGTGAAATTTGGTATTATTAAAAAATCACTTAACAGTAGCTGATGTGATGTAATTTATCGCTTCAGTTTCATTAACAGACACAGTATAATTAACAGAAGTATTATTTTTAACAGATACAGTGTTAAGATCATAATATAATAATAGTTTGGCGCTACAGTCCTGTATTGAACTTCGGCCGAGCTCTCTCACCATTTGAGCTGTGCGTGTTATATATGTACTCAAAGTGGTGGGACCTACAGTTTATTGCCGAAATCGAACGGCGGGTGAGAGTTTTTCATATGCCATGTTTTACTCTCGTAGGTTTGCTATTATCTGCCGAGAGGTTGCGTCGCATAGAAAAATGTTTTCTATGAAAAATATGTTGGCAGTCGCTGGGGATTGAACCGCGGACCTTTCGGCTCGTAGTCGAACGCACCTGCGACTTTTCACTCGTAGTCCAACGCACTAAACAGACGAACTACCGACGCTACCGAAGATCATATTTAATTAATTACAGAAAGACCAATTTTAACAGATGCAATGAAAGAAAAGATGTGAAGGGAATAATTAGCATATATCATAGCATTAACAGAAGCATAGACCATTGAATTGACTGAAACAGAGTCATTATTAACATAGACCATAACATTAACAGAAAAATAACATTGTATTAACAGCAGCAGATGAATTATTTACATAGATCGTAGTATTAACAGATGCAGAAGTATTATTAACATAAACCATAGCATAAAAATAAGAAGAGGCATTATTTGCATTGACCCTAGCATTAACAGATGTAGAGGTGTTAAGTAACATAGACCCTAGAATTAACAGATGCGGAGCTATTATTAATATAACTCATAGAATTAACAGAAGCATAGGTAATATATCAATAAACTGTTCTAATATTAACAGAGGTAGATAAATTCTTTAAATTTACTATAGTATTTAAAGATGTAGAAGAGTTAACAGAAAAAGGGACATTATTAACATAGACCGCACCATAATATAGCCTTTAAAATTAACAGAAGTGTTATTAATATATACTTAACATTTATAGAAGTGAATTTAAATAGAGAGACATTTAAAATATGGTCAGCTAAAAGTTGTAGCAGAAAAACTATATATACACATAACACTATAGCCTTTAACATTAATAGAAGTGTTATTAACATTTATAGTAGGAAATTTGAGCAGAGATAATTTTAAAATATGGACTGCTAAAAGCTGTAGAAGGAAAAATAATTATACACATTGTTACAAAAACTTTTTTTTTAGTTTATTGATTAATATTATATTTGTTGTATGATCAACGTGTTCTTATCAATTGGTACCACTATTAGCCTCATCGATCAGGAACTGTCAGATAAAAATGGTTTTTGTAAATATAACTATCATTTTTTAAAATGTAGCTGTTAACTTCGACAACGACTAATATTATGAATTAACTACCGAAAAATTTCTAATTAAGTAATTATTATTAAATATCATAAATAACATGAAATTTTGGCATGATTTTATTTTGTCACTCTAAAAAGAAAATTTATATACTTAAAAAAAAACTACTAATATTACACTAATTTACAAAACGTGTTCCATAAATATTCCTAACAACTTCCCATATATCATACATAGAGAATTTCATATATAAAAATAATATATCTCAGAAAATAGAAGAGATAACATTAAGTTAGTAATTACTCGATCTCAAGATAGTCATACACAATATAAAAAAAAACTTAATACAATAAGAAATAGTCTAAAATAAATCAAATATAAATTCAAATATCTCGGAAATTGATTTATATTGTTACGAAAATTCAGTCTACGGAAAACTGTTCTACAAGTTCGTATCTCTGTATTGTGTACAAAATAAAAACACGTTTATGTTTGGTTTAAATTATAACAAATAAATTTTTATTAATACACTTTAATAAATAACTTTACTAATAACAAATTCTAACAACTGCTGCATGTCCACTGTTTAACTTGACATTGTTCTCACACGAGACGCACTCGACTACTTTCCAATAACTACTGAAGTGCTGTGCCTCAGAAGCGACGCCCTTCTACTGCATGCATCAGTTCGACGAGTTTCAAGAAGCTTCGACATGTTTCAAGAACCTTCTACTCGTTTCGTGAATGACGCATGCTATTGGCATCTCATTTGCACTCATGTGTTTTAATGTGCTGATCTTCCATCTCTTTCTCGCACATTGCTTAGTGCGGTGAATTGTCTTGCGTCTCTTTCTAACACATTGCGTAGTGCGCTGAATTATCTTGCGTCTCATTTATTATTGTTGATTGCTTGCACTATGGAGCAAATTACATATCTTCTTAACAATATATTAGCAATATTTATTATGTTTGTAATTTTCCATGGCAGTTTAAAGGAAAATCACATTAAAAGTTTTTTCTTTTTTAAACATATTTTAATTATTATTTTGTATCAAATGGTCTGAAAGAAATTTTAATTTAAATTTTCTTTAGAAACGTTATGTGATAGATAACTTATGATACAGCTAAAATCAACTATCAATTATTTACAAATGATACATATATGGGCATTTCCTGGGGTTCCAGACTGGATATTCGTACGTTTAAAACTTTAATATCTCGAAAGAAAATTAATGAATTTGGTAGAATTTAGTATGGTAGATCAAAAGATATAAATTAAATAGTGGTCGATTGAGAAGGGACAAAAACGGAAGTGCATGTCAAGGATTATATGGAAAGTCCAAAAAGTATACGAATTTTGCATACAAATTATTTTTTTAATTATTTTAAAAAATATCTGAGATAATCTGCTTCACTTGTAAATCTACACTTTGTTTTTAACATGTATACTTTTTTCATAATAAATCACATAATAAATAATAAATCACGGCGCAATTTTACATTTTTTTTTTTTAATTATATACAAAGATAGCTGAGATAATTTACTTTATTTTTGTATATATACACTTTGTTCCTAATGTTTATAGTTATTTCGTAATAAATCACAGAATAATTCCGGACGTTGAAAATGTGCACTACATATTTTTATATTCTTCCTTAATTTGGTTTGTTACGAAAAGATGTAATTTGCCCCATAGTGCAAGCAATAAGCAGTAATAAATGAGACGCAAGACAATTCAGCGCACTTAGCAATGTGTTAGAAAGAGACGGAAGATCATTCAGCACACTAAGCAATGTGCGAGAAAGAGATGGAAGATCAGCACATTAAAACACATGAGAGTAAATGAGATGCCAACAGCATGCGTCATTCACGAAACGAGTAGAAGGTTCATGTCGAAGGTTGAAACATGTCGAAGCTTCTTGAAACTCGTCGAACTGATGCATACAGTATATAGGGCGCCGCTTCTGAGGCACAGCACTTCACTAGTTATTGGAAAGTAGTCGAGTGCGTCTCGTGTGAGAACAATGTCAAGTTAAACAGTGGACATGCAGCAGTTGTTAGAATTTATAATTAGTAAAATTGTTTATTAAAGTAAATTAATAAAGTTATTTGTTATAATTTAAACCAAACCTAAACGTGTTTTTATTTTGTACACAATGTAGAACAGTTTTCCCGAGACTGAATTTTCGTAACAATATCTAATTTTGTTTGTTAACTAATTTTTAAAAATTTGTCAATTCACCATTTTTTTTTTGTGCGTGTATAAAATTTCACCACCACATAGATACGAAACAGAAATAAAAAAAATCGCATAAAAAAAACCCAATAAAACCGTAAAAAAAATCCTATAATAAAAATGTGAGTGGAAAATTGAAAAATAAAATGACTATGTTGTGTAGTTATGTATTTCGTGTTTTTTTTTTAATACATATAAACATTTCAATGTTTACATAGTATAGTTGCTTTTGTTGTGAAACAAATGTAATATTGTGTGTGAGTTGTGTGACAACAAACATCACAATACAAATAAAAAAAGTATTGAAAACTTTTGACGTAATTGCTGAGACAAACAAACGGAAACAGAGCCAATACAATAGAAAAAACTATAAAAGTTTTCTAAAAGGTAAAAAGAAATAAAACTATATAAATGATGGCACAGACAAATCAATGGCACAGACGAAAATTCAATTCAATTTTATACAAAGTTCAGACAATAATAAAAGTGAATAATTGTGAGTGGTTCGAGGTAGTGCAGAAGTTTGTTTTGACAAATTACAGCAAATGTTTGTCTATTTATCTAGATAGCTTTTAGATTTTACTCGGGAGATTGCAATAAGTTTCATTTTTTCCTAAGGATTTGTCAATGTTATAGAGCGAGATTTATAACGTAATGAAACTAAGAACTATCGGTCAAGTTTCAGTTCCGATTTGGAATTTTGAGACGTTTTTTCGCCATCTATGAAATTTGCTTTTTGTTGATTACGATCTTTTACCTTATAAGTTTTTTGTTATTTTCGATTTCAAGGGTCTGTTAAAGCACTGTTAATGTACTGTTAATTTGCTGTTAATGTTTGGACATAAATATTAAATCGAGTTAACAGTTGTCATATACAACTGTTAAATTGTTGTATTCTATCAAGTCAAGAACCGCATTTAAAAATAGTTTTTATTTATAAGAAGTTTTTATTAAAAACTTCTTTTTTTTACTTAGCAATTAAAGCTCTGTTAAAGTGCTATAAAATGACTGTTAATGTTAGAATGTTTATATTAAGTCATATCAATATAACAAAATTGCAGTTTATCCTTTAAAAAACTCAGTTATCTTCTTAGTATATTTTATTTGAAGTTTTGTTCGATTTCAAGGCTATGTTAAACCACTGTTAACTTGCTGTTATCGTTAGATAGGCAGATTATAAGCGCTGTTAAGTTTTACTATATTTTTAAATTGATTCTTTTTAAATTTGCTACATATTGAAAACAATGATTATACATTCATATTAACTATACATTCAAAGTTTCATCTCCACTAACAAATTTTAATAAAATCACTTTCTATCTAACAGACATCACCATTTTTTTTTACTGTTCACTTTTTAACTAAACCTCCTACGCAACACTTGAATCGATTTTTAGTGACGGCGTCATATTTTGTGACACCAACAGCTGCTGCCACTGCTGCCAATAACTTTTGGCTCAAAATCAAATATCGTTCAATGTTATGTCTAACGTTGAATGAAAAAAAGGAGAAATTATAAATAAAAAGATAAAATATATAAATAAAAAGTAAAAAAAATGAAAAAGAATTATTTGAAGAAGAAAACGTCCCAAATTAAATAAACCCCAATATATTAATATATTTCACATAATACTAAATAGCACCCAAAAACATAGTATATAGAACAGTACCCAATAAAATTCAAAAAAAAAAAAAAAACTATTTCTCAATACAAAAAAAATATGAAATACCACCTAAATAACCATCATATATCGTCACTGTCATGCCAAAGGGGCGAATGTGCATTTTTAAAAATGTTGGAAAACCAAATTTTAAAGTTTGAAGTGCTTCAAAAATTAGCAAAATTTAGATTTTTTTTCAATTTTTTCTGTTATTTTGCTTTATTCATCAATTATTATAACGTCTAGAAAATATTTATGGATTTGGACAACTCAATGAATTATAAATACAGATTTTTTGAGGCTATATTCTGACCAAAACGCAAATATTTTTGTTTTTTATGCTATAACTTTTTATTAGCGCAAGATAATATAATAATGTAAAGGCATTAATTGCTTGTTTTTAAAGCACCTATCTATTGACATCATTATTTAAAAATATTTTCACAAACATTAATATGCTATTTGTTTTTTGAAGGATAAAATGTTTTGCAAAATATTTTTAAATAATGATGCCAATATATAGATGCTTTAAAAACAAACAATTCTTACCTTTACACTACTATTTTATCTTGCACCAATAAAAAGTTATAGCAAAAAACCGAAGAAATTGGAAAAATTGAAAGAAAATCTTGTCATGCCAAAAGGACGAATCTTTTCGTATTTTTGCTATAACTTTTTATTGGTACAAAATAAAATAGTAGTGTAAAGGCATTTATTGTTTGTTTTTAAAGTACATATCGATTTGCATCATTAATTAAAAATATTTTCTTGCAAATAACAATTCAAAAATATGATGCAGATAGATAGATGCTTTAAAAACGAACAATAAATGCTTTTACACCACTATTTTATCTTATACCAATAAAAAGTTATAGCAAAAATACGAAAAGATTCGTCCTTTTGGCATCCAGTTATAGCAAAAAAACGATAAGATTCGCCCTTTTCAATTTTTCAAATTCGCCCTTTTGGTTTTGACTTTTGTGGCTAGAAATATCCAACAAAATGACACGCGATTTTGGCACAGTATACTTGAGGAAAATCTACATTCAAAAATGTAAAAAACGCAAATGTCAAAAATTTCACATTCGCCCCTTTGGCATAATAGTGACGATATCATACAATAAAATAACAAAAGCTTGTATTTCAACAATTCAACAAATTATAGTAAATGCAATACTAAACAAAGATATATGAAATATCATCCAATGAAATAAATCAAAAAACAAATTCCAAAGTGCTGAAATAATCCCCAAACTAATGACGAATACCTTAAATAAAATTGTAATGAAATAAACCACAATAAAAGGTTTCTTTTTTTATTTCATTGGGAATTATCGCATTACAAAATAACATCCAAAACAAAAAATATAAAAATCAACCAAAATTTAACAAACCCCATAAAATTTGGGTGTTATTTCATGAAATGCTACATTTTAGGCAATATGGGAGTTTCTTCAATTTTTATTTTTGTGAATTTTTCATTTGGGGATTATTTCGTAGCACACAAAAAAAAAAAACTTAATAAAGCAATACAAAAACAAAACATCTATTATTTGTTACGAAGGGCTGCCGAATGTCACATCATTTTATTTTCGGTTTGATGAACAAATCAACATTTTCAACGCACACAGGACATAGACAAATACATAAACGAGGTCTAAGGACAACATGTTGTACGCATACATACTATATACCCGACGACATGTGCACAAAACGCACACAATGTCAGTTTTAAGTACTAAAAAAAAATGAACAAAAAAAAAACGAAAAAAATGACGACGAGGACTACAAAAGTGTGTGTCAAGGATGCTTCTAACACAGCAGCAACAATGCGTTATTTTTTTTTTTGGATTTTATGCGAACTTTTCATTACATTTTGTAAATTTAAAATCTATTTTGATAGCTTTTTTAATATTAGAAATTTTTTTGTAATATATTTTTAATATTTTTTAATTTGAAATTTTTTTGAAATTTTATCTAAATGTAAAAAAATTAGGTTTTAATATTTCTAAACTTTGTTGTTGTCAATCTTTGTAGTTCTTTGTTAATTTTTTTTATCTTCTTTTCACTATATTTTCATTTTACATTTCCATAGCAAAAAAGCTGTACTCTATTAAGTTTTTTTGAATGTAACTAATACTGGTTTTGTCTACGTTATGTAACGCTTAGTTTGCCAAGGTTAAGGTTAGTTAGGCAACGCATTATCATTGTTCTGTGAATGCGATTTATGTGACAGAGCGCAGAAATGAGTATGACAAAACATATCCTTTATGCCTACATTTTGTAATAATAACTTAAGACCCTTTAAACCCTTTAATATCTTAAGATCCTTTGTCAAAGCAGCTTTAAGTTAAATGGCAACCCTTTAAAACCTATTTGTGACTTATAGAGATTATTATGATGATAGTGAATTTTAATATTTTTTTTAATGAAATATTGAATTTTTTGTGAAAAATTGAATTTTTAATGATAAATTGAATTTTAAGTGAATATCTTAATTTTTAGTGAAAATTTGAATTTTGAGTGAATGTTTGAATTTTGAGTGAAAAATTTAATTTTGAGTGAAAAATTGAATTTTAGGTAAAAAAAAAATAAGTTTTAGTGTAAAATTGAACATTGAGTGAAAATTGAATTTTTAGTGAAAAATTAAATTTTTAGTAAAAAATTGAATTTTTAACTAAAAATTGAATTTTTTAACGAAAAATTAAATTTTTAGTGTAAAATTGAATTTTTAGTGAAAATTTTAATTTTGAGTGAAAATTTGAATTTTGTGTGAAAAATTAAATTTTGAGTGGAAAATCGAATTTTCTGTAGAAAAAAGATAATTTTGAGTTTAAAATGGAAATGGTGAAAAATTGAACTTTGAGTGAAAATTTGAATTTTTAGTGAAAATTGAACATTTAGTGAAAAATTAAATTTTTAGTGAAAAAATGAATTTTTAGTAAAAATTTAATTTTGAGTGGAAAATAGAATATTTTGTGAAAAACTAAATTTTTAGTGAGAAATTGAATTTTTAGTGAAAATTTTAATGTTGAGTGAAAATATGAATTTTGAGTGAAAAATTTAATTTTGAGTGAAAATTTGAATTTTAGGTAAAAAAAATGATTTTTAGTGATTTTAATGATATTCAGTTAAAAATTTAATTTTGAGCGATAAATTGAATTTTTAGTGAAAATTTGAATTTTGAGTGAAAAATTGAATTACGTGTGAAAAAATAAATTTTGAGTGAAAAATTGAATTTTTTTAGTGAAAATTTGAATTTATAGTGAAAATTTGAATTTTTAGTGAAAAATTGAATTTATAGTCAAAATTGAATTTATAGTCAAAATTGAATTTGTAGTGAAAATTTGAATTTTGAGTGAAAGTTAGAATTTGAGTGAAATATTTAATTTTGAGTGAAAATTTGAATTTTCAGTAAAAAAAAGATAATTTTGAGTGTAAAATTGAACATTGAGTAAAAAATTGAACTTTGAATGAAAAATTGAAATTTTAATGAAACTTGAATTTTTAGTGAAAAATGGAAAAATTAGTGATAAATTAAATTAAATTTCTAGTGAAAGTTTTTTTTTGAGTGAAAAATTTAATTTTCTGTAAAAAAGATAATTTTGACTTTGAGTGACATTGAGTGAAAAATTGAACTATGAGTAAAAAATCGAATTTTTAGTGAAAATTGAATTTTTAATGAGAAATTGAATATATAGTGAAAAATTAAATTTTGAGTGAAAAATTGAATGTTTAGTGATCATTTTAATTTTGATTGAAAATTTGAATTTTGAGTGAAAGTTTTAAATTTTGAGTGAAAAATTGAATTTTATGTGAAAATTTAAATTTTCAGTAAAAAAAATATAATTTTGAGTGTAAAATTTAAAATTGAGTGAAAAATTGAATTTTTAGTGAAAAATTGAATTTTTAGTGAAAAATTGAATTTTTAGTGCAAAATTGAATTTTTAGTGAAAATTTGAATTTTTAGTGAACATTTGAATTTTTAGTGATAATTTGAATTTTGAGTGAAAACTTGAATTTTGAGTAAAAAATTGAATTTTGTGTGAAAAATTTAATTTTTAGTGAAAAATTAAATTTTGAGTGAAAAATTTAATTTTCTGTAGAAAAAAGATAATTTTGACTTTAAAACGGACATTGAGTGAAAAATTAAATTTTGAGTGAAAATTGAATTTTTTAGTGAAAATTTGAATTTTTAGTGAAAAATTGAATTTTTAGTGAAAATTTTAATGTTGAGTGAAAATTTGAATTTTGAGTGAAAAATTTAATTTTGAGTGAAAAATTGAATTTTTTTAGTGAAAATTTGAATTTTGAGTGAAAAATTTAATTTTGAGTGAAAAATTGAATTTTCTGTAAAAAATTGAATTTTCTGTAAAAAAAGATAATTTTGAGTTTAAAATGGACATTGAGTGAAAAATTGAATATGAGTGAAAAATTTAATTTTAAGTGAAAATTGAAATTTTAATGAAAAATTGAATTTTTAGTGATTTGGATTGAAAATTTGAATTTTGAGTGAAAGTTTTAAATTATGAGTGAAAAATTGAATTTTAAGTGAAAATTTGAATTTTCAGTAAAATAAATATAATTTTGAGTGTAAAATTTAAAATTGAATGAAAATTGGTTTTTTTAGTGAAAATTGAATTTTTTAATGAAAACTTGAATTTTTAGTGAAAATTTTAATGTTGAGTAAGAATTTGAATTTTGAGTGAAAAATTTAATTTTGAATTTTCAGTTAAAAAAGATAATTTTAAATGTAGAATTGAACTTTAGTTCAATTCACTAAAGTTCAATTTTAAATGAGAAAAATTGAACTTTAGTGTACAATTGATTTTTTCAGTGATAACCATTTGATGATAATTTTTATATTCGATAAATAACGATAAATTTTAAATATAAAACTCAAAGTATTTGAAAAATTTAATTGCGTGTTCTTTATAATTTTTGTTAAAAAATAAAATTTTCTGAACAAATAAAATTAGTTTATCGAAAATAAATCCATTTATGATACCATCACGATATCTATAACGATAAAAACAAAGATTTCATTTTAGATAGGTACGTTTTTATCGAAAACCTTATCATTATAGATTATCGAAAAATACAATTTGTGGCTATAAATGTTATAGTTTCGATATCGTAAAATTATCGTTTGGTTTGCTGGGAAGTTAAATTTTTACTGAATAAATGAAAATTATTTTTTTTTCCGTAATTTTTCAAATTTTATGATAATTTGTGAATATTTTTTTCTTCATTATATTTTAATTTATATTACACTGCGTAAACCAAGATATCAACTACTGAAATTGAATATCGCATGACCGAGTTAAAATTAATGGTAATGGCTCATTTAGTACCACAGTACTAAAAAATACAACTCTATTCACATTTCCATTTATAACTCAATTAATTTTTAACCGATTTTTATGGTTGATATGTTTATTTGTTTCGATCTGTTTACTGTTTCAAAGTGTAATATAAATAAAAATCTGTTAAAGCAAAAAGTATAAATAAATTGTTACCAAAGTTTAAATTTATGAAAAATTTTCAAAATTTTGAAATATGTTTTGATAATATTTAGAGATAAGTTCAGAATATTTTGACTTTTAAACGATATATAACATATTAAAATACAATTTTTAATTATTTAACTAACATGGAGACACACCTATCTAAAAATGGGATTTCAGTACTTTAAATGAGATTTCAAATAATTAAGATGATATTTTTTTAGTCCTACAAGATGTATAAGAAAAACAATTTTGTCACATTTGATTTACATTTCATTTTTTCTTATATCTTGCACTGTATTTATATTTTTATTTTTTTTGTTTAGCGCAATTTATCTCTCTTAAGCCACTATAAAACCTCTGTAATGCCTCTAGAACTATGAAAATTATACCGATTTGACTTTTTTTATATAACTAAACAGCAATGTTTCAAGTAACCTAATATTTTAAGGTTTAGCTTTACATTTGACATAGTGTATAATATAAATTAATATGACATGGCATAATAAACACATTTATGTATTTATGTGAATATGTTGGGAGTATGTTAGGGGAATAGCATGAACACTAATTAGTCTACAAAAATAATAACAAACAGAACAGAAAATACAAAAAAAAAAGGAAAACTTCAGACACACATACAACATAGAACCATTAGGCACACACACACACAGATTCTGTGTGACACATACTACACACGTCTGCATTTGTTTATCCTGCAGGCTAATAAAAATGTTATCCTTGGAGACAACATGAAAACAAAACAAAAAAAAAATGTCGTTGTGCTGCTGATAAATTAAAAAACTTTTACGAAAACAGGGGGAAACAAAATATGGAAAAGATTAGAAGATAAATTTTTGCAGAAATAAAATAATAATGAATATATAAATAAATAAATAAATAAATAAATAAATAAATAAATAAATAAATAAATAAATAAATAAATAAATAAACATGTAAATAAAAAAATAAAAAATTAAATAACATAACATAACATAAACGACATCAAAAAAGTTTATACAAAAAAGTGATACTCTGTTTTATGAAAAATTTTTTTTTTTTTTGTCAAAAAGTAAACTCTAAATTCCAATGGAAGTTTTTTTTTGTTTAATTCTTTTAAAATTTAGTTGGTCTTTTAAAAAAATTGCCAAGGAGGTAGGGGCTAACCCTAAGACCATTTCTCGCGTTATCAACCGCTTTAAGGAAGACCTGAGTATTGATCGGAAGAAAGGTTCTGGTAAAAAAAAGGCCCACATGATAGTGAAAAGTCGAAGAAGGTTGTGAATATTTTAAAGAAAGATCCAAGCATATCCGGAAGGAAATTGGCGAGAAAAGCGGATTGCTCAGAATCTTTCGTGCGCAGGACTAAGAAAGAAGCTGGGCTGAAGACGTACAAGGTCCAAAAAGTTCCGGATAGAAATGACGTCAAGAATGAAACCGCAAAACAACGAGCTAAAAAGCTGAACCAAGATTTTTTTAAAAAATTCGATTGCTGCATAATGGACGACGAAACTTATGTTTTAGCGGACTTTTCTCAGCTACCTGGGCAGGAATTTTATACAGCCGATTCTCGAGGAAATGTCGCTGAAAAATTCAAATCAAAAAAAATTACAAAATTCCCAAAGAAATTCCTTGGTTGGCAGGCAATTTGCAGTTGTGGAAAAAGAAGCAGCTCATTCGTGACATCGGGTACAATTAATAGCGAAATATATGTGAAGGAATGCATGCAAAAGAGATTGCTTCCATTTTTACGCCAACATGAAGTGTCCACATTTTTTGGCCTGACCTCGCTTAATGTCACTACATCAAAACGGCCTTAGAGTGGATCCAACAAAATGCAGTGATTTTGGTGCCTAGAGAAGCCAATCCACCAAACTGTCCAGAACTCAGGCCGATTGAGAGATACTGGGCTTTAGTAAAAAGGGAGATGAAGACAACAAAAAAAGTGGCCAAAGACCTTCAAGACTTTAAAAGAAAGTGGTCTTCAGCAGCTGTGAGGGTGTCGGACACTACCATTACAACATTAATGGAAGGGGTTCCGGAAAAATTAAAACTTTTTATTAAAAAATATTAATTTCTGTTTTTTTATATTTTTTTTGTAAATCTAAAAATATTTTGCAAAATAAAATATTTTATTCTATAAAAATTGGATTACTAGATTTCTAGATTTTTTCATTTTTGTAGCGGACAATTTTATTCGACGCAGTCCTTAAATATATGTATAAACTTTACCCAACATGTTATGCAAAAAATGTTCCTTCTAATTATACTAATTTAATAGATCTATAAATTCTTATTTTGTAATATAAAAAAAGGATTAAGATTTTAAAAAATTTTGATTTTTGTTGAAAAATTGTAATGATGTTTTCAAACCCGAACGAAATATATAATTATAGAAATTAAAAAAAATAAAATTAAACTATTGACTAAAACGGAGATAAAGAGAATAAATATATTATGATTTTGTGCTAATCAGTATCAGAGGTATCAATTAAATGTCGTTTGGTCGTTGAAATATATTTTTTTGATGTTTTTAGTAAAGATAGTTTATGTGTTTTTCTATACATTTTGTACTATTGTGAACTGAACAAATTTTATTGTATAATTATTGGATGTAATACCTAATATTTCGACATTTTTACATTAAACATACAAATTCAAGATTAAAACTTTGTTTAAGAATTAAACAAAATTGTTTTACAATTAATTGCATTAATTTTAATAATCGCGCGTTCTAGAAATGCCCCTAAAGGTATGCAACATTGCGGTATGTGGCATAAATATAAAATAATGCATTAAGCACTTTGTATTTGATGTCGCCCTGCTCTTCATATAATTTCTTCCTTCTTCATATAATTCATTATTTAACCCTTTCAGTAATTTATTACCATATGCACGCTGCAAAAAAAAGGGCTTACATATATCTTTGGAGCTTTATGCAAACAAAAGTATTACTTCGTTGCCAAACATTATTATAATAACAGCCAAAAATATGTTTGTTTTCATTCAAACATATTTATGTTCAGAATGACTAATTTTCGGTGTTCTTGCAAACATATATATGTTTGAATGTGAAAAACATTTTATTTACATGTAAACATATTTATGTTTACATTTAATTTTATTGTAAAAATAGTAAATTTAGTGCTAATATCTTCTTTACACAATATTCGTTTTTTCCCTATTTTTAAATTACATTTTTTTTTTTTATTTATATTATATAATTATAAACCTAAACTTTTATTTTATTTTTATTACATATATTTTATTTATACCTAATAATTTTATTTCCATCTATTGTTCCTATTTTGAGTTCAATACTTTACGAATGAATTGGAAATTTCTCAAACAGCCACTATCTGGTATTAACAGTAATTGGCGGTACTTAAACAAATTCATTCACCAAAAAGAACTTTTGAACTATATGAAAAGTATTAATCTGAGTGTCACTGAGTGCTAAAAGTAGGCAGCGTTGTTATTTAATTGTGACTTCGTAATGCCAAACATACATATAATCAAAATAATGCTATTATTTTAAATTCGTTGTCACCCAGTAACAATCACGAATAACATAATACATATAATTCAAAGAACCTTTTATTGACGTTGGGTGTGTTAAATAGCAGAAATATCAAACATACATATATTAATATCTGACGAAAAATATATATTTCTACAGAAACATTAATATAGTAAATTCATGTAAATCCGCGATTAAAGCAATTTATGTTTAAATATCGTATAATAATATTTCAATCTGAACAAAATAATAATACAGTTCAATTATAATGTAATTAGATATTACTCCCAATATTTATATGGTGATTTCGAATTACGTTATAATTACATTCAAGCATATTCTAACAAAACTTTTCTATTCGTGTGGTTATAGCTTTTCAAAGACATTTTTAAATACTCCTTGCTATAATATTTCACCAGAAATAAGTTAACTGATACTTTAAGATATCTGTGTTGCTAAGTAAATTTTGTTAATAAAGTGATATACTTATGAACTATGAGGTGATATTTTGGGCAAAATAAGAAAAATTGCATATTCATGTGTTAAGCCATTTTTAGTATTTCTTATATTTAAAATATATGGTAATAGTATATATGAGTATTTAATTTTTCTTAAATAATAGTGTATTCAGTGTCGAATGGATTGATTGATTGATTGAAGGAGGGGGGAAAAACCCCTCTGTGCATCGCACAGAGTACACCTAGGCCATAAAGTAGGCCCGTTGTGACCCCTCGGATCATGAGTCGTCTGTAATATGTTGTAGCTGTTATGCTACTCAGTGAAGTTTAGAAATTCCGTGGATTTGACAAATTTTCTTAGTACTTTCCAGTCCAAGCTTCCCAGTTGTTTCAATGATGAAATAAGCGGAGCTCCAAAGTGGATGAATCTAAGTCTGGCAAATGCCGGGCAGTGACACAAGTAGTGTTCCAGCGTCTCTGTCTCTTCCTCACAGGCTTTGCAGAAGTAAGAGTCGACTCTTCCCAATTTGAAAAGATGACATCTTAGCTCATTATGGCCCGTGAGGATGCCTGTGTATTGTTTTAACTCCTTTTTATTAAGCGTAAGAATTTTGTTTGTTTTGGATTTGTTCGAGGGGGCCCATAGCCATTTAGTTGCTTGGCCCTCGCTCGATTCTTCCCATGATTTTTTGTGAAGTCGATAAGCCCATGAGCTCATCTCGTTTTTTAGAAATTGGAAAGGTCTGCCGGTTATAACTGAGATTGTGTCCATTTCTGATCCATTTCTCGCCAATTCGTTGGCTATTTCGTTCCCCTCAATGTTACAGTGTCCTGGGACCCAGATAATGTCCACAGTGTTAACAGTGTTAAAAAAGATCAGCAAGGGCCTCTTTACATTGTAGAACCACTCTGGATTTCATCTTATCCGTGGATAAAGCTCTAATGGCAGCTTGGCTGTCTGAGAAAATTTTAATACACTTGTCTACACAGTGAGTGCTTTGTATAAATTTAGCCCCTTCTGTTAAAGCCACTACTTCCGACTGAAAGACGGTGTTGTGGTCATGCAGACGAAGGCTTTCTTTTGCAGAAAAGGCTTCACAGAAAAAGCCCGCTCCAGTGTGACCGTTTAGTTTTGATCCGTCAGTGTAGAGGTGGATCCCCGGATTGCTAGACAATACTTGGCCGTTGTCCCATTCCTCCCTAGTCGGGAAAGCGAACTTTGCAGCGGTATGATTGGTTTCCTCCGGGATGCGGTCGCAGTTCCAATTACCTGTAGAAACAGTATTAGGAATTGAGTTAATTATGATTTGGTGATTGGTTAATGTCTCGGAATTGAGCCATCCCCCAAGGATGTTTAGTCGAGCCGCTGCAACCGCGGCCTCATATTTAACTTGAATGTGTATTGGGCGTATGTTTAGAATAGTCTCAATAGCTTTGGTTGAAGTGGTAGACATCGCACCAGAAATGCCGAGACAACACGCCCGTTGCACTTTCTCGAGTGGTTTGATGTTACATTTTCGTCCCAAAGCTGTCCACCATACAAGTGACGCATATGTGAGTATTGGTCGTACAACGCTGGTGAAAATCCAGTGGGTCATCTTTGGTCGAAGTCCCCATGTATGATCAATACATCTTCTGCAGGTTGCCAAACCGTAACGGCTTTTGTGGCTCTGCTAGCTATTTGTGCCTTCCAGTTAAGTTTAGAATCCAGGATAACTCCAAGGTACTTGACTTGACCTGTAAGTGCCAGTATCTCTCCGTTTACCTGTGGAAGAGGATAGCTAGGTAGCTTCCTTTTCCTAGTAAAGAGACAGATTTCAGTTTTTTGGGGGTTTATATTTAATCCCCTAGGTGATGACCATTCAGCCGAGATATCCAAGGCTTCTTGGATTCGTCCAGAAGGGAGAAGAGGATGTGTCCCCGAGGCAAGGATGGCGATGTCGTCTGCGTAGCAGACAGCATGTAAACCAGCCTCGGTTAGTCTTCTTAGGAGACTGTTTATGGTGATGACCCAGAGTAGCGGTGAGAGAATGCCACCCTGTGGGGTACCGCGAAACACCCTTCCCCTTAGGGTAATATTGCCCTGCTGACAAGTGATGGATCTGTTGCACAACATATGACGTACCCAGTGTAAAATAGCCGGGTCTACGTCAAAGGAGGCAATGGACGAGATCAGTGTGTCAGTGTGAACGTTATTAAAAGCACCCTCAACATCTATGAAGGCTGCTAGAATGAGTCCTTTTAGGTCCATAGACCTTTCAATTTTGTTAACTACCTCATGTAAGGCGGTTTCAACGGATCGTCCCTTTATGTATGCATGTTGTCGAATGGATTAATTTGAATATGTGTTTTAAAATTAAACAATATAATAAAATAATAAATAATATAATAATAAAAAAATAATAAAAATGTAATGTATTTTATTATTTACCTTAATCAAAACAACCAATTCAAGATTAAAGACTCATAACGCAGCAAATAATACACACAAAAAAATATTACCAAAAATTTCACCAACTACCAGTATTCATCATAATGATGATTTCATTCATAGAACTAAAATCGTATTTTTTAAATGTTTTTCATTTTCAATATTTCTTTTAACATCAAATTTCAAACACAAATTTGTCTCCATTTACACATTTATGTATTTATAATTCTTATACGAGTTATTTCATCATATTAATGAATAATGTACATCATATTGATGAATTTTGCTCATCAAACCACATTAATTTAAATATCATAAATCTTATAAGAATTATAAATACTGTAAATGTGTAAATGGAGACAATTTTCTTTTTGAAATTTGATGTTATAAAAAATATTTAAAGTGAAAAACATTGAAAAAATACGATTTCAGTTCAATGAATGAAATCATCGATGTGATGAATACTGGTAGTTGGTGAAATTTTTGGTGATATTTTTTTGTGTGTAATTATTATTTTTAATATGTGAATTTTATGAAAAAAAAATGTACATATTGAACCAAATTGAATTTATTTAGGCAATATATACAACTGTATACATAGTCTACACAATTGTATACATAGTCTACACAATTGTATACATAGTCTACATTATCTACGTAATTGTATATATTGTCTACATAGTCTACACATTGGCTACACACAAAAGTAGACAATCCCGAAATACACGAAAGTACCCAACCCTGTGGTAAACAATTTAGTATAAATTTAAATTTTAGTGAAAATTAATATATTTTAATTAAAATCAATATTTTTATTAAAGACGATTTTGAGTGTTGATTTTAATTTTAAGCTAAAATTAAAAAAAATAGCTTACATTAGAAGTTTTAGTGATTATGTGAAAATAAATTCAGAGTTTTTCAAAATTTCAAATATTTTTTAATTTACAAAAATTTTAAAAATTTATGTTTTCTATGTTTTTTTTATTAATTTTCCAAAATTTTCAAATAAAAATTAATTTAAATTATAAAAAAATGAATATATTTTTTGATATTATTTTTAAGTCGCCACCACTGTTTGAAACAAACAAACAAACAAAGCGACCGACCGACTGGCCAAAAGCAACAAGTTAAGATATTTGCAAATTAAATAAATTTGATTGTCTATAATTTGTAGTCATGCAGCTGCAATTAAATGACAACAAAAATAACAATTGCAATAATAATTGCAACAACTATTATTAAAACAACAACAAAACAACGATTATAGCAACAGCAATAGCAAAAACAATTTATAGCCTGCTGCATTAGCCATAATAAAACTCGCACAATGTTTGTTAATAACATGAGCCACAATATTAGCCATAATAAAAATAAGTCGCTCGCAGTATTAGCCATAATTTGAGCAACAACTTTGGGCTCACAATCATCTGACAGCAACCTGCATATGTCGCAGACATTATAATTATTATGAACAGCAATAATAGTGGCAAAAAGTGTCATAAATATTGTCAGCCATAAGTGGCTAAAATCTAACGCTTCTTGGCTCGAAACTTAATTGCTAGGCTTAAGCCGAACGTTGTTTGTTTTAGTTGTTTGAATTGTTTAAGTTGTTGCTGCTGTCAGCATTACCTAGCTCTGTGTTGTCAGTGGCAACATTTACTACTTACTACGACAAGTTAATCAACATTTAATTGAGCGGCACAAATTGATTTATTGACACACACAACAACAGTTCGATGCAATGCAATTAGCCGCAAAGTATGCAATGCCCCGATTGCTTGACGCACACGTTGTCTGTCATAATTGATGTTGCTGCTGCTCATTAGTCGCTGCTCATTATTTAAAGTAGTTGCTGCATGTGTTTAACTACTGCATAGAAATCTATAATTGATTGAATAATAATATAATTGTCAACACGTGTCTAAAAGTAGGCTAAGCATTTTACAAACAATTAAAAAACGTTTTTTTTATAAATTTTTATATATTTAAACAAAAAGCCACGTGCCTTTAATTAAACTATAAAAAAATAATTAAACCTTTAAAAAGCACCTAAAAATATGCAACATAAATACATCTTGAAATGTATCCTTTGAAAATATTATCTGTCATAATATAAACTAAATAAACCTGAAAATATGCAACAAGAAGTAATTTTATTATTAATTAATGTTTTTAATAATTGCCAGCAAGTCTAAAAGTATGCAATAATTTTTGCACACAGTTAAAATTTTGTAATTGTCGTTAATTTATTAAAGTTTATAGTTTGCGAAAATTATTTAATAATAAGAATTTTATATTTAAATGGGCACGTAGCTCAAACTAAGCTATTTATTTAAATATTACAAAAAGTGCCCGAAAATATACTACAGAAATTTTATCTTTAAAATTATGATATGTCATAAGAAAAACTGAAAATATGCAACAAAAATAATTTTTTTAAATTATTTTAATTAATTAATTAATGTTTTTATAACTTTATCTAATTTTATAATATTAAAATTTATCAATTCTCTTGAAACAAAAAAATTATGCAATGCCTTAATTTTTACGAATTTTACTTTCTTTCCAAATCTTTTTCTAAATAATAAACTTTATTTAATTTTAAAATTTTAATATTTAACAATTATGTTGCATCTACTTTCGTTGAAAAAAAAATGTTTTTTTCAAATTATTTTCTCTGGAAAGTATTTTATTTAGAAAAATATCTCTCTAAAATTTTTGTCTGTATTTGAATTGTCTCTTGTAAGAATTGTGCCTAGTAAGAATTGTCTCGGAATGAATTGGCTCCAGCAAGAGTTATACTGGATAGAATTTGTACTTGAATGAATTGTCTTTCGATAGAGTTGTCTCGATAGATTTTTCTGGAATTGTCTAAACAACAATTGTCTAGGGGAGCATTCTTCGGAAAAGAATTGTCTTGGCAAATAATAAGCTCTTGGAGGAATTGTCTCGGGAATGAATTGTCACGGGAATGTTTTGTCTTCAGAAAGAATTGTTTCACTGAATAGTTGTCCCGAGGCGGAATTACTTGAGAACAATTAACTCTGTGTAACATTGTTCAGGGGGTAAATTTTCTGAAGGCAAAATTGAGTTGAGGTAGCCGCGGTAGCTCAGTGGTTAGTGCGTTGCACTGCGAGCCGAAAGGTCCCCGGTTCAAACGCGAACTGGGCCTAACAACATCTTCTCATAGAAACATTTTTCTATACCGCGCTACCTCTCGGCAGTAAATGGCAAACCTACGAGAGTAAAACATTGCCTATGAAAAGTTCTCACCCGCCGTTCGGATTCGGCAATAAACTGTAGGTCCCACCACTTTGAGTACAAATATAACACGCACAGCTCAAAATGGTGAGGGAGCTCGGCCTAAGTTCTTACAGGACTGTAGTGCCAAACTATTAAAAATTATCTATGGGAAGAATTACTGCCTGAATACAACAGCTTTGGGTAAAAAAATCTAAAGGAACATTTTCCTGAGTAATAAATATCTCGGGAAAGAATTGTCTTGGCAAAGAATAGTTTATGTGACGAATTATTTTCGGATTAAATTATTTCTGGAAATAATTGTTTCAAGTAAGAATTGGCAGAAGAATAATTTTTCTGGGCGTAGAATTATCTCGAGAAAGGTTTGTCTGATGTGTAGAATTGTCCCGGAGGAAGAAAATGTCAGGATAAATGATTTGACATAGATGAATGATATTGGGGAACAATTGTCTGGGAGAATTACCTCCAGCAAAACTTATCTAGGATAGAAATGTACTTAAAAGAATTGTCGTTTGATAGAATTGTCTTTTGATAGAACTGTCTCGGAAAAGACAATTCTTGGAGATGAATTGTCTAAGGGAAATTTGTCTGGAGAATGATATCGGGGAACAATTGTCTGGGAGAATTACCTCCAGCAAAACTTATCTAGAATAGAATTGTCTTTTGATAGAATTGTCTCGGAAAAGACAATTCTTGGAGAGGAATGTCTAAGGGAAATTTGTCTGGAGAATTATTGTCTCGGGAGGGAATTGTCTTGAGAAAGTATAGAATTGGGAAAGAATTGTTTCGTGAAAGAATTGTTTCGGGAAATAATTGTGTAAAAAAAGATTATCTGGAAAATAATTTTCGGGGGAAAGAATTGTCTCAAGAAAGTTTGCCTGGGGTGTAAATTATGCCGGGGAATGAAATGTCATCATAATTGGTTTGAATAAGATAAATTATGTCGGGGATGAATTGCCTCGAGAAAGAATGTTCGGGGGTAGAATTGAGGCGGGAAGAACTGTCTAAAGAACAACTGTTTCGAAGAGTAATTGTCTTGAGAGAAAATTGTCTGGAGAAAAATTTTCAGGGAAGAATTATCGCGCGAAAGTTCTATATGTAGCAGACTTTTTGGAAGTATAATTGGGCGGTGTGGTGGGTGGTATTGTTTGGGTATGTAAAATTAGAGGATAAGTGGCTCGAAAAAGAAGAATTTGAGAAGGTGAACAATGATCTCGGGTGTTAGAAATGCTCCAGAAATATTTTTCTAAAGACGAATTTTCAGGGTATAATATTTATATGGAAGAAATATTTGGAGAAGTGTCACGGGAAGAATGATGACAAAGAACAATTGTCTCGAAGAATAATTGTCATTTTACAGGAAGATACAGAAGAGCATCAAATGGACTTTAAAACCATTTAAGCGCTCAGATTAAAAAAATCGGCGTGAAACATGCAGGCATGAAACATGCAGGCAAACACTTTAGTTTGGAAAACAGAATACTGTCTTGAGATAGCTATTTTGACTAGCTAGCACTTCCAAATAGATTATCGAAAATATTTCATATATCATTCGATATACTGCCGAAAATCCAGACAGCCCTTACCAAACAAAATTCCTGAAATACTTTATAAATCTTTCGTGACACTTAGAACGTGCTTTATTTTGTCGATTGCTGTTGATTTTGATGAAAAAAAAAACAGAAATTTGCCGCACACTCTTCGTTGGGTTATATTATTGAAGTGTTTCTAAATGCAGCCAAATTAAATATTTTTTCGAATAAATTTTATAACTGCCATCGACTTTTGTTTTAAATTCTACAATCAGCCTTTCATTCTTAAAATCTGCAGCTATTTTGAATATTGCAAAAAGTATGAAATGTCTGCCAACAACAGCCTTCCGCTGTACTACCGAATATCTGCAACAAAACAACTTATGCCAAATTGAATTCCACAAATATTACATAAATCGGACGTGGCACTTAAACATTTTATTTAGCATGTACAAAACATGTTTAAGAAAGTCTACAAACAACATTATATGTCCTGCGCATAATCTTCCCGAATACAGCGTTTTTTGTGAAATCTACCAAAATACTGCCTCCGTTGCGCTTTTAAATATTTTTCTGCTTTCTTATTTTTATTGCACACCACTGAGTAACCTACAAAAATATAAAATACTGAAAAATTGGTTTAAATTTGAAAAATTTGTTTAAAAAGAAATTCAAAACAATCGCTCAAAACACCTCAAACGAAATAAATCTGCCTAATTGCCCGGGTGCTACGAGTTAATATCATAAAAAATACATTGTTGAATTTTATAAGCAACTAATTTGTACCATTCTTGTTTTCGCAGAAGCTCATTAATTATTTTGAGTATTTGTTTATTGAGTTTTGTGTGTGTTTTTGCTGTGCGTTCATGTGAAAGTGTGTGAAATTTAGCGGCTGACAGGACCGACTGTGAAGGTGAAGGCTAAAGGCAGAAGCAGCAACTTCACGTGAGCAGAAACGCGTTACAGATGTGGCAGATATTACAAAATTTAGGAGAAAAAAAAATTGAAAATAAAAAAATTATATTAAACCAAATAATAATTATTATTTTTGAATTTTAATAAAAAAAAATTTCTTTGATTAATACCTATTGAAAAAGTGTGTTTTAATGATAAAGTATTAAATATTTTTTTGAGTTGTTTTTTGAGTTGTTCTACAAAGTACATTCAATTGCTTACTTTTTTGGTATATTCCAATTTTTTTATTACAAAAAATTGTATAGCATACTTTTAGAATTGGTTTATAGAAAAAACTACTGAGTGAATTGTTTTCCCGAAAAAGCTGCTACAGCCAAAACTTTCTCGTGGCAATTCTTCACAGAAAATTATTTCAATTGTTCCCCGAAAACATACTTTAACGACGTGCTTTTCCAGATATTAATTTTTCTCGCAATAATTCTACTCCAGAAAATTCATCTCCAGATAATTCATACTTAATACAATTCAACCTTCGAGAAATTTGATAACCGAAACACTATTATTTCACTGAGATTATTATATCACCTGAAATTCGTATCCAGACAATTCTTTGTCGGCACAATTACTCCTGCAGACAATTGAACCTGACACTATCCGTTTCTAAGCCAATTCTGCAAACATTTCTTCCATATAATAATTTTCTTCTCCATACAATAAACTGATTTTTCTATTCTAATTCAGATTTAATTTTTCACTCAATATTCAAAGTTGAGTTTTTCACATTGAGTTAAATTTTCAAGTTTAAATTTTATTTCACTACATTTCAATTATTTATTCTAAATTAAATTTTTATTAATTTTTCACTCAAGGTTACATTATTCATTCAAAATTAAACTTCCACTCATAATTCAAATTTACACTTAAAATTATTTTTTTTACACAAAATTCAAACTTCCACTCATAATTCAATTTTTCACTCAAAATTCAATTTTTCTCTCAAAATTCCATTTTTCACTCAAAATTCGACTTTTCACTCATAATTCAATTTTTCACTCAAAATTCCATTTTTCACTCAAAATTCAATTTATTATTAAAATTAAATTTTTCACTACAAGTTAAATTTTTCACAGTGAAAAATTTATTCACTCAAAAATCAAATTTTCACTTAAAATTCCAATTATCACTCAAAATTAATTTTTTAACTCAAAATTCAAACTTTCACTCAAAATTCAACTTTTCACTCAAATTAATTTTTTCACCAAAAATTCAATTTTTCTCCTAAAATTCAATTTTTCGATCAAAATTCAAATTTTCACTAAAAATTAAAATTTTTCTCTCAAATTTCATTTTTCGCTCAAAATTCAAATTTCATTCAAGATTAATTTTTTCACTCAAAATACAAATTTTCACTCCAAATTAATTTTTTCACCAAAAATTTAATTTTTCACTCAAAACTCAAATTATCACTAAAAATTCAATTTTGCACTCAAAATTCAAATTTTCACTCAAAATTCAAATTTTCACTCAAAACTCAAATTTTCACTAAAAATTCAATTTTGCACTCAAAATTCAAATTTTCACTCAAAATTCAAATTTTCACTCAAAATTAAATTTTTTACTCAAAATTAAATATTTCACTCAAAATTCAATTTTTTCTCTCAAAATTCAAATTTTCGTTCAAAATTCAAATTTTCACTCAAAACTCAAATTATCACTAAAAATTCAATTTTGCACTCAAAATTCAAATTTTCACTCAAAATTAAATTTTTTACTCAAAATTAAATTTTTCACTCAAAATTCAATTTTTTCTCTCAAAATTCAAATTTTCGTTCAAAATTCAAATTTTCACTCAAAACTCAAATTTTCACTAAAAATTCAATTTTGCACTCAAAATTCAAATTTTCACTCAAAATTCAAATTTTCACTTAAAATTAAATTTTGCGCTCAAAATTCAATTTTTTACTCAAAATTCCATTTTCCACGCAAAATTCATTTTTTCACTCAAAATTCCAATTTTCCAATTCCAATTTGAATATTTTTAGTGAACATTTTTAACTTTTGTGAAAATTTTAATATATGAATGAAATATTTAATTCTTTAATAAAAAATGGAATTCTTTAATGAAAATTTCAATGTTAGTGAACATTTTAATTTTTTGTGAAAAATAGAATTTTTATTGAAACATTTTTAATGGTAATTTTTTTTTTTTAATGGAAAATTTAAATTGTAGTGAAAATATTAATTTTTTCTCTAAAAATTAGATTTCAAATTTTCACTCAAAATTCAATATTTTCACGCAACTTTCCATTTTCAAATTATCATTTCAAAATTCCTTAATTTAGATATTATTATTTAAAAAAAAATCCTTTCTTTATTGTTCAAAAAAAAATCCATTTTCAGCGAAACAGCCTCCAAAATTTGCATCATATAAACAATAATTCAACCGAAATTTTAATCATTTATAAGCAACGCACAAAATTAAAACATTACATTATATTTTTAAAATAATATTTACACAAAACTACGCCCAAAATTTTGGCATAAATTTCACATTTTATTTTATTATGCAAATTTTGACATTTTGACAAGTAATTGTTACAACAATTTGTTTGTGTTATTAATTTGAGTCATATTATCGAATCTGAAAGTATTTGCTAGAAAAACTGAAATAATTTAAAAATATAATTTTTGCCATATTTTTCAAATATCATGATGTAATATTTGTGGAATGTAGCTGCTGATGTAGTAAATATTTTAAAATTATTATTTACTGCCGTTTCTATTTTCGTAATGAATTTAATTTCAATTTTATTTTGGAATTCCATTCAGTTCTCATGTGTTTAGTGGACGTCTCAGTTTTCTTAGATTTTTCGGTTAGACCTTCTGAGTACAGTGAGTTCAAATTTAACTCTTTTTCTATGTCAGTCAATTGGTACTGAAATATATTTTTATTTAGGTTTGTACAAGTCGGTCTAAAACAACGGCAGAAAATGTTATGTGTCAATGTTTTGGGTTTGGAATATTGGAAAATTTATTTAAAAAACAGCCAAAATTACTTCATCTACAATTACAACTCTTTTTTATATGTCCACCATATCTTTTCATGCTAAAGACAATTTTTAAAAGATTATTTTAAACCTTATTTAAAAATGGTTCATTTTTTTGTTGTTGGTAACTCGAATTTAAAAAAAAATTATATATTATGTAAAAATTTAATTTGATGATATGTTAAATTTTAAATGAAAAAATTAATTGAATTTTGAGAAAAAAAATATTTTGGAGAGAAAAATTCAATTTTGAGTGTAAAATTTAATTTTGAGTAAAAAGTTAAATTTTGAGTGAAAAGTTAAATTTTTAGGTAAATGTTGAATTTTAGTGTAAAATTGAATTTTTTAGAGAAAAATTGAATTTTGAGTAAAAAATAGGATTTTACTGAAAATTGGAATTTTTAGTGACAAATTGAGTTTTAAGTGAAAAAATTAAATTTTGAGTGACAAATTGAATTTTTAGTGAAAAATTGAATTTTTAGTGAAAATTTGAATTTTTAGTAAAAATTTGAATTTTTAGTAAAAATTTGAATTTTAGTGAACATTTTTTTGTGAAAAATTAAATTTTTAGTGAAAAATTGAATTTTTTGTGAAAAATTGAATTTTTAGTGATAAATTGAATTTTTAGTGATAAATTGAATTTATGGTGAAAAATTGAATTTATGGTGAAAAATTGAATTTTTAGTGAAAAATTGAATTTTTAGTGAAAAATTGAATTTTTAGTGAAAAATTGAATTTTTAGTGAAAAATTGAATTTTTAGTGAAAAATTGAATTTTTAGTGAAAAATTGAATTCTTAGTGAAAAATTGAATTTTTAGTGAAAAATTGAATTCTTAGTGAAATATTGAATTTTTAGTGAAAAATTTAATTTTTAGTGAAAAATTGAATTTTTAGTGAAAAATTGAATTTCTAGTGAAAAATTGAATTTTTAGTGAAAAATTGAATTTTTAGTGAAAAATGGAATTTATGGTGAAAAATTGAATTTTTAGTGAAAAATTGAATTTTAAGTGGAAAAATTGAATTTTTAGTGAAAAATTGAATTTTTAGTGAAAAATTGAATTTTAAATTGAATTAAATTGAAAATTGAATTTTTAGTGAAAAATTGAATTTTTAGTGAAAAATTGAATTTTAAATTGAATTAAATTGAAAATTGAATTTTTAGTGAAAATTTGAATTTTTAGTGAAAATTTGAATTTTTAGTGAAAAATTGAATTTTTAGTAAAAATTTGAATTTTTAGTGAAAAATTTAATTTTTATGGAAAAATTGAATTTGTTCTAAAAAATCTAATTTTTCTGAGCAAAAAATATAATTTTTGTGAACAAATTTAATTTTTTGCTAAAATTCCTGAGTGAAAATTTTTATATAACTTACAAAAAAATATATTTCATTTTTATAACTCTTTTATTTATTGTTTATTAATATTTTTATTTAAATTACAAAAAAAAAATTGAATAAAACCAAAAGTTTTGTTTTCCTAAAAAATAAAACTTTTAGCACTCTGTGTAAAAACTACACAACAATTGTGTGTATTTTTCAAATGCACACATTGCGCGTTGTTTTATTTATTATGCAAATACGCAGTATTCTCTTTACTACAATTGTTTTCATCAGTTGCATGGTTTTTGGACTCTATTTTTTTTTGTGCTTCTGTCTCTCACTTTGTTTTGCATATTTTATTATTTCCTTGTTAATTTTGTGATTTTCATGTTTTTTGTTTTTATTTACTATATACAAATTTGTTTTTATATTTGCAGCAAATTTGTTTTATTTTAACTACAAATTTGTTTTTGTTTTCTGCACAAACAATTTGTTTTGTTTTTCGTGGATTTATTTGTTTGTGTTTATATTTTGTATACATTTATTTATTTGTCTTTTACATGTTCAAGGACTTGTCGCATGCAGCGCACATTGAGATTTTTTAAGTTTTATGTGAAAAATATGTTTATTTTTTATGTACGTTTTCTGTTTTATTTTTGTGCGTATTTAGTTTACTTTTTGATTGAGTTCTGGCTGCCTGAACGATTGATAAATGGCAGCGCTATTATTTGTTTACTTCAAAATAGCGTCTTTCACTTAATTAACGCCATTTTACATTAGTGTTAGCTGTTTCTGAAATTATAAATTATATGTTAAATCAATAGCATTTGCGAAAAACTAATTAATAACAATTTTTAGTAAAAAATTTAAAATTTTAAAAATTAAATACATATTTAAAATATTTTAGAAATTTTGTAGTTTAGATAAACAGTGAATAATTAATAAATTAAAACACATTTTCGTAGCTCAGTTTTCATTTAAACAATTAACGGAACTGTACAAACTTCAAAGTTATCACAATTAGTTAATTGTTACTCATACGTCACATAACATAATTGGAAAAGACAATAAATACTACCTATTCAATTCAACCAAATCTATTGTAAGGTCACATTACATTTCACAAAATGTATTTCTGTCTCAAAACCACATTTTTTTAAAGGTAGAGCACAGAAAACTGTCATAAAGTTGGATAATCACATAAAGTTATTATAAAGTCGGGATATTTTTAAGGGCCAGTTTTTCAGTGGTAGTTGAACTCCATTTGCAGTTTAAACTTAGTTTAAACTTAGAATCGTGTTTTTCAGTGAACTGTAAACGTAGTTTAAACTTAGTTTAACCCATCGATGTTGGTGGGTTAAACTACGTTTAAACTCTCAATAATTTTGACAGAAAAATGTGAGATGCGCTCTTTACGCTCTGCAGTCCATACTCATGCGCTCATTTGTCTGTCCATCGGTTTTCATTTTATTAGTTTTCTGTTATTATTCATTGCATAAAGTAACACTGAACGATTACACGCACAAATTCTCACTGATATGTATTATTTCGTGCATTCTACATTTCTTAATTTTCTTTATAATTTCTTGTAATCGTCGTCATTCCCGCAACTTAAATATCAGCTGTTCAAAATGAGAAAAATTACCCTTTTCTTCTTCTTAAATGCTATTCACAATCGATAATTCGCCTGTGCTGACATATTTTAAGCACTGATCTGAATGAAACTTAAACTTCCACTGAAAAACTGCTTAAATAGTTAAACGACGTGAGACGTTTAATTAAACGTAGTTTAAACTAAGTTTAAACTACCACTGAAAAACTGGCCCTAAGTCAGCTGAGCAATGCTTTGCCCGAAACTGTATGTGAGTATGGTTAGGTAATGGGTAACGTAATTTATACCATGAACTACAAATAAATTAAAAGACATTCCTATAAATAAATGTTTGTTTTAAATAAGCAACAAAACTATGCAGCATACAAAGTTACCACAATTAGTTAAATGTTACTCATACGTCACACAACCAATCGTCAATATATATAACAAAAAAAAAAGTAGTATTTAAACAAATAATTAATACTATTTAAATCTATGTGCGTATTTTTATATACTTTTAAGTTAAATAATTTTAGTAACCTTATAAAAATAACTTCCTTGAAATTCTAAAAGGAAAATTAACCCAATTTGTTATTACTTTTTTAATTCCTAAATATTTTAAAGACTAATAGTTTATTTAAAGATTTATATTGATGATGCTAATAATTTTATTTTTGTTTAATTTTTAGCTGCAGATTTCATTGATTCTAAAACTACAAAGGTGAGCAAATATTTATAAATTGCAAAATAAATATAAAACATACTTTTGTAGCTGTGTGATTTAAAGTTGCAAAGTTGCCCAAACTATCACTCATACTTAATATAATTAAATAAAAAAAATACCATATCAAAAATTTTTAAAATTTCAAAAAAAGAATAGTTGTTTTAACTATAAATAAATGACAAGGAGTATTGGTGTAAATAAATTACAACTTAAACCCAAAAATTATATTAAAAATGGAAATGGCTGAAAATATTTAAAAGTTACTCATACGTCAAATACTAAAAATTTTACTAATTACTTAGAGTTTTCAGAAACTAATCCAAATTAAAAACGGTATTTACAATAAATATACGCGGTTTTGTTAAATTAATGCTAATTTTTTTATCTATTACTAAAACCTAATTTCTTAAAATTATCAATTAAAAATTATTAATTCACCACTTACCTGATTGTCAATAAAAAAATAAGAAAATAATTATGAAAAGTGAGCAAAAAATATGTCAAAAATTATAAAAATGCATGTTGATTACTGCGAAAAATAAGATGTTGCTCATACGTCACATACTAAAATATTCTTAATTACCAAGAATTATCAAAATAACAAAAATTCAAAAATTGTATTTGCGTTAACTAAATGCAAATTATAAAATTTAATACTTTTGTAAGAGTACAACATTAAATTAACATTTTTAAAATATTTAAAATTCCTATTATTTAAATTTCCATAAAATTTATACGCAATTAAAAAGAACTTATTACTGAAAAAATTGTGCCTAAAATGAGTCTAACAATTATAAAAAGAAATGCAAATTACAGCAAAAATGCAAATGTTACTCATACGCCAAACAATAAATTTTCCAAATAACCAAAAATTCTCCAAATAACAAAAATCATAAATTGTAATTTATAATTACTTTTTTAGTGCTTAAGTACAACATAAAACTAAATATATTTTAAAATATTTAAAAATTTTATATTCAATATGCCACAGAAATTATATTTAATTAAATTTTAACTTGTCCATGAAACAATTAAAAATTAAAGAAATTACCACTCAAAGGTGTGTCTACTAGGGATGTCAATCCCGGGATCCCGGGATCCCGGGATTTGAGTCAAATCAGTCCCGAAAAACTCATCCCGGGATCATCGTTAAATCCCGGGATTTTCGGGATTACAAAAAACGCTAGTAGATCAATTTTTAATAGTTTATTCAAAAGTCTTTCAATGTTTGTGTACACATTTTGTGAAAAAGTAAATCTAACATTTAATCAAGGTTTGAAACCTAAACGAATAAGTTTTGATTTCGGTTTTTTCCGCGTTTTGGTTTCGGTTTTAGGTTTTTATTACGAAACGGTTTCAGTATACCGGTTCCAAGTTACGGTTTCGGTTTTGATTTCGGTTTTTGTATAAAATTTCTTTTAATTCCATATTTTTCAAATAACTTAACATTGCACTATGGGACATAAGCTTAGTCTCGCCGAAAATTGTACAAGAAAAAAATTTTATTTTGGGAATTCAAAATTTTATTAAATGACATTAAACATGCCTTGTACCTAAGATCTTCTATATAAAATAAAATATGTTTTCCTGTTTCTTTTCATGCTTTTTTAAAAACCGTTTTAAACTGGTATAAAACCGAAACGGTTTATTTCTGATTTTCGTAAAACGGTTTCGATTACGGTTTCGGTTTTAAATGGATATCGGTTTTAAACGGATATCGGTTTCGGTTTCAATCCTTGGATTTAATGGACTAAAATCTTAAAACACTGACGTAAATAATAATGAATTACATGCTTTTTGACTTTGAACAAATTCACACATTTTTAAAAATTACGTCACTTTCGACTAATAACACTGTTCGGCAATCATTTTCTCATATCATGCCTATATAATTTTAATGTACTGATTCGAACTGCGTTTTTAGTTTTTTCCGTATACGTAATGTTTTGGAGAAAAATGCAATTTATTATTTTTGCATTTTTCACTGCATTTAAAAACAAACTTTTTTTTATAAAAAGACTAAACAGCCATTGAATAAAAATTAAAATAGATATTGCCCATGAACAAGTCAACTTCGTCGTTTGAGATTTGGTTGCAATAACCGGTTAAATCACATACAACTTAAATAATTTTTAAATTAAAAGTTCAAATATTTCAAAATTTGTAAAACTATTTATTTTTTTAAAATTATATATTTTTTTTTTTATAAAATATTGTTTTCCACAAAAAACCAATATCCCAATAACAAATTTTGTTGTTCATTCAAAATTTTAATTTTCTTATATTTGTACTCAAAAATAAATTTTAAATAAAAAGTATTAAAAAAATGTTTGATGATCAACTGGGGTTTATATATCGCGGATTTAGTATACCATATTTGAATACCCAACCTGAAAACAGATGCATTTGAATATATGACTTTTGTTTGACTTAAGCATTATAATTGTTTATTATTTAAACACAGATATGGTTATTTTATGTCTTTGCTATTATTTTTTTAAATCCCAGGACTAATCCCTGGATCCCGGGATTCAAATTTTTTAGTCCCGAAATTTCGGGATTGAAAAATAGTCCGGGATTGACATCCCTAGTGCCTACAATTTGCCTAAAAACTAAAATCAACTGATTACAGCAAATAATTAAATGTTGCTCATACGACAAACACTTGATATATTTAGTGTTCCTGAAGTGTACACTTGAATTAAATGTATTTAATTAACGGATAGATTACAACAAAACACAAGTGCCAGGGAATGCGTAGCTGCTTTTAATTACGCATATGCAGCAGATGTATTGAAAAAAAAATAAAAATAAATAGAAAAATAAGAAAAAAAATCACTTGATGCCAAGCAAATGTAAGCCTTGCTATTTGTTTTGCAACTAGCGCTACCAATTCTTTTTTTGTGTGTTTTTACAACAGTCTGTTTGTTTTTCCCATTGCTGTTTTTGTTTGTGTAACTTTGTAGCTGTCTTTCAAACGACTCATTGGTCGGTTGGTCACTATTTCACTTGGGTTTTTTTTGTGTTATTTTCATTTTTCCTTTTTGCTTTTATTTTTTCATTTCATTTTTCTTTCTTATTTCAATTTTTCTTTGGATTTTTTATTTTTAATTTTTCTTTTGTTTTTTTATTAATTTTTTTTCGCCATCGCCAATATTTGTTTATTTTTCAGTTGCACGATCGATCATGTGCCACGTTTATATGCTGCGGATGTGCAAATGACTTTAAAGTGTTGATAGCTATTGCTGCCTGGCATTAAATTGATTAATACTGCATGCTGTGCATAAATTAAATCCAAAACTATACAAAGCTATACAATATAATACAAGTACTACGTAGCGTATGAGTAACATTTGAAGTGCGTTTCGAAATTTGCATTTTTTTCCAAAACTATAAAAGCGAGCAAATATCTAAAGATGTCAAAAAGAAGCTAATAAATCTGAGTGCTTACAGAATTTAATGTGTCTAACTTGAATACTTTATATGCTGTGCAGCGTCGAAGTTGCACACATTTTTTAGATATGACATAAGTATGAGTAATATTTAAGACTTTTTTAAAATTTTGTATTTTTCCAAAACTATCAAAGCGAGCAAATATTTAAAGCTAGTTGAATAAAGGTAATGAATTCGAGTGCTTAATTCCAACATTTTTGGAATTAAGCTTAAATACTTTAGCTGCTGTGTGGTGTCAAATTTGATTATATTTTTAGATTTGACGTATGAGTAACATTTAGGGTGCTTTTTAAAATTAGCATTTCTCAAAAACTACTTACCCAAGCAAATTTTAAAATATAGAAAAAAAAATGTTTTTAAATTGGAATACTTATTTCCAGTTGTTTATAAATTTAGTTCAAATACTTAAGCTGTTGTGTTGCGTCAAATTAACAAAGTATTTTATAAAATGACATTTAATTTTTTTGTAATTTATGTGTTTTATAAAAATGCAAAATTTAATTATATTAAACTTTTTGCTCAATAAAGCATTCTCTCTTTCATAATATAATCAGCTTACTGCTGTTCGAATTATATTCTGCCAACAAAAAAATACAATAAATGGATTTTATACGCAACAGGACTTTACACAATACAATACAAGATGAGTTGCTGTTGGCACTTATTAATCCATATAATAGCATTTTATTTTCAACTGGCAACTTTATTTTATTTCGTTTTATTTTTTTTGCATACATAAAAACGTTACTTAATTAAATTAACATTTTTGTCATGTAATTTATTGCTACAAAGTGTACGGTGTTAATTAATAACTATTGACACTTTTGTGAATATTTTTTTTTAAATGACAATTATATGTTAATTATAAATTTAATGTAATTTACAACAATATGTTAACAATATATAATAGTTATTTAAAAGTATATAAAAAATATATATATAAAAAGAATTGTTGTTGAAAACAAAGCCTAATTAAATGGATCGCTGCGTATTTATTAACTGTCATAAATGTATAGCATATGCCTAGGCGCTGTTATTAAATATGAGTTTTGCAAATAATATTCCCAATAAATTATGCGTGAATTAAAGTCTTTTTATTAATTAATTATAAAATTTGATTATAAAATGACTTTAAGGAAAAGCGGCATTTGATGAAAATAATATAAAAAATCGTTGCATATTTTTAGGAATATTTAAAATTGAATTTATTTAGCTGAAATTGAAGTTTTTTTTAAGTTAATTTATAAATAAATAATTAAAGAATTTAGATTTTAATAACTACATAATATAAAATTTTTTAGTATATGTTAAATAAATAAATCGTAATTTTCAAAATATTGCATATTTTTAGGCATGTCTTAAAGTTTTTATATAATAATTTGTTTCTTTAACATTGATTTTTAAATCTTTACGTTAATTAACGAATCAATAAATAACTAAGTAAACAGAGCCAGGCTCAAATTAACAATATCGATTTTTTTCAAATAAAAAAGGCATACTTTTAGGCATTATACAAATTTTGAAAATTATTTATTTAGATTATGTTGCAGTTTTTTATATCTTAAATGATTAAATTAATAAATAATCAAATAAAATCGGCATGATATATAATAAGTCTATACTTTTGAATAAGAAATAACTTTAGACAATTATAAATAATTGCATAATTTTAGGCATTCGATGCTGTAGTATTTTTAATTTTTTTTTATTTTGTTTACATTCCAATTTTAGTGTACATTTTATTATTAAATGTTTATTTATAAATTTGGAAATAAATGAATTTATAATATACAATTTATTTATAATTGAATTTATAAATATGTTTCTATATATCCGTATATTATATACATAAAAATAGTTGCACAAAAATATTTAAATTATAAATGAAAAAAAAAAAACAAAAAAAATGCCCAAGTTTTCATTGTTTAAATTACGCGGTTGCACTTCCGTTTGGCCACCGGAAACCCACATAAAAGTCATGTCGTGGAAGTTAATGATAGATGTTGGCAGTAAGAATGATGTATGCAGGAAGTGAAAAATAACCAAAAATCACACGCAGTCTGGCAGAGTAAGTGGCATGGCAGAAATAATCTCAACAAAAATAAAAAAATCCGTTTAAGAAAATAAAATTGCACCAGTAGTTTTTAATAAATTGAGCAACTGGGTTGTGTGTGAGGTAGTTTTAAGAAAAAAACTAGGAATATAGTGAATGCTGTAAAATATGCAAAGACAAAAAGATTGTCTTGTTTGATTCGAAGAAAAGTCCAAATTACTAAAATAGTTTATTTTAAAAGACATTATAATGATTTCTATTTAAGTAAACAGACTTATAAAACAGCAAGTTTGTTATTAATTTAAGTTTAAATTTAATTTATTATATTTTTTCGGATTTTATTCGTAAATTTTACTCAAATTCTGATTGTATACATTGAAAAAGACCATGAGAAAAACAAAAAAAATCAATTGATGATTTTTCAACATTACACATAAAACCGGTTCAAACCGATTTGAAACGGTTTAAACAGTTTCGAACCGGTTCATACCGTTTCGAACCGGTTCAAACCGTTTCGAACCGGTTTTACGCGTAAACTTGAAAAATTAAGTTTGTACTTTATGTATTTTAATTGGTTCATTATCTTTTTCAAAGTATAACAAACAGAATAAAAGATTTTCTTGATACAATTAATTAGAATACTGTTTGTTATACTCTGAAAAAGACTATGAGGCAAAAAAAAAATCTAAGACTTGATTTTTCCAGTTAACACATGAAACCGATTAGACCCTTTCAAACCGATTAAACTCTATTTGTATCGGTACAACCCGCATTTACTAGAATTCTGATTGTTATACATTGAAAAAGACCATGAGGAAAACAAAAAAAAATCAATTGATGATTTTTCAACATTACACATAAAACCGGTTCATACCGGTTCAAACCGATTTGAACCGGTTCAAACCGTTTCGAACCGGTTTTATGTGTGGACTTGAAAAATGAAGTTTTTACTTTATGTATTTTATTTGGTACATGGTCTTCTTCAAAGTATAACAAACAAAATAAAAGATTTTCTTTATACAATTAATTAGAATACTCTTTGTTATACTCTGAAAAAGACTATGAGGCAAAAAAAATCTAAGACTTGATTTTTTAAGTGAAGACATGAAACTGATTAGACCCTTTCAAACCAATTCAACTCTATTTGAATCGGTACAAACCTCGTCGAACCGGTTCTATGTGTAAACATGGAAAATTAAAATTCTTCATGGAATTTTTGTAAGTATAAGAATAAGAAGGAAATAAATGCCTGATATAGTTAATTATTTAATAAGATTTATAATTGTTATATTTTAAAAAAGTTCCTAAAGCAATTAAAATCAAAGTTTTGAATTATACCTCGTTTGCATAAACCGTTTCAAAACGGTTTAAACCAGTTCAACTTGATTTAAACCTGTTCAAACCGAGTAGAACCAGATTTATGCGTGAACTTGTGAAATAAAGTCTTTGATACTTTTTTTTTGTGTCAAGTGTAACAATCAGAAGGAAATATTTTCTTCGTATAGTTAATTAGAATTCTGATTGTCATAAAGGGTTTTTTAACAGGGACGCTACAAAAGCAGAGCGACAGGGATAGCAAACGACGCCATATTTCTTGCATTTGACATTTCTCTTCAGTAAGGTTTGCCATTTCATGATGAAAAGATATACGAATTCGAATTTCGGTAGTAAATTTTAATAATTTCGACTCGTTGTTGGCTCGTATATCTTTCCAACATGAAATGGCAAACCTTACTGAAGAGAAATGTCAAAAGAGAGGCAAGAAATATGGCGTCGTTTGCTGTCCCTGTCGCTCTACGTTTGTAGCGTCCCTGTTGAAAAACCCTTGAAAAAACTTTTGTAGCGCTCTTATTGAAAAACCCTTTACTTTGAAAAATACTATGACACAAACCATTAGACAAAAATAAAATATAGACCTTGATATTTCAAGTTTAGACATAAAACCGGTACTGACCGGTTCAACTTCATTTCAACCGGTTCAAACCGTTTTGATACGGTTTTTAGCATCCGCTTAAAAAATCAAGTTATTTTGCATTTTTTTAACCTTGATGCTGTTTTTCAATGAATTACAATTTACTATTTCAATTTACTTTTCGCACATAAACTCATCGCACAACAAATTTTATTTTTAAATATATGTCTGCATTTTTGGCACTAAACAACTACCTTACTTTATCAACATTTAAGTGGCAATAAATGTGTTATTTGCCATTTTTTTCTTCTTACTATCCGGACATTTATCCCATACCTTTTATCCCATACCTTATCCCATCTTATACTACACAATCCCCCTTATAACTATTCACACTTGGGTTACACTTTTATCTTTGTTTGTCGTCGTCATCTTCGTCGTTATTGTGCATTTTATGCGTTGATCCTGTGGGAAATTTATTTCTGTAGTTATGCCAAATGCCTAAAAGCAGGCAAAGCAATTGAACAGTTCAACAGCAATTTGCACGTTAGCTGCTATATCAATTTATACTACACACTATGTATGGAAAGCATATAATATATGAATATATGTATTTGAAGTGCGTGTGTGTATGTTATATATCTTTGCATGCGCAAAATTTAGCGCCGTTTGTGCCGAGTTTTTATTGAATATTTATAAGTTCAATAAATAACTTATGGCTCACGTAAATACTGAAAGACACACACACACACATGCACACATATACAGAATGGCGTGCAAAGTTGTCTGGAGTGGCATGTAAATAAAAAAAAATAAAAACTTGCGATTTATTTATATAGTCATATATTTAAATATTGCGCCATTTATTGCTTTGGTTTCGGAGAAAATAAATTAATTTCAATAAATAAAAATCCAATAAATGTTAAAACAAAAATTTTGTTTAATTTAAGCAAAAATAAACTTTTTATAAATTTAAGTATTATATTATGTATTAAATAGCACACAATTTTTTGAAAAATATGTTATCTTTAGCAATAATATTGTTTTAAATTGTTTAAAATGTATTTTGAACAAAACCGATTCGAAACGGTTACAACCGGTTCAAACCGGTTTTGAATCGGTTAACGCCATTTTGAAGCGGTTTTTGCGTAAAGTCAAAAATTAATATAAACTTGATTTATTTCACTAAAATATTGCACAAACACTGAATTCTTTCTATTCAACGGATTTAAATAATATATATTTTTTTTATTTTTTATACCACCTCAAAAGTGCATCAAATTTATGCGTTGTTATTATTATCAGCGTTGCTACCGTCACACACAATGTGGTATGGCTTGTGGCTAATTAAAATGCGTCAGTCAATAAAATTGAGCGCCACCAGAACACTGAAAAATTCACATGAAATTTATTAATGAAATGCAAAAATTTATTAAATGAAATTTTTAATAAAAATTTTAAGATAAATACTGAAAGATTCGATGACAGCAACAACATTATATGGAAATAAATAGTGTAAATAAAAAAAACTCAACAACATGCATTGTGCCACTGGCGAGAAAATTGAATTTACGACCTTTTTAGGTCAATACAATATAGCAAATTGAATAGAATTTCAATCGTTTGTTTGTTGGGTATAGCTTTATTTAGAGTAGAGGCAGCAAATGTGTGTGCGTGTGGTGTAAAGGTAAAGATTTTTTGGCAACCAGTAGAAAATTATAGAGGGTCAAAAGTTAATTTCAGCAAATATTTGCAAAGCTTCCTTTCTTTTTTACTCTCCGATTCAAAACGATTTGTAGACTTTTCAACCTTTTAAAACAGTTTTAGAAAACACCCAAAAAATTAAAAACCTTTTTTGTGTATATTATTAATAAAATATGTACACATTTAAGGTTCAGTAGTCAAAAATAATTCTTATCAAATATTTAAATAAAGTTTTTGAATAAAAACATTTTTTTGATGATTTCTGAGAGTTTATAATATAATTTAGAAAATTGTATTTAAACCGTTTCAAAGCAGTTTTTCATTTTAATAGAATTGGTCTACAAGAAAAAATATTTGTTTACGATTTGTGATGGTTTATAATGAAATTTATTTGAACCGTTCCGCTGCAGTTTTTAGTACACGCTTCAAAAATATTAAAAAATCATTTTTAGATAATGAGGACAACAGTTAATATTTAGCGAATTTTTAAATAATTATTTTTAAATATTTTTTGAATTTTTAATGAAAATTACCAAATTTTTAATGAACCGGTTCTAAACGGTTTGAACCGGTTTGAATCGGTTTGAACCGGTTTTGAGCATACGCTTCAAAAAACGAATAATATTTATTTTTTTCATGTATTACAATTTTTTATACATTATACATTTTCTATGCGTTCAACAAAATGTTCTCTGTTTGCAACCGCTGATAATTTTTAGTAGTTGAAAATGAATAGAATTGGTCTACAAGAAAAAAATTAGTTTTTTTACGATTTTTGATGGTTTATAATGAAATTTATTTGAACCGTTCCGCTGCGGTTTTTAGCACACGCTTAAAAAATAGTAAAAAATCATTTTTAGATCATTGGGACAACAGTTAATATTTAGCGAATTTTTAAATAATTTTTAAAGATTTTTTGAATTTTTAATGAAAATTACAAAATTTTTAATGAACCGGTTCTAAACGGTTTGAACCGGTGTGAAACGGTTTGAATCGGTTTGAACCGGTTTTGAGCATACGCTTGAAAAAACGAATAATATAAATTTTTTTTTAAGGATTATAATTTTCTATACATTATACATTTTCTATGCATTCAACAATATGTTGTCTGTTTACAACAGCTGATAACTTTCAGTAGTTCAAAATTAAACTACTCCTAATATTACATTTTGTTATTTTGTCATTGGTTATTTGTAATTTAAATGCTGCTTAATACATACATGAAAAGGGTCAACACGTATTTCACAGTCTGTGCAGCATATCCTGCTAATATCTGTGTTAATGTCTTCCATTCTTTGAGCCACATGTTCATGTCAGATGATTTATTGCCATTCACACAATCGCATAGACATTCAGCAGCAGCTGTCATGGGTTATAACCCAAAAACTGACAATTGCTTTTTTTTTTGCGTTTTTCTCTTATTATGTGAGATATGCAGTTAAATAGGGTGAGCAGTAGTTAAGACCCAAATTTAACCTATGTTAATAAAGGGTTGAACCACAAAATGAAAACATTTGTCTATTTTCATTGTAGTATAACTTGAGGCGTATGCGAAATTCGAAATATACAAAATTAAAAAAAAAAAAAAAATGTAAAAAATGTGTAGCATACTTTTTGGTATAACTTTGTTTCAAAGCTAAATTTTACATAGTTTATTTTTAATTTTTACTTTTACAATATTTGAGTAAATGAAGAGAAAAACATAAATTACGTTTTTGTAATTTTATTTTAAGTGCGTTGTATTTTTAATAAAGTTAACTTAAAACCAAACACTTATACTTATTGCATACTTTTAGGAACATTAGTAAAATGTAGTTGCAATAAGCATTGCATACTTTTGGGCATGCTGCAAGTAATTAAAGTAATTAAAATAAAATTTCCTAAGCCAGAAAGCTGCATGAAAAATAGAAAGTTATATTTATTATTGCATAATTTTAGGTAAATAATTGCAAAGAGTTAACACAAAAGGTTTCACTTTTATTTTGGTAAAGTAAGAGTGTAATTTATGATGCATATATGGCGTTGCATTACCAAGAATAATAAAAATAAATATAAAATTAATAAGGCAAAATTGTGGCATTTTATGATATTAATTAAAATGACTGCTTGTGGGCACTTTTTAATTAATTCAAATTTAAAAAATATTGCATATTTTTCGACATGGACTATATTAAATTTTGTTGAGCATGATATAAGTATTTTCTGTTTTTTTAAATTTTTAAATATCAAAAAGAAATAATAATATATATGAACCAGATTTGTAACTGCAAGAAAAAGTAAAAGATATAAGTTTATAATATTAAATTAATAAGGCAAAACTGTAGTTTTTTAAAATATGAATTATATATTTATGTAGTTTTCACTGCTTGTGAGCATATTTTAATTAATTCCAATCGAAAAAAGTTGCATATTTTCAGACATTACTTATATGATTTTTTTAAATGATTAAAATCACATTTTTATTTCAAGACTGCAGACAACAATAAAAAATAAAGAATTTTAAAACATTAATTAAAAGTATTTGCTGTTCATGGGTTATTGTAATTAATGCAAACCTTGAATTATAGTTGAAGTAAATTGTTTTAATTTTCATCATCCATGAATTAACCAAAATTTAACTATTTTGTTTTTTTTTACAATTTTTAAATACCATACAAAATATCTTGCAGTCTTTTCGAATGCATTTATATTAAATTTATTTTCAAAAATCAAATGTTTAATTGCAACACTTAGTAATTATTACAGAAAATAGTTTTCTTAATTGGTTTTGCGCATTTTCAGCAAAACCGCTTCAAAACGGTTCAAACCGGTTCAAACCGGTTCAAACCGGTTCAAAACGGGTCAAACCGGTTTAAACCGGTTCAAACCGGTTTTGAACCGGTTTAATCCGTTTTTGAACCGGTTCACACGGCTTTCATCGTGTGTTCAAAAACAATTTAATTTTTTATTTATTTCCACTAAACTGGTAAAGAAAAACATTTAATCATTTTTTTATATTTTTTATTTCGTTTGAATTGTTCGTTATTAATTTGTTTGCATGACTTAGATAAATTTTGAACTATTTTCGCTTTTTTTACTATGTTTTCAATAACACACAAAACGGTTTCATACTTTTAGGTTAATCTTTAATATAAATTTATTTTCGCAATTTTAATTTTTTTTTTACCAAATTAAAGTTCGTGCTTTTCTAGTTGATGGCCAACAATCACCATTATGACTTAGATCAAGTGCCATCAACCTTATCGCATACTCATTACAATAACAACTTATTGACAACGTATTTTGGTTAGAGAAGCAAAAGAAAAAGTAGCACCAGACCCTTATAGTTACTTGAAGCAAGTGTGATAAGCTAAAGTGAAACGTGTGGCTGCCCCTTAGTTGCTGCTGCCACTTTTGCTACTGCATTGATAAAAATCGCCCATCAGCAATGAGTCGAAATAAAGTTTTCTTTTTTTGCGTTTCACAAATTGCCAAAAATTGTAATCAAAAGAAGTTTCAGCGAGCAATGCAAAATGTGTAGCAAAAAAAAAACGAAAAAAAAAATAGAAAAAATGCTTGAAAAGATAGAAAAATATAATAAGAATAATAATAAAAAAAAACTGTCCAAAAGATGATTTTTTTCCATAGCATTAAACGACTCTTTGAGCCAATTGTGCGGGCTGCAAACGACGCTTCATTGACTACAATGACTGTCAATGCTGTCAACTAGATGGCACACTTAGCCACAAGACAAAATATTATTTAAAAGTGGTTGAAATTTGGAAAATTGTTACATTTTTACAAACCCAATAAATAAATAATTAAATTGTTCAAATTAGTTAAAATAATAGATTTTGTTTTACGACCTATGTGGCTATATACAAGATATTGGCTATCCGTGCTTAAATTATTAAATTGTTAAGAATTAAAAATAAAATATTATATCTTAGTAACAAAGATTATCTTATTTGGTTTTACATTGTTAAAAATTGTTAAATATATATTTTTTTTGTGAGAAAATTTATTTTATTGATATTCTGAGCGATGCAATTAAAACCGGTTCAAAACGGTTTTAACCGGTTCAAACCGTTTCGAACCGGTTTTAAGCGTACGCTTGAAGAAACAACTTATTCTGAAATTTTTTCTTGCGGCAGCTCAAAATTTGCTCAAAACCTACATCCTACGAGTTTGTTTTTTGTTAGCCTGCATATTGGGCGTATTGTTTTGCCTTTGGCTATTTGGCGCAATATTTGTCTAACTGTATGTGCGACGGTTAGGCACTTTATGCGTATGGATTATTGGTGTGTGCGTGCGGCAGAATGTCATTCGGTGTGTGTTGTCTTTATGACGCTATGCGTGTCGCTCTTTGTGACTTCCTGCGTATATCTCTTTCGATCTATCTATCTATCGTTCGTGTTGTGTGTGTGGTATTTCCTTTTATAATTTATGCATAATGAATGCTTTGTTGTCAGTGCTCCTGCTGGTGCTGGTGGTTTTGTTATTGCTGCTACTATTTTGTGTGGGTGTGCGCACGTGTATCTGTTGATGTTGCTGCTACTGCAGCAGCAGCAACAACACCAACAACTTCCGATGATTTTCTTTCAATTGTGGGCGTCAGATCCATGACACAAAAGCCAGGCAGTCGTTGTGCTTTACATGCAGCAACCGATGCTTGGTTGCGTCTAATATGATTTTTCAATATACAGGCAAAATATGGTTTTAAATTTAGCAACATTTTTACAGAATTTAAATTCCATTTTGTTTATTAAATTTTTAAATTGAGTTAATTTAACTGAATTTATTTAAGTATTTTTATTAAATTTGCTGCTCAAAATTGCTTTGTGTTTTATTAAATTCAATTCTAGTTTTTAAACAGATTTTTAAATAAATCTCTTATTTTTTATTATTAAATAAAATGTACATATTTTCAATTTTTTAATTTATAATTAGTTCTTTTTAAAAAGTCTTAAAATTGTATGCATTTTGTCCTAAGTTTATAAAAATTATACTTTCCAGTTTTTTTATAATTAATCATAGGAGAGTTGGATACGTTTTGTTATGCCACATTTAAATATTTTTTCAAATACCCCATATTCCACTTTACATCAGGTAGCCCTAATTATTTTTATTTCCAAAAATATATTATTAAAAAAATTCTATAATTTTATCGTCTACACATTGCCACAGACATTCTTTGCTGTAAACTTGGCCCTCGTTCCAGTGTTTTCCGCAAATTTTTAATGCATTTTACAAAACATATAAAATATATCAAAGAAACATTAAAAATACCCATCATTTGTATTAATATTGCATTTATGACTTGTTTTTATGTTTATATTTTACAATATCTTATGTTTTAATAGCTTTTTTGATAATTTCAAATGTAAATGCAACGTTTCAAAGTAAAGCAAGTCGCTTTTGTTACTATGGGGCGTATGAGTAACATTCTAAAATTAGCAATGTCTATATTCATGTGGCTATATTTTCTTTTTAGGAATATTCTTAAATTTCATTTCAGCACTGTCTTAAAGTGTGATATTTTAGTTTTTAAATAAAATATATTTTAAATTTATAATAATTATATTTTTAAATATCAAGGCTGAAATGTGTTCGGTCACCGTTCATTTAAACACTTTTTTGTTAAATGGTTGCCTTGTGTTTGTTAAAATTTAAATTGCTGTTCTGTTTTTATTAAATTAAAGCGCATATATTGAACTTTTTGAATTTATAAAATAATTCTTTATAAAAAAAACAATTTGTAACAATGGCACGTATGAGTAACATATAATATTTCCGAAATTTTTATTTTAATTTTATTTGAAAGTATTCAGTTTTAACTTTTTGAAGAGATAAATTTACTATTTTTTCTAATTGAATTTTTAATTTTAGAATTAGGAATGGAATTAGTACTTTAGTACATTACGTCACCGTTAATTTAAATTACTTTTTAAATGATTATCGTTTTTTAATAAGAATTTAAATTTTTCTTAGTATTTTTAATAATAAATGGTAAATTTTTAAATTTGAGATGATAGGTTAAGGTTATAAAATTCATTGCATTGCTATGCTTCATTTAAATACCAAATATGTCCAATTACTTATGGATATACTGCATATATTAGAATTTAGGAAAATTTTATATTAATTTTAGTTGAAACTTTCGAAAATTCGCTTTTTTAATTTAAGAATAAATAATGTGATTAGTACTTTAGTGCTTATGACTACAGCTCATTTAAAGCACTTTTTAAATAGCTGTCGTTTTCTATAAGAATTTAAATATTTGTTAGTGTTTTTAATACAAAAAAGGTGAATGTTTTATATTGAAAATTTTTAAAACAATCCATTTTATAATAAAATAATAGGTCCAGGATAGAAAACCTAATGCACCTCGTGAGTAACAAATATGTCCAATTACTCTTGCTTATATTGCATTTTGTAGAAATTTTGAAAATTTCATTTTAGTTTTAGCTAAAAGTTTACAGTTTTTGCTTTTTATTAAAGAGTTGTATTTCAAAATTTTGGTATATGTATTTTTTAATTTTTGAATTAAGAAAGTGATTGCTTTGATTTGTGTAATGTAATGTAATGTAATGTAATGTAATGAGGATTTTTTAAGTTTTCTAATACGATTTTTAATTTTTATTATAGTTTAATTCATAATAAATGGCAATTGCTTTTTTCTAAATCAAATCATTTCAGAAAAAAAACTAATTATTTCAGATACGGTGAATGTGTAAAAAATGAAATCAATTCTAGTTTCAGTTACATATTGCAGAATTTGCAAAAAGTGTTGAACTTTCTGACAATTTTTTAATTGATTTCTTTGAGGTCCAAATAAATTCCCAATATGTATATAAATACTTAGAACCCGGGTGCGTATGAGTGACATTAAATGAATGTATATCTTCAAAGTGTTCTAACTTTGCTTCAAGAATGTGGATTATTTTTATTTTATACTTTTATGAAAATTAAATTATTCTACTTTTCAATATATTAAAAACACTGACAAACTAAATATCGTTTAAATGAAAATTTTGATAATAATGTTTTGTCATATAACTTGTAGTGTCTTGTCATGAATGCATTTTTTCAAAGTATCATAATTTTGCTTTCCAAATATAGATTATTTTAATTTTATGTTTTATAGTATATCAATTTATTGCACTTTTGAGATATTATAAAACTTTTAAAAACTAAAAATCACTAAGATGAAAAATATGATGTCATGCATATATCACATGGGTGCGTATGAGTAACATAATGAAAACATTTTTTCAAAGTGTCATAATTATGCTTCAAGAAGGTGGATTACTTTAATTTCTTATATTTAATAAAGCTTAATTATTGTGCTATTGAAAATATTTATAACACTTAAAAACTAAAAATTTTTTAGAGGAACATTTTAATGATAAATGTACATGGAGCAACAATGAATGAAAGCATTTTTTCAAAGTGTCATAATATTGATTTCATAATTTAGATTATTTTAATTATATGTTTTAAAAAATGGCTTAATTATTGTGCTTTTGAAAATGTATAAAATATTGAAAAACTAAAAACTATTAAGGTATAAAATATTATGATAATATTGGTCATATAAAATATTGGTGCGTATGATTAACATTTTATGAAAGAATTTTTTCAAAGTGCCATGTGTTTGCTTTGAGTATACAAATTATTTTAATTTTATATATATTTATTAATGTTTAATTGTATTATTTTCTAAAATATACAAAATGGAAAAACTTAACAACCTTTTAAATGTTAAATGTGACAAAAAATTTGATAATATATCATATTGAAAAAAAACATTTTTTAAAGGGCCATAACTTTTAGTGATAAAAGTTGATCATTTTAATTTTATATTTTTAGGAAAACATTTACATTCTTCTTTTTAATATATATAAAACACTTAACAACTAAAATTTAATTAGATAGATATAATATTGATAAAGCCGAAGTATATCTTGGTATGTCACCTTAAATAATTTTTTTTTTAAAATGTCATAATTTTGCTTTCAGAGTATTGATTATTTCAATTTTATGTTTTAAAGAAAGCTTAATTATTGTGCATTAAAAAAAAATTATAAATCACTTAAACACAAAAAAAGATTTAGTCGGATATTTATCATATACTGTGGGACCTTGGTGCGTATGAGTTACATTCCTATTTCATAGTACCTATTTCAAAGTGTCATAACTTCACTTTAAAAATATTGATTAATAGTATTTTTTATTTTTAATAAAGTTAATTATTAAACTGCTTTTAATAATATATAAAACTTTGAAAAACAAAAAATTATTTAGGTGGAAATTAAATACATAATTTAAAATTTGAAGTAAGAATTATTTAAAATGTAATATTTTCACAATTAAATTTAAATTTTAAATAGAAAATTCATTACATTGTCCTGTCTTACATAGAATAAGGCACATCTGTTTATTAAATTCTAAGCCCAAAATGATATTAATTACTTTTCAAAAAATCTGTTACCAAATAGAAGCAATTAGCAAAGTAATTAAAATGTTCAGCATCTTCATTATACTTCTTATATATTGTCCAATTAAAAATAAAATAAAGTACCGCAAAAAAAAAACTAAAATATAATAAAATAAAAATCTATAATAATTCTTGAATTACGTGAATTTTAATTAAATTCAAAAAGAACGATTGCAATGAATGCGTTTTATATATAGTGATTGTGTAAACATGGCCGCATTTCCGGCACAACTCGGCACTGTTTCCGCGCGCGCGTAATTAGTACACGTTAAAATATAGACTGCCATGAAAAATATTCTTCCATGAAAATAGTCTCCCCCATTAAACAGTTCGTAACACATTTAATAAAGCATGATAAATATTATTTTTATTCAATGTTGTATTTTGAGACTGATTTAATTACTACAAAATATATTTACACTTCCACAATTTTCATTAGTCTTTTTTAATTTATTAATTTATTTTTGCTTTCATTTCAATTAAATATATTTTAGCTTAATTTACTACTGAAAATTGCATTGACCTCAAATGCTGCAATGTGGAAAATGCACTCTGAAGTGCATGTTCTACTTTATCACATGCTGCCAAAAAATACATTTTCATTTCGTCTAAATTCTAATTCCTGCCATTCTCAAAGTGCTAAAATTTTCAGGTCAAGTGCGTTTTTCTTTTGCGTTTTTTCTATTTTTTTTTTTTTTTCACTACTACAAAAGCTAAAATTCACTTTTACTATATCCGCAAAAAGACAAGCGCAATATTGCAAAAACCCTCAATGCAAAAATGTTAATACAATTAAATGTATTTTACATTTTTCTATTATTTTATTTTTCTATAATTTATTTATATTTTTATATTTATTATTATTTTTTTATTAAAATTTACATAATTTCGGTTGATTAATTCTAAATTATTATATTTAATTTATTTTGCTTTATTATTTTATTATCTTTTTTTTATTTTTTTTTATCTCTTTTTTTTGCTTTTAATTTTCTCTTTCTTTACTTTTACTTTTACTATATCATTTTTGTATTTCCCTTTTTAATTTTTACTTTCTTTTTCATATCTTTTTCCTTTTTTTTGTAACTTTTTTTCTTATTTCTCTGTCACATTTACTTTTTTTCTTTTTAATACATAATTCTTTAACTTTTACTTTATTTTTGCTTTTTTTTTCCTTTTCTTTATATTTGATTTCACTTGTACTTTTTTTTCATCTTCTCTTTTAATTTTTCTTCGTCTTCGACTTCTTTTTGTTTTTCTTTTCATTTTTATTTTCGTTTTCTTTTACTTATTTTCTTTTTCTTTTCATTTACTTTTTCTTTTCATTTACTAATTTTTTTCTATTTATTTTATTTTATTTCTATTTCTATTATTTCTATTATTTCTATTATTTCTATTATTTCTATTATTCTATTATTTCTATTATTTCTATTATTTCTATTATTTCTATTATTTCTATTATTTCTATTATTCTATTATTTCTATTATTTCTATTATTTCTATTATTTCTATTATTTCTATTATTTCTATTATTTCTATTATTTCTATTATTTCTATTATTTCTATTATTTCTATTATTTCTATTATTTCTATTATTTCTATTATTTCTATTATTTCTATTATTTCTATTATTTCTATTATTTCTATTATTTCTATTATTTCTATTATTTCTATTATTTCTATTATTTCTATTATTTCTATTATTTCTATTATTTCTATTATTTCTATTATTTCTATTATTTCTATTATTTCTATTATTTCTATTATTTCTATTATTTCTATTATTTCTATTATTTCTATTATTTCTATTATTTCTATTATTTCTATTATTTCTATTATTTCTATTATTTCTATTATTTCAATTATTTATATTATTTCTATTATTTCTATTATTTCTATTATTTCTATTATTTCTATTATTTCTATTATTTCTATTATTTCTATTATTTCTATTATTTCTATTATTTCTATTATTTCTATTATTTCTATTATTTCTATTATTTCTATTATTTCTATTATTTCTATTATTTCTATTATTTCTATTATTTCTATTATTTCTATTATTTCTATTATTTCTATTATTTCTATTATTTCTATTATTTCTATTATTTCTATTATTTCTATTATTTCTATTATTTCTATTATTTCTATTATTTCTATTATTTCTATTATTTCTATTATTTCTATTATTTCTATTATTTCTATTATTTCTATTATTTTTATTATTTCTATTATTTCTATTATTTCTATTATTTCTATTATTTCTATTATTTCTATTATTTCTATTATTTCTATTATTTCTATTATTTCTCTTATTTCTCTTATTTCTATTATTTCTATTATTTCTATTATTTCTATTATTTCTATTATTTCTATTATTTCTATTATTTCTATTATTTCTATTATTTCTATTATTTCTATTATTTCTATTATTTCTATTATTTCTATTATTTCTAATATTTCTATTATTTCTATTATTTCTATTATTTCTATTATTTCTATTATTTCTATTATTTCTATTATTTCTATTATTTCTATTATTTCTATTATTTCTATTATTTCTATTATTTATATTATTTCTATTATTTCTATTATTTCTATTATTTCTATTATTTCTATTATTTCTATTATTTCTATTATTTCTATTATTTCTATTATTTCTATTATTTCTATTATTTCTATTATTTCTATTATTTCTATTATTTCTATTATTTCTATTATTTCTATTATTTCTATTATTTCTATTATTTCTATTATTTCTATTATTTCTATTATTTCTATTATTTCTATTATTTCTATTATTTCTATTATTTCTATTATTTCTATTATTTCTGTTATTTCTATTATTTCTATGATTTCTATTATTTCTATTTTTTCTGTTATTTTTATTATTTGTGTTATTTCTTTAGCATGCACATTTTTTAATCAAAAGGAATGTTATATTGAAAACTTGAACTTAAATTCTTGGCTGCTTGCCAATTTTTTTTTTTTTTAATTTGTTGGCATATTTGTATTATTGCATATGCATGTAAACAACTGCGTCCATGTGAGAATTAAAAAATAAATAAAAATCGTTTAAACTTGCATCGTGCGTTACGGTTCATTGCCTTAACATTTTACATTCTATGTATATAACTTATCAACTTAATTTATTTAATATTTACGAGTAGCAATTACATTTTTGTTTGACACTAACTTTTTAATGAAAATGTTTTTTGCCTTGAAATTGCGCGAAAGTATTAAAACCAAAACTAATTATTATTTCATAGAATGACCCGCGCGCGTTCAGAGTTTTGTATATTTCGTTAACTGCATTAAAAACCATCAATAATTTTTGACGTTGTCATCGTCATTATCATCATCATTCATTAATATTCAATGACTTGTCCAAATTGTCAATTCATGTCAACAGTGCGCACTGCTGTCAGCTGCTAAACAACTCAATGTTGTATGGCAAATAATTTCATTCTCAGGCTCATTCGCAACCCAATAACTTCCCTTACTACTTCTGAAAAAAAAAAATCACTCTGCACTTAGCTTAATTAACCAACTAACCAAACGCCGCGCGCGCCCTTCCAACTGCTACACACTTCAACGTCATGATGACAGTTAATAGCTGTCAAAAGGTGGCCAACGAAAAATACAACCCATTCATTCGTCGCCAGCTTCATTCGTGTGTCATTCGTTGGTTCGTTCTTCTCATTGCTCTGTGCTCAGTCCGTCAGGCTGACATGCTTAATTAACCGCTTTTTATGATGCTTCCTTTCTGCCTTTTCTCCTTCCTGCCTTTTCTCCTTCGCTTTATTGGCCGCCAATACAGCGTGCAAATTATAAAAACTTCATAAATGTCAAATGAAAGTGAAAAATATGCACAATTTATGCAGTCATTAAGTGGTGCCGCTGGCTAACTGACTGACTGAAGGCTGTTGGTGGCACCATTGTGACCGCTGAAATGTGAATGAGAAATTTACTTAAATTAAATATGAAGAGTTTTCTACAAAACTATTGGGATTTCTTTTAATCTACTTTTTAATAATTTAATTTTGTATTTTTAATTTAATAAATTTTAAATAAATTAAATAAATTTAAATAACAAATATTTTACAATTTCAAACATAGCAAATTAATTAGCTGCAATTTGTCTTTTTTAAATATAAAAATTATACAAAATTATAAAAAAAAAATATAAAAATATTTAAAAATATTTAAAAATATTTAAAAATATTTAAAAATATTTAAAAATATTTAAAAATATTTAAAAATATTTAAAAATATTTAAAAATATTTAAAAATATTTAAAAATATTTAAAAATATTTAAAAATATTTAAAAATATTTAAAAATATTTAAAAATATTTAAAAATATTTAAAAATATTTAAAAATATTTAAAAATATTTAAAAATATTTAAAAATATTTAAAAATATTTAAAAATATTTAAAAATATTTAAAAATATTTAAAAATATTTAAAAATATTTAAAAATATTTAAAAATATTTAAAAATATTTAAAAATATTTAAAAATATTTAAAAATATTTAAAAATATTTAAAAATATTTAAAAATATTTAAAAATATTTAAAAATATTTAAAAATATTTAAAAATATTTAAAAATATTTAAAAATATTTAAAAATATTTAAAAATATTCAAAAATATTTAAAAATATTTAAAAATATTTAAAAATACTTAAAAATATTTAAAAATATTTAAAAATATTTAAAAATATTTAAAAATATTAAAAAATATTAAAAAATATTTAAAAATATTTAAAAATATTTAAAAATATTTAAAAATATTTAAAAATATTTAAAAATATTTAAAAATATTTAAAAATATTTAAAAATATTTAAAAATATTTAAAAATATTCAAAAATATTTAAAAATATTTAAAAATATTTAAAAATATTTAAAAATATTTAAAAATATTTAAAAATATTTAAAAATAATATGAAATAAAATAATTTAAAATAATATAAATATAAAAAATAAGGTTAAGAAATGCTACGTAAATACGATATTATGATATAAATACGAATATATTGCAAAGATAAGAAATGATTTCAATAATATAATATTAATAAAATATTAAATTAAACAAATAGATAAAATTTAATTTCAACTATTGCAAAAATACGATATTATTACAAAATTATAATACAAAAATAAAAATACGAAGATTTTATAAATACAAAAAATCTAGTAAAAACACGAATATATTATAAAATAGACGAAAAAAATATGAAATAAAAAATATTTTTTAATATAAAACGTTTTTGCTGTGAACTTTTATGATAGATTATTTTATCTACCGCCCCATGTTTCATTTTAAATCATACGATAAATTCACCTTAAAACGTTTTATATTAAAAAATATTTTTGATTTCATATTTTTTTATTTTTTTGTTTTAGTTAAATTTTCGTCTGATAGATTTCGAAAGCCCTAATATTATTAAAATGAAAAATATTCTTGTTTCAAAGTGTTTTTAATTTGTAACCATGGCGATCGAACCATGATGAACCGGATGGCAAGAAAACAAACATTGTCATGCAGTTCATATTTAAAATCTCAAGCCTGTAGGTTATCGCGAAGGTAGTTTAAAATCAGTTGCAAACTTTGTACCGAACAGACAGACAAGAAAGCAACCTAATAAAAACGTTTTAAATTACGAAAATATTACAAAATCGAATATATTACAAAATTTACGAATTACAAAAAATCGAAAATATTGTAAATATATTATGAAATATACGAAATTATTGTAAAAATTCGTAAATATTGTAAAATTACGAAAATTTTACAAAAATTCAAAAACATGAATATATAACAAAATATTAAAAAATACGAAAAATCTCAAAATTATATAAAATAAACGATACGAAATAATATTACAAAATACGAAATTAAGACAATTGAAAAATACAACATAAATACGATACTTAGACAATTTGAAATATACTACAAGGAATAAGACAAGAAAGATAACAAACATAAACGACAATATTACAAATATTCCAAAATGCGATAATATTTAGAAAAGGTTATAAAATATTAAAAAACATAAAATACGAAAATATTACAATATCGAATTAATTACAAAATTTACGAAAATATTACAAAAATTCGAAAATATTGTAACTACAGTATGAAATATACGAAATTATAAATATTGTAAAATTACGAAAATTTTACACAAATTCAAAAATATGAATATATATGTAACAAAATATTACAAAATACGAAATTAAAACAATTGAAAAAATACAACATAGACAATTCGAATATATTACATTTGAATATATTCGAATATACTACAAGAAATAAGAAATAGAAAAATAAACGACAATATTACAAATATACAAAAATGCGAATATATTATAAAAAAGTTTATGAAAATATTTAAAAACATAAAATACGAAAATATTTAAAAACCATGAATATTAAATATCGATATTACTAAAATAAAAAATATATATTGAGAATATTTAAATATTCGATAAAATGGGGAAATATAAAATATATTAAGATATAAAATTATTACAGTAATATGTTAAAAATATGCTAAAATACTCGTTGATTGTTAAATTACGAAAATATTACTAAATACAATAATACGCAAGAAGGCAAAAACAAACATTTTAAATACTAAAATTATAAAACTCTAAAAAATCCGAAATTATTTAAAAAATTACGAAAACAAATTCAGTTAATCAATTTAATATTCGGACAAACAATTATGTTAAACAAGTAGTATTATAATTGCATTGCACACTTTTAAAATTCCTAAAACGCAATATTATTCGTTTATTATAATGGTTCAATAAAATAAATTTTTCATTTCTAATAATTATATTTATTAGACATAAACATAATATGTTAAATTCAATCAATAATTTTGAGTCAATTTAATATTCGGACAAATACAACATGTATAATTTATACTAATTAATAATGATAATTAATATTTAGTTGGCATTCCTTTTTGTCTCAAAACAGCCTTTAATCTTCGCGGCATTTAGTTGGGTTGCGCTTCGAATGTCATGTTTGCGAATACTTTGATCCAATTCATCCCACAAGTTTTCTATTGGATTAATGTCTGGCGATTGTGGGGGTGTTTCAAGCACTTTTGGGCAATTATATAGTAGATTTTCGCCTACTTATAGAGCTTTGTGCTTAGGATCGTTATCTTGGTAGAACTTAAAATTTTGCAGTATTCCTAATTTATCAGAACTTTGCTTCAAATTATTACGCAATATATCAAGGTAAACATGCTTGTCCATTATACCATCAATAAACACCAAATTCCCAACACCAGACGCCGACATACACCACCACACCATCACAGATCCACCGCCATGCCATGCTTTACTGTAGGTCGAAGATTCTTAGGATTCTTGGTTAGGTTTTCGCCACACCACAACTCTGCCATAATTGCCAAAAATATTATATTTGCTCTCATCCGTGAACAAAACAGTGTTCCAATAAGCCTCATCTCTGGATATGAATGTATTGGCGAAATCAATACGTTTTAATTTTTTTATTTTATTTATAAATGGTTTTTTGCGCATTACTCGGCCCTTGTATCCTTTATTTCTTAAAACATTTCTTACAGTTTCGGCAGACACAATCTTTTGGAAATGTTCTTCAAGCTTGGACTTCAGTTTAGGTGCACTTACTCGTGGATTTTGATTTACTTGTCTCATTATCCATCCCTTTTCTGACTTTGTAAGAACTTCCGACGTCCAGATTGGGAAACGGACTCTATACGTTTCTCCTCCTTAAATCTCTTAATTATGTCAAATGCAGTATTTTTACTTAAATTTAATAATTGTGCAATTTCGCGAATTGTTTTTCCTTTTTCATGATGATGAATCACCAACTTCCTTATATCAATACTAGTATTTTTACCTTTGCGCCCCATAGCGAAATCTAACTAAATATGTTTTTCTGATAATGGAACTTCAACTTATGTCAAAATTTGATATATAAATCAAAAGATACTAGCAGTTATGTAAAGAATTTAAACTTTGTCCGAAAATTAAATTGACTTCAATATATTATAATGTTCTATCTAACCATGGTTTTACCATTTATATATTGATTTTGGATAAAAAGCAATGGTACATCTTTACATAAATTGTACGAAAAAATGGTGACGTATTTGAAAATTAAAAATCTGACACACATCCGACAATATATAAACTCAATCATTATCTTTTGATTCGTCCGAATATTAAATTGATTAACTGTAGATATATTTTAAAAATACGAAACTATTACAAATTTATTTCTGTAAATTTAAAAAAAATACTAATATTTTACAAAAATACAAATTTAATAAATAAAACACAAATTTATTACAAATATTCGAATATATTACCAAAAAAAAAAGGGAATATATAATACAAATTCGTTTATATGAGATATTTACGAAATTACTACATAATGACAAAAATATGAAAGTAATACAAAAGAATTAAATTAATATATTTCAAACTAAAAGAAATATATCAAATAAAAAACACTATAACAAATATGTAAAATACTTTAATATTAATACAAAAAATTATTACAAATCTTGATTTAAATAGTGTTTTATTTAAATCTTAATTTGTATAATTTACTTTAATTTTTATTCTTATCAAAGCTTTATTATTCGTTATTTTCAATATTTTTTATTTACATTCAAAAATATGCCTTGTTTTATTTTTAGGCTTTTGTAAATATTTGTGTTTTATTTTTCGTATTTTACATTTTACCAAATTTTACCAAAGAACAACAACAACAAAAAACATGGCAAACAAGTGCATTTTTCATTAACACCTTTGCGGTAAAATGAAGTGCATAAAATTTGCCATTTAAATATTATTTATAGCACTGTAAACAAATTACGACACAGCAGGCTAAATTCCACCTGTTTGACTCATTATGGTTTCCAATGGAAATATCACGGAAATGCACTCGTGCTATTTAAACAATGCCACATGAGGTCTTTATCTGGATTTCTATGGCATCGTTAAATAAATTTCAAAATTTTTGAATTCCGTTTTGTTATAGTTTTGAAATTTTCTAGTTTTCTTTTTTTTCTTTTATTTTTGTCTGTTTATGTTAAGCAATAATTAATGTATTTTAGGAATGTCTCGCATTTAAGTGTGTAGATTTTTTGGTCAAAACTTGAGCACGTGGAAGAAGCTTCGTTATTTATAAAAAGAAAAATATTTTTTTAATAGAATTATTATTTATGCAGCAGCTGCGACATTAAAAAATGTTTGTTAAGAGTCTACGTGCTCGCATGTGGCAGTAGCACTCACTGTATTTAGAGACTCTTTACTTCAGTTGGCAGTGAAACAAATTAACAAAATTAAAAATATTCAGATAATTTGATATTTTTCTAATGCTTCTTCATTTACATTAATATATTTCAACTTATAATAATTTTAAAAAATACGAAACTATTACAAAAATATATTGCACAAATTTTAAAATAATGAAAAATAAAAAAATATATTTAATATAGAAAACTATTTAAAAAATACTAAAATATTACAAAAATAGTAAAATAATACAAAAATATTATAAAAAATAAAAAATATTACAAAAATACAAATAATGTACAACATCGATATTTAATATATACAAAAATATTTTAAAATCTGCTTATCTTACGAAAATATTACAAAATCGAAAATATTACAAAAATTCGAAAATATTGTAAATATATTATGAAATATACGATATTATTGTAAAAATTCGTAAATATTGTAAAATTACGAAAATTTTACACAAATTCATAAACATGAAAAACATATAACAAAATATTACAAAATACGAAAAATCACAAAATTATATAAAATAAACGATACGAAAAAATATTACAAAAATACGAAATTAAGACAATTGAAAAAATACAACATAAATATGATACTTAGACAATTGGAAATATACTACAAGGAATAAGAAAAGATAACAAAAATAAACGACAATATACGATAATATTACAATATCGAATTAATTACAACATTTACGAAAATATTACAATAATACGTAAATATTGTAAATATATTATGAAATATACGAAATTATTGTAAAAATTCGTAAATATTGTAAAATTACGAAAATTTTACACAAATTGAAATATATATAAAATATAAATTTAAGACGTAATATTACAATGTAACAAATACTATAATTGTAACAAACATATTTTTCAAAAATACGAACAAATTACAAAAAAAAAATAAGTAGCAAATTACAAAAGATTACCAAAAATATAAATACAACGATAAAAATACAATACAAAACTATTTCACATTAAATCTGATAAAATTAAAATATTTTAAAAATACGAATATATTTTAAACAGTACAAAAATATTTACAAAATACAATTACTAAATCAGAATGAACATTTTAAAATTTTTTAAAATTTAATTATATTTAAAAATACGAAGATATTAATAAGATAATACTATAAAATACGATTACGTAAATACGAAAAAATTGGTATAAAATACGATTATACAAAATTGCAAAATTATTATGCAATAAAATCGAAAATATTAAAAAATAATATAAAATTGTTATAAAAAATCAAAATATGCCAATCATATGATAGTATTACGACTATATGTAAAGTACTAATATGATAGTATAATAAAATATGACAATCATATAGTATTACGAACAATTTATAAAATACGAAACTATTATGGAATACGAAAATATTTCAGAAAAAAAACCCAATAATTCCAAAATTTGGTAAATATTATAAATTACGAATAATAGTATTTTATAAATAAAATTATAAAACAATTTTTTTAAAATAAATTTACAAGTATAAATTTACAAGTATATTTGGTAAAATTACAAATATATTTTAATAATACGTATTATATTAATTAATACGAATTAAATTTAATAATACGAATTAAATTTAAAATACGAAAAATAAAAAAAATTACATTATATAAATCTTTTAAATATTAATTGTTTTTGTTTTACGACCTCTTTTGATTATTTTAAGATATTGTCTTAACGTGCTCAAGGTCCAGTCGGTACAAATTGGGTGTTTTGTACCAACAAATAAAACAACAAACAATTGGCAAAATGCATTGAGTGGCAGATCGTACAGCTGTTTCAGAGGCAGCCAAGCCCCTTCATCAGCGATCGCTTTGGCAAAATCTTGAGTTGATGCAGTTTTTACATTTTTGCTTTTGGTTATTTCTTCAATGCACATAATTCTTATTGTGTTTATTGGAGAAGGAAAACTTAGGCTACTTGAAATGTAGAATCTGCAGAGAAAGATCGCTGATGAAGGGGCTGGCTGCCTCTGGACCTTGAGCACGTTAAGACAATATCTTAAAATAAATCTTTTAAATATACAATAAATGTTAAAATACAAAAATACTTTTAAAAATATACGAAAATACTTAATAATATATATAAAAAAAAAATGCAGAAGTAACAAAGAAAATATTAAATAACTTGCAAAATATGACATGTTACTCAAATTAAAATAAATACTTCATTTTATGTAATACAAAATTATAAAAAATCTAAAAATTACCAATTAGATATCAAATATTAAAAAAAAAAAACAAAAACATTATTAAATTACTACGAAAATATTACAAGAATACAAAAATACGAAATTATTAACAAGATTTATAAAAAATTTACAATAATATTTAAATATTACATAAATAAAAAATTACAAAAGTTTTAAAATATTAAATAAATACAAACATTTTAGAAAAATACGAAAATATTACAAAAATATTATAATCAATACGAGGAATTAAAAAAAAATTATAAATGTAACAAAATATAAAAATTTGAAATTTATATATCTTAAAATTACGAAAATATTATAAAATTATGAAAGTATTAAATACAAACATTCTACATATTTAATAAAACCAAATAAATATAAAAAATATATCATAATATATAATATATATTTATATATAAATGATAATATAGAAATAGGAAAATAATGGAAGGGTATGAAAATATTGTAAAAGTATGAAAAAAAAAAAGAATTACTCAAATTTTAAAAAAGCAGGATAATATTGTAGAAATATGAAAATATTGTAGAAGTACAAAAATACTGTAAAAGTACGAAAATATTGTAAAAATAAGAAAATAATCTAAAAGTACGAAAATATACAATATGGTCAAAGTACGAAAAATTGGGAGAAGTACGCATATATATTGCATAACTATGAAACATATTGTATAAGTACAAAAATATTGTAAAAGTACGAAAATATTCTAAAAATACGAAAATATTCTAAAAGTACGCATTTATATTGCATACGCATTTTATTGCATAACTACGAAACATATTGTAAAAGTACGAAAATATTGTAGAAGTAGGTAAATATTGTAAAAGTACGAAAATATTGTAAAAGTACGAAATTATTCTAAAAGTGCGAAAATATTGTAGAAGTACAAAAATATTGTAAAAGTATGAAACATTTGTGGATGTACGTAAATACTGCATAAGTGCGAAATATATTGTAAAAGTACGAAAATATTGTAGAAATACAAAAATTTTGTAAAAGTACGAAAATATTGTAGAAGTACATAAATATTGTAAAAGTACGAAAATATTGTAAAAGTACGAAATTATTCTAAAAGTGCAAAAATATTGTAGAAGTACAAAAATATTGTAAAAGTATGAAAAATTTGTAGATGTACGTAAATGTTGCATTAGTGCAAAACATATTGTAAAAGTACGAAAATATTGTAGAAATACAAAAATTTTGTAAAAGTACGAAAATATTGTAGAAGTACAAAAATATTGTAAAAGTACGAAAATATTCTAAAAGTACAAAAAATTCTAAAAGTACGAAAATATTGTAAAAGTACGAAAAATTTGTAGAAGTACTCAAGTAATGCATAAGTGCGAAACATAAAAGTACAAAAGTACGAATATATTGTAAAATTACGAAAATGTTGTAAAAGTACGAAAATATTTTAGAAGTACGAACATATTCTAAAAGTACGAAAATATTCTAAAAGTACGAAAATATTCTAAAAGTAGAAAAATATTATAAGAGTTCGATATTTTAAAAATGAAAAGAGGAAAATATTAACAATGAAATATTTAATATAAAAAAAATTACACAAATACGAAAATAATTGAAAAATTCAAAAAAATCTTATTTGAAAAATATTTGAATTTAGTTATTTTAGTTAAAAGTAAACCCACCGTTAAAAACATTCATTTAAAGCATTAAACTTAATGACAACAACATGCTCTTTTTTGAAATACATACAAACTGCGCACATGCTGACAGTGGACAGCAATACAAAAATACAGATACATACCACAAACAAACCATATACTTCACACAAACACAGAACAAGTGTCTGCTGTTTGAGTGCAAACAAATTGCGCACAAATGCGTTCGTATTAAATACTTGAATAAAATGCGAGTTTTCCGACAAAAAAATTATTAAAAAAAAAAAAAAAAAAACTAACAATATTTGCAGCAATTGTTTTGCTGTAGCTTGCCTTAAATTTAAAACATGCAGAAAATATAGTTGACAAAGAAAAATGAAAAAATTCGAAGCGCACGAACTCGTGCAGAAAATTACAAATTATCTCTTTTTGCTTTCTTTTGAACAAATAACTATTTGTTTTGATGTATGGCATGAAAAATGATATAAATAGCTAGTTTTTGATGTGAAAAATTATAAATATATAAAATAAAATTACAAATCTTTTTTTATGACGTTTGTCAGTTTTGAGTGACGAAATTGCAAAGTCACTATGTGTTTGCTTATCGTTGCGTTATAAAAATAGATATATATTTTATTTTAAAATTCAGAAAAAGTGCATTTTATTAGCTTTTTACTGATATAAAACACAGTAAAATTTAGTGCAAAATATAGCAGTGCTTTCACTTTAAGTTTGAACGCAGCGCTTATGCGCACAACATAACGTATGAGTAACATTAATTTGGAACTATTTTCAGTAGAGCATAACTACTAAACTAAAGCAGATACTTTATTAATTTAAACTGCTATTTATAGTAAATTAAATAGAATTTCGAATACTGTTAACAATTTTAATATACAAATTATTTCAATATTATTTTTTTGCTTTTAAATTTGATTTTAATATTTTTGCTATGTTGCACATTTTATATATTAAAGCAATCTGTTCTATACATATTTAGACAGCATTTCATGCTTTACTTTGTACAGTTTTTTTTCACTATTTTTTTATTGCGTATATTCCATAAATTTTGCTATATAAATAATTACACTTTGGCGGTGGCGACGGACGATCCAATATTTATTGCCACTTTTTTCCGCCTAAATATTGATTTGCGTTTGGTGCGCAAAAAGCGGCAAACATTGATTTATGTGCCAGCGCCAGTTGAAACAACCCTTTTGCTAATAAATAAATATTGAAATTGCAAAATGAAAAATTAATAAAAAGGATGAAAATAAAAAATGAAAAGCCTTTGCGGAAAGATAAAAAAATTAAATTTGCAGAAAATAAAAAAAAAATAAGTTAAGAAATAACAAAAAATAATACAAAAAATTTATTTGGAAATAAAAACTATTTAAGCAAATATTACAAAATACTGAAAAATAAAAAAATATAAATATGAAAAAATAAAATATATAAAAGCTTTATGTATAAATAAAATGAAATTATTGAAATTATTAAAACTATACAAATCAAACTAAATATACACGAAATATAAAAAAAAAACAATACATTAAAATATAAATAGAATATTAAAAAATCACAAATATATACAAAATCTAAGAAATTTAGCCAATTTTTAGGCGCGTGGTTAACATAGCTTTATAGCTTTAAATTTGCATAGAAAAAATGTGCGAAAGAAAGCTGAAAAAAAAATTGCTGTCATGTAAACGTTTAGCATCACAAGAAGGTCAAGCAGCGAGTAGTGCTTGTGTCGCATACAAGTTTTGCAAAAGAAACGCATTAAAAAAAACTCTAAATGTGGGCAATTTCTTATATTTCTTCTTTTCTATGTAATGTTTGCTGCTACAACGTAATGGTTTCGCAAAATTTAGAATTTTTAGAAAAATTTGCAAATATGAAACGATACGAAGAAATGACAATAAATATGAAAATATTACAAAAATAAGAAATTAATAAAAATATACGAAAATATTGTAAAAATTCAAAAATATTACAAAATAAGAAAATATTTTGAAAATTACGAAATTACTATAAAAATACGAATATATAACAAAGTACGAATATATAACTTAACCACGAACATATTTCATAAAATACGAAAAATATTACAAAATACGAATTTATTAAGAAATCACAAACATATTTCAAATAGCAAAATATTTTAAAAATATTAAAATATTAGAACAATACGAAAATACTACTACAATAAATATGACAATATTACAAAAATACGAAAATATTAAAAAAAAATACAAAAATATTACAAAAATAAGAAAATATGAAAAAAATATGAAAACGATACTGAAATATTACAAAAATACGATAATAAGAAGATATTTAAATTATACGAAAATATTACAAAATTAAAAAAAATTTACAACGATTCAAAAATAATACAAAATACGAACATTTTACAGAAATACGAATATATAAAAAAATACGAATATATTCAAAAAATACGAATATATAAAGAAATACGAATACATAACAAAAACACAAACATATATCATAAAATACGAAAATATTACAAAATACGAATATATGTATTACGAAATCACGAACATATTTCTATAAATATGAAAATGTTATAAAACTATTATAATATAGGTACGAAAATATTACAATTAATATAAATATATTTCAAAAATACAAAAATGCGAAAATATTATAAAACTACAAAATATTAAAAAACAAATTCGAAGACACTAGAAAAATACGAAATATTAGAGAAATACAAAATATTAGAAAAATACGAAATTTTATATAAACAAATATTTCAAAAATACAAATTATAGATATATAGAACGATATGATAATATTAAAATGTATTGGCAAAATACGAATATATTTGAATAATACAAAATTATTACAATAAATACGAAAATATTACAATAAATACAAAAATATTACAACAAATACGAAAATTTTACAACAAATAAGAAAATATTTGAAATAAATGCGAAAATATTTGAAAAATATGAAAATATTACAACAAATACGAAAATATTAGAAAAATACTAAAATATTACAACAAATACTAAAATATTACAACAAATACGAAAATATTTGAAAAATACGAAAATATTTGAAAAATACGAAAATATTTGAAAAATATGAAAATATTTGAAAAATACGAAAATATTTGAAAAATACGAAAATATTTGATATATACGAAAATATTTGAAAAATACGAAAATATTTGAAAAATACGAAAATATTTGAAAAATACGAAAATATTTGAAAATACGAAAATATTTGAAAAATACGAAAATATTACAATAAATACGAAAATACTTGAACAATACAAATATATTACTGCTTATCGAAAAATACTTGAAAAATATGAAAATATTACAATAAATACGAAAATATTACAACAAATACGATAATATTAGAAAATTACAAAAATATTTGAAAAATACGAAAATATTTGAAAAATACGAAAATATTTCAAAAATACGAAAATATTTAAAAATACGAAAATATTTGTAATATACGAAAATATTACAATAAATACGAAAATTTAGAAAATATTTGAAAAATACGAAAATATTTGTAAAATACGAAAATATTTGAAAAATACAAAAATATTTGAAAAATACGAAAATATTTGAAAAATACGAAAATATTTGAAAAATACGAAAATATTTGAAAAATACGAAAATATTTGAAAAATACGAAAATATTTGAAAAATACGAAAATATTTGAACAATACAAAAATATTTGAAAAATACGAAAATATTACAATAAATATGAAAATATTAGAAAAATATGAAAATATTTGAAAAATACGAAAATATTTGAAAAATACGAAAATATTACAATAAATACGAAAATATTTGAAAAAAACCAAAAAAATATTTGAAAACTACGAAAATAATTGAAAAATACGAAAATATTACAATAAATACGAAAATATTTGAACAATACAAAAATATTTGAAAAATACGAAAATATTACAATAAATACGAAATTACTTGAACAATACAAAAATATTACTGCTTCTAGAAAAATACTTGAAAAATATGAAAATATTACAATAAATACGAAAATACAACAAAATATTAGAAAATTACGAAAATATTTGAAAATACGAAAATATTTGAAAAATACGAAAATATTACAATAAATACGAAAATATTACAACAAATACGAAAATATTAGAAAATTACGAAAACATTTGAAAAATACGAAAATATTAGAAAATTACGAAAATATTTGAAAAATACAAAAATATTACAATGAATACGAAAATATTAGAAAAATACCAAAATATTTGAAAAATACGAAAATATTTGAAAAATACGAAAATATTTGAAAAATACGAAAATATTTGAAAAATACGAAAATATTACAATAAATACGAAAATATTTGAATAATACAAAAATATTATTGCAAATAGAAAAATACTTGAAAAATATAAAAATATTACAATAAATACGAAAATATTACAACAAATACGAAAATATTTGAAAAATATGAAGATATAAAAATAAATACAAAAATATTGAAAAACACAAAAATATTGCAATAAATACGAAAATATAACAGAAATCAAATATACAAAATAATAAAAAATACGAAAAATATTTTATAAAAAATGGAAATTTATACGAAAATATTGCATAAATATGATAAGAGTACGAAAATATTAGAAAAAAAAACTAATAATTAAAAAATATCATAAATAATACTTTGTTGTTCTTAAAATACTAAAATAAAAATTTAAAAACTATTTAAAATATATATGAATTTATAACAAAAATACGAAAATAGTTTTACAAATACGAACATTTTATAAAAATTCGAATATTTTATAAAAATACGAACATTTTATTAAAATACGAAATTAATATAAAAAACTTTCACAAATATATGAACACAAAATTATATTTATAAAACATTCAAAATTCTAAAATTATATTGAGAAATAAGTAAATAATGAAAAAGTATAATAATAGAAATCTGCTTTTAATGTACAGAAAATTATATGGCGAATAATTTCGCGCGCAATGCAACACTGCACGAAAAACCGCAAGATTGACAGCGGTTGAAGGCGTCAATCTGACTGCAACATGGTGAGAATGCTGTGTAATGCGATGGTGCTCGATGTGAAGTGGGTTAATGTGGAATTAGTTGCGGTGATGACAACGCTGTGACAGCTGAAATTAAGAAAAAGTAGTGAAAAAAGGCAGTGATGGGTTTGATATGTGCTTGACTCAGAAGTCGCTAAAACAATGTGGTGATAAATTGTAATTGCAGTGAACAAATATAACGAGAAAAAAAAGGAAAATCAAACAAAAATACAAAAATAAACAACAACAAACACCAGCACACGCAATCAGTGCAACAGACTTGATGCAGCTGCTGCTTGTGTTGTCACTGCAACAAATCTACAACATTCTTTGCTGCCAACCACACCGCCCCCAAAATGTCGCTCTGCCAACAGCGATTAAAATTGCAATTTGAAAGTTTTTGCAGCTGCGGTTGCTAGGCATCAGCAAGACCAGCATCATTTCTAATTGCACTGTGTGAAAGTGCAAGACACAGAGATAGAGATGGCAACAGATACATAGATTTTGCCAACAATATGTTGGTCAGTATGTTGTCTGTCTGTCCATCAGTTAGTCTTTCATTCATCTGTTGGTCCGTTCTGTAAATGGCAGCTGTGCTGCTGCTGTTTAGCTGCTGACATTTGCTCTTTTGATTCTCAGAAAGTTTTTCAGCAATCAACCATGTTCTTTGCAGAAATTCGACTAATGCATTGCATAGTTTTGGGCTGCTTTTGAAACATTTAAAAATGTAACACGCAATATTTTCTATTAGTTTTTTTGTAATGCTCTTGCATAGTTTGATGCTTTTTGCCATTTCATTGAAAAACTCCAATTAAGCAAATGTTTTTTAAACTTATTGTTGTATTTCTGCTTCATAAATGATGTAATTAAACTTGAGTGTCTATTTTTAGGAAACATTAAAATGCACTATTTTATTAACTTAAATCATATTTACTGTACAAAAAAAGCAAATTACAAAGTGTCGACAATTAGGTGCATATGCATATTTCAATTGTACGTAATGCCAACACAGCTATTTTTTAATTAAATTCAAATTTACTCAATTAAATTCACTTTTAAATAAACGTTAAGAAAAAAAGAAGCAAAAACAAAATTATATTAATTTTTACGTCTTTAAAGATGTGACAAATTTTAAAATAAAATATTTAGTTATGCAACAAATATTTTCTAAAATTATTGAAAACAAATATATTTGATTTTTTGCTTTTTTATTTTATTATTTTAAATTAAATTATTTTTCAATTATATTCAATTTGTTTAATTCTATTCAATTCTATTCAATTATATTCAATTCTATTCAATTCTGTTCAATTCTATTCAATTCTATTCAATTCTATTCAATTCTATTCAATTCTATTCAATTCTATTCAATTCTATTCAATTCTATTCAATTCTATTCAATTCTATTCAATTCTATTCAATTCTATTCAATTCTATTCAATTCTATTCAATTCTATTCAATTCTATTCAATTCTATTCAATTCTATTCAATTCTATTCAATTCTATTCAATTCTATTCAATTCTATTCAATTCTATTCAATTCTATTCAATTCTATTCAATTCTATTCAATTCTATTCAATTCTATTCAATTCTATTCAATTCTATTCAATTCTATTCAATTCTATTCAATTCTATTCAATTCTATTCAATTCTATTCAATTCTATTCAATTCTATTCAATTCTATTCAATTCTATTCAATTCTATTCAATTCTTTTCAATTTTATTCAATTCTATTCAATTCTATTCAATTCTATTCAATTCTATTCAATTCTATTCAATTCTATTCAATTCTATTCAATTCTATTCAATTCTATTCAATTCTATTCAATTCTATTCAATTCTATTCAATTCTATTCAATTCTATTCAATTCTATTCAATTCTATTCAATTCTATTCAATTCTATTCAATTCCTATCAATTCTATTCAATTCTATTCAATTCTATTCAATTCTATTCAATTCTATTCAATTCTATTCAATTCTATTCAATTCTATTCAATTATATTCAATTCTATTCAATTCTATTCAATTCTATTCAATTCTATTCAATTCAATTCAATTCAATTCAATTCAATTCTATTCAAATCTATTCAATTCTATTCAATTCTATTCAATTCTATTCAATTCTATTCAATTCTATTCAATTCTATTCAATTCTATTCAATTCTATTCAATTCTTTTCAATTCTATTCAATTCTATTCAATTATATTCAATTCTATTCAATTCTATTCAATTCTATTCAATTCTATTCAATTCTATTCAATTCTATTCAATTCTATTCAATTCTATTCAATTCTATTCAATTCTATTCAATTCTATTCAATTATATTCAATTCTATTCAATTCTATTCAATTCTATTCAATTCTATTCAATTCTATTCAATTCTATTCAATTCTATTCAATTCTATTCAATTCTATTCAATTCTATTCAATTCTATTCAATTCTATTCAATTCTATTCAATTCTATTCAATTCTATTCAATTTTATTCAATTCTATTCAATTCTATTCAATTCTATTCAATTCTATTCAATTCTATTCAATTCTATTCAATTCTATTCAATTCTATTCAATTCTATTCAATTCTATTCAATTCTATTCAATTCTATTCAATTCTATTCAATTCTATTCAATTCTATTCAATTCTATTCAATTCTATTCAATTATATTCAATTCTATTCAATTCTATTCAATTCTATTCAATTCTATTCAATTCTATTCAATTCTATTCAATTATATTCAATTCTATTCAATTCTATTCAATTCTATTCAATTCTATTCAATTCTATTCAATTATATTCAATTCTATTCAATTCTATTCTATTCTATTCAATTCTATTCAATTCTATTCAATTCTATTCAATTCTATTCAATTCTATTCAATTCTATTCAATTCTATTCAATTCTATTCAATTCTATTCAATTCTATTCAATTCTATTCAATTCTATTCAATTCTATTCAATTCTATTCAATTCTATTCAATTCTATTCAATTCTATTCTATTCAATTCTATTCAATTCTATTCAATTCTATTCAATTCTATTCAATTCTATTCAATTCTATTCAATTCTATTCAATTCTATTCAATTCTATTCAATTCTATTCAATTCTATTCAATTCTATTCAATTCTATTCAATTCTATTCAATTCTATTCAATTCTATTCAATTCTATTCAATTCTATTCAATTCTATTCAATTCTATTCAATTCTATTCAATTCTATTCAATTCTATTCAATTCTATTCAATTCTATTCAATTCTATTCAATTCTATTCAATTCTATTCAATTCTATTCAATTCTATTCAATTCTATTCAATTCTATTCAATTCTATTCAATTCTATTCAATTCTATTCAATTCTATTCAATTCTATTCAATTCTATTCAATTCTATTCAATTCTATTCAATTCTATTCAATTCTATTCAATTCTCTTCAATTCTATTCAATTCTATTCAATTCTATTCAATTCTATTCAATTCTATTCAATTCTATTCAATTCTATTCAATTCTATTCAATTCTATTCAATTCTATTCAATTCTATTCAATTCTATTCAATTCTATTCAATTCTATTCAATTCTATTCAATTCTATTCAATTCTATTCAATTCTATTCAATTCTATTCAATTCTATTCAATTCTTTTCAATTCTATTCAATTCTATTCAATTCTATTCAATTCAATTCAATTCAATTCAATTCAATTCAATTATATTCAATTCTATTCAATTCTTTTAAATATATCAATATTTTAGTTCATATATTTTTTTAAATGTATTGCATAGCTTCAGGCTGAATTATAAAAATCGCTGCATAATTTTAAACAGTTTTTTAAATAATTTGCATACATTATTAAGATTTATGCTTTAGAACTGTAAAGTAAAAAGCTATTATTACTTTATTCTGCGTGCTTATTTATTTTACTATAATTTAAGCGTTCTTCACAATCATTTCTAGATATTAAAAATAACTTTGCATATTTTTGGGGGCCTCATAAAATTCTGTATGTTAATGAACCTTATCTCATGCCTGACATTTAATCAGATAACGTGTGTTGAGTACGTGTGAGTTTTTTTTTTGTTTTTGTTGCTGTTCTCAACACCGTGTTATTAATGCTAATGTTCTGCTTCAAAGCAAACAGACATGAGCACTATGATCCTTTTATGGCAACATATTATAGCAAAATATTAGAGCAACATACAGAAAAAAAAACACATCCTTCTTAAGGATGTCGTTGCTGCTGCAAGGTGTTTGTGTACGCAGCACGAAATTTCCGGTCTTTGTGTGACATCGTCATGCAGTCATTCGGCTGAAAAATTTAAGCACAGATGCTAAGATTGTCACTGGGTTCAGGAAAAAAGGAAAATGCTTTGTATGAAGGTGTTGTTCGAGAAGAATCTCTTCTTTTCTTTTTTTATCGAATTTAAAGACATTAAATAGCCAAAAAATGTATTTAAATTTTTTTAAAAACTTTGTTTCAGATTTCAAGGTTTTTTTTACCAATTTTTTATTATATTTTACTTTTTTATTTATTTATCGAGTTGTATAGAACTGTACTGTTTGCTACTTTAAAAAATGAAACCAATTTACAGAGTGTCGGCAATTAGGTGCATGCAAATTTACATTGTATGTAATTCCGACACGTGTTTTTTTTAACTAAATTCCACATTTGGGTACACGGAGAGAAATATTCTCATAAATCATGCTTTATACGCATAAATTTTGCAAAAATTAATCATTATATCCAGTCAAAAATAAGTATTCATAATAATTTGGTTTTTATTCATAATATATGATTATAGTAGAAACAATTTTAATGATTAATTGAATAGAAGCGTATGTTTACTCATGTTTTATGTATAATATATTCATAAGCCATTAAAACTTATAACTCATGACTTATTGGTTTATTGGAATAAATTCTGGAATACATTACATGATTTATTATTCATAATACATGATTAATTCATGATTAAATGGCAAAACAGTTCCTAAAAATTCATGAATATAATTCATATATAAGAAAGTTAAAAAAATATATATATTTTATGAATATTTTATTCATAAATCATCAGTAAACTATTTTAAAGGTGTATTAAACAGCAAAAAATGTTCTATATTGTGTTGCATTGTAGAAATACATTTTTATAAACTTAAAAATAATCCATATTTTTTCCTGAAGTACTCTTATCTCATACTACCTTCAACCCAAATATAGTACATACTATGTACGCTTGAAATTAAAAATTAAATTAGTGCTTTTCACAGACATTATTTAAAACATTTGCTGAAGTTTGGCGTGCTCAAAAATATCAGCACCAGCCATTCGTTGCACACGAGCCAGTCAACTGGAAATTTCGTTGTGTGCATAAAATTAAAAATATTTTTGGAATTTTGTATTAAATTCAGCAGGAATCACAAAGTACTATATCCATGTAATAATAATATTAACAAAATAATAATAAAGTAATACTAAAAATAGTACAGACGACATATAGAAAATGCAATGAGAATATTTTAATATAAAAATAAATATTCTATTTTTAGATCATATATTTTGAGAGCCATTGTAATAAGTGCCCAGTTAGCTGAATTTAATATCAAAAGCATACCGTATTAAAAGCCTTTAATAAAAAAGCGGATTAAACAGAAAGTGCTAAATAAAATCATGAAGCATTTAAAAAATAAAAAAAAAAATAAAAAAAAAACAAATAAAAAAAATAAAATAAATATAACCAAAATTAATGCATATATATTTATTGATAATTAATTTTAATATCATCTATTTTGTAAATTTTAGAATACAAATTAATTAAATAACATTTTTGAAATACCCACTGTGTGCCAATTTGTTTAAATTAGTTTAATTACATTTATGTTTCTTAAATTTATCCCTCATCATAAAATATTTATATATTTTTTCTGAGTCACAACACTTCACACTTACCATATGAAAGCATTTTAAGCGCCAATTTCAACAGACGTCATGCGTTATACGCGTCATTTTCTGACATTTATTGACGCTTATTTGATTTGCAGCATTTAAAAATCAGACACAAAATCCGTCCTTTTACAATTTATATTTTATATTTTATATTTTATATTTTATATTTTATATTTTATATTTTATATTTTATATTTTATATTTTATATTTTATATTTTATATTTTATATTTTATATTTTATATTTTATATTTTATATTTTATATTTTATATTTTATATTTTATATTTTATATTTTATATTTTATATTTTATATTTTATATTTTATATTTTATATTTTATATTTTATATTTTATATTTTATATTTTATATTTTATATTTTATATTTTATATTTTATATTTTATATTTTATATTTTATATTTTATATTTTATATTTTATATTTTATATTTTATATTTTATATTTTATATTTTATATTTTATATTTTATATTTTATATTTTATATTTTATATTTTATATTTTATATTTTATATTTTATATTTTATATTTTATATTTTATATTTTATATTTTATATTTTATATTTTATATTTTATATTTTATATTTTATATTTTATATTTTATATTTTATATTTTATATTTTATATTTTATATTTTATATTTTATATTTTATATTTTATATTTTATATTTTATATTTTATATTTTATATTTTATATTTTATATTTTATATTTTATATTTTATATTTTATATTTTATATTTTATATTTTATATTTTATATTTTATATTTTATATTTTATATTTTATATTTTATATTTTATATTTTATATTTTATATTTTATATTTTATATTTTATATTTTATATTTTATATTTTATATTTTATATTTTATATTTTATATTTTATATTTTATATTTTATATTTTATATTTTATATTTTATATTTTATATTTTATATTTTATATTTTATATTTTATATTTTATATTTTATATTTTATATTTTATATTTTATATTTTATATTTTATATTTTATATTTTATATTTTATATTTTATATTTTATATTTTATATTTTATATTTTATATTTTATATTTTATATTTTATATTTTATATTTTATATTTTATATTTTATATTTTATATTTTATATTTTATATTTTATATTTTATATTTTATATTTTATATTTTATATTTTATATTTTATATTTTATATTTTATATTTTATATTTTATATTTTATATTTTATATTTTATATTTTATATTTTATATTTTATATTTTATATTTTATATTTTATATTTTATATTTTATATTTTATATTTTATATTTTATATTTTATATTTTATATTTTATATTTTATATTTTATATTTTATATTTTATATTTTATATTTTATATTTTATATTTTATATTTTATATTTTATATTTTATATTTTATATTTTATATTTTATATTTTATATTTTATATTTTATATTTTATATTTTATATTTTATATTTTATATTTTATATTTTATATTTTATATTTTATATTTTATATTTTATATTTTATATTTTATATTTTATATTTTATATTTTATATTTTATATTTTATATTTTATATTTTATATTTTATATTTTATATTTTATATTTTATATTTTATATTTTATATTTTATATTTTATATTTTATATTTTATATTTTATATTTTATATTTTATATTTTATATTTTATATTTTATATTTTATATTTTATATTTTATATTTTATATTTTATATTTTATATTTTATATTTTATATTTTATATTTTATATTTTATATTTTATATTTTATATTTTATATTTTATATTTTATATTTTATATTTTATATTTTATATTTTATATTTTATATTTTATATTTTATATTTTATATTTTATATTTTATATTTTATATTTTATATTTTATATTTTATATTTTATATTTTATATTTTATATTTTATATTTTATATTTTATATTTTATATTTTATATTTTATATTTTATATTTTATATTTTATATTTTATATTTTATATTTTATATTTTATATTTTATATTTTATATTTTATATTTTATATTTTATATTTTATATTTTATATTTTATATTTTATATTTTATATTTTATATTTTATATTTTATATTTTATATTTTATATTTTATATTTTATATTTTATATTTTATATTTTATATTTTATATTTTATATTTTATATTTTATATTTTATATTTTATATTTTATATTTTATATTTTATATTTTATATTTTATATTTTATATTTTATATTTTATATTTTATATTTTATATTTTATATTTTATATTTTATATTTTATATTTTATATTTTATATTTTATATTTTATATTTTATATTTTATATTTTATATTTTATATTTTATATTTTATATTTTATATTTTATATTTTATATTTTATATTTTATATTTTATATTTTATATTTTATATTTTATATTTTATATTTTATATTTTATATTTTATATTTTATATTTTATATTTTATATTTTATATTTTATATTTTATATTTTATATTTTATATTTTATATTTTATATTTTATATTTTATATTTTATATTTTATATTTTATATTTTATATTTTATATTTTATATTTTATATTTTATATTTTATATTTTATATTTTATATTTTATATTTTATATTTTATATTTTATATTTTATATTTTATATTTTATATTTTATATTTTATATTTTATATTTTATATTTTATATTTTATATTTTATATTTTATATTTTATATTTTATATTTTATATTTTATATTTTATATTTTATATTTTATATTTTATATTTTATATTTTATATTTTATATTTTATATTTTATATTTTATATTTTATATTTTATATTTTATATTTTATATTTTATATTTTATATTTTATATTTTATATTTTATATTTTATATTTTATATTTTATATTTTATATTTTATATTTTATATTTTATATTTTATATTTTATATTTTATATTTTATATTTTATATTTTATATTTTATATTTTATATTTTATATTTTATATTTTATATTTTATATTTTATATTTTATATTTTATATTTTATATTTTATATTTTATATTTTATATTTTATATTTTATATTTTATATTTTATATTTTATATTTTATATTTTATATTTTATATTTTATATTTTATATTTTATATTTTATATTTTATATTTTATATTTTATATTTTATATTTTATATTTTATATTTTATATTTTATATTTTATATTTTATATTTTATATTTTATATTTTATATTTTATATTTTATATTTTATATTTTATATTTTATATTTTATATTTTATATTTTATATTTTATATTTTATATTTTATATTTTATATTTTATATTTTATATTTTATATTTTATATTTTATATTTTATATTTTATATTTTATATTTTATATTTTATATTTTATATTTTATATTTTATATTTTATATTTTATATTTTATATTTTATATTTTATATTTTATATTTTATATTTTATATTTTATATTTTATATTTTATATTTTATATTTTATATTTTATATTTTATATTTTATATTTTATATTTTATATTTTATATTTTATATTTTATATTTTATATTTTATATTTTATATTTTATATTTTATATTTTATATTTTATATTTTATATTTTATATTTTATATTTTATATTTTATATTTTATATTTTATATTTTATATTTTATATTTTATATTTTATATTTTATATTTTATATTTTATATTTTATATTTTATATTTTATATTTTATATTTTATATTTTATATTTTATATTTTATATTTTATATTTTATATTTTATATTTTATATTTTATATTTTATATTTTATATTTTATATTTTATATTTTATATGTTTTTATTATTTTTTTTTGCTTTGCTGTCAATTTAATGTCGCACGTAAATTACGCATTTATGTTTACACGCCTAAATTGCTGCTGCCGCTTTTGCTCTGATGCCTAAAAGTATACAGTGGCATTTAGCAGGCAGCCATTAAGAATGGCGGCTTCACCTTCAAGGCTGCTAAATACTTCAACTGTTATTCACACATATACGCAAAATGTAGCCAAAAGGAAGAACATGTTTTTTATGTTCGGTCTACGCTGTTTTCTTCACTTACTACCACCCACCGCACCATCGCTGCCATTAGGCGGTTGTCACATTTAAAAAGCTGTTAAATTATATTTTTAGCAGCATTTTAGGCGCGCCTGATGTGCCTGCCATTATCAAGTGCACTGTGTAGGGTGTATGTGGCATCGAGTAGCACTCAGAAAAATGTTAACTCAACGTCGTTGTCGTCGTCTCTGTCGTCGCACATTGTGTAAATACTTTGACGTCTTAAGCCGTCAGTTGAAGTAAAGCATATAAATGCTTGGAGTCTCTTTAAAAAAAAGCAGCAACGATATTTATTTTTTTTTAGTTTCTTTAGTACAACCTATCCGTATAACAAAATTGTTCGTGCGTGCAATTTATTGTTTTTCGTGCTCGTTTTTTGTGTACACTTTGCTATTTGTAGCAACAAATTTGAGAACCTTTTTTTACGACTCCCTTTCTTTTTTGTCGCTTCCTGCAGGATTTATGTTGTTTTCGCTCTGTACCACAATGAAGGTCACGGTCAACCTAGGTCATTGCTTGCGGCCAGTACAAACGTGCGTAGCTACTACGTACTGTTGTTAAATAAAGTAAAAATAAAGAAAAAGTTAAAAAAGTTAAGAAAAAGTAAAGAAAAAAGTTATAGCTAATAATTTAGGCAAATAAGCTTTGAATTATTGAGTTGCCCATACTGCTGCATATTTTTAGGCAGTAAATTAAAATGTTAATTAGAAAATTTAAAAACACCGCAATATGTCTGTGTGCAATATACATAAACAGGTAGTTAAAATGTTATGAAATTATAAAATATGGAATGAGTACAAAAAAAATATTTCAAACATTTTTATAATGCCATATTTAGCACTTTTAATCAGAAAGATAGAAATAGCAGGTGTATATTATGAGAATTTTGGTGTTAGTGTATTTTTTGTACGAGAATCACAATTCCGATGTGTATTTGTGGAAGTCTATTTTGTCCAATTTATTTAGTCCAAATGTAAATAGCATTTATGTTTTACAAAAGACATGTTTTACTAAAGACGGAGTTAAACCAGTTGGGAAGGTTAGATCACATGGGAAATTTTAAAGTAGGTGTAATTATGATAGTTAGGATTATCAAAATTATAGTCGGTCTAAGCCGACTATAAATACCCTACACATATGTGTGGTTACCATTCAAAGTGATATATAGGTCACCAGGGTATACGAATCCTGAAAATAACTACAAACATTCAATCGCTGAAGAATTTCCATTCATTTGATACCCATATTTACAAATGGGTAGGTGTACCGAATTTCGATTTTTATTTTGTGAACCACAAGTATTTTCGACGGATAACATTATTATCATGTATTTGAGCATGATATCAATATATATTTGACCAAAAAAGTTTACCTAAGCACGTATACATAAAAATTGATCTTTATATGAACATTTTATATGAGGTATTTGAACATAAGTGGTCGGATCATAGGTCACAATGGACCGATCTCGCACATACAGCGTAGGTATATTAGTAATCTAAGTTATAAGTTTCATTTATCTAGCTCTTCAATTTTAAAAGCAGTGGGGATTTCAACAGACAGACGGACAGACAGACGGACAGACAGACGGACAGACAGACGGACATCGCTAAATCGACTCAGGAGGTCATGCTGATCAAGAATATATATACTTTTCCATACCGGAGATGCTTCCTTCTGGGTGTTACAAACGGCGTACCAAACTGAATATACCCTTTCACTCTTAGTGTAGGGTATAAAAATACTGTTCATAAGTTTTACTGTATAACCGTTTTCTATATAACAGTTTACTGTATAACAGTTTTACTGTATGACATTTTTACTGTATAACAAATTTACTGTATAACAGTTTTACTGTATAACAGTTTTACTGTATAACAGTTTTACTCTAAAAAAAGTTTTACTGTACACCAGTTTTCTTGTATAACAGTTTAACTTTACAAAAGTTTTACTGTATAACAGTTTTACTGTATAACAGTTTTACTGTATAACAGTTTTACTGTATAACAGTTTTACTGTATAACCGTTTTACTCTAGAAAAGTTTTACTTTACAAAAGTATTACTGTATAACAGTTTTACTGTATCACAGTTATATTGTATAACAGTTTTACTTTATAACAGTTTTACTGTATAACAAATTTACTGTATAACAGTTTTACTCTAAAAAAAAGTTTTACTGTACACCAGTTTTACTGTATTACAGTTTTACTGTATTACAGTTTTACTGTATAACAGTTTTACTGTATAACAGTTTTACTCCATAAAAGTTTTACTTTACAAAAGTTTTACTGAATAACAGTTTTACTGTATCACAGTTATATTGTATAACAGTTTTACTGTATAACAGTTTTGTTGTATAATAGTTTTACCATATAACAATTTCAAGTTTCACTGTTATACACTTTAATACTACAAAATACTAAAATAAAAAAAATGTTTCATATAAAAATGAAAAAAAATATATCTTAATATTGCATAAAATTTGAATTTTCTCTTTTATACAATATTTGATTTAACTTTTCTATAACTTATAGTTACTATTAAATTAAACAAAATGTTTGACAAGTATATGTTTTCTATAACTTTTGTATATTTCAAAGAAAGTTGCACAGAAAACTTGTCGCACTAGTTTGTGGTGTGGTGTTTGTCTTGCACAGTTTATAAATGTATTTTCCAAATACATATAAAATATACTAAGTATTTTGATTTCTGACGTTGAATGGTTTACATACTGCACAAAAGTTCAAAAACAAACCCAGAGGACATTGACAAACACTTATAGTTCCGTTCGTTTTATTCGTTTGTAAAACAAACCAATAAAAAATAACTGACCACAAAGTGAATTGAATGAAATACAAGTTTTGTGCAAAAATTCCTAAATAAACACTTACGACAAAATTGCAGAGTACAAACCAAATGTGAGTGGTTGAGTTGATTTTTGTTTATTTTTTGAGAATGTAAAGAAAAATATAATAAATTCAGTAAAATAAATATAAAAGAAACTTATTTAGCAATTTGAAAATACTTTTTTTTAAATTTTGAAAATATTATATAAAATATTATATATATTATAAAAAATAATTTTTTAATAGTTTAAACATTTTGATTTTACTGAAAATCGAATGAAAAGCACTTTAAACTTAAAGTACCTAAAAGTATGCTTCAATTTGTATTAAACGAAATTATAATAAACTCAATTAAATACTTAATTTAATAATTTATTTATAATTGCAAAAAAATAGCATTTTTAATTTCTAGAGCCTAAAAATAAACAACAATTAGTATTTAACATAATTATATTAAGCGCATTTATATATTAGAATTTAATACTTATTAGTTTTTTTTCTTTTATAAATCTGTAATATAAATATTTAATTTTAATTGTTTTAAATATTCAAATTTTGTTGGAAACTTGCTGAAGCATTTTTAACTTAAATTACCTAAAAGTATGCTTTAATTTATATTAAACTTAATTATAATATTAAATTAAATACTTGATACTTTTTTCAAAATATCTATATTAAAAAAAAATAATTTTAATTTTAAAAAAATGTAATTTAACTAAAATTCTAACTAAAAGTATTTTAGGTTAGAAATACCTAAAAGTATGCTTTTATTTTCATTACACAAAATTATAATAAATTCAATTAAATACTAAATTATGTAGTAAATAGTTTTTAATAAATTCTATAATAACTTTGTTTATTCACTAAATGCACGCACTATTTAATGCGCATTTAAAATCGCCTAAAATTAGTTCTAATTGAATTTTAGCATTTAAGTGCATTAAAAATATGCAGCAATATTTTATCATTTATTATATAAACTGAAATCACATTTTATTAAATGGCGCATTGTATTGATTTGCCATGTGTTCTAAATGGCAATTTCAAAAAATGCCTGCAACTATGCTTTAATTTTGATGATGTGATTTAAATATTAGCTTTGTACAAATACGCAGAACGCATGTTTTAAAAATTTAAATACTACAACAATTGTTTTGTTTAATTTTTTGTTTGTAGTTTTAACAGTAACAACAAAAATGAGAGCCTTTAAAAATAACAATAAAAACTAAAACTTAAATTATGGCCTGAAAGTATGCAAAATGAATTGGTAATTTTTATTTTATGTAATTTGAAAAACTTTCAAATGAATGAATTAAAAATGTACTATATATTATAGAAATGCATAAAAAACCATAATTACGAAAAACAGAATTGGAATTTTTTTGAAATTTTTATAAATTGTTTTGTTTTTTTATGATTTTTTAAGATTTAATTTTTTAATGAGCACCTAAAAATAGACAACAAGTTATTAATAAAATAAATATATATTTTTTAATACGCCCTAAAAGTAGACAACAATAATATGATACACATATTTTGAAAAAACATATTTTGTGAATAACCTGGAAACAGGCCATAAATTATTTATGAAATCATTATTTTTATGAATCATATGAAAATATGAAAATGAAATACTTTAAAGTAGGCAATAAGTTTACTGATTTTTTTTTTTAATAATACCTCAAAATATTTTGTACCCGAGCTGCACATCGGGGTTTTCTGTGTTATTTTTCTTAAATCATATATTTTCATTATATGTACTAAATAAAAGAAAAGTGTAATGAAACAATTTTGTGTGAATTATAGAAAAAATATTTAAAATTTATGCAATTTTTAATGTTCGACAACATAGCTATTCAAATACAAAAAATAAAAAATATTTTGAATTTTTGAAAATAACTCTAGGATTAATGAATTATTTAAATATTTGGATGATTTCAATTTAGCTATCCAATGATGTATCAAAGACGGGAGGGTGCGTATTTTAAAACTGTATATTAAATATATTATAAGGACTGCGTCGAATAAATTTGTCCGCTACAAAAATGAAAAAATCTAGAAATCTAGTAATCGAATTTTTATAGAATAAAATATTTTAGTTTGCAAATTATTTTTAGATTAAAAAAAAAAATGTAAAAAACCAGAAATTAATATTTTTAATAAAAAGTTTTAATTTTTCCAGAACCCCTTCCATTAATGTTGTAATGGTACTGCCCGACACCCTCACAGCTGCTGAAGACCACTTTCTTTGGTCTTTGGTCTTGAAGGTCTTTGGCCACTTTTTTTGTTGTCTTCATCTCCCTTTTTACTAAAGCCCAGTATCTCTCAATCGGCCTGAGTTCTGGACAGTTTGGTGGATTGGCTTCTCTAGGCACCAAAATCACTGCATTTTGTTGGATCCACTCTAAGGCCGTGTTGCTGTAGTGACATGAAGCGAGGTCAGGCCAAAAAAATGTGGACACTTCATGTTGGCGTAAAAATGGAAGCAATCTCTTTTGCAAGCATTTCTTCACATATATTTCGCTATTAATTGTACCCGATGTCACGAATGAGCTGCTCCTTTTTCCACAACTGCAAATTGCCTGCCAAACAAGGAATTTCTTTGGGAATTTTGTCATTTTTTTTTTATTTGAATTTTTCAGCGACATTTCCTCGAGAATCGGCTGTATAAAATTCCTGCCCAGGTAGCTGAGAAAAGTCCGCTAAAACATAAGTTTCATCGTCTATTATGCAGCAATCGAATTTTTTAAAAAAATCTTTGTTCAGCTTTTTAGCTCGTTGTTTTGCGGTTTCATTCTTGACGGCATTTCTATCCGGAACTTTTTGGACCTTGTACGTCTTCAGCCCAGCTTCTTTCTTAGTCCTGCGCACGAAAGATTCTGAGCAATCCGCCTTTCTCGCCAATTTCCTTCCGGATATGCTTGGATCTTTCTTTAAAATATTCACAACCTTCTTCGACTTTTCACGTTCATGTGGCCCTTTTTTTTACCAGAACCTTTCTTCCGATCAATACTCAGGTCTTCCTTAAAGCGGTGGATAACGCGAGAAATGGTCTTAGGGTTAGCCCCTACCTCCTTGGCAATTTTTTTAAAAGACCAACTAGGTTGTTTTTGAAAAATTTTAATTATATTTTCTCGCACTTCCACTTCGTTTGCCATTTTCGCGTTAAATAAATTTTGTATTGACTATAACTGACACAAATTATTTTCAGCCATTTAATTTAGAGCTACTATGATCAAATTTTTTTAATTTGAATCTTGCAATAGCACATTATGGGAAGATATGTAACGGACAATTTTATTCGACGCAGTCCTTAGAAAAAATAATATTCACTGCTTAAAAGAAAAAACTTTAAATATGAATAAATTTAATTTTTAAAATTTGTTCATCTTATTTTGATGGAGTACAACAAATTATACCCAAGAGTGTCCAGGCTATTGTTTATATATGTTACAGCTACATATGTACTCTCTATAAAACAATAAAAAACCATTAAGAAAATGGAGTCCAACTATTTTTTGTTTGTATTTTGTAGAGTGTTTTCTCAATTTCAAAACTGGACATCTTCTTTAAAATATTCACAACCTTCTTCGACTTTTCACGATCATGTGGGCTTTTTTACCAGAACCTTTCTTCCGATCAATACTCAGGTCTTCCTTCTCAAGTGTGTGCGCGAAATTTTATTAAAAATGATCAGCATTTGTAAAAAGAGAACGTTTTATAAATCATAATAAATAAAAATTTATCCCACAGCCATATATTTAAAATTTTACAAAGGCCTTATAAGTTGATAGGCCCTTAAATATATCTGCAATTCTTCATTCAAAATCTTATAAGAATGCATAGCGTATGTCAGTTTACAATACCTGCTGAAGTAGATTTCGGTTATCAGGACGAGTAGATGCTGCAAAATTAATTTGAGTGGTTTGAAAAAACACTAATAAAATAAATGATAAAAAATATAATTAGTCCGGAATTAACATGATAATTTTGTCAGATAAAGCTTTGGCATATTATGTCGACGCAAGATAACTTCACATACATAAAAGCAGACCAAAAAGTGGTATATAAAAGGAGTATATACTGTATTCCTGTCATATTACTCAGTTAGAAATTTCAAAAATTATAATTAATTTTTTATAACATAAAAATTACCATATGTCATTTGTAACTCAATTACATGTTAATCGCATTCAATACAACATATAAAAACAAAAAAATAATTTTGTTCAGCATGATTTGAATTTTTAGTGAACAATTGAATTTTTAGTGAAAAATTGAATTTTTAGTGATAAATTTAATTTTTAGTGAAAAATTGAATTTTTAGTGAAAAATTGAATTTTTAGTGAAAAATTGTACTAGACGAACCACTGCTTTGGTTTAATGTTTGCTCTTGATGTGGTTTTTGCGTTAGCTTTTTTTTTTAATATTATGTCTTATTTTTGAATTTTGTTTTTATTTTTATCTATTTTTCGTTGTTATTTGTGTTTTTTTGTCTCCTTTTTTTTGTTTTGTGCTTTTTCATTTGTGTTTGATTTTTTGTATTTGGTTTTGTTGTGTTTTGCTATTGTTTTTGTTTTGCTTTGTTGCTTTTGGTTTGTGTTTTTATTTCTGCTTTTTTTGTATTTTTATTTTGTTTTTTGTGTTAAAGATTTTTCTAATGTTTTTGCTTATCGTTTTGAGTTAATGCTTTTGTTTTATGGTTTTGATTTTGCTTTTTATTTTGTTTTTTTATTTGTGTTTATTTTTTGGATTTATTTTTGTTAATTTGTGTCCTTTATTTTTTGTGTCTTTGGTTTAATTTTTGCTTTTGATATTGTTTGTTGTTTTGTTTTTTTATTGAATATTTGTTTTTCTGTTTTTCTATTTCTCATTTTTATTTGTGTTTTTGTTTGTCTTCTGTTTTTTTTTTTTGTTTTTTTTTTTTGTTTTTTTGGTTTTTCATTTGTGTTTGCTTTTTCATGGTTACTTTTTCATTGTTGCCTTTTCATTGTTGTGTTTTTGCTATTGTTTTAACGTTTTTGTTTTGTCTTTTGTGTTTTAGTTTTTGATTTTTTTTTATATTTTGCATTTGGATTTTGTGTTATAAATTTTGCTGATGTTCTTGCTTTTGTTATTGAGTTTATGCTTTTATTGTTGAGTTTATGCATTAGTTTTTGTGTTTTGATTTTGTTTTTGATACTTTTATCCGTAATTACTTTTATTGTTTTTGCTTTTGTTTTAGTGTTTTTGCTTTTGTGTTTTTCCTTTTGTTTTTTGCTTTATTTTTTTGTGTTTTGCTTATGTTTCTGTTTTTGCTTTTGTTTTTGTGCTTTTGTTTTGTATTTTTGATTTTGTTGTTGCTTTTTTTGTCTTTGGTTTTTACTTAATTTTCTGGTATTTGATTTTGTGTTTTGCTGTTGATTTTTTTTAGTTTTGTTTTTGTGTTTTTGATTTTACTAATTTTTACTATTTTTTTGATTTTGTTTTGGCTTTGTTTCGTCTTTGTTTCGTGCTTTGAATTTATGCTTTTGTTTTTGATTTTGTATTTTTTTATTTTTTTTTTTATTTGAGTTTTTTGTTTCATTGCTAAGCAGATGAATTGGTGTAAGTGCCGAGTTATGTCGTTTTGAAAGTTAAGGTTGTATGAGCGCTATCACGCCCCTGTGTACAATCCCACCCACATATAGCCTAGGTCACCCTCCGGATTCTATAGTATTCTGGTGCAAAATTTCAGTCAAATCGGTTGTTAGACGTGATTCTGGAACAAATAGACAGATAGACGGACCAAGAGTCTTTTTTATTAGAGATTAAATCACCAAATATTACCTACATGAAAATTATATTTTAAGCATGAATAGACAAAATTTAAGTTGAAAATTTTAAAAATTATTTTATTCTATTATTTTTATTTATAAAGCTTTTTGTTAAATCTCTGCAATTAGATATTTCTATTACTTATATTTATTGCATTTGAAAATAATGTTATTTTCTTTAATATTATGTACTGCAAAACGCATTAAGCACGAAAAACTATTTATCTTATATTGTTGTCCAGCAAATTTTCTCTATTAATAATTGAAACGAAAATTGCCTGCCCAAAACTCAAACTTAATTGAATATAGCTGTTTTGCCAGAAGCAGTTTCGACAAGAAACAACAAAAATAAATACGAAAATATAACAAATATTGGACGCTAGGGAAGCATTTTCATCAATCAAAGAAGAATTCGGGTGGCTGAGAAGAATCTGCCCTGCCATCCATACATCCACCAGCTACAATAAAACAACAATATTTTCGATCTTTTTCCGCATAGCTTTCCACCTCACTTCTCTCCCTTTCTCCGTCACTCTCGTTTAGCAAACTTTTCAATGTTCAAAATGTTGAGCGTTGCAAGTTAATTGAATTTATTGGTTAATGTATTGGCAACACTTTGATGTTGCCTCCGAAATATTTCACTTAATATTTCACGGATTTTCCGTGCATCGATTTGTCACGAATACAGACACAGTCACGAACATATTTGCCAAAATTCAGAACACACACACCTCATCCTCATCAATATGTATTGCCTATTTTTAAGCTGTTCAAGTTCGATGGCGCAAAATGACGACCGATTGTTGACAGGTGACAAACGATGTCTTTGGCGGCGATGTTTTTTTGTGTTGCTTTTAAATAAAATGGCGGCTAATGCAAAGTCAACATAGTTGATTTGTGACAGATGGTGGTGGTGGTGAATAGCGCAGTGTGTTGAGTATAGAGTTTTATTTAAAAATGGTGTTGTCAATATTGGTGAAGTGGGTGATGTTTTCGATAGTGACTTAAGTGGTTATGAGAGATTTTAGACAACATTTTTATTATATATGACTTTGATATTATGGTTAATATTGTCTTAAAGGTGGTGAGTTTAAAAAAGTTGAGTTTTAATAAGGTGAATTTCGTAAAAAGTGATTATTTGAGGTAGTGAATTATTGAAGAAAGTGAGTTTTGAATTAGTCGATTTTGTAGAAATTGTATTTTGTAAAAGTGCATTTTTCAGATGGCGCGATTTTTAAAAAATGTATTTTGACGAAATATGTTACGAGAAAATGGTTTTTTTACTATATTTCATTTATTTTATTGCAGTTTATTATTGAGGAAATCTCTATTTAAAAAAAGCGTGAATACCATTAATGTGTTAAGTGGCTGTAATTGTAATTTTATAATGTTTTTCAATTACTTTTTATGTTTTTTTAATTTTTCATTATATTTTTTATTTAATTTTCTTAATGTACAACGCACTTAAGGCAGGGTAGCTTTCTTCTGCAGCCAAAGTGATTCAATTCAATTTAGTTTGCTACTGTGATTCAATTTGTGGCACACAATGAAATTTCATGGGATTTTTATTGAGGCGCAGCACACATAATGAAGAGTTTCAATAGATGGTTATAGAATTAAGTGTGCGTTAGTTAAGTAGTTGATAAATTTAAATGAAAAATTAAAAATATTAATTTTAATTTTTACTGAAAATTTAATTTTTAGTAAAAATTTTAATATTTAGTGAATTATTTAATTTTTAGTGAAAAATTGAATTTTTAGTGAAAAATTGAATTTGTAACGAAGTTTCTCGGGCTGAGGTATACTCGCCGGTTTTGTCCAGGGTTCGTTTACAGAAAAATAGATAAATGAAAAGATTAGTTTTATTTAAGTATTGTTATTCAGTTTCTTTATTGTCCCTTCAGTGGGTTTAATATTTTATTCGCTATTTTATAATACTTATTCGAGCTTAATACTAGTTTGGCGAGTTAATGCCTCGATCCGCTATTAATACGTTTGGGGAGTTAATGCCTCCAGCCGCTATAATAAAATACTTATTAAATCTTAAAGTAACTTAATACTAGTTTGGCGAGTTAATACCTCGATCCGCTATAACTACAATTGGGGAGTTAATGCCTCCAACCACTACTTCCTACTCTTAAAGTAACTTAATACTAGTTTGGCGAGTTAATGCCTCGATCCGCTATAACTACAATTGGGGAGTTAATGCCTCCAACCACTACTTCCTACTCTTAAAGTAACTTAATACTAGTTTGGCGAGTTAATGCCTCGATCCGCTATAACTACAATTGGGGAGTTAATGCCTCCAACCACTACTTTCTACTATTTGGGGAGTTAATGCCTCCAACCGTTACTACTACATTTGGGGAGTTAATGCCTCCAACCACTATAACTACAATTGGGGAGTTAATGCCTCCAACCGCTACTACTACATTTGGGGAGTTAATGCCTCCAACCACTATTACTACGAGTTTGATGTGTACGAGGTCGTCGCCAGCATCGAACTCCTGACTGCTGCAATTGTGTCTCCTTTTATACTCTTTCTTGTGTCGATCGCCGTGTGCTTTGTTGTTGCGTAGTCTATGCAGTTGTTGTTGCTTCATTTGATGTTGTTGCATTACAGCCTATGCTTGCGTATACTTGATGCTTATGCGTAGCGTTGTTGTTGCTTCATTTGATGTTGTTGTATTACAGCCTATGCTTGCGTATACTGGATACTTATGCGTAGCGTTGTTGTTGCTTGCGGGATTGCTGCAAGTGCGTGAAATTGTTCTTGTTTGTGGTATTGTTGCGCGTACGTAGAATTGTTGTTGTCGTACTTAGCAATAACTGCAATTAATTAAATTATTAATCTAATTTAATTCAGATAAAAAATATGTGGGTACAAATTTGGGTCACACAAATTTGTGTCCTCACATCCTCCCCTTACTTCGGTTAAAAATTGTTACATACGTGGTCGATCTATATTTTAAATAATAAAATATATTTAAAAATGTCTTTTTCTGAACTGGTACGTTAGTAACACTATTTATTTTGCTGAGTGTATCCCATCGTTAAGCAGCTGATTCTCCATTTTGGCGTGGGTGACGTATCAGCACGTGGTGCCAGCTGATCTATATCGTCATGTTGGCTCAACTGATAGTTTTCTACAGTTTCGGAACACTTCCAAAAATGACAGGTAATCTGAAAACTAAAAATTTGTTAACTTAAATATGATTTGCCGTATGAACATTTTTGGCCATTCGATTTTCCACACAAGAGCGTTTATTCGTGAACTTCTACCTGTAGTTTAAAAATAAGACGTGGAGGTTTATGAACGGTAATTTTTCCCCGTAACGTCCATTTTCTTAGCGGTGTTACTATTTCTTGGCGTTTGTACCTGCCGCCATTAATGATGACAACTCTTATACTTTTCGCGTTTCAATATATTTTGGACAACGCTCTCTTTGTTTACGGTAATTTCATCGTAACTTTCATGGGGACTTTATATTCTATTTAGGAACATCTGCGTAACGCGAAACATTTTTGTTTCGCCATACTCGCGTTCGGACGCGTTTTGACCTCTGATCCTTGTCTTTTGTGATTTCGCCGTACTGTTTATTTCTGTAACCTATTTTGTGGCAATGTTTATTTACGGTATTTTTATCGTGTGAAATTATGCCATTTGTGTATAAATCATCGTGCCGATGCGTAATATTGCTGCAGTGCGCGTGTATCTCATTGTCTGTGCGTACGGTATTTTCACCGTTTTGCTCTAACGTTGCTGATTTTCCTGTGCTGCTCGCTCCATATTTCGGCGTACAATTGTAAATACCTCTCGTAATTGCTCACTTTTACCATCAGGTGTTTGATGATCATGACCAGTGCCAAACGTGCACTCATCATATAATGCTTTTGGGAGACGGGGCTCGCGTCCTTGTATCAAATACGCCGGACTGTAGCCAGTGGTTTCGGATACGCTCGTATTTATTGCTAGTGACAGCTCTGGGAGCAGTTCATCCCAGAGTCTTTGATTTTCTCCTGCAAACTGTGCAATCATCGTCTTGACTGTTCTGTTTGCTCTTTCTGTCGGATTTTCTTGCGGAGTGTATGGCGCCGTAAATTGATGTTTCACGCCCATTTCAGCCAAGAACTTTCGAAACATTCGACTTGTAAATTGTGTCCCGTTGTCGGTAATTAGCACCTTCGGTACTCCAAATCTCGCCAGTATTCTTTCTCTGAAGGCTTTGCAGAGTGTTTCGCTGGTTGCTTTTCGTAGCGGTACCATCTCCGTCCACTTTGAAAACTTGTCGAACATGACCAGCATCATGGTGTTGCCATGTTTTGATCTTGGCAATGGTCCAACGAAGTCCGCACATAGCATGGCCCAGGGCTCTTCTGCTATTTTCGTCAACATCTTCCCCACCGGTTGTTGTTGGCTTGCTTTATACTTTTGGCACGCCTCGCAACACCGCACGTATTTACTAACCTGGCGGAACATTCCAGGCCAGTAGTACCTGTTAGCTATGCGTGCGATCGTCTTCCTTACCCCAAGATGCCCTGCGGTCGGTCCGTCGTGATTCTCTCTGAGTACTCTATCCCTCTGATAACTCGGCACACACAGTTTCCACGGCGCGCAGTCTTCGTCACCATTCTGTCTTGGTATGTGGCGGTAAAGATGACCTTCTTCAAACACATAATCAGCGTATTTTTCTGGTTTCGCTTTCACTTCTGCTATGCGCTGTTCTAGCCACGCGCATCTTTTCTCGTATTCATCAGTAATTGTGCCAAGAGTTGCCAATGGTTGCCGCGAGAGCGCGTCTGCTACCACATTCAGCTTACCTTTTCGATATTGAATGTCGAATGTGTGCTGCTGCAGTTCTAACGCCCATCGCGCTATCCGTCCTGATGGACTTTCTATGCTGTTTAACCACTTCAGCGATAGATGATCAGTTATTACCGTGAATGCGTAACCCTCCAAGTATGGACGCATCTTCCGTATTGCCCAAATAATTGCTAAACACTCTTTTTCTGTGGCGGAGTAATTTAACTCGGCTTTACTCAGACGCCTGCTAGCGTAAGCAATCACTCGTTCTGTATTTTCAAACACTTGGGTAAGGACTGCGCCTAGCCCGTAGTCGCTCGCATCTGTCTGCAATGTGAATCGCTGGTTAAAGTCTGGACACGCCAGTAAAGGTGCTTCCGTCAGTCTCGCCTTAAGCGCTTCGAATGCTTCTTGCTGTGCACTTTCCCATTTCCAGTGCTTACCCTTGCGTAACAGTGACGTCAAAGGGTGGACGACGTCCGCAAATTCTGGCACGAAGCGTCGGTACCATGACGCAATTCCCAGACATCGTCGTAGTTCTCGTACATTTGTTGGTGGCTGTAGTTCTTTAATCGCTGCTATCTTGTCTGGATCGGTGTGTATTCCTTGATCGCTCACCACGTGACCAAGGTATTTTAGCTCACTTCGGAAAAATTCACACTTTTCGGCATTGAGTCTCAGGTTTGCCTTCCTGAGTCGTCTGAATACTTCTTTTAGGTTCTCCAGATGCTCTTCGAACGTGTGCCCTGTCACGATAATGTCGTCTAAGTAGGCGAATGCGTGCGGTTCCATCTCTGCCCCAATTACTTGATCGAGAGCTCGTTGGAACGTAGCTGGGGCCGAATGTAGGCCAAACGGCATCACGCGCCACTGAAAGAGACCACGTCCAGGTACGGTAAACGCCGTGTACTGTTTGCTGCTCTCCTCCATGGGTATTTGCCAATAACCGTTCTTCAAGTCTAAACTGCTGATGAATTTTGCGTCGCGCAGACGGTCTAAAATATGTTGTATGCGCGGTAGGGGGTAAGCGTCGGGGACTGATCGTGCGTTAAGTTGACGATAGTCAACGCACAGCCTCCATTGTCCTGTCTTTTTCTTCACCAAGACGATTGGTGCGCTATGAGGACTATGTGACGGTTCTATGCATCCTTTATTGATCAATTCATCTATTTCTTTGTCTATTATCGCCTGCATTGCCGGATTTTTCGGGTAGTACCGCTGCTTAATCGGGCGATCATCATGCATCACAATCTTGTGTACCGCTATGTCGGTGACTCCTTTTAATTCGTCAAATGCTTTCAGCTCTTGTTTCAAAAATTCTTGCACACGCTGATCTCTATCTTTACTCAGCGTGTTTCCTCCACGTCGCACTTTCATCGGAGTGCCTATCTGCGCGCTTGCATCCTCATTATGTTTTTGTTCTGTAAAGGCGACATTAACTTCGTCGTACCTGTTTACTGAATTTACCCTCTCGTCTTCGTTGTTTCTAGCGTGTTCATCTGGGCTGTTGCAGACGCTTGTACTTTCGTCTTTATTTATCTGATCCTTAATGTTGTTACATGTGGCAGTGCAAACATCTTCTGTGGCCACGTGCTCATCCCGGCTGTTGCACGCGCCTTCGCTGGCTTCCGCGATGGAACATGTACATACTTCATTTTCTCTTCTCACTGAATGGACTGGAATGGAAAAGTTGCCATATCGCAGCTCCACTCCAAACAATGCTAGTGAATCAACACCCAAGATTAATTGGTCACATGCGTTTCTCAGTACCAGTAGCGTGATTACGCAGCGCTTTTCTCCTAATGTGACTTCTACTTCCATTTCTTTATTAACATGCTGTACTGCTCCGTCGGCCATCTGTACTGTTGTGCGTACCATACGCGTCCTTGCCATGTCGGTGATTTTCGTAGCGAATCTTTCGTTTACGAAACTTCTCGTTGCGCCTGTGTCTATTATCGCTTCTGTTTCTTCGCCACCCAGGTATACTGTAGCGAAGATGCGACCGTGTTTTACGGCAAAAGGGTTGATTAATTCCGCGCTCTGTTCATTGGTCCGCCCGTCACCTCTTGCCTCTGACGGGTACCGCGGGTGTTTTCCGGACGGCGACAACAATCAAACGTGTGGACATTGCGCCGACCACACTCCCAGCAGAACATCACCTGTGGATTTCTACAACCACGTGACATGTGTCCACTGCTACCACATCGATGACACGCCGTCCGTGGATTTATTGGCGCGAACGGATTATCGTGCCTTTGACTATTATATGCTTCTGATATCGGATCTTCTCGAACTTGAAAATGTCGCTCTTTTTGCCTTGGCTGTGGGACGGCTCGGGTGGGCTCCTTTTCGTCGCGAAGTACCTCGTATTCTTTTGCCATCTCGGTTAACTCCTCTAGACTTGTAAAATCTTTTCGCCGAATGTATAATCGATAGTCCTGCAGACTGTTGCGATATATTCTGTCTAGCTGCTGCGTAGCGTCGTAATCTGCGTGGCTCATCACGTCTAGCATAGCAAGCACGTAGTCACTAAACGACTCCCTTTGTCGTTGGCGTCGCTGTCGGATCTCGTCTTCTATACCTTCAAAGTAGTGAGGTGGCAGGAAAAATTTAAGTAGATCACTCTTGAAGGTTCTCCATTCAACCCATTGTCGATTGCTTCTGCGAAACCATATCAATGCCTTATCGCGTAGTAATTCAGCCATGTAAAGCGGCAACTGGTCGATGCAAACGTTATACATCTGGGCCAGTTCTTCTACGCGTTCGATAAACGCTATCGGATCTCGGCCACCCTCATACTTTACCGACCATCTCCTTACCTTGTCAATAACAGACTGCATGTACATGTCTCGTATGAACTCATCATTTGTCGTAGGCATCATCGGTGGTTGTTGCGCCATCGGTGGCTGGTGCATAGTCGTTGGCTGCTGCCAGTATCCTGCTGGTGTACCTTGAGTTGGTTCTGTGGTGAACTGTGGACGCGTCTGTTCTGTTGATCGAACTGTTGACACCAAGAAACGATTATACCCAGTCGATATCGTTGGAACGTTTAACTGCTGCGGTGCTGCGGCTGATGTTGATGGTAACTGCAGCTGTGGTGGTATCGGAAGTGGGCTTGGTGACCTACTTCTTGGATGTAACGCCTCTAACTCTTCCAAGCGAGCGATAATTTCTGGCTTCAGTTCCTCACTTTTCACAAATGTCGAAAAACGTTTTCGTAGTTCATCGACGGTGCCTACATCTTCAAATCCGAACTCTTCGGCGTAACTAATAAGTTCGTCCTTACGAAGATCCTTAATCCATGAAGTCTTTACCATCTTGATATTTTCCTTTTCTATTATTTATTGTACTCTATCTTCACAGTTTTCTTCACTTTTAAATTCAGTATTTTATTTTTCTCCAATTTTTTTTCTTTAATTTTATTCAACTTCACTTTCCTTTGTATTTTATATGTTAATTATTTTCTTCTTTACTTTCGCTGAACCAAACAATTATGTGCTCGTTGCAGATTAAACAAATTTGAGATTCTAGAAAATAATCGTTGAAGCAATCCAGATGAAAATTATGGCTACACAATGTTGTTACGATGAGTTCATTTTCGTTGATTTCGTTGTTGCAAATCTTGCAAATCATATTTCGAGGACTCGAAGTGTCCATTTTAATTACAGCTACTTACTTTTAATTTTCCAAAACTTATTAAAGTCCCTGCTCGGGCGCCATCTGTAACGAAGTTTCTCGGGCTGAGGTATACTCGCCGGTTTTGTCCAGGGTTCGTTTACAGAAAAATAGATAAATGAAAAGATTAGTTTTATTTAAGTATTGTTATTCAGTTTCTTTATTGTCCCTTCAGTGGGTTTAATATTTTATTCGCTATTTTATAATACTTATTCGAGCTTAATACTAGTTTGGCGAGTTAATGCCTCGATCCGCTATTAATACGTTTGGGGAGTTAATGCCTCCAGCCGCTATAATAAAATACTTATTAAATCTTAAAGTAACTTAATACTAGTTTGGCGAGTTAATACCTCGATCCGCTATAACTACAATTGGGGAGTTAATGCCTCCAACCACTACTTCCTACTCTTAAAGTAACTTAATACTAGTTTGGCGAGTTAATGCCTCGATCCGCTATAACTACAATTGGGGAGTTAATGCCTCCAACCACTACTTCCTACTCTTAAAGTAACTTAATACTAGTTTGGCGAGTTAATGCCTCGATCCGCTATAACTACAATTGGGGAGTTAATGCCTCCAACCACTACTTTCTACTATTTGGGGAGTTAATGCCTCCAACCGTTACTACTACATTTGGGGAGTTAATGCCTCCAACCACTATAACTACAATTGGGGAGTTAATGCCTCCAACCGCTACTACTACATTTGGGGAGTTAATGCCTCCAACCACTATTACTACGAGTTTGATGTGTACGAGGTCGTCGCCAGCATCGAACTCCTGACTGCTGCAATTGTGTCTCCTTTTATACTCTTTCTTGTGTCGATCGCCGTGTGCTTTGTTGTTGCGTAGTCTATGCAGTTGTTGTTGCTTCATTTGATGTTGTTGCATTACAGCCTATGCTTGCGTATACTTGATGCTTATGCGTAGCGTTGTTGTTGCTTCATTTGATGTTGTTGTATTACAGCCTATGCTTGCGTATACTGGATACTTATGCGTAGCGTTGTTGTTGCTTGCGGGATTGCTGCAAGTGCGTGAAATTGTTCTTGTTTGTGGTATTGTTGCGCGTACGTAGAATTGTTGTTGTCGTACTTAGCAATAACTGCAATTAATTAAATTATTAATCTAATTTAATTCAGATAAAAAATATGTGGGTACAAATTTGGGTCACACAAATTTGTGTCCTCACAAATTTATAGTGTAAAATTGAATTTTTAGTGAAAAATTGAATTTTTAGTGAAAATTTGAATTTTTAGTGGAAATTTGAATTTTTAGTGAAAAATTGAATTTTTAGTGAAAATTAGAATTTTGAGTGAAAATTTGAATTTTGAGTGAAAATTAAAATTTTGAGTGATAAATTAAAATTTTGAGTGATAAATTTTAATTTGAGTAAAATTTTGGAATTTGAGTGAAAAATCATATTTTGAGTAAAAATTTAAATTTTGAGTGAAAATTAAATTTTGAGTGAAAATTTAAATTTTGAGTAAAAATTTAAATTTTGAGTGAAAATTTAAATGTTGAGTGAAAATTTAAATTTTGAGTGAACATTTAAATTTTGAGTGAAAATTTAAATTTTTAGTAAAAAAAAATATTTTGAGTAAAAATTTGGAATTTTAAGTGAAAATTTGAATTTTGAGTGAAAATTAAAATTTTGAGTGATAAATTAAAATTTTGAGTGATAAATTTTAATTTGAGTAAAATTTTGGAATTTGAGTGAAAAATCATATTTTGAGTAAAAATTTAAATTTTGAGTTAAAATTTAAATTTTGATTGAAAATTTAAATGTTGAGTGAAAATTAAATTTTGAGTGAAAATTTAAATTTTGAGTGAAAATTTAAATTTTGAGTGAAAATTTAAATGTTGAGTGAAAATTTAAATTTTGAGTGAAAATTTTAATTTTGTGTGAAAATTTTAATTTTGAGTGAAAATTTAAATTTTGAGTGAAAATTTAAATTTTGAGTGAAAATTTAAATTTTGAGTGAACATTTAAATTTTGAGTGTAAATTTAAATTTTTAGTAAAATTTGTATTTTGAGTAAAAATTTGGAATTTGATTGAAAAATCAAATTTTGAGTAAAAATTTTGAATTTGAGTGAAAAATCAAATTTTGAGTAAATTGAATATGAACAGAAAATTTTTTTTATAGAAAATTTGAATTTAGAGTTAAAATTAAAATTTTGAGTGAATATTTGAATTTTAAGTGAACATTTGAATTTTGAGTGAAAATTTAAATTTTGAGTAAACACACAATTTAAATTTTCACTTATAATTCAAATTTTTTGGTGAAAAATTTAATTTTTAATAGACTTTCAGTAAAATGTTGTATTTTTAGGTAAAATTTAAATCTTGACTAAAAATTTTAATTTTTATTAAAAATTAAAAATTTTATTAAAATATTTATTTTTTTTTGCTGAAAAATTTAACTTTTTGTGAAAATTTCATTTTTAGTGTAAAATTTGTACGTGAAAATTATTTCTATTTTCCATAATTTATAATTAATATATTTAAATATGTTATTAAATACTCGATTTTTTTTATCTTTGCAGAACATTCCACAGCATTAAACAAACAACACAGAAATAATTAAAAAGATTTGAAATCTCAAAAAATCCAACCACATTAAATCAAATACAAAGCAACAAAAATGTAAATTTACAACAACAACTGTCAGCGTATTGAATACAGTTTACACACTGCAATCCAATGTTGCCACCCTGCTGAAAAAAAGAAACACCGTAAGTGTTACCACTTAGTCAGACGCAGCTCGTCTGCAAACTGCAACGAACTTTCGCTGTTGCCAGTGGCAACGTGAGAACACGTTCACGCCGCTCCCGCCGACGCTGACGCCGACGTCGCCGTCATGACCAAGAAATACGAATTCGATTGGATAATTCCGGTGCCGCCGGAACTGACGACCGGCTGTGTCTTCGATCGCTGGTTCGAGAATGAGAAGGAGACCAAAGAGAATGATTTTGAGAAGGATGCGCTCTTCAAAGTTGACGAGTACGGGTTCTTCTTGTACTGGAAGAGTGATGGCAGGGTAGGTAGATGGCATGAATTTGATTAGGATTAAATAGTATTAATATTTAATACAAATTCGTTTATGTTTGCAGGAAGGCGACACCATTGAGCTGTGTCAAGTGAGCGACATAAGAGCCGGCGGCACGCCGAAGGTGAGACAAATCATTACTTTTTCAAAAATGAACCAATTTTCAACTAATTTAATTATTAAAGAAATAATTTGAGGATTTTGAGAAAATATGAATTTTAAGAAAGAATAAAAATTTTCAAAATTAGGATTAAAATTAGTGAATAATTAATTTTTTGATGAAAAAAGTGTACAGAAATTTTACTTTTTAGTTAAAAATTCGATTTATATCAAAGGCCTAATTTTAAAGTAAGGAAAATTCTAATTTCATACAACCTAAATCTCTCGTTTACAATATTCCCAATGTAATCTAAATAGAGAAAACCCTGTACAGTGTCAACAACCACACCATCTATCCACTCACTCCAGCCTTCCTCACGTTACACCTATAAAAAAACCTATGCTATGCCAACTTAATTTTTGGTCGACATTAAAATCCTATTAATTTTAAACAAAAACCAACAAAATTGTGTTAGACAAACGACTACAAAATGCCACCCTTGTTATCCTTAGTTACCAGAAGTACTCAGCAACCCCAACCATTTCAACAACCATCTACTACTCCATCTTCTTCTCAAACATTCTTTCTGTACTACTTCGTTTTCTTCTTCTACACCACCTTTCCCTTCTTCATTTACTTCAACTTTAACCTATTTCGCATTCACCCTACTTCCCCCGCCCCCATTCAAGTTATTTTCGCCAACACATTCCGTGAAACCGCTTTCATCTCAACATTGGCATTTCTTAGTTTGCTCTGACTATTTAATGCATTTTGTATCCCCTCTTCGCACTTGCTGTTTGTTCTGTTTGTTGTCATATTTTAATAACTTCCCACAGACACGCATCAAAATTATATGTTGACCCCTCAGTACAGTCTTCAAATATTCTTTGTTACTTTAAAATCCTCAGTTCACAAAGTAAATTGAATTTTTAAAATTACTTCAGAGTTTTTTTATTCTATTGAGGAATCTTAAAAATTATGTAAAAATAGCAATTTTAACTAATATTCTGTTATACAGCCTTCTTAGAGCCACTTAATCTTTGTAATCTCAGATTTAAATTGAAAAAATAAATTAAAAATAAATAATACCGAATTATACGATATTTTGTATGCTTTTTGCCTTTGTGCAAATGCTGAAAATTATGTAAAATTGTAAAATAATCTCATTTTTACTTATACAGCCTTAATAGAGCTGCTTAAAGCGGCAATTACTTTAATAAACATTTAAAAAAAATATGATTTGAAGTTCAAAAAAATAAATTTAAAATTTAAAAATAAATCTGAAATATATTGTTAAGCTTTGTTTTCTCGCTAAAATTATAAAAAAAAATATGTTAAAATATGAAATAAACTAATTTTTGCGTATACAGGCTTAATAAAGCATCGTAAAGCGACACTTTTACAAACATTTTTAAAAATATAATTTTAAATTCGAGTTAAATTTAAAAGTGAATCTTAAATATATTGTAGAGTTTTGTTTTCTTGCAAATTAATAAAAATATAAAATCAACTAATTTTTGCTTATGCAGCCTTAATAGAGCAATGTAAAACGCGACTTTAACAAACATTTTTAAAAATATAATTTTAAATTCGAGTTAAATTTAAAAGTGAATTTGAAATATGTTGTAGATTTTTGTGTTCTTGCAACAATTAAAAAAAAGTATGTAAAAATATAACAACAACTAATTTTTGTTTATACAACCTTAATAAAGCATTGTAAAGCGTCACTTTAAGAAACATTTTTAAAATTAAAATATAAAATTCGAGATAAATTCAAAAGTGAATCTGAGATTGTAGAAATAAATTCAAAAGTGAATCTGAGATTGTAGAAATAAATTCAAAAGTGAATCTGAGATTATAGAGCTTTGTTATCTTGCGAAAAAAATATCTAAAAATATATTAACTAATTTTTTTATACAGCCTTAATAGAGCATTGTAACATTTTTAAAATAAAATTTAAAATTCAAGATAAATACAAAAGTGAATCTGAAATATGTTATACAGCTTTCTTTTCTATCAAAAATTATAAAAAAAATATATATAAAAATTTCAAATCAACTAATTTTGGCTTATACAACTTTAATAGAGCATTTAAAATTGCCAAAGCGCAACTTTTGATAAACATTTTAAAAATTAAAATTTAAAATTCGAGATAAATTTAAAAGTGAATCTGAAATATGTTGTACAGCTTTGATTTCATGGACAAATTATAAAAAATATGTAAAAATATCAACTAATTTTTGCTTATTCCGCTTACTTAGAACATCTTAAAACACCGCTGACTGCAACAAAATCTTTAAAATTTAATGTTTTGAAGTTAGAAATATAATTTGAAAATTTAATAATATATATTAAATAAGTTGTGGAAGATTTTTTAACTGAAAATGAATAAAAAAGTATGAAAATATATAAAATTCACTTTTGTTTAGCTTATACAGCCTTCTTAGAGTTCCTTAAGTTACCTTTTTAAAGTACCCTTAAAGTCTAGCATAGTAATTAAAACAAATAAAACGTAATTTCCAAGTTTTAGGTTTATTTTTCTTTGTGCGACCTATTTTAAACATAAAATTCTGCAATATTTTGTTATACAGCCTTTGTAGAGCAACATAAAGCACCGTATATGTTGACCAAATTTTAAAATTAAAGTTCTAAATCTCATATTAATATTTTGAAAGATAATCCAATTTTGAAAAATTTTAAAAAAAATTGTTCTTGCACTGATTTAAAAAAATATATGAAATCTTATACAACCCCCCTTAAAGCACCCTATAAGCACCTCAATAAATTCTTAAACATGTTATTGAAATTTAAAATTGTCATTTCTTTAATTCTATCCATTTAAATTTTGTATACTACAAAAACATCTTTTGACATATTTGAAGTTAATAAACTTAATCTTTTGGTTGCTGGCTTAAAGTTCCCAAAGTCACTCAGCAGCGCCTTATCTCCACCGTATGTAGATGCAAAACTTTTGGTAATTGAATTGTATATCGCATGATTATGCCGCGTGGGCTGGAAATGTTTTAAAACTTTGTCCTTCATAGTACCTAGTGTAGCATTGAAGAGATTAAAGTTACTGACACTTGCACGTTACCAGCAGCGCATGTTTGTGGCTTTTACAAATAGGCTGTGACTTGCAATAGCGGGTTTTTGTTGCGAGAATTAACAATTTTTGAATTTATGTAAAGTTTCTTTTTTTTCACCTACTGAAATTGACAAAAAAAAAACTTTTAATAATTTTAGAACATGTAAAAGGAATTAGATGGTTTTTTATGTGGGGTTGGGGTTACTAGGGTAAAGGTAACGAGGGAAAAAGTTGCAGTAAAAAGCAAATAAATATTTATTAATCTTTTTGAAAAGATTTTTTTTTTGAAAAGATTTTAATAAAAATATTTTTTTAAGAAAATGCAAATAAAACGCATAAAATATGCCTTTTAAGCTTTTTGAAAATAATATCACTTCCTTCAACTGAAAATATATTTTTTTTAATTCGAATAATTTCAAAAAAGCGTATCGCAAATGAAAATACAAATTTCCTTGCTATTTTTAACACATTTTCAAAATAAATAATGTAACTACATGAAAAAAATTAAATTCAACTGATAAAAGCATAAAATATGCATTCAAACATTTTTATTTTTTTCAATAATATATTAGTTTATTCTTAAAACGCATAAAAAACAATTTAATTATAAATTTATTTTTCAATATAATTTAAAATGCATATAATATGCATATACATATTTATCATGTAATGAAAAATAATACAAAAATTTAATTAATGTTTCGAAATTAACGAAAATAAAATACTTTTAAATTTGAATAAAATGTTTGAAATGAACGTAAAAGCATTAATTATGCATTTTCACATTATTAATTTTTGAAATCTAAGATTAAGATGAAGCAATTTTAACCATTGGAACCATTGCTGATTAAAAGCATTAAATATGCATTTTCTACTCTTCAAATTGTTTTGTTAATAATTTCAATGTTTAAAAAGAGAAAGCTAATTAATTTTAAAATATATTTTAGTTTATTAAATTAGGATCAAAATTAAAAAAAAAACACATTCAACAATTTTAAAATATGATGATAAAAGCATAAATAAAATATGCATTTTACTCAATTCAAATTGTACAAAATTTAAATGTTTAAAAAAGTTCGAGTTAATTTTAGAAACGTAAAAAAAGATTCAAAAATTCAAATAAACCATGTGAAATATTTTTAAATATACTGACAAAAATATAAAATATGTTAAAAAAGAGCATAAATTATGCTTACACTTTTCAAATTTTTAAATTAATAAAAAGAAGAACGTTTAGATACATTTCTTTATTTTATTTATTTGGGATCAAAATTTCAATAAACCACTGAAATAGTTTTAAAATATGTCATTAAGTTTTTCAACGTCTGTTGATAAAAGCATAAAATATGCATTTTAGACTTTTTACATTTTCGCAAATGTGTTTTAAAAATTTTAAAATTAATAATAGAAACTTGAAGAACTTTTAAACAGAATTATTTCTTTTTTAACATTGGATAACAAATTCCAGAAATTACTAAAACAATTTGAAAATACGTTGATTAAAATGCATTTTACACTTTTCAAGTAATACAAAATTGTACAAAAAAAAACCTTTTCGCATTTTTTTTATTATTTTATTTATCTCTAACCAAAATTTCAAGAAATAATTTAAACATTTTGAAAATATGCTAATATAAGCATAAAATATGTATTTTACATACTTCAAATTGCAAACAAATTTTAGTGTTTAACAGAAAATTTCAAATTCATTTGATAAAAATGAATAAAGTTTTTATATATTTTATATTTAATTTATTTCTTATCAAAACCACTTAAACAATTTCTAAAATATGCTGAAAAATGTATAAAATATGCATTTTACAATTTTCAAAGTTTTAATATTAATAAAAAATTCAATTACATTTTAGAAACATGACAAACTTAAATATACATTTATTTATTTTATTTATTACGAATCAAAATTTCAGGAAATTACTAAAAATTTAAAAACATGCTGATAAAGGCATAAAATATGCATTTTACATACTTCAAATTGCAAACAAATTTTAATGTTTAACAGAAAATTTCATTTTCATTTGAGAAACATGAATAAAGTTTTTATATATTTCATATTTTATTTATTTCGTACCAAAACCACTTAAACAATTTCTAAAATATACTGAAAAATGTATAATATATGCATTTTACAATTTTCAAAGTTATAATTTTAATAAAAAATTCAAATACATTTTAGAAATTTGAAAATCTTAAATATGCATTTATTTATTTTATATATTACGAATCAAAATTTCAGAAAATCACTAAAAATTATAAATATGCTGCTAAAAGCATAAAATATGCATATTCACTTTTTTCAAAACTTAAGCATTAAAAAAATCAAACTAAAAATTGAAACGTGATGAACATTTACAAACTTTTTTATTTTATTTATGTGTGTTTAATATTTCAAGAAATCACGAAAAATATAATCTAAAAGCATAAAATATGCATTTTTTACTATTCAAAAATTATTAGTGTTTAAAGAAAAAATCAAACTGAGTTGAGAAACATGTAGAATGTGTTCACATATTTTATTTTTTATTTGTTTCGTATCAAAATTTCAGTAAATCATTTAAAGTATTTGTAAAACATGCTGAAATTGATATAAAATATGCATTTTAATGTTATCAAATTTTTAATATTTAAAAAAAAATCAAATTTATATCAGGCAGGTGAAGAACATTTACACATATTTTTGTTTTATTTATTTAAAGATCAAAAACTCAATAAATCACTAAAACAATTGGTAAACATTCTAAAAAAGCATATAAAATGCTTTTTAAATATTACAAGTTTTAAATAATCGAAAAACAAAATGCAAATTCATTTAACAACCAGAAAAATTGTTCTTTAAAATGTTTGTCTTATATACCTCGTAAGAAAACCTTAAAGAACCACCTACAAAAATTTTAAAATATGCTAATAAAAGCATAAAATATGCATTTTTAACTTTTCAACATTTTAATTTAAAAAAATAATACAAAATTAGACTTTACATTAATTTGCATAAATTATTCTATTTTGTTTGGTTAAACAATATTCTTAGTACAAACGAATTTTGCGAATTTTAGTTAAAATGTAGTTGTCAATGTTTTATAACTTTTGTACATGCGATTTATAGAAATAAAATAGAAAACTAAACATCTTCTCACAAATTCCAAAAAAAAAACATTGTCCTGTCATGCAGCAATATAAAATAATTTGCTTTTCTACTTTTCTGCTAATTTATTTCGTTTTTGTAGCACCAAGTACAAATTATTTATGTTGCATAAAAGCAGCTCATTTCGCATACTACTCATCTTCCAAATACAGTAATTTGTGCCACAGAAGTCACAATTAATTATGCATTACCTGGTAATGCATTTAACATGTACTGCTGACATCACATTTACCCACTAAAAGAACCTTCACGAGCTCTAGTCGACTCAACACCCTTGAGTGCGCCGACAGTAGTGCGTTCACGTGTTTGGGTATTAATGAAATTCCTTAAACTGACAACTGTGCCAGCATAAAAATAATAAAATAAAAATAAATAACAAATAAGAAATAAGCATATGAAAAAATACGAAAAAGCTAAAAAGAAATGGTGCCGGGAAAAAATTCAAATACCTTTTGACACCTACGAAAATAAATGAACAGCCGTACTGAATGCATAGAGCGAGCTGACTCTATGAATGACTGAGTAAGTCAGGGAATGCAAGTGGAAATAACTAAATAAATGCATAAAATGCAAATACAAAGTGCAACAGCAATCTAGCATAGAAAAAACGGAACAAAGTACAACGATGTAATAAAAACAAATGGCACAACAACCCTGACCTGGGTGGCAGTCAGAAGCTGCGCCTCTGAAACACCCTCTATTAGTGCGGTAGCTACTATTATCAATTCAAGGATAACTGCTTTTTATATTTTTCGTTTTATTTTAATATATTAATATTTTAATATTTTAATATTTTAATATTTTAATATTTTAATATTTTAATATTTTAATATTTTAATATTTTAATATTTTAATATTTTAATATTTTAATATTTTAATATTTTAATATTTTAATATTTTAATATTTTAATATTTTAATATTTTAATATTTTAATATTTTAATATTTTAATATTTTAATATTTTAATATTTTAATATTTTAATATTTTAATATTTTAATATTTTAATATTTTAATATTTTAATATTTTAATATTTTAATATTTTAATATTTTAATATTTTAATATTTTAATATTTTAATATTTTAATATTTTAATATTTTAATATTTTAATATTTTAATATTTTAATATTTTAATATTTTAATATTTTAATATTTTAATATTTTAATATTTTAATATTTTAATATTTTAATATTTTAATATTTTAATATTTTAATATTTTAATATTTTAATATTTTAATATTTTAATATTTTAATATTTTAATATTTTAATATTTTAATATTTTAATATTTTAATATTTTAATATTTTAATATTTTAATATTTTAATATTTTAATATTTTAATATTTTAATATTTTAATATTTTAATATTTTAATATTTTAATATTTTAATATTTTAATATTTTAATATTTTAATATTTTAATATTTTAATATTTTAATATTTTAATATTTTAATATTTTAATATTTTAATATTTTAATATTTTAATATTTTAATATTTTAATATTTTAATATTTTAATATTTTAATATTTTAATATTTTAATATTTTAATATTTTAATATTTTAATATTTTAATATTTTAATATTTTAATATTTTAATATTTTAATATATTAATATTTTAATATTTTAATATTTTAATATTTTAATATTTTAATATTTTAATATTTTAATATTTTAATATTTTAATATTTTAATATTTTAATATTTTAATATTTTAATATTTTAATATTTTAATATTTTAATATTTTAATATTTTAATATTTTAATATTTTAATATTTTAATATTTTAATATTTTAATATTTTAATATTTTAATATTTTAATATTTTAATATTTTAATATTTTAATATTTTAATATTTTAATATTTTAATATTTTAATATTTTAATATTTTAATATTTTAATATTTTAATATTTTAATATTTTAATATTTTAATATTTTAATATTTTAATATTTTAATATTTTAATATTTTAATATTTTAATATTTTAATATTTTAATATTTTAATATTTTAATATTTTAATATTTTAATATTTTAATATTTTAATATTTTAATATTTTAATATTTTAATATTTTAATATTTTAATATTTTAATATTTTAATATTTTAATATTTTAATATTTTAATATTTTAATATTTTAATATTTTAATATTTTAATATTTTAATATTTTAATATTTTAATATTTTAATATTTTAATATTTTAATATTTTAATATTTTAATATTTTAATATTTTAATATTTTAATATTTTAATATTTTAATATTTTAATATTTTAATATTTTAATATTTTAATATTTTAATATTTTAATATTTTAATATTTTAATATTTTAATATTTTAATATTTTAATATTTTAATATTTTAATATTTTAATATTTTAATATTTTAATATTTTAATATTTTAATATTTTAATATTTTAATATTTTAATATTTTAATATTTTAATATTTTAATATTTTAATATTTTAATATTTTAATATTTTAATATTTAAAATTTTTTAAAATTTTAATATTTTAATATTTTAATATTTTAATATTTTAATATTTTAATATTTTAATATTTTAATATTTTAATATTTTAATATTTTAATATTTTAATATTTTAATATTTTAATATTTTAATATTTTAATATTTTAATATTTTAATATTTTAATATTTTAATATTTTAATATTTTAATATTTTAATATTTTAATATTTTAATATTTTAATATTTTAATATTTTAATATTTTAATATTTTAATATTTTAATATTTTAATATTTTAATATTTTAATATTTTAATATTTTAATATTTTAATATTTTAATATTTTAATATTTTAATATTTTAATATTTTAATATTTTAATATTTTAATATTTTAATATTTTAATATTTTAATATTTTAATATTTTAATATTTTAATATTTTAATATTTTAATATTTTAATATTTTAATATTTTAATATTTTAATATTTTAATATTTTAATATTTTAATATTTTAATATTTTAATATTTTAATATTTTAATATTTTAATATTTTAATATTTTAATATTTTAATATTTTAATATTTTAATATTTTAATATTTTAATATTTTAATATTTTAATATTTTAATATTTTAATATTTTAATATTTTAATATTTTAATATTTTAATATTTTAATATTTTAATATTTTAATATTTTAATATTTTAATATTTTAATATTTTAATATTTTAATATTTTAATATTTTAATATTTTAATATTTTAATATTTTAATATTTTAATATTTTAATATTTTAATATTTTAATATTTTAATATTTTAATATTTTAATATTTTAATATTTTAATATTTTAATATTTTAATATTTTAATATTTTAATATTTTAATATTTTAATATTTTAATATTTTAATATTTTAATATTTTAATATTTTAATATTTTAATATTTTAATATTTTAATATTTTAATATTTTAATATTTTAATATTTTAATATTTTAATATTTTAATATTTTAATATTTTAATATTTTAATATTTTAATATTTTAATATTTTAATATTTTAATATTTTAATATTTTAATATTTTAATATTTTAATATTTTAATATTTTAATATTTTAATATTTTAATATTTTAATATTTTAATATTTTAATATTTTAATATTTTAATATTTTAATATTTTAATATTTTAATATTTTAATATTTTAATATTTTAATATTTTAATATTTTAATATTTTAATATTTTAATATTTTAATATTTTAATATTTTAATATTTTAATATTTTAATATTTTAATATTTTAATATTTTAATATTTTAATATTTTAATATTTTAATATTTTAATATTTTAATATTTTAATATTTTAATATTTTAATATTTTAATATTTTAATATTTTAATATTTTAATATTTTAATATTTTAATATTTTAATATTTTAATATTTTAATATTTTAATATTTTAATATTTTAATATTTTAATATTTTAATATTTTAATATTTTAATATTTTAATATTTTAATATTTTAATATTTTAATATTTTAATATTTTAATATTTTAATATTTTAATATTTTAATATTTTAATATTTTAATATTTTAATATTTTAATATTTTAATATTTTAATATTTTAATATTTTAATATTTTAATATTTTAATATTTTAATATTTTAATATTTTAATATTTTAATATTTTAATATTTTAATATTTTAATATTTTAATATTTTAATATTTTAATATTTTAATATTTTAATATTTTAATATTTTAATATTTTAATATTTTAATATTTTAATATTTTAATATTTTAATATTTTAATATTTTAATATTTTAATATTTTAATATTTTAATATTTTAATATTTTAATATTTTAATATTTTAATATTTTAATATTTTAATATTTTAATATTTTAATATTTTAATATTTTAATATTTTAATATTTTAATATTTTAATATTTTAATATTTTAATATTTTAATATTTTAATATTTTAATATTTTAATATTTTAATATTTTAATATTTTAATATTTTAATATTTTAATATTTTAATATTTTAATATTTTAATATTTTAATATTTTAATATTTTAATATTTTAATATTTTAATATTTTAATATTTTAATATTTTAATATTTTAATATTTTAATATTTTAATATTTTAATATTTTAATATTTTAATATTTTAATATTTTAATATTTTAATATTTTAATATTTTAATATTTTAATATTTTAATATTTTAATATTTTAATATTTTAATATTTTAATATTTTAATATTTTAATATTTTAATATTTTAATATTTTAATATTTTAATATTTTAATATTTTAATATTTTAATATTTTAATATTTTAATATTTTAATATTTTAATATTTTAATATTTTAATATTTTAATATTTTAATATTTTAATATTTTAATATTTTAATATTTTAATATTTTAATATTTTAATATTTTAATATTTTAATATTTTAATATTTTAATATTTTAATATTTTAATATTTTAATATTTTAATATTTTAATATTTTAATATTTTAATATTTTAATATTTTAATATTTTAATATTTTAATATTTTAATATTTTAATATTTTAATATTTTAATATTTTAATATTTTAATATTTTAATATTTTAATATTTTAATATTTTAATATTTTAATATTTTAATATTTTAATATTTTAATATTTTAATATTTTAATATTTTAATATTTTAATATTTTAATATTTTAATATTTTAATATTTTAATATTTTAATATTTTAATATTTTAATATTTTAATATTTTAATATTTTAATATTTTAATATTTTAATATTTTAATATTTTAATATTTTAATATTTTAATATTTTAATATTTTAATATTTTAATATTTTAATATTTTAATATTTTAATATTTTAATATTTTAATATTTTAATATTTTAATATTTTAATATTTTAATGTTTTAATATTTTAATATTTTAATATTTTAATATTTTAATATTTTAATATTTTAATATTTTAATATTTTAATATTTTAATATTTTAATATATTAATATTTTAATATTTTAATATGTTAAATTTTCTTAGCTATTATTATTAATGCTTTTTATCGCCTCGAGCTTTCAGCAGCTACAGCTTTTTGCTTTCTCATTGGCGCTGTGCGCAGACAATGAATGACAATTAAAAAGCATTTTCGCATTAATTTTTACTGTCATGCTGACAAAAAACAACAACAAGATGAAGAACAAGCAATAGAGTCTTAAAATGCTAAAAAGTGGCAACACTGCAACAAGTCAAACAAAAAACAAGAAGAAGAAGAAACTGACAGCCAAGAAAATTGGTACGCTAAAAGCGCAGCATGCAAAAAAGGAGAAGAAATGAAAAAAAATAAAAAATTGACTGCTCGACACATTTGGCTTTAAAGCTTTTTCATGCTGCGCCAATTTTGTTTACAAAGAAAACGTTTAATGCTTTTCTACGCTCAAGAGGAAGAAGTAGAAGATGTCTCAAAAGAAAAACCTCGAAATGTGGCAACAATGCAAACATTGATGACACAGCTACCTGCGAAATGGCGTCGCTGTCATGACGCCATTTTAATGCATATGTGTGTCACACACACTCTCAAAAAGGTTTGCGGTTTTTCTGCTCAATTTATTTCAGTCTGACGTATTTCTGACGTATCGTGCGACAATGCGAAGGTTGTCATTTTGATTGTGACACACGTAACACGTTGAGTTTTAATGGGCAGCATTTTTGTGTTATAATAAAAAAGCAAAAACGTATTAAAAAAAGCAACGCTTGCTGTGTGTAATAATACCTTTGTGAAATGTTGTAAAACCTTTGCTAAAATAACCTGTTTGATTTACCGTCGAAGCTTTGTTGGTGGCTATGTTAATGGCGGGAAATGCAGCATTAAATGAGGTGTGAGGTTTTTGAAGCGCAGAAAATGACTAGAAACAAATTTTAAACTCTTTTGCTAAATATTTCGTATCAAAAATAACTAAAAAAATAATATTTTTTCGAGAAACAAACAAAAAATATTTCTTTATAATTCCTAAAAATAAAAGGCTAAAAAAATATATAAGATTTGTGATTTTTCGGCCGAACTTAGTTCTGAGATTAAAGTCAGATTCACAAATTCGATTAAGAAATTTCTTTTCTTTTATTTGTTTTTTTTTTTTTTTTTTAATTTGAACATGCGAAGAAAATTGTATTATTTAAGTTTAAAACATCAGCATTTAAAAGGTCAAGTATATTTGAACCTAAGGTAGGATATTAAGGCGAACGTATAGAAAATAATAAATTTATGCAAAGATAATTTCCTCTGGGTTACGAATTTATTGGCATTTCTGTGAAGGACAAAAAATTATTTAAAAGACTAAATCAAAAGAAATTTTAAATCAAAAATTGTACATCTGAACAGAGATTTGCCCAAAGCGAGTATAAGAAATCATAGAATTATAGATCTTGTTTCACATATAATTTATAATTTCAGTAAATTATGAAAACCATATCGTCAGTGTCATGCCAAAGGGGCGAATTTGCATTTTTAAAAATGTCGGGAAAACAAATTTTAAAGTTTGAAGTGCTTTAAAAATTTGTAAATTTTATATTTTTTTCAATTTTTTCTGTTATTTTGGTTTATTCGTCAATTTTTATGACGTATACAAAATATCGTTAGATTTGGACAAAATACTGAATTATAAATACGGATTTTGTGAGGCTATATTCTGACCAAAACGCAAATATTTTTGTTTTTTAGGCTGTAACTTTTTATTAGCGCTAGATAAAATAGTAATGTAAAGGCATAAATTGTGTGTTTTCAAAGCACCTATCGATCTGCATCGTTAATTAAAAATATTTTGTCAAACATTAATTTGCTATTTGCAGGAAAAAATGTTTGGAAAAATATTTTTAAATAATGATGCCAATCGATAGGTTGCACCAATAAAAAATTATCGCAAAAAAACCGAAAAATTGGAAAAATGTTTGTTTTCAAAGCACCAATCGATCTGCATCATTAAATAAAAATATGTTGCCAAACATTCATTTGCAATTTGTTATTTGCAGGAACAAATGTTTCGAACAATATTTTTAAATATTGATTGCAATCGATAGGTGCTTTAAAAACAAACAATAAATACCTTTACATCACTATTTTATCTTGCACCAATAAAACATTATAGCAAAAAAACGAAGAAATTGGAAAAATTGAAAATCTTTATTTGCAGGATAAAATGTTTTTAAATAATGATGCCAATCGATAGGTGCTTTAAAAACAAACAATAAATGGTACTAGATAAAATAATGATGTAAAGACAATTATTGTTTTTATTTTCAAAGCACCTATCGATCTGCATTATTAAGTACAAATATTTTGCCAATAAAATGTTTCTGCATATAATATAACAAATGTCAAATTAATGTTTGACAAAATATTAATTAATGATGCACATCGATAGGTGCTTTGAAAACAAACAATAAATGCCTTTACACCTTTATTTTATCTTATTCCACTAAAAAGTTATGGCGAAAAAACGAAAAGATTCGCCCTTTTGCCATGACAAGATTTTCAATTTTTCAAATTCGGCCCTTTGGTTTTGTCTTTTGTGGCTAAAAATATTCAACAAAATGCTACGCGATTATGGCACAGCATACTTGAGGATAAACTACATTCAAAAATGTAAAAAAAAACGCAAATGTCAAAAATTGCACATTCACCTATTTGGCATGATAATGACGATATTCGTCACTGACATGCCAAAGGGACTAATGAGCATTTTTTTAAATGTTGTTAAATCGAATTATAAAGTTTAAATTGCTTTAAAAATTAGTAAAATTTTTTTTTTTTAATTTTTGCCACATGGGGTATTTCCTGGGGTTCCAGACGGGATATTCGTACGCTTAAAACTTTAATATCTCGAAGGAAAATTAACGAATTTACATCGATTTCCTATTTATACGAGAACATTTTTGACAGCTAATTGAAATCACGTCTCGAACTATCAATACCAAAAGAGCAAAAATTCAAATTTGCCATATTTGGACCCCAATATCTCGACCACCCGGCATAATACCCCATCCTGCTTTACAGGTTTCAATGAGGTCCATTTATATTACATGTTCACCAAATTTCATTGAAATCGGAAGCAACAAATTTTTTAGGCGGCTACGGTTGACAAATTTTCACCCATATACCCTTTCACTCTTAGTGTAGGTTATAAAAATCAGCCAAATAATATACGACAAGTACTACCAAAAAAAAGTACGATAAAATAAACACAATAAATCATTGTGATCCATTTCCTGAAAACTAAACCACAAACAATACCATTTACGAAATACAATAAAATCAATACACTGAAACCAAAATAACAAAAACAATAAAATACAATAAAATACAAAAAAAACAACAGTAATATACAAAAAAAACAAACAGTACCATTTTTGAATTCCAAAAGTACCATTGAAGCAATATACAACCAAAAAAAATTGCACTGAATTTCAATATTTTCGTCAGTCAAACAACATTGAAAAAAAGAAGAATGTAAACCCCCCAAATAAAAAAACTAAAACACAAAAAAAAAACAAAAGCAAAAATAAAAATAAAAATAAACAAATTTCAAATAATTTTACCAGAAATTCAAGAAGTTGTAGTTGTTTTCTTAGCATTCACTAGTTGGGGTTGAACCACTTGAAACTGAGACTTGGTGGCTGTTTGTTCGTCAGTCTGTCTGTCTTTCAATTCGCTGGTTGCCTTTCGCAAGGATATCATTTTGTTTTTGTTGTTTTTGTTGTGATATTTGTAATGCGATGCAGTGCAGAATTTGAATTTGAAATTTAAATAACAGCCCCATGCTGTGCACCTTAACCAGTTGGATGGCATACTCGTCAACATTTCTTCATTCCCCCTAACACCCTTCTATTTATTCCGAATTATTTATCCAAAAAATTTGTTTAGCATAACTTAAGGCGCCAATGTGTCTGGTACTCAATACACAAAAGCTTTATAGCGCTCTATGCCATGTATTTGAATAGATTTATATAATATTTTTATATAAAAAGGTTAATTTTAGTGCGGTGGTCTGTATGAGCTTCAAATTTTGATTTATTTGGGGCTGCATAAAATTTAAGGCAGGCGTTGTATTTATTTCGCTTTTACGAAATATTTAAATTTATTATTGGCGGCATTTATTATTGACGAGTCATGGGCAGATTTACAGCTATAATAATCAAAGTTAACATAAAAGGATTTTAGCAAAAAATTGAACTTTGATTTAAAGCCAGATTTGCGAAAGCATAATTCATTTTATTTTCTACTTTGTAAAAAAAATCAATTTAAACAAAAAATGAAATTTTCACTAAAAACTCAAATTTTCACTAAAAACTCAAATTTACACTAAAAATTCAAATTTTCACTAAAAATTCAAATTTTCACTAAAAATTCAAATTTTTACTAAAAATTCAAATTTTCACTAAAAATTCAAATTTTCACTAAAAATTCAATTTATCACTAAAAATTCAATTTTTCACTAAAAATTTAATTTTTCACTAAAAATTTAATTTTTCACTAAAAATTTAATTTTTCACTAAAAATTAAATTTTTCAATAAAAATTAAATTTTTCCAAAAAAATCAATTTTTTACTATAAATTCAATTTTGCACTTAAAATTCAATTTTTCACTAAAAATTCAATTTTTCACTAAAAATTCAATTTTTCACTAAAAATTCAATTTTTCACTAAAAATTCAATTTTTCACTAAAAATTCAATTTTTCACTAAAAATTCAATTTTTCACTAAAAATAAATTTTTCACTAAAAATTCAATTTTTCACTAAAAAAAATAAATTTTTCACTAAAAATTCAATTTTTCACTAAAAATTCAATTTTTCACTAAAAAATTCAATTTTTCACTAAAAATTTAATTTTTCACTAAAAATTCAATTTTTCAATAAAAATTAAATTTTTCCTAAAAATGCAATTTTTCACTAAAAATACAAATTTTCACTAAAAAATTCAATTTCTCACTAAAAATTCAATTTTTCACTGATAATTAAATTTTTTACTAATAACTCAAATTTTCACTAAAAATTAAATTTTTATTAAAAAAATAAAAATTTTAATATTTCATCAGAAATAAATTGCACTAAAAAATTTTAAATTAATTATTTCACTATGAATTCAATTTTTCACTAAAAATTCAATTTTTCACTTAAAATTCAATTTTTCACTTAAAATTCAATTTTTCATCAAAAATTCAATTTTTCACTAAAAAAAAATCCCCCAAAAAATATTCACTTACAATTCAAATTTTCACTAAAAATTCAATTTTTCTTAAAAAGATTAAAATTTCACTTTAAAATTAAATTTTAAAATTTACCCATTGACATTATTTTCCATTTACTTAAATTAATTTGCATCCTTATCTTCATTAAACACTCGTTCATCTTCCTCTCTACGCCATTTATGAAATGTTGCCAAAAATATCACAGCACTTAAAAACTCGTTTAACTGACAAACGGAAATTACTAAATTAAAATTTAATTACTTTACAAAAAACCGTACACAAAAAAAAATTAAAACGAAAGAAAAACAAAAATTATTTTTCAGTTTCAATGATGTGTGTGGTGACTGACATAAAATTCAGCTGCACCTGCTGTGTATGTCAATCCAACTACCCAGTAAAATTCCACATGTGACACAGTTACACCAACCAACCGAACACCCATTCATCCACTCACTATATACGGTACTCACAACGTAGTAATCGAAACTTCATGAACTCACATTGTAGAAGTTTGTTTGACCCAATCTGCACGTATAGTGGGGGTGTGGGGGGGGGGGGTTTCTGTACAAGTAACCGGAATGCTTTTAACTTTATAAATTGTTAATTTCATCAATTTCAACGGAAATATTGTGCTAATTTTGTTGCGCAAAAAGTTGTCAAAGTTAAAACAAACCGAGTAAACAAAATAAAATTAATTTTAATGAGAAATCCACTTTGAAATAGAGATGGAATATGTTTTATAATATGATATCTATATGATTTGATGTTGTATGAGTTATTTATAATTTGAGTAATGGCATTTTTTATATAGTTCAGTTCAGTATTGGTATAAAGCAGGGAATAAGCTGTTAACCAAAGTAAATATCCCTTAGATTCATATAGTTTTTTAAACTAAAACCCTAACCGAAACCGTTATATAAAAATCAGTTTTAAAATGGTTTTAAATCAAGCCACAAATTTTTAATTTTTGTTAAAAAAATATGTATATAATATTTATTTTTTATTCTTTTAATTAAATTATAATTCAATTATTTAGTATAATTCGATTAATAATATGGACAAAAAGTAACTTTAATTAAAAAAAAAACTTAAATATACGTTCATTTTCCGGCTTTCGATCAAATTCCGATCGAATTTCATATAAGATTTGTAATCAAACAGATTTGACTTCGATGTCATAATACAAAACATTATATAATCATTCATTAACATATTAATCATTCAAGTCACAACTAAACAGATTAAATCGCCCCTTTTTACGAAGACCTACACGTTTCAATTTCCTTACCAAAAAAAATGCACGTTTTTCGTAACTACGAAAAGAAGCATAAGTTCAATTTCAACACGAAAACAATGACATCTTTATAATACCCAAGAAAAGAAGCATATACGTTTTTCAGCCACGAAACGAAGCATAACTTTATTGTCAACACGAAAAGAAGCACTTTTATATTTAGCACATCTATCATTTCGCCACGACTAAAAGCATATATGGGCCATTCGACCTGAATGATTTTTGGCTTATTTTCTGTAACTTTGAAGCACTGTATCTCTGAAAGTAGGCGAAAAAATAAAAAAAATTGATCAATACATATCTCGATACCCTTTATCAGTTGCCCAAATTTCATTGAAATCGAAGATGGTGAGTTCCATCCGCTGGACGATTTCAACATTTTAAAAAGGGTTTTTTTTAAGAACATGAATTTTGAAGTGCAGGATAATGACAACGGGCCACATATACACATTTTCCTAAATGCTTGTTCTATTAGCTTTAAAACGAGCCATCGGCGATGTTTCTAGCATTTCTAGTTTAAAAGAGATTTAAATATGAACAACCATACAAAAGTGAATTTTGGTCCATTTTTTGTAACTTTGAGCCACTGTGTCTCTGGAAGTAGTGGGTGAAAAAAATAAAAAAAATGGTCAGTACATTTCTAGGTACCCTTTATCAGTTGCCCAAATTTTATTGAAATCGAAAAGGTAAAATCTCAAATTTAACTTATTTTGGTCGATTTGGTGTGGAACGCCCCATATATTTCTTCAAAAAAGTTATACCAGTAGCCTGTTTTGTATACAGGAGCAAACATAGTTGGAAAAAGTATTCCTTCGTCATTTGCCCAGAACTCACTTGCGTCAATTAATTTTTTTTTTTTTTTGGAAAATTGTGTTCCTATGGGATTTGGCCAGAACCTACTTGCGTCATTGGACATTTTTTTGGAAAATTGTGTTCCTTTAGAATTTGAACAGAACCCGCTTGCGTTATTAATCATTCATTGACCATTCCAAATTAGCCAAATCCAAATTTCTCAAAAAAAAAATGTCCAATGACGCAACTAATTTTTCACCTGAAGTGTATCTATGCCCACAAAATTGTCGATATCTGTATCGAAAATACATATATGCTTTTATTCGTGGTGAAATTAAAAATGTGCTTTTATTCGTGGTGAAATTAAAAATGTGCTCTTGTTCGTAGATAAAACATAAATGTGTTTCTATTCGTGGAAAAGATGAAGTTATACTTCTGTTCGTGGAGAAAATGCCAATCAGTTTTTTTTCGTGTTTAAAATAATGTACTGTTTCTTTTCGTGGATAAAATAAACTTATGCTTGTTTTAAAGAAACATTTTTTTAATGTGCCGTTTTTCATAAAAAAATTGAAACTTGTGGGTTTTCGTAAGAGGCATCAAACGGACTCGGGTAGTGATGCTGATCAAGAATATATATACTTTTCCATACCGGACACGCCTCCTAAGGGGCGTTACAATATATGCACAAAGTTAATATACCCTGTACCTCATAGGTGTAGGGTATAAAAACAAATTGTTGTAACTTTCGATTCTATAAAATAGTTTCCTATTAATAATTGTCAAACAATTGCAGTTCATTGTAATCCAGTCAAGACATTCCTAGCCAATTCTTTCAGAATTAATAAACTCCCTGGTCGATTATTTCCATAGACAATACTTCTTCTCGATAATTATTTCCTAGAAAATTGTTTTTCGACACAATTCCGTGATATATATTATTATAATAACCCATTGAATAGTACCGCTTATTCCGTAGTCTAGAAAACCTAAAAATATGGCCTGCAAAATACATTTTCCCTGTGTGTATACAACATGTGGTATATTTACATGTTGTATACACACAGGGAAAAATCTATTTTTCGGGACATATTTTTTTGATTTTCTATATAACGGAATAAGCGGTACTCTTCAACTTGAACTTTTCACGTACTTTAAGTAATCAAACTAATTTGTTTTATCAGATAACCTTTTTTAATATTTCTAAAACTCAAAAATAATCATTGAAATTAAAATAACGGACAAATTTTGATTTTGGTATAAAGATGTCCTATTGTCCCGTCCGAAACCATAAAGATACATTTATTATCATATTGAACTAAAAAAACATTTCTAGAGTTGAATACTCTGTTTCTAAAGCTAAATTTCCTCGGCATTTTCAAAAATGCAAACATTGATTTTCTAGTATTTTCTAGTAATTTTTTACACCTAATTGAAATCTGTTCCGCCCGGAACTTTGAGTAACAAAAATATCAAAAAAATAACTAAACAATTTTTTTTTTGTTTCAAAAATAGTAAAAATATTAAAAAATTTAAAAAACATCTTGGTATTCGAATCGTACATCACTTTGCATTTCATAATAATGATTATGATCATAATAATGATTATTTTCAGCAATAAATCGTAGTACAAATTTCATTACGGAACGTCCGGAATTATTCTGTGATTTATTACGAAATAGCTATACATTTAAGGAAAAAAGTGTCAATAAAAAAATAAATTACAATATGTCAGCTATGTATTTAAATAATTCAAAAACATAATTTGTACGCAAAAAGTATTTTTAGAAAAAAAATCATAGTGATAATTTTTATACGGAACTTTTTGTCCCGTCCGGAATTTTTCTGTGATTTATTATGAAATAAGTATAAACTTTAGAAACAAAATGTAAATATACAAATAAAGCATATTATACTAGCTATTTTATTAAATAATTTAAAAAAATAATATGTTCTCAAAGTTCGCTGATTTTTTGTAATTTTCATTTGAACCCCAACATGCACTTATTTGGGGTTCAAATTATTTGTCCCATCTTGAGCGACTACTATTTAATTTATTTTGATCTACCGTATAAAATTTCCTAATATTTCGCAGATGTTTAGCTCGGTTTAAGTACTACGTGCTAGAAAAAAAAATTCAAGTAAATTCAGAAAATTTCCATCGACATATGGGGCATTCCATTGTGACGGCCGTAACATTCGTACGATTAAAAGCCTTCTCATTTGATAAATAAAAAGGATAGATATATTTTTAAGATGCAGAGCATAGATCTTATGGTCCTTTATGCATGTATAAGACAAACTTTTGCAATAGGTCCTATATCTTTCTACAAATTTGAAGTTAAATGCTGTGACGGGCGTTACACGTACTTTTTCAAAAAAACAGAGTTTACTCCACAAACTATTAAATTTTAGCTAAATTAATCGGACATTGGAGATTAAGTATATCTCAACTACTTCATAATGGGAGTTCGCTCCTCTATACTAAAATTCTGCAATGGTTACTTTGATCACTGATTTATAAAGTATCAAAACTTGTGACGGGTGTTACACATTTTGTGACGGGCATTACCTGTATGAATTCTAAATAAATATACATGAAGACCATATTTTTGTGGTTGGAATGGTAAGCCGTTATGTTAGGGCACACCGTCCACATATAATTTACGGGAAAACTAAACATTCGTTTTGAAAAAAATATGTATAATATTACCATTCTTTTATATAACTACTCTGTCTGCATCATTTGTAGTCCGTTTCCGTCGCAAGCTTACATAAATATTTTTCGCATTTCGAAAATAATGTTTTTTATACCCTACACCTATGAGGTACAAGGTATATTAACTTTGTGCATATATTGTAACGCCTCTTAGGAGGCGTGTCCGGTATGGAAAAGTATATATATTCTTGATCAGCATCACTACTGGAGTCCGTTTAGCCATGTCCGTCTGTCTGTCTGTCCGTCTTGCTGTCTTGCTGTCCGAATACAGAAAAACTTGAGAAATACTAATCAGAATGCAATGAAATTTGGTCACCATATTTTTTAGCCAAAAGTAGGAACTGAGTTTGAAAATGAGCCAAATCGGTCAACGGACACGCCCACCTCCCATACAAGTCACTTTTATATAACTTTTTAGGAACTAATAACTCGAAAAGTATTCAAGATATAGGTATAAAATTTAAAACGTATTGTTATAATTCACCTAAAAATATGTGGTCCGCCCACTTTTTTTTTTCATTATTTCCCGGGTTTTCATAGTGAAAATTATTATATCCCACATTAATATCCCCACCAAAGGTGTAGGGTATTCCATAGTCGGGCCCGACCGACTATAAAAATCCGCCCCATGTGACCGAACTTACCCATGTGACCTAACTTTCCCAACTCGTTTTATGTTTTTTTTGTAAGGTTTGGAATTTCCCTTTTTATACCCTACACTAAGAGTGAAAGGGTATATTCAGTTTGGTACGCCGTTTGTAACACCCAGAAGGAAGCATCTCCGGTATGGAAAAGTATATATATTCTTGATCAGCATCCTGAGTCGATTTTGCGATGTCCGTCTGTCTGTCCGTCTGTCTGTCTGTCTGTCTGTCTGTCTGTTGAAATCCCTACTACTTTTAAAATTGAAGAGCTAGATAAATGAAACTTATAACTTAGATTACTAATATACCTACGCTGAATGTGCGAAATTTGGTGAGATCGGTCCATTGTGACCTATGATCCGACCACTTATGTTCAAATACCTCATATAAAATGGACATATAAAGATCAATTTTTATGGATACGTGCTTAGGTAAACTTTTTTGGTCAAATATATATTGATATCATGCTCAAATACATGATAATAATGTTTTCCGGCGAAATGACTTGTGGTTCACAAAAAAAAATCGAAATTCGGTACACCTACCCATTTGTAAATATGGGTATCAAATGAATGGAAATTATTCAGCGATTTAAAGTTTGTAGTTATTTTCCGAATTTGTTAACCCTGGTGACCTATATACCACTTGGTAACCACACATCTGTGTAGGGTATTTATAGTCGGCTTAGACCGACTATAATTTTGATAATCCTAACTATCATAATAACACCAAATTTAAAATTTCCCATGTGATCAAACCTTCCCAACTGGTTTATATTTGCTTATTGAATATTTTGGAATATTTACTACTTTTACTAAGGTTAAATAATAATATAAAGGGTTTTTCAATAAGAGCGCTACATAAGTTTTTTTCAAGGGTTTTTCAACAGGGACGCTACAAAAGAAGAGCGACAGGGACAGCAAACGACGCCATATTTCTTGCCGCTCTTTTGACATTTCTCTTCAGTAAGGTTTGCCATTTCATGATGAAAAGATATACGAGCCAACAATGAGTCGAAATTATTAAAATTTACTACCGAAATTCGAATTCGTATATCTTTCCATTATGAAATGGCAAACCTTACTAAAGAGAAATATTAAAAGAGCGGCAAGAAATATGTCGTCGTTTGCTGTCCCTGTCGCTCTACTTTTGTAGCGTCCCTGTTGAAAAACCCTTTAATTGATTTATGATGCATATATTAACAAATATATAATTTTCCAGTTTTTTTTTTGTTTTGCGACGATTATTATTTGTGACGGGCGTTATAATATTTTGGATTGATATAGTTATCATCTGAAATATCTATGAGACCAAAGAGCATATTAAATTGATATATACGACCAAAATCTTTACTTTTACAAAGTTTCCCAGTTGTAGGTTTGCAAAATAGTTCGCAAAATAACTTTTACTATTTTATTTGTGACGGGCGTTACAACTCAAAAAAAGTAAAACTGTTTGGTTAATTGTCAGTACTTTGAACCACTTATCACCAATGCAATGTGTGGCATACTTTCGCAAACAAATTACCTTTCAAATTGTACTATTACATTTTTTTTCGGATTTAAAACAACGAAACTACAGTATTTTATATATTGCCTCAATTTTGTACTATAATACATTTCAATTTGACTTTAATTGAGAAAAAAACAGATTTGCCATAAATAGGTTTAACTTTAATATATCACACCTTGGTAACGTTTTCTGTGGAATTCCCCATATTAAAATGTTAAGCGTAATGTCCCGTGCATCCGGAATTCCAGGAAATGCCCTTATGTGGTCCCATCGAAATTAATAAATACATATTTTATGTAAAGTAGATGACATTTTCGTCTATAAAGCACCGAGTGGGTTTAACGATTTTCATTTATACGCATATTTTACTTTTACTTTAGGTCTAGCTCTATACATTTTTCAGTAATTGTGATTCCGACTTTTGCGAATATACTTTATAGAAACACCTTATTAAATTCTTTGGGACTATTGGGACTAATATTTTGAGATGAGCAGTCTGACAGTCAGAACACACATTTGTCTGGGAATATATAAAAACCCTTTTTGATTTGCTTTAGTTAATTTTATCGCTGTGCGAATTCAAAATTTAGCAACATATTTCAAAAGTATTTCTGAAAGCCATATATTCGTTCTTTGTTAATTCTTATTAGGTTCTTTAGAAAAAGTGGAATTATTCAACATCAAATAGTACGAATTGTATATATAAAACAAAGGCAATTTACACACAAAAAATAATTGCTTGGCGTGCAGTTCTTTCAACTGAAATTCATTTGTGGTAAACAATAGTATGAAGGATAACCAACTATTAGTTGAAGCAACTGCAACATTGATTGGGGAAACAAACTTTTTATCCATTTTCATATTTTATACCCTACACCTATGAGGTACAGGGTATATTAACTTTGTGCATATATTGTAACGGCCCTTTAGGAGGCGTGTCCGGTATGGAAAAGCATATATATTCTTGATCAGCATCACTACCCGAGTCCGTTTAGCCATGTCCGTCTGTCTGTCTGTCTGTCTGTCTGTCTGTCTGTCTGTCTGTCTGTCTGTCTGTCTGTCTGTCCGTCTTGCTGTCTTGCTGTCCGAATACAGAATAACTTGAGAAATACTGATAAGAATGCGATAAAATTTCGTATTATTATATTTTAGCCAAAAGTAGGAACTGAGTTTGAAAATGAGCCAAATCGGTCAACGGACACGCCCACCTCCCATACAAGTCACTTTTATATAACTCTTTAGGAACTAATAACTCGAAAAGTATTCAAGATATAGGCATAAAATTTAAAACGTATTCTTATAATTCACCTAAAAATATGTGGTCCAAAAATGGGCGTGATCCGCCCACTTTTTTTTTTCATTATTTCCCGGGTTTTCATAGTGAAAATTTGATCCGTAAATTATTAAAATCAAATCTATTAAATATTAGCCTTTCAAAATTTTAAATATAGACGTTGTCCGCCCAATTATATGTTTCTATTTTTTTATTAGTTTTTTATACTTTTATATAATTTTTTTAATTTATGGGGATATAAGACGTAAATTTCTGATATGTGAATAATATTCTGAGGGTGGGGAGGTTCAGCATAATTAAAATCTTTAAAATTAAGGTATGCAATTAAATATCCCACATTAATATCCCCACCAAAGGTGTAGGGTATTCCATAGTCGGGGCCGACCGACTATAAAAATCCGCCCCATGTGACCTAACTTTCTCAACTCGTTTTATTTCCATTGCTACGGCAACTAAATTCAAAATGAGACATAATCACGCTGTTGTGACGCTGACTTCGTGTTTGCAACACGTTGGAGCCATAGGAATAGGTAAAATGGCCGATTTCTTATAATTAAATTGGCTACCACAACTAAACAAATTGGTTGTGTCAATTGTATTCATTAGTTGTGTGAACTGATACGCGATGTTGCAACAACTGAATCAGTAAAATGTTGACAGAACTAAATAAATCGGTTGGCAAAAAAAGACGATTGCCCCAACTGATTCGTTCTTTGGGTGTACAAATATAAAAAAATTAAACCGTCGTTTTAAAAAAGTGTCTTAAAAAAATAATAAACTAGAACCAATTTAAAACAAGTTTACGCACACAATATCGTTATTTCTAAAGTGTGCATTTTATAGCTGCTGCCAACATTTGTTTTCGTCCATCTTCAAATCGCATTGACCATCAAAATGTGTACTCATCACACATGTGGTGCATATTCAAAGAAAAAAAAATGGAAAATAAAAAATATAAAAAACGACTACAAAAAAAACTGAAGAATGTAATAAAACAAAAAGTAGTTTTTGCAACATCAGTGTGGCAACAGACGGTTACTATCACATGCGATAACTGTGCAAAACATTCGTTATTAAATTTTTTGTTATTACTTATTTTTCTTTATCTCTGACCCTTGCAAAAAATCATATAGAAATTTCATACAAAATACAAATAAAAAATTGGCAAATAAAAAAACATACTACATTTCATCATTATTCTGATCATTTTCAGGGTTATAAAAGCGCGCGCGCATTTGTTTCGGTTTTTAGTGCTGTTTTTCACTACTGTTTTTCTGCAATTTTTTGTAGTTTCTGTTGCTGCTGCGAACACTCTTGCTGCCTCTATCTGCCTGCCTCTATCTATCTGCCTGCCTCTAACTCTGCCTCTGTAGCTATCTCTGCTACTTCAACTACTGTCGATGAATGCTGTTGCTGCATCATTTGTGTTCGTCCATCTGTCAGTGTGAATGTGTGTTGCACGCAACATGTTTCCGACTCGTGTTGTCCGTTGCAACGACTGCCTGAAAGTGTCTCAATTTTATTTCCGACTATGATTTCACGACCTCTTGACATATATCGCAATCTGTGTAGTATTGTTGATTATTTAATGGTCGAGCCACACGTTGCACTGGCTGTGCTCTGCTCTGCTCTGAAGTTTTTTGCTTTAAGGATTTTCTCGCAAATTATCTACGACACGGCACGTGTTTATAATCATTTTGTTTATGTCAGTCGGGTTTTAAATATTGCACTGACATCGAGTTGTGGTTGCATTGGTCTTCTTTGATTTAAATTTCAATTTATATAGTAGAATGAAATAAAATTAACCGAATTGAATTCAAATATATATAAAATGCAAGTATTAGGCGAAATGTGTACAAAATGCATACCATACACATTTTTCTATTTATCTCTTTTAAAAGTAAAATTTTTCATATACATAAAAAAAAAAAATTCTTATTAAAAACTAGCTGGACCCGTGCACGACTCGTGCCAAGATTATGTGAATGCAAGAATATGTAGTGATTTTATTAACATAAAGAACATAGAATTCTTCCCGGTAGAATTCTATCCCGTAGAGTTTTTCACAGTAGAAGTTTTAATGTGGTGAATTTTAGTATGGTGAGTTTTAGTGTGGTGAGTTTTAGTGTGGTGAGTTTTAGTGTGGTGAGTTTTAGTGTGGTGAATTTTAGTGTGGTGAATTTTAGTGTGGTGAATTTTAGTGTGGTGAATTTTAGTGTGGTGAATTTTAGTGTGGTGAATTTTGGTGTTTTCATGTGGTGAATTTTGGTGTGGTGAGTATCGTTGTGGTGAATTTTGGTGTGGTGAATTTCGGTGTGGTGAATTTCGGTGTGATGAGTTTAAAAAATTTGTGGTGCTTGATACCCTGGTGTGAAATATCTTGATATAATTATAATAACTGTTGACATACACCATCTGGAAAATGTACCTTTTATGGGAGTGCCACGTCCAGTGGTCCAATCCCGCCCACATTCAGCGAGACCGTTTAGAATGGTTAAATATAACGTTGACCAAAATGTCATTAAATTTGCTATCCTAATTTGCTGATATAATGTGTTATTCATTTTTCGGTTATATGGGAGGTGCCACTCCCAGTCCAAATAATATGTATTACATTAAAATAAAATAGCCCAGGGCACTTCTCAAAATGCTTTAACCACAAAAGATATTTTTTCTCCAAAGATATTTTGTCGAAGTGCATATCTCCCGAAATGGACCTTTTCTCGAAAGAGATTTCTTCGAGAAGACATTTTCCAAATAGACACTTCCTTTAATAAACATATCCCCAAAATGTATATTTTTTCATTTGGAAATGAAAAGAATTTTCCCCAGCATGAACATTTATCAGAAGAAATACTTCCTGGAATGAACATTTCCCCGAAATATAAATTTACCCTTACGAACATTAACATTTCACCGCAAGATATTTCTCCGAAGAGACATATTTCCAAAAATAATGGACTTTCTCAAATCAAAATTTCCCTAAATAGAAATTACGATGGACCCTTTTTTGAATGGACACTTTCACAAAATGGACCATATTGTTACCTACCCCTTTTAATTGTATCTGATGTGGCCTTCGGCTAGCGCACGAGTAGTCAGTGTCCCTAGTAGAAATTTTGGTAGGGCACATGATCATGAAGTGATCATGTCATTATTTGAGGTGATCGGGATATGACGAGACCCATAATGTCCTTGTATCGCAGTGTCCTGATCATGTATTGACCTCAGGCTATGATCATGTACTGATCGGGCAATTCCCCATTTTAATATTTACCCGACAATTGCCTTGTCTGAGCCTGAGCATAATAGAGTTTCTCTCATTAATCTCGATCATTGCCTGATGCTAATTTCGTTATGAGGAACAAATAATCTAGCTATGATCGGGAACATTGACTGTTTAGATGATATAAACCCTGCCATGGTAAGCATGATAAGGGCATGCAAAGCCAATGATCATATTTTCTCTAATAGGGCTTACCCAACGAAAACCCGATCATTTACCGATGGCGCATAGGGCAAATTTCTACTAGGGGTAGGGTAATTGACCCGCCACATCAGATCGAGAGTGTCACAGACTCAGACGGACATTAGAATAAACTAGAACGGACATCTAACCACAACAAAAAAAAAAGTACCAAACAAAATGACATTCAAAAACACATCGGGACAAATGAAATGCCCGGTAAAATAAACCCCTCATCCGTGGTCATAGCGTCTCAAAAAAAAATATGTATAAATATTGCAATAACCCCTAACACAAAACATACCCTAACACACAAATTAAATTTCCTAAACCATCACGACCCATATGAATATTTCTCCGAAGGTACATTTCCCAAAAATATACTTTATCGAATCAATATTTCCCGAATGGACATTTCTGCATGTACACTGAATGAGCATTTCTACGAATTCGACTTTTCCCTCAAATGTACTATTCTACAAAATGGACATTTAGCCATTTCGATTTTCCTCCTAAAGACAATTTCGCTACATAGACATTTTTCCGAACGGACAACATTTCGCCTAATGGACATTTTCCCAAATGGACACTTTCTTGAGTGATCATTTCACCGAAATGGACTTTTCCCTAAAATGAACATTTCCCCAAAATGGATATTGAGCTATTTGATCATTCCTCTAAAAAGCAATTCCGACATTTTTTTCGAATGTAAATATTCCCGAACGGACACGTTTTTTGAATCAAAATTTCCCCAAATTGAAATTTTTCCGATTAGACACTTCCTTGACAACATTTCCCCAAATGAGCATTTTCCCGATGGACATTTTCTAGAATTAACATTACCCCAAATGGAAATTTTCCCGATGGACATTTTCTAGAATTAAAATTTCCCCAAATAAACATTTACCCATTTAGAAATTTCTACGAAAGTCATTTCCGCAATATGATCATTTTTCCAAATGTACACCCCCGATATAGACTTTTACCCATATGTACATTTCTCCAAAAGAACATTTTCCAAAAGGACATTTTGACAAAAATCCAAATTGCTGAATCCAAATTTCCTCAATTGGACACATATCCGAATGGACAATTTCTTGAATGAGCATTTCTCCGAAATGGACTTTTCGCCGAAATGGACTTTTCTCCGAAATGGACTTTTCTCCGAAATGAACTTTTCTCCGAAATGGACACTTCCCAAAAATAGACATTTAGCCTTTTAATATTTCTCCAATATAAATTTCCCTGACATTTTTTCGAATGTAAATTTTCCCGAACGGACACTTCTTTGAATCAACCTTTCCCCAAAAGGACTTTTTAACGTTTAGATACTTTCTTGAATCATCATTTTCCCAAATATTCACTTCGCCATATTTGAACACCGATTCATATTATCCAGATTTTAAATAAAAGAATTACCCCGAAGTGGGCACTTTCCCGTTTGATCAATTCCCCGATAGGACATTTGCACGAATGGGCATTTTCTCCAGTGTAGACTTACCCAAATGAGACAATCTCAAAGAGAACATTTCCACAAAATTGACATTTTCCTGACATAGACATTTCAATGACATAAACATCTCCTCAAATAAGAATTTTCCCGAATGAACACTTTTCAAAAACAGAAAATTTCCTGAAAATAACATTTCCCCAACATAGACATTTCCTCGGCACTATGGACTAGAATGGACACTTCCCCAAAAGCGATAATTCTCTAAATATTACATTTTTTATTTTATAAACTAAAATTTATCCTAAATTAACATTGTATTTCAATGAACTGTTTCTTTTACTACACATCTTTGTCTAAAATGGAAGGCATTTCCCCTAAGAAAATCATTTACCTGTCCCTGTTTGGACATTTCTCCGAATAAACAATTATACGAAAAATATTTCTCGGACATGAGCTGAACATTTCTCGGACATGAACTGAACATTTCTTGGGCATGAACTGAACATATACCTGGCATGGACATTCCATGAATGTGCCTATCCACTGGGAACAATTTGCCAAATGGGACACTTTCACGAACGGAAAATTTCCCCGATAAGAGCGTTTCATTAAAATGATAATTTCCTCGAAACTGATGAACATTGGGTTTCGGTAAATTGGTATTATTTACCACATACCTTCGTCATTAAAAGGCATACCAAATATAGAGTATACAAAATTCAAAAAATGCAAATTAAAACGTACAATATGTTTTTTTTTTATTCTTTCATTAAAGATAAATGGATACTTTTATTTTGTCCCAAAAATGTTTCCACAAATTTTGCTCAATATGCCATTTTATGGTGACTAGTTTTGGGTAGTATGAATTCTATATATTCTTTTTCTAATTCTGGTTTCCATATTTCAATATCACGTTTTAAATTTGACGAATACACCTTTTTATTCAACAAACTAACTCAAATCAGCGTAAATTAGTTGGACGTACGTGGAATTTACTTAAAAAAAATTCCCTTGAAATGCAAATGAGAACGAATATTAATAAAAGTTCTTTTAATTACTGTAACGGTTAATTTTGTATGGGAGAAATATATTTTTTGAAAATATGCTTTTAAAATGTCTTTTTATTCTGACAACTATTTATTTTGAGGCGCACCTAATTTTATATTCTTGCCTAAGAGCTGGATTTAATACATTTAAATACTCACTAGAGAATAATTAATATTAATATTTTCTAAATAAAAATATCATGTAACTTTAGCACTTTTATGCGAATAGACTCATTGAAATTCGCAAAGAGTTACGACAAACTACCTACGTAGAATTATAGGAAAATTGACGCTTTCGCAGAAGCGTTGGTAATACCAAGGCTAATCAAAGCAAGGACAATAAAAATAAAAACAACACCAAAGTATAAAATATACAAGGACAACCAGAAGGACACGAAGAACAGCAGCAGGAGCAACATGTTCCATTGAAAATCCATCGGCAACAGTCAAAGACAACAGCAACAAGTCACTTCTCGGTGTTTGCCACAGAAATGTTATATGTACTGCTATCCTTGCTGTTATTGTCTGTTCCTGTTTCTGTGAACAATTTCTTTTACAACGATTACGTTAAATTTTCTGCGTATTTTTCAAAGCAATTTTCAGTATTATTTAGCTTTTATCTATATTTTCTGCTTTTTTCTGTTAATTTCTACTTTTATTTTTATTTTTCTGCTTTTTTCTGCTTTTCTACGTTTTTTATGTTTTCTTCTACTTTTTTCTTGTATTAAATTCAAAACAAATATTTGTTGGCTCAACAGTATTAATAAAAAAATACTGATACACTTGCTGTTGGACAGTTTGTCGAGAATGTTCTTGCTGAAATTGTGTCCTGCTAAAGTTTAAATCCCGCTGTGCAGTAACGTCGAGAAGGGTGCTGCTGAAGTTGTGTTAAAGTTTACGTCCTTCTGCTGTCGATTACTTTTATTCTTGCCTGCTTCTTCTGCCGCTTGCCTGCCTGCCTGATTTTGCTCTCTCCTGCCTTTTCTGCTGCCGCCTACCTTATTCTTCTTCTTCTGCCGTCTGCTTTTTCTTCTACCGCCTGCTGCTACGCTTAACGCGTTGGCGTTGCTTCCGTCAAAAGGAAACCATCTTCAGTTGCATTTCCGGCCGCGTTGGCAGCACGTTGCCCGGCATAAATAATGAAAAAAATAAGGCAGCGCACATATTACTCAGTTCAACATGAAACTTGTGCTGCGATTACTTTGCAGTTTGCCACTGCTGCAGCTGCTTCTTTCTGCTCTTTGTACTTCCGCCATATCGATGCATATGGCGCTGGTTCCGTGATTTATAAAACTTCAATAAAAGTAATGGCAACAAATATGTGTTAATAAATAATAAGAAAAATAATACTAAAAAGAAAAGTTATAAGAAAATCGTTTTTAATTCATAGAAAAAAAAATATTTCTCTAAAAAGTCGCAAAAAAGTTTTTTTTTTTTGTAAATAGTAGCAAAAAATATTACTTAAAATACAACTATATGAGTATATATAAATAGTAAAATTTTAAAATAACCGCAAACTTAGTATTAAAAAAATGTAGTTAATATATTGTTTTTAAAATATGTACTATTTAGTATTAGAAAAAAGTATTGAAAAAAGTTGAAAACAGACGCAAATTTAGTGTTTTAAAATAGTAGCAACTATAGTATTCGAATAGCAAAAAAGATAGCAAAAAAGATTTCAAAAATAGTTATAAAATGATAGCAAATAAAGTATTTGAAAAAAATAACAAATGAATTATTCGAAAATAGTAGGTACCACATATAGCAAATAAACTATTCAAATATAGTAATACTTGAAAATAGTAGCAAATAAAGCATTCTAAAGTACTAGGAAATAAATAATTCGAAAATAGTAGCAGATATATAATCGGAAAATAGTATAAAAATATAATATAAGAAAATAGTAGCAAATGCATTTTTTAAAAATAGTAGCAAATACTATAATTTAGTAGTAGAAAAATTAGTAGTAAAAAACTTTGTAGTAGAAAACTTAGTAGTAAAAAACATTGTAGTAAAAAACTTTGTAGTAAAAAAATAATAGTACTAGAAAACTTAGTAGTAGAAAACTTATCAAAAGAAACTTAGTAGTAGAAAAGTAAGTAGTAAAAAACTTAGTAGTCAAACACTTATTAGTATATTGAGCAAATAAAGTATTCAAATATAATAATATTTGAAAATAATAGCAAATAAATTATTGGAATACAATAGCAAATAAAATACTTAAAATAGTAGCAAATAAAGTGTTCTAAAGTACTAGCAAATAAATAATTCGAAAATAGTAGCAAATATATAATTGAAAAATAGTATAAAAAATATAATATAAGAAAATAGTAGCAAATACTATATTAAAAAATAGTAGCAAAACTGTAATTTAGTAGTAGAAAAATTAGTAGTAAAAACCTTTGTAGTAGAAAACATAGTAGTAAAAAAATTAATAGTAGTAGAAAACTGAGTAGTAAAAAACATAGTAGTAGAAAACTTAGCAGTAGAAAACTTAATAGCAAAAAACTTAGTAGTAGAAAATTTAGTAGTTAGAATACTTAGTAGTAGAAAACTTAGTAGTAGAAAACTTAGTAGTAAAAAACTTAGTAGTAGAAAACTTAGTAGTTAGAAAAATAGTACAAACTAACAGAGTATGAACTAACAATACTCAATTCTTAAATAAATATCAAAGTTATGCCAAAAAGAAAATAATTATTGTGACAAACTTTTATGTTTACAAAATTTATAATTGAATGGTTCGGTGCTGAAAAACTACGTCATCAATACGATATTCTATATTATAAGAGTTTTTTTTATCGAAAACCTCGCCATATTGACAGCTTTAATTGATTTTTAATTAAAATTAAAAAATGACAAACATAATGTGTTTACTATAAGAATAAAATGTCTGTGAGTGATACATTAATTAACTTTTCAATTATTTGTTCATTTAATACAATTATCACAAATATTTTGTAATTAAAATATGTTAAACATATTTCAATTACAAAATATAAATGTTTGTGATAATTATATTAAATAAACTAATAATTGAAAATATTGAAAAATTTTAATATAATTTCTTGATGTACTACTCTTTGCAATAATTGAAAAAAATGTATATATATATAAATAACAACTAAAAAATGGTTTTATTATTTTAATAATTGCACGTAGTGAAAACATATATTTTGTTGCAAACATGATATGATTGTAAACTTTTTAAATACCTTTTTGTATTTTAAATTGCAATAAAGTCTTAAAACTACTAAAAAAAACAGTCAAACAAAAACTATATAATTCCTGTTAATCTTGTTTATAATATTTATAGTTCCTATCATAATATTTTTGTTGCAAAAAAACAATTATTATATTTCTGTAGCATATAGAAATTCTAATAACTAAGTAGTATTTTAAAACTTGTTCAGCACTATTCAAAACAATTTTTCGCTCTATTATATAAATAAAAAATATATTTTTATTATAAAATATTGTTATAAGAAAAATAAGCTGTGATTAATTAATTATTTATGCTTGCGCTGATTATTAAACATATAAACAAATAATGAAAAATGAACATTTTTAATAAGGAGCACCGGAATTTCACTACTTTCTGCATTAAATGAAAATAAATATATACAAAAAATACCAACCAATAAATACTTTTATTATTATATTAGTTAATTGCATGTAGTAAAAAAATATATTTTACTGCAAACATGATATGGTTTAGCTTTTTATACCCCTTTTAATATTTTAAAATTAAATAAAGTCTTAAAATTATCATTAAAATCATACAAATTCCATGTAATTACTATGACCTATGTTAATAGAATTTATCAGTTCAATCATAATATGTTTGCTGCAAATAAAACATATTTTATTTAAACATTAGATATAAATACTAGTACTTGACTTGTATTAACAATATTTTCAGTGCTATTATAATAAGATTTAAGCTATATCTTTAAAATTTATTTTTATTTTTATTATAAAATATAGTTATAAGAAACATAAGCATTTCATGCTTGCGCTGATTATATTAAATATACTAATACTGGATAATGGAAAATGAAAAACTTGAAATTTTAATATTTTTTGTACTAAATGCACACATTTCACTCCCATTCTTCCTCCCACTCTATCTCTCACTATACCACTAACTCTTTCATTATTTATCTCTCTCATTCTCCCTCTATTTCAAACAATCTCTCTCGCTATCTGTAGCATCGCCGGAAAGTGTAAAACTTTTGAAATTACAAGACATTCAATGCATTTTAAATAGTTTGGCGCGTACTTTTGCTGACTGGCTGCAGTCGCGCCGTGGGCAAAGTGGTGGCACCAGGAATTTTAATTGAGTTTCCAGCAATTGTTAAAAACAAGCAAAACTGCATTGTTCTTTTTTTGTAATAGTCTTTTCAACTAAGTTTCATGCAGTTTTTATCTCTAATTTAATTTGTACTTTTTGTGATTTCTTTTAAATTTTTCTTTTTGCAGTTTTTTCCATTTACCAGGCGCCATTGTCTTTTAATACCAATTTTTCTGCTACTTTCTAGGATCCTAAAATATTGGACAAGGTTACGAAAAAGAATGGCACAGATTTGGTGGCCTTGGACAAACGTTCACTGACGATCTGCTCGAATACGGACTATATCAATATAACGTATCATCATGTGGTGTGTCCGGATGCGGATACGGCGAAGGTGAGTGTTACTTGTTTTTCATTTATTTTCATTTTTATATATTAAAAATGCATACAATATGGAGCAACTTTCAGTATAATGCGGCGAGAAACTTTTTCCATTCAATTTTTCACTAAAAATTCAATTTTTCTCTACAAATTCAATTTTTCACGAAATACTAAATTTTTCACGAAACATTCAAATTTTCACTAAAAAAATTCAACTTTTCACTAAAAATTCAATTTTTCATTAAAAATTCAATTCTTACTAAAAATTCAAATTTTCAAATTCAATTTCTCACTAAAAATTAAATTATTCATTAAAAATTCAATTTTTCACTAAAAATTCAATTTTTCACTATAAAATCAATTTTTCATTAAAAATTCAATTTTTCACTAAAAATTCAATTTTTCACTAAAAATTCAATTTTTCACTAAAAATTCAATTTTTCACTAAAAATTCAAATTTTCACTAAAAATTAAAATTTTCACTAAAATATTAATTTTTCACTACAAATTCAATTTTTTACTAAAATTAAATTTTTCATTAAAAATTCAATTTTTCACTAAAAATTCAATTTTTCACTAAAAATTTAATTTTTCATTACAGATTCAATTTTTCATTAAAAATTCAAATTTTCACTAAAAATTCATTTTTTTTTCTAAAAATTCAAATTGTCACTAAAAATTCAAATTTTCACTAAAAATTAAATTTTTCATTAAAAATTCAATTTTTCACTAAAAATTAAATTTTTCATTAAAAATTAAATTTTTCATTAAAAATTCAATTTTTCATTAAAAATTCAATTTTTCATTAAAAATTCAATTTTTCATTAAAAATTCAATTTTTCATTAAAAATTCAATTTTTCATTAAAAATTCAATTTTTCATTAAAAATTCAATTTTTCATTAAAAATTCAATTTTTCATTAAAAATTCAATTTTTCATTAAAAATTCAATTTTTCATTAAAAATTCAATTTTTCATTAAATATTAAATTTTTCATTAAAAATACAATTTTTCATTAAAAATTCAATTTTTCATTAAAAATTCAATTTTTCATTAAAAATTCAATTTTTCATTAAAAATTCAATTTTTCATTAAAAATACAATTTTTCATTAAAAATTCAATTTTTCATTAAAAATTCAATTTTTCATTAAAAATTCAATTTTTCATTAAAAATTCAATTTTTCATTAAAATGCAATTTTTCACTAAAAATTCAATTTTTCACTAAAAATTTAATTTTTCACTAAAAATTCGTTTTTTCACTAAAAATTCAATTTTTCACTAAAAATTCAAATTTTTTCTAAAAATTCAAATTTTCACTAAAAATTGAATTTTTCACTAAAAATTCAATTTTTCAAAAAAAAAACAATTTTTCAATAAAAATTTAATTTTTCATTAAAAATTCAATTTTTCACTAAAAAAATTCAAATTTTAATTAAAAATTAAATTTTTGACTAGAAATTCAATTTTCACAAAAAATTCAATTTTCACAAAAAATTCAATTTTCACAAAAAAAATAAATTTTTCACTAAAAATTCAAATTTTAATTAAAAATAAAAATGTTCACTAAAACTTCTAATTTTCAATAAAAGATTAATTTTTCACTACAAATTCAATTTTTTACTAAATTTAAATTTTTCACTAAAAATTAAAATTTTCACTAAAAATTATATTTTTCACTAAAAATTAAATTTTTCTTTACAAAATCAATTTAATAAAAATTATGTTTATCAAAAATTATTTATTTCACAAAATTTTTCACCTAAAATTACAATTGTCACAAATTAAATTCTTTTATAATAACTTTCTACATTTAAATGACTCATTAAATACAAAGTTGTTCATATCACAAAATCATTTTCTCTTTCGAAACTCATACACCCATTTTCTTTTCACTTTCTAATTTGCCAAAGTTTGTCTGTTGTCATATATTTCTCACTAAAAGTTGTCATCAATGCAACTTTTGACTGTGCGGCATCATATGAGAATCTTCTGGCATATTGTGCTATTATTTCTCTATTCTACTATTTATCTTTTATTCTTGTAATGTTTCTATTTACTTAGAATACTTCAAATGAGACAAATATCAGCCCACATTGTCAGTGAGATTTGTCAGAAATACTTGTGACTGACTGTGGTTTTTTGTTTTGTTTTTTTTTTTTTTTGTGCTGCAATTGTTGCCATCCTCAGGCTGCACAATACAAATAATTAAAGTTCTTACGATTTTGTTGATGTGGCAACATTTGCATAATATATTGTTTGTTGTGACTGAAACAATTTTGAAGTATTTATACAAAATCTTTATAAAACAAAAGTCAGTAAAGCGGCTTTCATTATTATTTTCATATTTTCGTAAAATTACGCTTTAAAAATATTAATTATTTATATGCTTTTTTATGTCAATATATAACGGAAGATATCCATCATTTGTATTAAAATATTTGATTTGATAAGAAATCTCAAATATTCCCCTATTTTTTTCAAAATAATTATTTTGCATTTTTTAAATATTTATGTCAAAAAGTCGAATATATATTCAATCTTCTCAATAATTTATCTCTTATGACTATAAATGTTATCAAAATATTACAAAAAATCGTTCTGATGTCTCCTCTGAATTTTGATAAATCGAATATATCGAAAAAAATCGTACATCATACAATTTCATATAATATTGCATTTCTTTAAATATCCTATATTCTCATTTTGATAATCATGGTTAACACCTTGATCGGTTCTGGAATTGAAAAATCATATATCACTAATTATTTAATTGCTTGACGATTATTATCATGCTTGAACTACGATTTTTACATTATGACTTTATGACTATACCATGACCATCCTTACACAAAAACCATTATTACCCCACAAATATTCTTATTTTTCCACCATAATCAGACTATGACCACCCTTATCGTCATGACCATCCTTTACGTCATGACCATCCTTATCGTCATGACCATCTTTACACCACGACCATTCTTACCTCACAAACATTAAATTACGACTATGTTTAAATTCCGACCATACTTACACCACAACCATTCATAATCATGACCATTGCTCCATCATGCCCATTTTTATACCCTGACCATGTTCGAACCAGCTCGTGACTGTATATACATCACGACTATTTATATACGACTGCTTACACCATGACAAATGCTACACCATGTCCATCCTTAACATCTTGACCATCGTCACAGCAGGACTATTCAATCCCCACAATCATTTTTAAATTACAACCATGTTTAAATCCTGCCCTTACGTACAACATTGCCCAGCAATGATTATGTTTAACCATATTCATTGCTACACCATGTCCATTCTTACACCCTGACCGTGTTTGAACCACGTTCACTCCCAGATCATTACCGTCCTTAACGCCATGACCATCTGTACACAACGATCATTCTTATTTAATGACCATTCTTACTTAATCATAATTTTTTAATCACGATCATGCATAAATCTCGTCCATATTTACACCACCTTCATGCTTACACCATGAATTTTATTCAACCATATCATTTCTTACACCATGACCTTGTTTGATCAATGAACATTTGTATACCATAACTATACTTGAACCACGATCATCCGTATCATGACCATGCTTAAACCACAATCATCTTTATACCAAGACCATTTTTCCACCACGACCATTGTTACATCACAAATTACCGCCTACAAGTTTAAAGCTGTACAAAATCCAACTTGCTCGAAACTTTCCAATCGAAATTTCAATAACAAGGTTTTTCCACAGAGTCCACCACACACCATTATACATGCTTACTAAGATGATAATTATACCATGGTCCTTCTTACACAACCATTTACATTCTTACACCATCATCATCCATACTTACTAAGACCATCAATACACCATGGTCCTTCTTAAACCATTACCATTCTTCCATCCCTACACTAAAAACATTCTTACACCATATCCATCATTACACCTTCTGAGGTCATCATTATAGCATGGTCCTTCTTACACCGCCATTTACATTCGTACACTATCTCCATCTTTACACCGTCATCTATGCTTACTAAAACCATCCATACACCATGGTCCTTCTTAAACCATTACCATTCTTCCATCCCTACACTAAAAACATTCTTACACCATATCCATCATTACACCATCTGAGGTCATCATTATACCATGGTCCTTTTTACACCAGCATTTACAGTCGTACACCATCTCCATCCTTACACCATCATCCATGCTTACTGAGACCATCAACACACCATGGTCCTTCTTAAACCATTACCTTTCTTCCATCCCTTCACTAAAAACATTCTTACACCATATCCATCATTACACCAACTGAGGTCATCATTATATCATTGTTCTTCTTACACCACCATTTACATTCGTACACCATCTCCATCCTTACACCATCATTCATGCTTACTAAGACCATCAATACACCATGGTCCTTCTTAAACCATTACCATTCTTCCATCCCTACTCTAAAAACATTCTTACACCATATCCATCATTACAACATCTGAGGTCATTATTATACCATGGTCCTTCTTACACCACCATTTGCATTCAAACACCATATCCATCCTTACACCATCATCCATGCTTACTAAGACCATCAATATACCATGGTCTTTCTTAAACCATTACCATTCTTCCATCCCTACACTAAAAACTTTCTTACACCATATCCATCATTACACCATCTGAGGTCATCATTATACCATGGTCATTCTTACACCACCATTTGCATTCGAACACCATCTCCATCCTTACACCATCATCCATGCTTACTAAGACCATCAATACACCATGTTCTTTCTTAAACCATTAGCATTCTGACACCACCATTTACATTTAATAATAGGGAACATTTTTTTAGATTTGTTCATTTTTCTGTGAATTGCGTCAATAATTACCGTTTCTATACTTAAAGCTGTACACGTTCAACTTGCCTGAAACTTTCTAAACGAAATTTGAATGACAAGCTATTTCCTCAGACACTACTTTACATCATCCTTTCACCATGAACATCTTTACACCATAACCATCCTTACACCATAACCATCCTTACACCATGACCATACTTACACCATGACCATCCTTACACCATATCCCACTCTTACACCATCACTCATCATTACACTACAATCATGTTGTCAGATCACAGACAAAAACTTTAAGATGAAAGTGCAATAAAAACAATATCACGTTATATGCCAAAAACTTTGTCGAAGCAGCAACATCATTTTTTATAATAACAACAACTTGATGTATTTTTCTTTGTATTGAAAACTAATATTGCAACTTTTTCCCCCTGACCACACTCACACTACACATATTTGCTGAAGAAGACTTGAATATTTATTATATATTTTGTATTCTTCTTGACATATTGCACTGCGTTAAAATAATTCAAGCGTTTCTTTGCTTCGACTATAATTTTTCATTATTATGCGGTTTGTCAATAGTTTTTATGTATTTTTTTTTTGTTTGGCGTAAAAGAAAAATTGTTCCAAAGTCATTGCGCACAATTAAACTGCTACAATATGTTAGCAAAATGTGACAACTTTGACGTTTTTAAAACGTCATGTGCTTAATTTAAAAATTATTAACCCTAAAATAATTTTTAATTTGATTTTAACCACTGGCAAGTTTTGATTTAATTTTCTTTTATATTTAGGAAAAAAATTGAAATCTTTATTTCTAATGAATTAATGTTTTTTTCAAAATGTAAAATAATTTAATTAAAAAAAAAATTATACCTCTATTTTATCACTCTTAACTACTTCAATCGTACAATTTCTCATATTTATATAATATCTTCTATATTTTTTTTTAGATCTGGTTAGATGGTATTAGAAAAATAACACATAATGTAAAAGCGAACAATATCTGCCCGATGATGTGTCTTAAAAAGCAGTAAGTCCCCAGCGCTGTTAAGTTTCTGTTAAACTAACAGTTTTTTTAACAGTTTTCACTTGTTCACTTAAAATTCTATACTGTAAACAATATGTCTAACAGTTAAAGCACTTTTTATTACCTTTAATACAATTATGTTATATTTTTGCATGTTTCTGTTAAGTGTCTGTTAACATATTACTTGAACAAAGTCTCTGTTATTAACACAAATATTTTTAATCTTGTTTACATTTTTAATCTATTTATATTGGTTAAAACACTCTTTAACTCTTTGGGCACTTTAAACATTTTTTGCAAATTAACTCTTTTAAGCATGCTTATGTTAAACGTCTTTTAAATATCTGTTAACTCTTGTCTGTTTGTTCTTGGGTTTAAATATAAAAGTTTTTCTTTTCTTAAGTTATTGAATTAGTTTTTTTAATTCTACAAATTAAAATATTATTTTAAACAATCTTTTTTTTAACATTATAGGTATCTATTTATAGCACTAAAAATAAATTATTTATTATTTTAAATATTCTTCAATCTATAATTTCTTTTGTACCTCTGTTAATCCACTGTTAATTAGTTTTCTTATGTGGAATTAATAAAAAGTCAACTATTAATACAATTTTTTGCATATATAGTCTTTATTTCACCTCTGTTAACCAACTGTTAATCGAATTTTTCCCCTTACACCTCTGTTAAGTACCTGTCAACCAACTGTTAACTAAGTTGACTTTATTTATAGGAATAAAAATAAATTATTAATTATTTTAATTATTCTTTAATCTATAATTTCTTTTGTACCTCTGTTAATCCACTGTTAATTAATTTTCTTATGTTGAAATAATTCAAGTCAACTATTAATATAATTTTTTGCAAATATAGTCTTTATTGCACCTCTGTTAAGTAACTGTTAATCGAATTTGGTCCCCTTACACCTCTGTTAACTACCTGTTAACCAACTGTAAACTCAACAGACAGTCAACAGACTTTATTTATAGCAATAAAAAAAATAATTATTTTAATTATTCTAATTATTCTTCAATCTATAATTTCTTTTGTACCTCTGTTAATTAATTTTCTTTTGTTGAAATAATTAAAAGTCAACTATTAATACAATTTTTTGCATATATAGTCTTTATTTCACCTCTGTTAACCAACTGTTTTACAGAGGTGAATTTTTCCCCTTACACCTCTGTTAGCAACCTGTTAACCAACTGTTAACTAAGTTGACTCTATTTATAGCACTAAAAATAAATTATTAACATTTCACACAATATTTAAGCAATAATATTAACTTTTCATTAATCTACAGTTTTAAGCGCACCTCTGTTAACGAACTGTTAATTGAATTTGTGTCTTTATATACATTATATCTCAATTATTAATATCAGAAACTTATTGTCAGGAGCTGTACTATAATTCTTATTAGTTTTTCTCTTCAATTAATATTCAACTCACTCTTTTATTAACGCTACACTATTATTTTCGAAAAACCATCAACATATTTATTAGACACACATGCAGCTAAAATTGATATGTTGTTGCTGCTGATGTTGATTAATTTTCCTGATAAACTTACATTTTAATAAATAACAAATTAACCAAACACGCAACAAATTTGTTGTTATTGCGTTGCGCTTTAATGTTCTTACAATGTTTTGTATGCTGGCGCTAGAGCTGAAATAAATAAGAACAGTAGCAGTTGGAGCAGAGGCAAAAGCAGTAGAAATAGAAACTGCATGAACATGAAAATGAAATTAGTTTCTGCACGATTTGACGTTGATTTTAGCGTGTCTTATAAATACCATTATTAATAATGTTAACACTTTTATTACGTTATAACGTTGTCCTTAGACAATCACACTCCGAAACACCCACACACAACGCATTACATACCCAACGGCCTGCGAAAGAAGCACTATTTCATTTTTTAGTTTGCTCAATTTCAACACATTAAAGTCAGCTTAAATATAAAAGCTTAAAAAAATGAAATAAATTCTTAATCAGCGTTATCTCCTAAGTTGTTTTAGCGATGTCCGTCTATCAGTTTGTTCTTTGAAATTACGATGACGGGAAAACAAAAAGACCTAGAGTTATAAAACTCAAAACTTAGATGACTCGTATATTTGCGCTGTCTAGTATTGAAAATGAACCTGATAGATGATTTTTTGGATGCAGCACATTTTTATATTCTCACACAAAATACACCTCTTGATCCAGTTCTAGCATATTTTATACAGAACACGTTTATGTTATAATTTTGAACAAATAAAAAAAAACATCGATGATATAGCGTAATATTAGAAGTTTCATAATTAATTTATTAGTTAGTCCTTTAGCTGTAAAATAAATGTTCTTGCTTAAATTAAGACCCGTTGCATTCTAAACATTTTGTGCTGTTAGTGAAAAGATCTTTTTGAAGTGTTTTTTTCCCGTTGGGTACATAACATAGTCACTTACACACACGTTTACATAGCATACGTGCAAAGAGCTCTGTATGACACACATTTTATGCACATTATTCGATTAACATTAACATGCGTTACTAGCGCGTTCACACTGTGTTGCTGTTTTACTCATGCTTTCTTTTCTTTCTTTCTTGCATGTCTGTTCAAATACGTTACGCGTACGATTTTCTTTTTTTTTAATTTTGGTTTATTTGTATGAACTCTTTTTATTTTATTTTATTTGTATATAAAATGTTTTTTCGATATTTTATATATTTCATGTTTTTTTTTCTTGATTTTTTAATGATTTTTCTTTATTTTAATCATATTCTTCTTTTTTTGTTATTTGTTGGTTGTTGTTGTTTTTTTTTATTTTTTACATTTCTTTTTTATTTTTTTTCTTTATTTTAATAATATTCTTCTTTTATTGTTTTTTTTTTTTTTTTTGATTTTTTTAAATTTATTTTTAAATGCTTTATTCTTTATTTTAATCATATTCTTCTTTTTAATATTTTTATATACGTTTTTTCAATTTTATCTTTTGATTTTGTTGTATTTGCTTTTTTTATATGCCTTTTTTTATATTTAATTTGTTTTATTTATTTTTAAATCCATTTTTGTTTTTTATTTATTTTAATTTTGTTTTTATTTTTTGTTTTATATTGTTTTCATTTTTCTTTTACTTTTACTTTTGCTTTGTTTTTTTTTTATATTTTCCTTATTTTTTTTGTTTGTTTTATTTGAATTATTTTTAATACTTCTTTTTTCCTTTTCTATTATTTTATTTTTATAATTATTTTTATTTTTATTTTATTTTTATATTTATTTTATTTTTATTTATTTTTATTTTATTTTTATTTTATTGTATTTTATTTTATTTTATTTTATTTTATTTTATTTTATTTTATTTTATTTTATTTTTATTATTATTTTTATTTTTTTTTATTTTATTTTTTTTTTTATTTTTATTTTATTTTATTTTATTTTATTTTATTTTTATTTTTCTTTTATTTGATTTTATTTTTATTTTATTTTATTTTATTTTATTTTATTTTATTTTATTTTTAATTTATTTTTATTTTATTTTTATTTTCTTTTTGTTTTATTTTATATTATTTAATTTTATATTTAATTTCCTTTTTTTTATTTTATATTTATTTATATTATTTTTTTTATATTATTTTTTTATTTTATTTTTATATTTATTTATTTTTATTTTTATTTTATTTTTATTTTATTTTTAATTTATTTTTATTTTCCTTTTTTTTATTATTATTTTTTATTTTATATTATTTAATTTTATTTTTAATTTTCTTTATTTTATTTTATATTTATATTTTATTTTTATATTATTTATATTTTTTTTTTTTTATTATTTTATATTTATTTTATTTTTATTTTAATTATTATTTTTATTTTTATTATTATTTTATTTAATTTTTATTATATACATATATACATAAAATATTTCCTTTATGGTTTTATATATTTTTTGTCTATTATCTTTTTATTATTGTTGTATATTAATTTTATTTTTATTATTGAATTATTCAACTTTTATAAATTTTTATTTTCCAATAACTTTTTATATATTTTTCTTTTGATTCTTTTTATTATTATTATTATTTTTTTTTGTGTAAAATTTTCTTTTATTTTTATAATCTATTTTTAATTTATTTTATTGTTTGAAATGTGCTACAGCGTTGGCAAAATGGCCTCCGGCACATCACGCATAATAACAAAGCCACCAATGTCTGTCCAACAACGAATCTTATGAAACAGTAAGTCAAAAGTAGTAGTTGTAGTATCTGTGATTTGATATTTTTATCTTTTTCTTTTTTATAATTTTTTTTTTACATTTTATTTTATTTTATTTGGCTTTCCAGCCAAGCATTTGCGGTAAGTATTTAAAAGCTCTTTTTTTATTTCCCTTGTTCTACGGCTAGGTCAAGGTTATTATTCTACTAAACCTTATGTTATGCATTAAAAAATATGGTTTATTACAATGAAAAATTATCGCATATTTTTTAAAATTTTTATTATATGCGATCCACTGAAACTCAACCAACTACCTAACTACATTATATAGGACAGTTGTTACATACAGTGGAAAATGTAACAAAATTAGGTACACAAATTTAATTTCTGAAAAAATAGTTGAAAACTAATATTTAGGAGAACTTTTAATTGTCAAATGTAACTATCTTTCTTTATTAGTTTTTTTTTAATAAAATTCAACAAAGTAACAGATTTTTTTTAAACAAAGTCGCACATTTTTATAAATTTTTCAATTATTTTTTGTCAAAATTTACAAAAATTTGACATATTTTATAATTTGTTGTTAGGCTCTGATGTATTGACGCTATATTATGAAAAAAGGTTATATACTTCTGAACTTATAGCCGTGCAAAAATGATAAATTGTTATTTTTGAAAGTATTGCTTTACACTTTTTGCTATAATTTTTAAAATATAAATTTAAAAATAAAATATTTTAAACACAGTGATAGGTAATTAAATCAGTAAACAGAATATATAAAATTTATTTTCCTATTCACTCTAGTTTATTTTTAAAAATTCCTTTACTTAAGTAATTAGTACATATATTATTTATGCACAAAATTATCACTTTGTCGATTTTTAACGGCGAAACGTCTTAAGATAGCACCTTAATTTATTGGACTTAAGTTCTCTAGAAAGTTCTGAGTTATTGACTTTTTGAATTTTGGAATTCGCACCTGCTGTTGAGAAAAAACATTTACCACATTTTTGAGCAATGTTCACATACTGTATATCGTACGGTTTTGAGCACGTCAGTTGCTTTGCTATTTATTGGCAAACGTAGAGTGCTTTTAAAAGGATAACGTAAAAGCAAAGAGTAAATGAAATATGTAAAATAGAAAAATAAATAAAAAAAATTAAATAAAAATAAGAATTATCTAGCGACGATAGTATAAAACTTGGTTTGAATTACATGGCTGTCATAAAACGTTCCATTTTTTGACGAATGACTGAGTATCAAGGTATAGGTATCAAATTAATATATATAGTATAAAATAGTATATAATTTATATATGATGCTAAAAGTTTGTATGTCTGAAGAGTCTCTCCATCTAAAGAGGCTGTACGACTAAAGAGTCTTTATGTCTGAAAAGTATGCACGATGGAAAAGTGCGTTTCTTGGTTAAATTCTCAATAATATTTATAATTATTATGGTAAAGTATAAAATAAGCAAATAATGCGAAACAATTATATACAATAAAAAAAACGTTGAATAACAAGACATCCTTGACGAGTACCTAATAAAAAGGACGAGGTTGTATGGCAAGGCAGTGACTGCGAAACGAAAAGGTCAACGTTCAACGATGTGAAAGAACTTTGTGAATAAATTGTGTATTATGTTTTATTCAGCAATAATAACAGGATATAATAAAAATTTTGTTAAAGTAAAAATTGGACTTTTCAATAAATATTTACTTCACTATTGAATTTTCACTCAAAATTCAATGTTTCACTCACAATTCGATTTATCACTTAAAATTCAATTTTTCATTAAAAATCAAATTTTTAATTAAAAAATATAATTTTCACTAAAATTTCAATTTTTCATTAAAAATTCAATTTTTCACTAAAAATTCAATTTTTCACTAAAAATTCAATTCTTCACTAAAAATTCAATTTTTCACTTAAAATTCAATTTTTCACTCAAAATTCAATTTTTCACTAAAAATTCAATTTTTCACAAAAATTCAATTTTTCACTAAAATTTAAATTTTTCAATTTTTAATTAAAAATTCAATTTTTCACTAAAATTTCAATTTTTAATTATAAAATATAATTTTCACTAAAAATTAGAATTTTTCACTAAAAATTAGAATTTTTCACTAAAAATTACAATTTTTCACCAAAAATTAAATTTTTCACTAAAAATTCAATGATTCACTAAAAATTCAATTTATCACTAAAATTTCAATTTTCACTAAAAATTCAAATTTTCACTAAAAATTCAATTTTTCACTAAAAATTCAAATTTTCACTAAAAATTCAATTTTTCACTAAAAATTCAATTATTCACTAAAAATTCAATTTTTCACTAAAAATTCAATTTTTCACTAAAACTTAAATTTTTCACAAAAAATTCAATTTTTCAGTATAAACTCAATTTTTCACGAAAAATTAAATTTTTTCACTAAAAATTAAATTTTAAACTATAAATTCAATTTTTCACTATAAATTCAATTTTTCACTAAAAATTCAATTTTTTACTAAAAATTCGATTTTTCAATTTTTAATTAAAAATTCAATTTTTCACTAAAATTTCAATTTTTAATTATTAAATATAATTTTCACTAAAAATTAGAATTCAATTTTTCACTAAAAATTAAATTTTTCACTAAAAATTCACTTTTTCACTAAAAATTCAATTTTTCACTAAAAATTCAATTTTTCACTAAAAATTCAATTTTTCACTAAAAATTCAATTTTTCACTTAAAATTACAATTTTTCACTAAAAATTCAAATTTTCTCTAAAAATTAAATTAAAAAAAATATATATTAAATAATTTCAAAAACTAAACTAAAAATTAAATTTGTCACTAAAAATTCAATTTGTCACTAAAAAATTTAATTTTTCACTAAAAATTCAATTCCTCACTAAAAATTCAATTTTTCACTAAAAATTAAATTGTTCACTAAACATTTCAATTTTCAATACACATTAAATTTAAAAACAATTTTAATTTTTCAAAAAAAAAATTTTTTTTCTATATTATCAAATTTTATTAATAATATAGAATAGTCTCCAAAAAATTTTAAACTATTCTCCAATCATTTAAAATTTTCTCTAAAATTCAAATATTCTCTAATATTGCAATTAAATGCCCTGTCTGTTGACAGCGTTTGCAACGTATTAGCTGCCATTAACAACTGTCAATTATTGAATATCCTTGCTTGAAGGATATATGTGCCTGCCTGGCAAATGCAAATATCTGTCTGTCTGTCCGCAAGTAATATATGTCGGCTCTGTTCGTGCGCATAAATAGCAATCAACAAATAAACCACGTTGCTGTGGCATCTTCTGCTTTTATTTATATTTGTTGCCTTGTGCACTGCATACGCGCAACGGAAACGGAAATTGCAACTAATGCCAAAGTATGGCGGATCCAACTGATTAGTGGGCGAAGCTATCGCTACTGTTATTTTCCAATATTGTTGTAGGTATTGATAGTGGTTTGTATTATTCGTTTTGTTGTTCTTATTGTTGATTTGCAATAGCGTGCAAAATGATGAATATAAATGACATTTTAAACGCATGACATTTATTTATGTTATGTGAGTATTTGCGGATTGTATCCCAACGGGACACGGACTAAGCACTATGAATATCTAACACTCTACTTCTACTGTATTGCTCAATTCATTTTGCATTTTGGTTTTATCCCAGCGGTTAATGTCATCGTATTAATATCATAGTTCTCTCGATGATTTCGTTTTCTCGAGGTGACTCGGTGACTGGATCTATTACCAAGTAATCGAAGGGCAAATCATTGAATGTCCATGAGTGTTCATATTATTGAAATTATAACACCTAGTTCTACCACTTTTATATGAAACTAATTGGAAACTTTAACATTAGGTTGTTCTAGGGGTTAATTGACACGTCATACAGACCTTTAGAGCTATCACAGAACTGGTCCTCAATATTCTGTCTTTAGTCGGTACAAATGGTGTCGGTCACTGAACATTTATAATGATTACGAATTGCCTCGTTCCTGCATTCCTTTGAACTAGAACAGTCAACTAGAACAGTCATCTCTTCCCCAGTCACATAATAGATAATTTTAGAGCTAATAACACCTTTTTCCCACAGGGTCATACTTGTATTATGACCGACTTACATTCAAAGTACTTTAAAATATCTGAAAATCATGAATTAGAAGCCAAATAATGATTTTCGTACTTTAAAAAATTTTAACGCTGGATTACTCTCAGTTATTGTTCTCCTTATGTTTATTTTTTTTTTGTATTTGTGTATGTTGTGGAATCATCATTATATTCTCGATAATATCAAAACTTTGTGTTCTGTATTACTTCCATTCAAATAATGAATAAATGCAACGTTTTATTTTTATGATATTGCTTAACTCAAGTTCTTCAATCACTCATTCATTCATCATAATATTATCATCAATCTCTCCATAATTTTCTTTTTCGCGTCAACTCAATTCTGGATCCATTACAAAGTAATCGAAGGCCAAATCGGTGTTCATGATTGCTTCATTACATTGTTGAACGATAGATAAAAAGAACTCTACTTGTCCATATTACGACCGACTTACATTCAAAATACTTCGAATTATCTAAAAGTCATACATAATGAGCACAATAATAATTTCCGTACTTTAAAAATGTGTACCACTGGATTACTCTCAGTTGTTATTCTGTTTGTATACCCTAAAAAATCGTCATTATATCCTCGGTAATATCTAGATGATTTTATGTTTCGTATGACTTCGGTTTTTCATTCAGTTTCCGCATAAAACTGACTCTGGAGTGGCATATCACCTTGAAAAACGGATCAAAAAGGAACTTCATATTTTCACATCTTAACCCTTAAAGGTTGCTGAATCTTGTCGTGTAATCGGTTTCTCTGCGAAAAATCACATTCGTGAATTATCGTGAAAACCGCTCAAACGTGACTCATTTATCAAAATTATGACATATCACCTTGAAAAACGGCTCAAAAAAGGAACTTACAGATTTGCCAACTTGTCCATATTTTCACATCTTAACTCTTAAAGGTTGCTGAATCTTGTCGTGTAATCGGTTTCTCTGTGAAAAATCACGTTCGTTAATTATCGTGAAAACCCCTCAAACGTGACACATTTTCCAAAATTATGACCTAAGAAATTAAATAAATTTGTCCAGAATTTCCGCCATTAGAAATAGTTAAAAAATATATATTATATAAATATATATTTTCATGTTGTGCTGAATTCGAATTCGAAAAATCGAACACCCCTTACAAAGTAGGCGGTGAGCATTTGACGATGTTATGACTCCTCATACTACAATAAAACTAACCAAACAAATTTGTTTCAAACTTATTTTTTAAAAGTTTATTGATTAATATTATAAAAACTAGTTGTTATTTAAGAAATCATATTTGGACTTTTACGTGCTTTGATGATTCTAACACTAGAGTGCTAAGGCAATGTTAAGTTTATTTCAGGTTTTTTGTAAGACTCGCCATACGGGGAGAGGGCTTCTGTAACTCCCTTATATATATATATAAAACTCATTTTCGTTTGTTTTTGTTTGTTTGTTTGTTTGTTTGTGCGCTATGCAAACGTACACCTGTGCACGGATTTTCATAAAATTTGGAATATATATCCTACAGACCCAGTAGAATGTTTTCGTTGACCACGCCCACTGTTACGCTGATTTTAAATTTTTGGTGTATAATTCAGATTCATAGCAAAACCACTGAATGTATTTTTCTGAAAATTTGCATTACTATGCTATATAGTCCATGAAGTATCCTAAACCATATATAAACTAGATAGAGCAAAGGGGAGTGGCACCTCCCATAGATCCCAAAAATTCAGTACGCTATATCTCAGCCCTAATGATATCGATTTCAACTAAACTTTAAAATTGGATGTTACTCATCTTACTTAATCTCAACACACAAAAACTCACCACACCTAAACTCACCACACTAAAACTCACCACACTAAAACTCACCACACTTAAACTCACCACACTAAAACTCACCACATTAAAACTTCTACTGGAAAAACACTAAGGGGAAGAAATCTACCGGGAAGAATATTACGGGCACGAGTTGTGCCCGTTAGGGGAGCTGAAAAATTTTATAGTGAAAATGAGTGCATCTGATTTGAAAAGATCTTTTTAAATCGTTTTTTTTTTTTTTTGCCCGCTGGGATGTGTAGTGCATGCATTTCACTGCGTAATAACTACGTGTGAGAAGTGCTAGTAAGTGCAACAGTAGTGTAACTATTTGAGGTTATATATTGGCAACGGGACCTCCCCACCAAAAACATTATTTAAATTGACATTTGGTTTAGTGCTGCCTGTTTAGCATATACATTGTATGCATTATGCACATTGCATACTTAAGTGTTGTAAGCGACATGCACACAAAAGCATCGAAATATCTGTGTGTGTGTGTGTGTGTGTGTGTGCATTATGCAATAATCATAATGCCATCGATTGTGACAACTATAAAAAGCATAACGCTTAAATAGCAATTAACTAATGATTTATAATCATGCCAACACACAAAGGATGTCGCGCGTTACTACGTGACATATTTTTGGGTATGTTAATTAACCCATTTTGAATATTTGATTTAAATAATTAGTTTAAAAATATCTCACAATTTTGAAAAATACCTGCATTTCCAACTTTCTTTCGAAATCGTATTCAAATTTCAATTCACACGATTTTTTTTTACTGTTCTAGAATGCGATTTTTCTACAAAAATTTTCTGGAATGAATTAAAATCGATTTTGATTGTCAAATTCGAAATTCGATCTACAGTGAATTTTAAAAAATGCCCGAATAAAAACCAAAATAATAAACGAAATATACCGTTATATACCAAAATGTCGAATTCATTTTGTTATAAAACTTAAAACTGACAGTAAAAAGCCAAATTCAATACCTTTATGTGTTATCGTCCGTTAAATTATAATAAGTCTGTATGATGCAGCACAGCAGTCGAATTGTATCTAGTTAAGTACCATTCTTCCTTAACAATTCATACCCAGACTGTTATTTCCCGTACAATTCTTCCCTGTAACAATTTTTACTCGGACTATTAATACATGGATAATTCCTTTATGTGACACTTCTTAACCGTACTGTTATTCTTCGGACAATTCTTACCTCCGACTATTATTTCCCGGCAATTCTTTCCTAGGACAATTCTTCCCTGTGACAGTTCTTAACCGAGCTGTTATTCTCCGGACTATTCTTCTCCGTGACAATTCTTACACCCAGAAAAAAATACTATATAAATAATAGTTTTTTACAATTAAAAATATTCAATAGGATAAATTATTATTTTAATCGGAAAATACCATTAAATACTAGAAAATACCATGACATTGCCATTGAGTTTATATGAAATTTTTTATTTTTTGTATACTATTAAATCAATAATTGTCCTATTGACCAATTTTAATGGGATTTGAGGGAATTTTTTTCTGGGTATACACCCGACTTTTATTCCCCGGTAATTCTTTCCTGTGACAATTATTAATCGGTCTGTTATTCTCCGGACAAATCTTCGTACAGACAATTCTCTGCACTATTCTTCTCCTCAACAATTCATACATAGACTATTATTTCCCGTACAATTCTTCCCTCTAACAATTTTTGTCCGGCCTAGTAATACATGGTTAATTCTTCCGTGTGACAATTCTTAACCGGACTGTTATTCTCCGGACAATTCTTATCTGCGGCTATTATTTCCCAGCAATTCTTTCTTATGACAATTCTTCCCTGTGACAGTTCTTAACCGAGCTGTTATTCTCCGAACTATTCTTCTCAGTGACAATTTTTACCCCCGATTTCTATTCTCCGGTAATTCTTTCCTGTGACAATTATTAATCGGTCTGCTATTCCCCGGACAAATCTTCGTACGGACAATTCTCTGCACTATTCTTCTCAGTGACAATTCTTACCCTCGACTCTTATTCCCCGGTAATTCTTTCCTGTGACAATTATTAATCGGTCTTTTATTCCCCGGACAAATCTTCGTACGGACAATTCTCTGAAAGACAATTCTTCCAAAGCCAACTTTTCCAACGCCAGTTATATTCTAACCAATTATTCCCAGTCAATTTTTTCCCAAGACAATTTTTCCTTTACGCAATTCATCCCTATCAATCTTCCTCCGACAATTCTTCATAAAGCTAAATCTTTTTCGAAACAGTTTTTTTTCTTGACCTTTATCTGATTACAAAAAATGTTTCCTCAACAATTATTATCCGGACTTTCATTTCTCGGACAATTCCTCCATGTGACAATTCTCTACCAGACAATTTTTTCAGAGTTAATTTTTTCAAAGTCAATTCAATTCTAACCAATTATTCACGGATAATTCTTTTCCACTACCATTGTTTTTCACAACAATTCAACTCAAACCAATCTTCCCTAGCCAATTCTTCATCAAGATAAATTTTCTTTAGCCAATCATTTCCAAGACAATTTTTGTTCATGTCTATTATCTGATTACGTGCAATTCATTCTCAAATATTTATTACCCAGACTATTATTCCCCGGACAATTCATTTTTGCGGCAATTCTCTTCATGACAGTTCTTCCACAGCTAAAACGCAAATTGGATTCTAACCAATTATTCTTGGTCAATTCTCTCCCAAGACAAATATTTTTTTCATAACATTTCATCCCGAACCAATCTTCCCTAGCCAATTCCTAATCGAGATAAATCTTTTTCAGCCAATCTTCCAATTTTCCTTGTCTTTTATCAAATAATGTAATCGTTTCTCAACAATTATTATCCGGACTTATTATTCTCGGAACAATTATTTCCTGTAACAATTCTCTTCAAGACAATTCCTTCACAGCTAATTTTTCTAAAGCCTAGAATCTGAAAGGATTCTAACCAATTATTGCCGCTGCCAATTCTTTTTAAATAAAATTCTTCTTCATCCAATGTACCCAAAACTAAGGATCCGATGTCAATTCTTCATTAAGTCAAATCTTCCTCATACATCTTTCTGATAACGTCCAATTCTTCGTCAATAATTATTACTAGGACTAATATTTCCCTGAAGAATTCTCCCTTTAAGAAATATCTTGAAAATAATTCTTCCAAAATTAATTGTTACAAAGTCAATTATATTCTAATCAATTATTCCCGTCCAATACTTACCCAAGAACATTTTTCTTCATAATACTTTATACCAAAACTATGCCAATTCTTCACAAGATAAAACTTTTTCTACCAATGAAGTGTCAACTTTTCTTTGGTTACTTAGAATATCTTCTCAACAATTTTTACCTGGACTATTATTCCCCGGACCATTCTTCTTATGAAAATCTTTTCACAACGAATTCTATCAAACAAATTCTTTCCGGCCAATTCTATTCGAAGACAAATTTTTATGAGTCTATTTCCCCCTATTTTCTTCAAAGTACCCAAGAAACAAAACGGTCTGTTAACGGTGCCGTATACGGAAGAGCAATACGGAATACGATTCCGTAAACGTTCCGTTTTCTGGATACGAAAACGGTCCAGTGAACGGATAAAGAGGAACATCGAAACGGATTTCGAATACGACGGTACGTTAACGGACCGTCATACTGAATGACAAACGGGGTGAGTCCGTCGAGAGTATGTTTCGACGGTACTTTTGACGGTACGTTTACGAACCTTCATACCGGATGATATACGGATTGCAACCGTTGATACTACTTTTGATGATCCGTTAACGGACTGCCATTCTGGACAAAAGGCTTGAATGAGTCTCTTTGTATGCTGCAATGTTTAGTGATGGAGGTTTATCAACTAAAAAGACAAGACAATTTTGCATCGTACATTTTCCGCAAACTTTATACCACATTTTCAGAAGCTCTTTGATAAGGTCCTTTTTGTATTGAAAGACGTTTGAAGCCATCGGAGATTTTCAAAATATGGGACTGTAAATGTATGTAAATTCTGCAAAGATGTTTTTAATAAAAGCATATTTTATTAATAATATTTTCACCTATCTTGTTTGGTCTTCAGGAGATGCATTCACCGACTGTGATCCTCCGAGCTTATTGTTCATGTTCAAAATGAATTGAAATATACACCAATAACGGAAGAAAGTCGGTGCCGTTGAGTTGGAGTATAAACGGAAAATTTACAGAGTACTCCGTTTTAACGGAAATATTAGGGAGTACTCCGTTTCAACGGTACCGTAAACGACTACAAAAAAACGGCAATCATACGGAGTTATTTAGAAATACGGAGCAATACGGAATTCTATCGGAGTCGTATAGGCTACGACGAATACTTGCTCAATGCTCCGTAAACATGACGTCCATGACGGTATCGTGATTCCGTGTGTGTCGTATACTCCGTATAAATGTTTCTAGGGTATTTTCCCCTTTGACAACTATTTAAGGGACTAATTTTGCCATGCAGATTATTCTCCAGAAGAAAATTATTTTATCCATGGAGAAGAACGGACTCGTATAAAACTAGTTTCGACATTTGTTCTGCTTCCCATTGGTTTTATAAGAGCGGTTGTTAATTTTGGCATCTTATTTCTGCTAAGTCTAAAATTATTACCGATTATAATGTATTCATTATAATTGATATTTTTTTTCTATAACAATTCTATATATTAAGTTATAAACCAAAACGTAGCAAAATATTGTATTCATATATTAAATTTAGTTAAATTAATACATTGCAACATAATGTGTTAAACCTGTATTAATACAATTCGACCCTCAAATGTTCCCTTAAATTGCTACGGGCAATTTGGGTCATAACATTTGCAATTCAATGCAAATTCTAAGAAGTAGCTGTAATTAATTGCAGTAATTAATTAAAATCGCTGTTGAATTGCACAACTGTCGACAGGTTGATAAATTCACATAACCTCAATTAAACAGTGTAAACATGGCATAAAATTGATGAGAAATACACGTAAAAATATTAAATATGATTTAAATTAGGGACATCATAAAGTTAACATTCGAAATAATAAAGGTAAGTATTAAATTATTATTTTTTCAACACAACACTTTCTTAACAGGTAATTCTTAATTTATTGTTTGTCTTTAATACTACTAACATATCTCAATGCAAATGGAACTATATCCATTTATTTAAAATACTTCTACAATTATCACATCCAATATCATTTTGTTCTCTCAACACAGTTGGATGCGCCTCTGCTTCTCGGTGGAGAAAGGCGGCAAAATACCCGTCAAAGTGCTGGCCAAAACATTTGCCTCCGGCAAAACCGAAAAATTAGTCTATCAATGTATTAAAGATGTCGGTCTGCCAGAGGATAAGAATGCCACCATGACCAAGGATGAGTTCACATTCGATAAATTCTATGCGCTCTATCACAAAGTATGTCCGCGCAATGATATCGAGGAATTATTCACATCAATGTAAGTAATGTGTTCGCTAAGAACTATTAATGGCCATGCAAGAGACTTTAATGTAATTTTATGTTAACCTTTTAGCACCAAAGGCAAGTCGGACGTCATCTCGATGGCGCAATTTGTACAGTTCATGAACGAAAAACAACGTGATCCGCGTATGAATGAAATCCTGTATCCACTCTACGATGAGAAACGTTGTCAGGAAATCTTAAATGACTATGAGTTGAATGATGAGAATAAAAAGCTAGGTAAAACCTAAATAAGACCTTATATTAGTACTATATAGAACTTTTTACATATAGTCTGTATTATCATATAATATAGGTCAAATGTCCTTGGACGGTTTGAAGCGCTACCTCATGTCCGACGAGAATGCACCCGTGTTTCTCGATCGTCTCGAAACCTATATGGAAATGGATCATCCGCTTGCGCATTACTATATCAATTCATCGCATAATACGTATCTGTCGGGTCGTCAAATCGGCGGCAAGAGTTCGGTGGAAATGTACCGGCAGACGATGTTGGCGGGTTGTCGGTGAGTTGAGAGAAATTAAAGGGAGAGGTAATCTTATTTTCTCCAATGGAAGATTATAAATTGGAATATTGATAGATATATGTTAGGAAAGAAAGAACGTATACCAAACTTCTTTGTTTTGGGAATTAAATTAAAATATATCTATCAGCGGTTGTTTGCCTTAAACTTTTCAATACCAAAAAATTTCAGGGAAAATAGATGCAGGAAGATTGTTCCATAAACATATCGAGCAGCTGAAGAAAGCGTCTTTCTGTGTGAATAACTACGAAGTTGGCATGTCGGGAAAAACAGATGCAGGGATATTATTCCATAATCGTATCGAGCAACTGAAAAACAAATTATCTCTGTAATACTTAGGTGGTTCTGTTAGGAGCCGAAGTGGTTGGCTTGTTTTGATACTCCAAGCCATGTATTTTCCAATGTGAAAAAGATTTCGAAAAACATACGCAGGGAGATTGTTCCACAAACATATAACACGGCTAATGAACAAATTATCTTTTTTATGCGTAGTTCTGGTATGTCGAGTGAACTACGAAGGAGTTGGCTTGGTTTGAACCCCGTGTAGAGCGAGAGAGTAAAAGACGTGATAAAACCAGGCTATGTATTTTTCTCAAACACTTGTCAATACTTTCCACACATGTAATACCTAACTAGTAGACAAATTCTACGGCTTTTGTCATATTGACCATAGATAGGACGATGATTGTCGAACTTGTGTTAAGTCGAGGAATAGTAGAAGAATTGTATATCAAAGATCTTGGGTTATAGAGCAGTTAAGAAATTGATGAAAACTGACGAATAGGACATTTTCGATTGGCTTCTATGGATTTCTTGACCCAATAATCAGAAACCTGGATATTGGGTCAAGAAATACATGAGGAAATGTATTTTAATTTATGTAGAAATATAAGGAATTAAGATAAAATGAAGTTACGTATAGTGTCGACTCTAGCATATGCTAGAGTTTATATATCTCGAAGACATAGGAAATAGGAGGTAATTTATGCATCTTAGAGGTTTTGGGCAGCTCCGGTTGGTTCTATGGAAGCCAATCGACAATGTGGTACCACACATTTAAATTAAGAAATGAAGCAGTCGGCAAATGGACATACATCTGTAACACCCCTAGTCAACATAAAAACTACCTATGACCTCAATATCAACCGGTTGATATTCTCAGATTATTGATAAAGTGGAGAAAAAAGAGTTTACCAGAGTTATGTTCTCAGAAACAAGCCCTGTTTTTAATATTAAAAGCTATTCTAACTATGTTATATCTAATAACGCATTTCCCTTTCTACAGTTGTGTAGAGCTCGATTGCTGGAATGGCAAGGGCGAAGATGAAGAACCCATCGTTACGCACGGACATGCTTACTGTACAGAAATCATGTATAAAGTAAGTCATTAAGTGTCTCTCTAATATCTAGCTTTACATCTATAACTTCCATCTTCTCTTAGGATTGCATACAAGCTATTGCCGATTGTGCTTTTGTTGCCTCCGAATATCCGGTCATCTTGTCCTTTGAGAATCACTGCAATCGTGCGCAGCAATACAAGTTGGCCAAATACTGTGATGACTTCTTCGGCGATCTGCTGCTGAAGGAGCCGCTGCCAGAGCATCCAGTATGTTTTCGAACTTTAGCGCTGTTTAATTCAAATAAACTTATTTTTTTTTTTTCATTCTAGCTTGAGCCTGGTCTGCCTCTCCCACCGCCTTCCAAGCTGAAACGCAAGATACTCATTAAGAATAAACGCATGAAACCCGAAGTGGAGAAGGTCGAACTGGAACTGTGGCTGAAAGGCGAACTAAAAACGGACGATGATCCGGAGGAAGATGCGAGCGCTGGGAAACCACCTGAAGCAGCACCACCACCAGAGGTCGCAGCGCCTGCCCCAGGTGCCGAGCCGGGCGCTGATGGTGCAGCAGCGGAAGGTGCAGAGGCGCCTGCTAACTATAGCGGTTCCACGACTAATGTGCACCCTTGGCTGTCATCGATGATCAACTACGCGCAGCCGATTAAATTCCAAGGCTTTGATAAGGCCATCGGTGAGTGCAAATATCAGTAATATAATAATCTTCTTACTAACTGCTCTTTGATTTATCTTTCCTGCAGAAAAGAACATCGCCCACAACATGTCTTCATTTGCCGAGTCCGCCGGCATGAACTACCTGAAGCAGAGCTCCATCGACTTTGTCAATTACAATAAGCGTCAAATGTCGCGCATCTATCCGAAGGGTACACGTGCCGATTCTTCCAACTACATGCCGCAGGTGTTCTGGAACGCCGGCTGCCAGATGGTCTCGCTGAACTTCCAAACCTCCGATCTGCCAATGCAGCTCAATCAGGGCAAATTCGAGTATAACGGCGGCTGCGGTTACCTGCTAAAGCCGGACTTTATGCGGCGTTCCGACAAGGATTTCGATCCATTTGCCGATGCGCCCGTCGATGGTGTCATAGCCTGTTCGTGCTCCGTCAAGATCATTGCCGGTCAATTCTTGTCCGACAAGAAAGTGGGAACCTATGTGGAGGTTGATATGTATGGTTTGCCTTCCGATACTGTCAAAAAAGAGTTTCGAACGCGCCTCGTGCCGAACAACGGCCTGAATCCCGTCTATAATGAGGATCCATTTATGTTCCGCAAAGTTGTGCTGCCCGATTTGGCGGTGCTGCGCTTCGGCGTCTATGAGGAGAGCGGTAAAATGATCGGACAGCGTATACTGCCGCTCGATGGACTGCAGGGCGGCTATCGGCATGTGTCGCTGCGCACGGAAGCGAACTTCCCAATGTCGCTGCCCATGCTGTTCGTCAACATCGAAAATAAAATCTATGTACCTGATGGCTTTGAGGACTTCATGGCCATGTTGTCGGATCCGCGCGGTTTTGCGGGTGCGGCCGCCAAGCAAAACGAGCAAATGAAGGCGATGGGCATTGAGGAGCAGAGTGGTGGTGCAGCGCGTGATGCAGGCAAAGCAAAGGAGGAAGAGAAGAAAGAGCCACCACTTGTCTTCGAGCCGGTGACGTTGGAATCGCTACGTAGCGAAAAGGGCTTCCAGAAGGTGGCAAAGAAACAGAACAAGGAGCTGGACACGCTGAAGAAGAAGCATACGAAGGAGCGCATGGGTATGCAGAAGACACAAAATGCGGCCATCGATAAGCTAATCAAGGGCAAGAGGTAAGTGTTCGCTTGGGGGTTTGTAACTACATGGTCCGCTATAATTTGTGAACTGCAGTAAGGACGAAATACGCAATGACACCTCCATTAAAAATGCTATCGCCGAGCAAACTAATCAATGGACTGACATGATTGCCAAACACAAAAAGGAGGAGTGGGACATGCTGCGCACGCATGTGCAAGATTCGCAGGAGGCTATGAAGGCGCTGATGTTGACAGTGCAGGCGCAGCAAGTCAAGCTGCTCGAAGAGCGTCATGCAAGGTGTGTGGTGATTCTGAAAGGCTCTCAAAGAGGCTTCTCAGTGCTTATAAAGAATTCTAACTTATATGTTAAACCTTTTCTACACAGAGATATCAAAGACTTGAATGCCAAACAAGCCAAAACCTCCGCGGATACCGCCAAAGAGGTGCAGAACGACAAGACGCTAAAGACGAAGAACGAGAAGGATCGGCGATTGCGCGAGAAGCGACAAAACAATATCAAGCGATTTATGGAGGAGAAGAAGGTGTGTTGAGAGACTTAAGAGAGGCATATGAGAATAGCTTATAAAATGGTTTAGGAACAACTTGCAATACTTTGTTGTAGGTCCCGAGATCTTCCAGAAAAGCTAAAAAAGCTTAAAATGTAATGAAAGTTAAATGGGAGTTTTCAAATATGTTCTGGAAATTCGATTTAGATTCATTGAGTGTTTCAAATGAGTTATTATTGAGTTGTAGATGAGTTACAGATCCTTTACAGATTAGTTACAGATGAGTTACAGAAGACTTACGGATGAGTTACTGATGAGTTGCAGATGGGTTACAAATAAAGTACTGATGAGTAACGGATGGGTTACAGTTGAGTTACAGATGATTTACAGATGAGTTACTGATGAGTTACAGATATGTACAGATGGGTTATGGATGAGTTACTGATGAGTTATAAAATAGTTACAGAAGAGACACAGATATATTACTGATGACTTAGAGAAGATTTACAGATGAGTTACTGATGAGCTGCAGTTACATATGAGTTACAGATAAACTATTAATGAGTAACAGATGATTTACAGATGAATTACAGATGAGTTACTGATGAGTTGATGATGAGTTAAATATGAGATACAGATGTGTTACAGATGATACACAGATGTGTTACAGATAGATGAATTACACAAGAGTTACATATGAGTCATTTAATTAGTTTAAAATTAAAGTTTCTCAGTTTTACAATTTCAAGGTTTTTCTGTATTTTTCAAAGTTATTCAAAGTTTCCAAAAATATCAAATATAAAAAATTATTTAATTTTATTTAATATGTTTTAATATTTTCCAAAAATTTCCAAAATTTTCTTAATTTTCCAGCAAATCGGCGTCAAACAAGGACGCGCCATGGAGAAACTCAAAGTGGCGCACACCAAACAAGTCGAGGAGTTTAGTACTGATGTGCAAAAGGTACTAATAGAAACACTACAGGAAAACGACACAATAACCAGTATTGAGACTGTACTCTAGACACAGAAATGCAAATAATTAAATCTAAAAAACCTTAAAAACAAAATACCAAAAACTTAACAAAAACACAGTAAAACGTTGAAATATAAAAAAAATACCACACACACACAAAAGTACAGTAGATGCTAAAAGTTTTGCAGTGCAAGAGTTTTATAAAAATATAAGAGTAATAATTATAAAAAATTATTAAGCTAATTAAGCGCTAAAATAATAAAAACTATATATTTTTTAATAAATATTAGTTTATATTATTTTAGTATTTTGTTGTCGTTATTTGTTATTATGTACTTTTGAATTTTATTATGATTTAAAGATATTCATTTTTAATTTTAATTATGTAATTATTTAATTAACAAATTTATATGTTGTATTTATGTTATTTTGTAGTTTAGTGAAATGTTGTAGTTGAAATAGTAAAATATTTGTATTATTTTGTAAATGTTTTAGCGTATTTTGTTTAGCATTATTTTTAATATATACATTATTTGTATGCAACATGTATGTTTTTGCAATTACAATGAACATAACCCTTATTGTGTAGCTGCCTTTAAGCAGTACCCTACTGAACACATCCCGCGTGGCAAAGTGCTTTTGTAATCGTGACATTGTGGAGGAAAAAAAACTTAAATAATTCATGTGTTTAACTTTTTAAACTAAAAACTTCATTGAATCTTTATGTTATTTCAGATTAATTTAAAGATTCTTTATGATTTGTTATATTTAAAAATAATATGCAAGCAGACATTTTTTTTATTAATGTAAAAAATTATAATTCCCACCTAGTACCCAATTCCGAAGTATTTTTTTTAAAACTAAAAATAATAATATAAATATATACAAAAAATATATATTTATGAATATAAAAAATGCCTCATAGTTTTGTATTTATTAATATCAAAATTTAATTTCAAGAACTCCGGATATTTTTGTTTTTTAAGCATTAAACCAAATAAGGCGAAATTTGGTATTAGGTTGGAATTATTGTGTTTTACCTTAAGGTAGAAATGATCATGACCTGATCTTGATCTTGTAGCTGATCAGGTTAAGACTAGGAAAAATTACAATATCAGTTTCCCATTATTTTTACTAGGTCAATACATAAATTACTCAACTGTTTTTTTTTTTTTCAAACTATTTTCCTTTGGACATTTAAAACATAATTTGTATATAATTGAGAGGATGTTGATTTTAACCGCCTACTCAGATATTTATTGCTATCACGTAATGATTTTTTGAAAATTGCAATGGAAATTTTAGACCTTTTTCAATCACTATATAAGATTGAAAATATTACAGTGCTTTAAAAAATGCTTTTCCAAAAACAATTTAAACATATTTTTAAATAAAAAAGTTATGGTAAATTTTAATATAAAAGATGATTTCAATATCACAATTATTATTCAAGATATACTATGTATAAACTTGAAAGTTTAAATTTTCCAGACTATTTTTTAATAAATTTTTTAACATAGAAATGTTAGTAATAAAAATGATAATAGTTCAGGTTTAAACAGAGCATAGACCAAACTCATATTCAAAACTATTAACTTGTTTGTAGCAGTTTTACTTTTTGATATATGTACTATCAAACATTTTTTTTTTAATATAATCAAAATTATATAAAAATACTAAGCAAAAAATTGGAAACGTAGCACAGATAACAAACATGTATTTATTTTTTCTGTTAGTTCAAGCAATGTGCTAGACAACCATGTACCATTTTTATTTTAGTTTTGTTATTTTAAATATTTAAAAATTAACAAACAAAATGGTGTGACATTTTTTTTAAATTGTTCATGTTTAGAGTTTAATATATATAAAACAAATTTTAATATTGGCATTTCTTTCTATATTAAAAATATATATGTTAATTTAAAGAAAATCTGCGTTTACAATTTTTTTTTAACTACTTTTTTGTAAATTCAATAATTTATTTATTCTAAAAAGCGTCTTTAAAGAGCATGACATTTCGAATGCAATTTTCTGGAAAAATGTTATGTGATAATAAAAAACTGAGTATGCAGTTTAAAATAGCACACTGTTGTTATATAAAAACAATAAATAGATTGTTCATAATGTAATTTTTACTAATTTTGTATAGTAATTTTATATATATTTTTATATTTTTGAGTTGCAAGCATAAAATACGTTGATTCTTTATGTTTATTATATGTTTTATTTATAATGTAGTAATTTTAAATATTATTAATATTAACATTAAGTTTTTTGTTAATGAAATTAAGTTTTTAGTCAAAACTGCAAAGTAATTCGTAAAACATACCAAACTCGAAACCAAATTTAGTACCAATTACTGCTTTAATGATATAATATTTTATTTTAATAGTATTTTGTTGTTGTATATTATAAAAAATTAGCTAAACATTAGTAAAATCATAAACAACACTAACATTTTAGTAATAGTATAAATTAATAAAACATTTGTATAAAAACACTTCAAAAAAAATATATAAAATATGGCTTATTTTTCATAAATCTTTTTCTTTATCTTCTTCTTGTTCTCTTTTACTTGTTCTTCTGCATTTTTTTTGCACTACTACTCCCCCGATCAAATCAAATATGCAGCTACTAGATATGTACAAAATGGAAGAGGAGGCCTACAAAATACAAGGCAAATCGGAATTTTTCGCTTAGACTATATAGTATCAGTAAACGTTATCATTATATCAGTTAGTATATAATGTGCTAGACTTTAGTATATATAGAGTATATTAAAAAAATATATATATATTAAAGAACTTTTCTATACTTAAAACCGGGGACAACACAGGACAACAACATGCAACTATAAAACATGAAGAACAAAAATAACTAAATTCAAAAATATTATTATAATACAACATTGCAATCGAAATATTTAGCTGTAGTGAATTTAGTAAAAACCAAGATTAAATATGAAAATTAATAATTTTTAATTTGAATAAAACAATATATTAAATACTTTAGTGCTTAAGCAGAGAAATGTATTTGTAAAATATTATACTAAGTGAATAATTGCAAAAATAAAAAGAAAAGTTATTATATTAGCTTGAAAAAGAAATTTAACTAAATAAATTTATAAAATATAATAAAGAAATTAATAATTTATAAAATGTATTAAAAACTATATTAAATTATTGTATGCTTTGTTATTTATTTAAATTCAATTATAGAGAAAATTATAATTTTATAAATAATGATTTTAAAAATTTATTAAAAGTGGCACTACTCGAAAATAAAAAAAAAAATCTCAGCTATAATTATTTTAAATATTATTTTTATATAATTTGACAGTGCTTATTACAACTGCTTACTCAGTTTTTAATTAACACTTATCGCTTTCGCGAAATTTTCAGTCGAATTTTCAGTATCTGTTTAGTAATTTTTAAGTATAAATAAATTTGTGTGCTCTAGAAAAGTAGTTTTCCAAAAAAATGTAAATGCATTTTTTCCTCAAATTGTCAGGTCCATTTTTAATATAAAACTTATTTGTAATAACATAATTAGTTATCATGTTATTTTATCGATTGTTCAATGTTATCAATTTTCGCTTTTGGAATATTTTTCTATTAATTTGTTAATATTTAAATTTTAATGTTGAAAAAAAAAATAAATCCGGTATGTGTAGAGCATAATCCAAACTAATGTACGAAATTACTAACTTTTTTATGTTGGTACTACTTTTTGAAATATACACCTCCAAAGTTATTTTATTCCTCATTTTTATTAACAAAAATTTAATAAATACAGCAAAAATTCAAAACATCGTATTCAAAAAATTAGAACCGGTATCAGTAAGTTAATACTTTTTATCGTTATTTGGCACTATGTTCTAGACAAGCAAGTCATATTTTATTTTTAATCAGTAGATCTTTAATACCGGAAAAATAATTTAAAGAAAAACCAGTCTAAAAAATCAAAATGTTTCATTACTTCAAAATTACGCCAGACAAAATTTTTGTCAGGGTCGAGGCAGTTCAGAAACATTACCTCGACATATTCAAACAGACAAAAGCGGAGTTTGTATTAAAAGCTGTCTGTTTTCTGCCCATTCCCAAAAAATCGCGTGAATCTGCCATTAAAATGCCATTAAATTTTACAACCTGCTAAACACTTCCCAAGATATCCCATTTAGCTGTGCGTTTTCCGCAAATATGCCGAAATATTCCAGAAAAATGTCAAAAAATGTTCTCGGGTACCCCAGACCAAATTTTAGGCAACAACATTTTAAAAAATGTTTTTAAAACATTTTTTAGACATATTTCAAACAGACAAAGGCGGAGTTTGTAACAAAGGCGGAGTTTGTAACAAAGGCGGAGTTTGTAACAAAGGCTGTCTATTTTCTGTTCCCCAAATACGGCAAAATACACAAAAAATTACAATTTGCTATACACTTCCCAAAATATTCTTCTTATCAATGCGATTGGCGGTATTACGCCCGAAATATTCCAGAAAAATGCCACAAATTTTGTCTCGGGTAGTTGTAATATTTGCATTCTCAACTAGGCATCCCAGACAAAATTTCTGGCATTTTTTAGGGATATTTCGGGCATATTTCCGGCAAACAGACAGATAAATGGAATATTCTGGGAAGTGTACAACAGGTTGTGAAATTTTAATGGCATATTTTGGGAACGAGCAGAATACAGACAGTTTTGTCTGTTTGAAATATGTCGAAAATGTGTTTCTAAACTGACCTCAATACTGCCAAAAAATTTTTGTGGGGTGGAGTTGCCCCTGTTACTCTTAGAATTTTGAATAGTCTATACTCGCCGGTTACAGGACGGATTTGAAGAGTATACATCTGCCTAAAACTAGTAGAAAACTGTCTCAAGTAAAACTAGTCAATAACTGGTCAGTTACTGATAGGAATGTAAGGAGCCGATCCCTGTCTGTAAAACTAGTCAAGAACTGGTCGGTTATTTGTAGTGTTATGCCCAGAAACCGAAGAGTTTACTGGCTAGTTACTGGTCCGTAAGTGCGTGACATCTCCGTCGAATTACTTGCCATGAGACTAGTAAAACTGGCTTGATACTGGTAAGAAACTGGTAGGAATTGTTGCTAGGTTTACTTTATAAATTTCAGATTTCGGTTATTATTTTTTGTTTTTTTGTTTTTACCATATTTTCAATCATATATTTTCTCATTTATTTAAACAAAATTTTTAATAAAAAATATTTAGATTGCATATAAATTGAAAATATGCATATTTCAAAAAGTAGCACCGATAAGAGAAAACCAATAGTTTTGATAGTTATTAGGGAATATGTTCTAGAAATACAAAGGGAGTTTCTTTTTATTAAATTATAGATCTTAGATACTAAAAAAATAAAAAGAATACTAAAAAAAAAAATACTAAAAGTAAAAGTTACAAAAAAAACTAAATATTTCATTTTTAATTGCAAATAACTTCAAAACTAATAGGAAAATCGTCATTTCTTTAGCATTACAATTAAAATATGTATTAATATTTTTTTTGTAAAACTACTTTTGTTAAATGTTAAATTTTTTATACTAAAAAAACGCTGAAAAATGGGACTGAAATATTAGGGATGTCACTTTCAAAAAACCGGTTTTCGGTTTGTTGATTAAAAAAAAAAACAGAAATCGGTTTCGTTTTTTTAAACCTGGTTTTTTGAAATTAAAAATTATTACATTTGAAGGAAACATTTTTATATAAAACACACATTTAATGTATCAATGAAATATATTAATAAAATAGAAAAATGTTCAGTAAAGCAGCAGAATAAACACTACTTTGGTAAAACTTTAAAAACCGGTTAAACCGAATCAAAAAACCGGTTTTCGGTTAGTGCAAACAACCGGTTCGTTTTCTGGAAATAAACCGTACCGCCGGCATCTCTATGAAATATCGATTGCAATTTTCTGAAAAACATTAAGTGATAGAAAAAAAACTGAGTACGCTGTAAAAATCAGCATCCTTGAAATATATAGAAATGATATATGACATGTCCATCGAAGCAAAAAAAGCATGTTTCAGCTTTTAATCCAATTTAAAGCGATTTCTGTATGAACAATTTATATTTAAACGTTTTTGAATTTTAAAACTCAGTAATAAAAATGGTTTTTCAAATTAATCTAGTCGTAGTAGTCAAATGAAGTAGTTGGAATACATTTAAAAACCATTTTTTTGTGTTGATAAAACAAATTCATTCGGTTTAAAGCTAAAATATGAAAAATTGTTTTAATTTAATTATAATTTTAAAAATAACTTATTTAATATGTATTTTTAAAAAAAATCAAATAAAAGTAAATAAAAGAATTTCAAATAAAATGCAAACCTAAAACACCGATTACTTGTTTAAGTATTTACTGCGATTTAATATAAAACTTAAAAATATTAAAATAACAATATTTTTAAAAAAGTATATATCAAAAAAAATATATAAAAAATATATATAAAATATATATATAAAAAATATACTTAAGAAAAATATTTATAAATAAAATATATTTAAATATATTGCATAACTATATTGCAAATAATTTACATTCAATAAACAATGTTAACAGTTAAATTTAAAAACCAGTAAAAATTAAAAAACAGTAACATTAAATAAAACAAACTGTATAAATTTATAGAAACAGTAAAAATGTATACATTTACCGTTATTTTGTACACACACCCACACGCAAAATATGTATGTATCTCTCCACCTACAGCATTCACAGCTGTTGCAACTTGTGTTTCTACCTTAACGGTCCGTAGCGTAACCGACACTCAATAAACTGCTTTACCAACAACACTGAGAAAAAACAGTAATGTATATATTTAAAGTAAATGTTTTGAAACTATGTTTCAAACTTGTTTAAAGCCAAAAAAACAACAAGTAACGAAAGAAGTCATTTTTTAAAAATTTCATAAAAACTGAATAGCATTTATTTATATCGGATTCGTATCATAACATTAAAAGTAATAAATACAAGTTTTTTGTTTCTTTTTTCCTTGTGGAAGAAAATATTATTAAAATATTACTTGAAATATTTGTAAAAAGAAGTCTTAAGCTAATAATTTAAAAAAATTCAACAACAAATAGTTTGTTGTATTAACAAATTTGAAATTATTTAATGTTTTATCTTCTGAAACAATTTTAAAAATAAAAACTATTTGTTGAAAAGCATTTTGTATGTGATAAAATAAAATGTTGATTTAGTTGAAAAGAAGCTACTTATTTAAACAGTCAGTATTTAGAAGAAAAATTATTTAATTAATATTATGTTATTTAAAAATATTATGTTATTCAATATATTAGGTTATTCAAAACATTAAGTTATTCAAAGTATAAAGTTATTCAAAATACTAAGTTTAAAAAAATATATTAGGTTATTCACACAATGAAAGCTTATAAAAAATAAAAGATTATTTAAAATAAAAGATTATTTAAAATAAAAGATTATTAAAAAAACAAAAGATTTTTAAAAACAGAAGCTTTTTCAAATTTTATTAAAAATACTAGGCTATTTAAAGAGAAGTTTATTAAAAAAAGAAGAATATTAAACATTTTATTTCAAAATATTAGTTTATAAAATATTACTCTGCTTTAAAAATTATTTTATTAGAAGTTAAAAATATTTAGTTATATAAAAAATTAAGGGTGTGTGCGAGTTTGATCAAATTGAAGACTAAATTGAATGGGTTTTCATTCGATTGCAACTCGGTAACCGGTAATTTTTAAAGTTTGTAGTCAATCACTTAGCATATGTCTATTTTCCGTCATCCAATTTAGTACAATTTAGATAACTTAAAAATTACTTTGTAATAATTGATAACTTAAGCTCGAATCACACGATTGAATAAACAGTCAACTTTTGAATCAATTTTCAAAACAATTTAAATATCAATCGTGTGATTGCCTTATTTTCCATACAAAAATTTGGCAATCACACAATTGATATTAAAATTATTTGAAAATTGATTCAAAAGTTGACTGTTTATTCAATCGTATGATTTGAGCTTTATTTTATTATAATTGATAAATAACTTTGTTATAACTGACAAATTATTTTGAATAGTTCTTCAAGTTCTTTGATTAGTTTTTCATTTAAATCGTTTAAATCAAAGAAAATAGTTTGAATTCATTTCAAAAAAAAAATTTCAGATTAAACTAAATTGTATGAAATTGTCGGTAATGCAGTATTTATTAATATAGCACATGTGCAAATAAAAAACAAATTTGTTAATATCGATAAAACAGTGTGCAGTAAGCATACATAAAAATTACACTACTTTATCGATATTAGCAACAGTTAAGGATAATTAAATTTTATTTGCACAGCACCACAGCACCATTTATATCGTTGAAATCAAAGCAAATAGTTTGAATTCATTTCAAAGACAAATTTGCAGATTAAACTTAAGTGTATGACCTTGTCGATAATGCAGTATTTATTAATATAGCGCATGTGCAAATAAAATATAAATGTGTTAATATCGATAAAGCAGTGTGCAATAAACATAGAATAAAATCGCACTGCTTTATCGATATTAGCAACAATTTAGTCAATTAATCTGTATTCGCACATCACCATAGTACCATCACACTGCATTACCTACCATTAACTTCAACCAAATTAGTTATGTTTTCAAATTTTGACAAACTCGCACTCAAGATTACATAAAAATGTATAGAACATTTTTATTTATAATAGTAAATAAAAAAGTCATCAAAACTTTAAGGAAGTTTCATTACGGAAGCCTATATTTTCAATCTCTTAAAATTCCAAACTTAAAGTTTAATTTAGGGTGTGTGCGAATTCGACTAAATTGCTGACTATACTAAATTGAAGGGCTTTTTCATTTTATCGCTATTCGGTAACCGGTAATTGTTAAAGTCCATAATCGATTCATAATCATATGTTTATTTGAAGTCATAGAATTTACTTTAATTTAGTCTGATCGAAAAGTTGCTAAATTGAAATGTCAAACACTGCATTACCGACAAAATTTAGTTTTGTCAACCATTTAGTCGAATTCGCACACAACCTTCGAATATTAATTCTTAAAACCTAATTTAAATTAAAGCTATGCTGCGTAAAAACTTATGATAACTTGCTTTATTATAGTATTCAACTTAAAATATATATTTAATAGTTTAAACTTAATACGAAAATAAATTATTTGAAATTTAAAAAAAAAATATATATTTTTGAACTATAAAAAATAATTTAAACTTTGTAAAATAATTTAGTTAAAAAGAATTAAACTTATTATAAAATAGAATATTATAAAGCTTAATTTGCAAATATTTAAAACAGCTCCCTTCGTTAAAGCAATTATTGTATTAAATTTCAATTTTAAACTTAAGCAACTTAATGATTTAACAATGATTTAAATAATAAAATCAATTCAAATTTTATGCAGTTATTTTATTATAATTAAGAAATTAGTTTAGTTAAATTAATAAATTATTTTGTATAATTAAGAAATCATTTTATTGTAATTGACAAATTAGTTTGTTACAATTGACAAGCTACATTGTTATAATTGATCAATTCTTTTGTAATAATTGACAAATTACCTTATTCTAACAAACATATTATTTTGTTAGAATTGACAAAATACATTGTAAGAATTGACAAATTACTATGTTATAATTGATACATTTATTTGTCATAAATGAAAAACTATTTTTTTATAAATGACTAATTACTGTGCTACAATTGACAAATTAATTTGTCATAATTAACAAATTATGTTGCTATAATTGACATATTACTTTGTAAAAATTGTTAAATTATGTAGTTAAAATTCTTGATAATTATGTTGCTTTAATTGACAAATAACTTTGTTATAAATGACAAATTAATTTGTTATAATTGAAAAATTGCTTTGTATAAATTGACAAATTACTTCGTAATAAATAAAAATTACTCTGTTTTAATAAACAAATTATTTAAATATAATTGACAAATTACTTTATTTGAATTGACAGATTACTTGGTTAGAATTGACTAATTACTTGGTTAATATTAACAAACATCTTTGACAAATTACTTTGTAAAAATTAACAAGTCATTTTGTTTGAATTTACAAACTACTTTGTAAGAATTAAGAGATTATTTTGTTAGCATTGACAAACTACTTTGTTATTATTGACACATTTTTTTGTTATATTTAGCAAAGTACTTGGTTGGATTAACAAATTATTTTGTTATAATTAACAATTTTAGTTTGACAAATTACTTTGTTATAACACTCAAATTATTTTGTTAGAACTTACAAATTATAAATGACAAATTATATTGTAAGAATTGACAAATTACTTTGTTTTAATTGATACATTTATTTGTCATAAATGACAAACTATTTTATTATAATTGACGAATTACTGTGCTACAATTGACAAATAAATTTGTCATAATTAACAAATTATGTTGCTATAATTGACTTATTACTTTGTAAAAATGGTTAAATTATGTAGTTAAAATTGACAAAATACTTTGTTATAAATGAGAAATTACTTTGTTATAATTGAAAAATTGCTTTGTATAAATTGACAAAATACTTCGTAATAAATAAAAATTGCTCTGTTTTAATAAACAAATTATTTAAATATAATTGACAAATTACTTTGTTAGCATTGACAGATTACTTTGTTTGAATTGACAGATTACTTGGTTAATATTAACAAACATCTTTGACAAATTAATTTGTAAAAATTAACAAATTAGATTGTTTGAATTTACAAACTACTTTGTAAGAATTAACAGATTACTTTGTTAACATTGACAAACTACTTTGTTATTATTGACAAATTTTTTGTAATATTTAGCAAATTACTTGGTTGTAATTAACAAATTGTTATAATTGACAATTTATTTTTGTTAAAATTGTGACAATCCTTTTAAATAATGAAAATTGTCACTAAAAATAAATTATTAATAATAAAAAATCATTTAATTGTCAATTGTATTACTTTAAAAAATTAAATTATTTTAATTAAAACATATAATTCATTTTAAAATTATAATATTTAATTAAAATTATATTTCATTATTCTTTAACAAAAATTATTTCAATTAAATTTCAATTGCTTTGGAAAAATACGTGAAAAATCTTAAATAAAATATTTAAATCTAGTTATTTAAAACAAAACCTTGAACTGTTTAAATAAAAACTATTATTTTCAAATACATTTATTATAGAATATTTAAAAGAGCAAAAATAATAATAGTATTTAACTAATTAAAACAATAGTAGTTAAATAAAGTGAATAAAAAAACAGACGAAAAGTTGCGTTAATTATAAAAATATATTTAAAACAAAATTATTTAAATAACATAATTAAACAAATATTTAAATGCAATTATTTAAATATATATTTAAAAACAAATTTTAAACAAAATAATTAAAAGAAGATAATTAAATAAATATTTATAAACCAAATACTTTAAAAAATATTAAAAAAAAAGTATTTAAAAAATATATTAAAACGAAATATTTAAAAAATGTTTAAACAAAATATTTTAAAAATATTTAAACAAATATTTTAAAAATATTTAAATAAAATATTTTAAAAATATTTAAACAAAATATTAAAAAATAATTAATTAAATACTTAAAAGAAGATATTTAAACAAACAATTTAAAATGTAACATTTTAAATAAAATATTGAAAATATTAAAAATTGATATAAATTATTAACAGAACAAGTTTATTAATTAGTTACTACGCATATTGCAATAACAATTAATTGATAAATAATATATTTAAAAAGAAAAATATATAAATAAAAAAATTATATAAAGAACTCTAGTAAAAAAAATCGCTTGTTTTATTTTGAGGTTTCTTTTATTTTAAAAAATTTATTTCTTCACATTTATAATGCTCAGTGCAGTAAAAACCATTGAAGTTCATGTTTGGGGGACAATTTACTTCCCATTTATAGGATATGCTGAAAATAAAATAAAGTTTTAAAGTTAGAGTGAATTGAAATATAAATAATACAAAAACTTTTCAATATTATAAACCTAGATCAGGCTCTCTCATCATTTGAGCTGTGCGGTGTTAGATTTGTACTCAAATGATGAGAGATATTATATGCCATTGTCTAGAAAAATGGTTCTATTGGTTGTTGTTACAGTCGCGGTGATTCGAACCAGCAACCTATCGACTCGCAGCACAACGCACTAACCAATCGAACAATCGACCACTAAAGTACTCCACAAGTTATGCATGCAAAACTCATATTGGATAATATTATAAAATATATTTTGTTGGATAACATTCTTTGTTTTACTTACTCTGGATTATACACATCACTTAGACAAATATAGAACTTATTGCAACTTTGTTCATGTACCATCATTTCACCGACATTGCAAGTTTTCTGCTCTTCTGCCACTGCAAAAATATATTTAGTATATTTTTAAAATTAACCAAAGAATCTTCAATATTTTATTATAATAATTTTCAATTTAAATATATGTTTTTTAATTAATATTATTTTTTTAAAAATACTTCATACTCACCTGTAATAGCAAAAAGTGCACTGCAAAGTACTGCAATGATGACTAATGATTTTATGGAATATTTTGAAAACATTTTGTTATAAACCTTATAGAGTTTAACTACATTGTGCGGATATTGTTTTAGCAAAGTCTTTTATATACATAGATATGATGGGTGTTTCCCAAAAAAAAAACACTCATTTAATATTTTCAAATAAAAATAAACCAGACAAATACATTTTAACGATTGTACATAAAAATAAAGGTTGATTAGATAAAATACATATTAAAAGGGGGTAATGGTTTTTGTCATAGTTTAAATAAAAACTTAAAATTTTGTGTTTTATTTAGTAGTTTTTTCAAATTACACTACTTAATATGATTTACATCAATTCGATATACACTCAGAAGAAAATGTACCATTAAGTACTTAATGGTACGACCATTGATCTTATGGTTCATGTATTAGTAGTTTTTTCTTTTTAAATCAAAAGTTTTCTTATTAATTTGACAGTATTCGAAAAATTCAGCACTATAAATTTAAACATTTCAATATTATTATTTTTAATAGAATAAATACTATTATAATAGTAAAGGTGGCAAAAAAATACATAAAAACGAATAAAAACATGTTCGTTTTGTGCGTCATTCTGCGTGTTTGCTCAAATTGGTCGCATGCATTTTTTGTGATAATCGACATTATGACGCGTTTATAATTGGTAAGAACTCAATGTATTTAATGTAATTTCATTATATTTAAACTTTTTGTTTTATTTATTACAGAAAATAAATAATACATCGAATTTCTATTATGGCAACGGACTCAAAAATATATGCAGACTCAAGTATTACAATCAATTATTGGAAACTGAAGCAAACAATAAATGTGTTATAATCTTTTGCAACGAGAAGTGTCTTTTTATGTGTGTGATTTATAAAAGTGAAGTTCCATTTCGACATATAAACAAAATAAAATATACAATAAATTAACTATAATCCATTTTGGTTTTAATAAATTATTAGGAAAATTTAATTCGACTATACCATAAAAGTAATAATACGTATCAATTAAATATTTATAGGTCTTGCTTATTGTAATTAAAAGAATACATTATAAAATGTATGGTACAACATCATATTATATTAAAAATTTGAATATTATTGAACTAATGGTACGCTTCCTATTGACCAATTTTAATAGTATAAATTTTTGTTTTTCTATTGAAATACTATTAATTTACCATGATTTTTTTCTGGGTGTACTTCTAGTTTGTTGACTTTAACGATTTTAAGATAATATCATTCGAGGATTCGTAAACCTTGGAGGTCCTCTGGACTACTTTAAACAATAGCCACACACATTGGCAGATTGACTATAAAATTCATAAATCTTACTAACTTGATCGCACTAACAAAAAAAAAGTCACTACTTCATTGGTTTACTAATTATTATATAAATTATTGTTCACTCAAAATTTTAAAATGTAGTTATTTATTTACCCAAGAAACATTTTAACGTTGCTCCGTAAACAGCCGAAATCATAATTACGTTTGTAACGGTCCACTCTGCTTTATAACAAAAATACGAACCGTATACGGCACTGAAACGTAACGTAGATTACGGAGGTCACTCCGTTTTATTTTTAATATTCAGTCCGTTAACAGTCCATCGATACTGTATGAAAAACGGTTTCGAACACCGATTTCGATGTCACGTTTTATCCGTTATCTTTACCGTATAGGCTCAGGGTACGTTTACGAAATCTGATTCCGTATTTGCTGTACCGTTAACGGCACGTTTTGTTTCTTGGATATTATTATAATTTGGGTTGAACTTTACTTTAAATGGAGGGTTGAAAAAAAAATATTAAAAAAATGTTTTTTAAATTATAACAAAATGGGCGGAGACTAACAAAAAAAAATTCTCACATTAAAATTTCCCATGTGAGAATTATTTTCCCACCGTGGGAACAAAATTCTCACACGAGGGAAATTTCCCACAAACAAGATCTGTGTACCATATAAAGTGAAAATTTAGCTTCAATAAAAATTACATGTCTTCTTCTTGTAGAAAATAGTATGTTAAACATATTTATCGTGTGTTATGCAATAATATTTAAATGGAACTAACAGTCCTATAAACACAGTTAATAAACAATAAACACAGTAAATACATTTTAAAAAATTTTGAAGTTTCGACTGAATTTAAAGAATTTGCTGAAAATATGTATAAAAAAACAACAAAAAATTTAATATAGACAATTTTTAATATCGTCGTTTTCACAATTTATCCTGTACAAAATCTGTCAAAAAGTCGAATTTATTTTTAGAGATAACTTTAAATTGTCTCTGATTATCAGTCATTATATTATATAATTATTAAAATAAAATGAATTTACTACATTTGTAAATATTTCATTATTTTATACTAAGAGATTTCGCGGAAAATTGTATGAATTTGTGGTACGGTGGCATTTTGAGGGATTTGGTGGGAAATGGTGGGAAATATGAGAATTTGAGGTACGGTGGGATATTGTGAGAATTGCATGAGGGAAAAAGGTATTTCGTGTGAGAATTTTATCTGGCAACCGTGGGCAGAACACTGGCGCGTTGTCATAGCAACCACTTGTAAACAAATAAAATATAAACAGACTCGCAGAGCGAAGAAAATAAAATTTTGCAATTTTATTAAAAATAAAACAATAAAAATGTGCAATAAGTTTTCACAGAGTTCGGGCATCTATCGCATTGAAGACAACATTGAAAAGCTACTGTTGCGCATTTCATTGCGGCGCATATATACGTTTCTCGAATTGCCAAAATTTGATTTTAAAAAATATCTAAATGGTACCGCTACCACCTCCGCGGCGGCACAAAAGGACAACGTTGCTGCTGCTGATAAAGATGCTGAGGAGGATGAAGTACACACATTACAGTTGCGCTGGCAGCAAAAAGTATTAAGCGCCGATGAAATGAAACGCTTTAAAGAAGCGGACAATTACAGCACGGCAACAGAGCTCAGTTACAATGAATGGTTGCTGGCGGGAGGTGGCGCGTTTGTTGGTCAACCACAGCCAAAGTCGGCGCAGTCAAAGATCAAGTCGAAGAAACGCGGCCGACGCAAAGAAAAAAAAGCAACAGGCGGAGGGTAAGGAAGCAAAACAAATGATTTTCAGTTATGTGCATGCGGATCAGCCACAGCCAGAGACGCCACCACATGAAGTGCAGCAAAAAGACAAGAAATCACCGTTGTCCGCGCCTCAAACTATGTATGTTTATGCGGATTTAGATCCCCAAAAGCTGCTGATAACCTTACGCTGGCATGCGCAGAAAAAGTTGCTGCATATTTTTCCCGACTTTACCCGTATCAAAGAGCGTCCCTACTATATAGAGCTGGACCAGGACTACAGGCAGCTGTATGCCTATGGATTTGAGAATATATCGCCGCGTGCGAAAGTAAATAATTTTATACAAAATCCTGCGCAACTTTTGCAATTGCCGCTGACGCATTGGCAAACAGCGCAACAACGTGCTGCTGAATTTGCTCCACCGCCTAAACACATGGAACGTATTGTTTTATTATTTGAGATAAACGCAGGGCGCGATTTTGAATATGAGCCGTTACATGTGCGCTACCGTGTAAAGTTGCCACCAAGTGCTATACTAGAGGAGGTAGCACGCATAGCAGCATTACATTCAGACACCGAAGTGATGACAACAACTTTGCTGTCGCCACGCATAATTTTGGCCACAACTGGCAATTGACGTTGCTGTGGCAGCAGGATGCCAACGATGACATCAATGCTGCTTTGGTGCACATCTACTATGAGGTCATCTCCATCGATGGCTGGCAACGTGAACGACTGGAGGGTTATATAGATTTTCTAAGCAGTTTGAGACGTTGTTTCATAGGTGGTCGTCAGCTGTTTGACGACGAGCGTTTTTTTACGTCAACAAAAGCGACTACGTCATCGCGTAATAAACTGGAGCGAGCTGCTGCGGAAGAGGAGCATGACGAATCGGAAGACGTAGTAGAATCACCTGCAATGATTTTGCATACATCAGTTCACTGTACTCGTCTTGACTGTGCCGTGCAGACTACTGGCATTCTCACCGTGAGCTGCCAACGTCTGCGTCAGCGCAACTGTGAGCTGTTGCAGCCATGTCTAAGTCGCGCTAGCGGCATGACGTTGGACGACATAATGTTGGCCTATCGTGAGGCGCGTAGTCAACTGGAAGCGGTTGTGCTGCAGTAAAATGGCAGTGGAAACAACGTGCTTCAAGAATTTGCTGAAAATTAGTACAAATTAAAAATAAATTTACAATATTTATGCAACAAAATTAAGGTAATTTTTATTATTTAAAGTTTTTCATAAATAAGAAATTTAAATTAAACAATTAAATTAATACCTATAAAACAGGCTTACACACCCAACGGTACTTCGGTGCTCAAGAGAACCAATAGACGATGAAATATTTTCATCCCCTATTAAATATATAGGTCCAGGAACTCCAAGCAGGATTTTGCCTGCCCAAATGTGCGAATTGAATTCTTTTTTAGGCCGTATATAGGTAGTGTGGACTGTGCGTAAGTCAGCAGGGGTGAAGTATGTTTGACACCGAGGCACTTGGCCGCTTCTTTCGACACATTAAATATGTGTTCATTCCAACGGAGATCACATTGAATCGATATGTCCAGAACGTCAAGAGCAGCTGACTGCGCAATATCCACAGCACCCATATTGAGTAGAGGGAGTGGTGAATCCAGTCTTTTGTGATATAACAGACAACATTGGATCTTGCTTGCATTAAAATCTGCTCTATTTGCAACACCCCACTTGGAGATTGAATTAAGGTCATTAATGAGTGTGTCATTCATAGTGCGTCGTTTACTCTCAATCTCCAAAGAGTTTGGGTGCTTGTTGAACGAATATGAATGACAAATGTTACTGTCATCTGCAAAGGAATGAATTGGGTTATGGGTCAATGACAGAAGGTCATTGATAAATACCAGAAATAGGGACGGGGATAGGACGGAACCCTGCGGAACTCCAGAATTGATGGAATGTTGTTCCGAAAGAACACCATCCATCGCAACTCGTATTGAACGACCCTGGAGGAAAGTCGATATCCATCGAGTAAAAGATTCACCGACACCATATGCAATTAGTTTTGAAAAGAGGGCTTTATGCCACACTCGATCAAAAGCCTTGGAAATATCGAGAGCAACAGCCTTGCTCTCCCCGAAAAGGTGAACACAATTATTCCACTTTTCGGAGAGGACCGCCATCAAGTCACCTGTGGATATGGTCCTACGGAAACCGTATTGTCGTTCACTGAACAATTCGTTGTGCTCAAGATAATTCACAAGGTGGAAGTTAATTACGCTCTCCATTACCATGGAGAGTGCAGAGCATATTGCAATGGGTCGGTAATTGGCAGGGTTCGTGACCTCGCCCTTTTTCGGAACTGGCTGGACATTGGCAACCTTCCAACAAGATGGAAAAACTCCTGTCGTGTAGAAGATGTTGAAAGGGTTCTTCAACACATGGGCAGATATGCTATCTGACCCAGAGGCTTTGTTAATGTTGAGGTTTACTAAAACCCGAGTTCGAAAATGTATCTCCGGCATTGCATAAGAAACAAAATCGACGACATCAATTAATAAATCCCATTTGATATACAAAATACATCACTTGATATTCAGAAATTCCATTTGAAATTCAAAAGACATCAATTGAAATTCAGAAATTCCATTTGAAATTCAAAAGACATCAATTGAAATTCAGAAATTCCATTTTAAATTCAAAAGTCATCAATTGATATTCAGAATTTCTATTTGAAATTCAAAAGACATCAATTGAAATCAAAAATTCCATCTGAAATTCAAATGACATCAATTAAAATTCAAAAGATATTAATTGAAATTCAGAAATTTTCTTTGATATTCAGAAATTTCTATTTGAAATTCAGAAAATTTTATTTTATATTCAGAACTTGTCAACATTTTTATATTCCATTTTATACACCCCATTAAAATGATTGAAATTTTATAATTTTAAAAATACTTTTTAATAAAATTTCAGCAGTGGAATCGCGTAACTCGATATCGATCAAAAACGATAATTTTTCTATCGTTTTTGTTTCGTTTTTGCTTCACGTAGTATCTAGTCAAAACAAAAAAACAGCTGATAAAGAAAATAAAACGAAAAACATTGCACGAAAAACACTCAGTAAAACGGCAGCATTTAAGGTGTTTAGCTACAAACATAAAAATACGTCAATCAAAAATTTAAATTATTATCAATAATAAACAACAATAAAAAATATTAATAAAATAAAAGTGTTACAAAAACAACTTACAACAATGTCCATGTTTGGTGCAGAATTTGAGCAAATTTGGCCAAAAGCCGGTAGCACCCTCAAATTAAGTGATTTTGGCAAAAAGCTACTCGAACAATGTAAAAACATTGAGAAACCCGATGGCAGTAAAATTGAGCTACAGGAATTTATGCGTAAATCTTCGAATTTTCCAGTGGAGGTAAAGGTTTTTTTTTAGTGATATTTAGAGTTGCCTTTTAAGTTTTTAAGAACCTATGACCTACTTTATAGTTTGGCACAAATACCTGTCGTGTTATGAGTCAACCTAAGGAACGACATTCGTTGATACAACAACAGATTGCATCCGCTTATCCGGTAATACACGAACGAGTTTTGGGACTTTATTTGGATTTTCTGGAGCACAAATGTCAATACGGTATGTAGGGGGGAAATTTAAATTGAATATTTTGTTGTTGTTGTCTGAATACAGGTAAAGGTTTGGTTTATGTAGAGAAATACGCAGAATATACATTTTTTGTTTGTATGTTTCCATTGAAATGAGTTTCACAACTTTGTGCAAATGTTCAGCAATTGATAAAAGCTCACTTGTAGATATGATTTATAATTAATTTTTAATATAGTATGTAAAACGGAGATCACATCGAAAAGTTGTTTGTTTATTTTGAATAAAGTCAATTTTTTGTGAAAAATCTCTTGTATTATGAAATACTAACAGATTAATTGTATTTAATAATAAAAATAATTTAAAGAGATTCATGTCGTCTGTGTAAATATAGTAAATAATATAAAATTCGTAAATAATAAGAATTTACGTAAACTTTATATTCGAATTTTTTACGCGTAATTCCTGGTTTATCATCTTGTGTCAGTTTCATGTTCGAAAACTTCTCAAATTTGGTGTTTTTCAACTCGTCAAAAAATTAAAAAAAATGCCAACATCTTCGCATTTTGATTTCGTTTGACATGGATAATGAATATTTTAATTTTGGACAGTTTCTGCGTCGAAATCACAATGTTATGAAATCAAATATGACACAAAGGGTGTATTTCTTTATTCATTCTGGAATAAGAATAGAATGAACAGAATAGTTTGATATTTTATCCGGAATATCTGTGAAAAAAGTAGCAGTTTCAGAATAATCAAAATAAGAAATGTCTACATACATTAAATATCATTTGAACAGACAAACTACCAATATTAAAATAATAAATTTAATTTGTGTAAATAATTTCTAAGTTGACAGTTTTATTCTGTGTATTCCATGATTGAACTCAGAATAAAAGGAATGCGTTCTGAACGATCTGTTTTCTATAAAGTAACAGAATTCGGATAAGCCAGAACGTTCGGAATAAATAAAGTAATAGAAATTGTGAAAACAGAATATTCTGAACGTTCAGAACGAATAAAGAAATACACCCAAAATGGCATTGTGATTTCTGTTTCTGTTTTCAATATCTTAAAATAAAATTATTTGTATACTAATTCACTTCTTGGATTAAGGGCCCTATTATGACTGGCGAAGCGAATGTAGTTGGCGAAGCGAACGTAAAATAGCTATCACAGCATCCATTCGCCAGACTTCATTCGCCAGAAAAAAGGAAACTAAAGCGAACGTAAAAATCAGGAGAACGTAGAAATCATTCGCCTGAACTTCATTCGTCTGGCGAATGGATGCTGTGAAGCTTTATTCGTTCGTTCGCTTCGACAAGTTCATTCGCTTCGCCAGTCATAATAGGCCCCTAATTGATATATTTGTCCTAAAATGAAATATATGTGTTACGAATCATTTAAAAATACCTCTTAATTGTAAGAAAAATCAAATTTATATTAAAATTCGTGATTTAAACCTTCTTATGTACTTTTACCCTTCGAAGTAACCCTCTTACTACTGATACTTTCATGTTTTAGTATGTCGTAAAACTAAATATCCTCGTTGTAGAACTAAAAGTCACGAACTACATTTTCAAAATTCCAATAATTCATTTACAAAATTCTCTATATATCTTTCAATTTCTGATCGATGAGCTCAATATTTGTACCCAATTATAAGAAAATGTGAATATATCAATTGGTATTTTAACTTTAAAAGTGTATCAATTACTTTTCGTAATATTTACTAACAAAGTTGAAATATCAGATTTTCATCAAAATGTAGTTGGTGACTTTTCGTTCTACAATGATATTTCTTTTTCAACAGATTTTCGAATTTATTATTCATGATGGGTAATGAAATTTTTCAAATATATAAACGAAAAATATAATGAAGCGGAAATTAAAAAGCAATGGCATAAAAAACAATTTCAGTATATATTTTATTTCAAAGTTACAAAATTCGGTATACCAATTTTCTTCTTGAATATCAGCATCAGTAGCCTGCCAATTCTAAAATTTTGGAATACCGCAGAAAAGATGTACCGATAATGTAGAAAATATTTGTGCAATCACGGATTAAACAATAAAAATAATACGAATCATTTAATTTTTATAAAAAATGTATACAAAGAAAAGTACTTAATTGCTATTTGTTATACAACCCTGTTAATCTTTTTGAAGTAACTCGTGAAGTAACTCCCGGATTTTTTTTTAACTCTAAAAATTTGGATTTGTCAAAAAGCTCTGTTAGAAGGTGCTTTTGTACGAGATGTTTTGATATAAGATGTTCATTGATATCATATCCATATCATATCCATTGTTTCACTTAGAAAAAAAAAATGTCCCATTAAAATTTGTCAATAGAACAGAATACAATACATAAATATTTTCATACAAACTCAAAAATAATTTTATAGTATTTTGTTGTAAACGGTTTTTCAATAAGAGCGCTACAAAGTTTTTTCAAGGGTTTTCCAACAGGGACGCTACAAAAGTAGAGCGACAGGGACAGCAAACAACGCCATATTTCTTGCCGCTCTTTTGACATTTCTCTTCAGTAAGGTTTGCCATTTCATGATGGAAAGATATACGAGCCGACAACGAGTTGAAATTATTAAAATTTACTACCGAAATTCGAATTCGTATATCTTTCCATCATGAAATGGCAAACCTTACTGAAGAGAAATGTCAAAAGAGCGGCAAGAAATATGGCGTCGTTTGCTGTCTCTGTCGCTCTACTTTTGTAGCATCCCTGTTGAAAAACCCTTTATTTAATTGGAATTACCTATTGAATTAACAGTTTATCTTATTGATTGATTTCAATAGTAAAAACTATTAATTTTATGATATCTTTTTTTGTGAGTGTTGGAACTTTTTTTGAGATGTCTTGATGTGAGATGTCTTGATTGACATGAGAAATCAATCCATGTTTTCGTATGTGGTGTACAAAAATTGGCCAATCAAAAGTTTGATATTAAAATTATTTGGTCGAAAAGTCAATCGTGTGATTTAGCCCTTAGTTTTTCATATATCGTCATATATAAGTCACCAAATACATTTTCAAAATGCCAAATATTCATTTACAAAAAACTTTATATATCTGTCAATTTTTAATCGATGATCTCAATTTTTTTACCACATTATAAGAAAAGCTTAATGTATCAGTTGATATTTCAACTTTAAAAATGCATCAATTACTTTTTATAATATTAATCAACAAACTCGAAATTTAAGTTTAACATAAAAATGTATTTAGTGACTTTTCGTTCTACAACGACGATATTTTGGTTTATAGGTTTTTAAATAAAAAATTATTTAAAAATATTAAAAAAACATAAAATATTCAGGTAATAAACGCGAGCTTGACATCTATCCACACCTGAGCCTATGCGATTTTGTACAACGTCTGCTCGCCCAACGTTGTGTCACATTCTTTGGCATCAATGACAAGTTTCTGCTTATAACACGCGAACGCGGTGTCAGCGGTTTCATGGACATTGGCACCGATGCGGAAAAACCGCCGCTAGAATTGAAAAATGTTCTCAGCTATGATGAAATAAAGGTAAAGCACAAAAAAACATTACTTAGTGCGTTTGCGATTGAAAGAAAGCTTGCGATTGGTGGTTTTAAGTAATTTAGACGTTTCAAATTCAAAAATATTAAAATCATTGACATAAAATAAAACTGAACGAATCCAAAAGTGAATAGAAAAATTATCTATAAGAATTTTTTTATACAATGTTACAAAAAATGTGCAAACATTTTTGTATAACTTAACATTTTATCTGGTATTAAAAATTCAATGTTACACAAAAAAAAAACATTCTATTTTAACTAAAAATTTAAATTTTAACTAAAATTTAATCAGCCCTATATTTAATTACTTTTTTCCCCGGAATTTTTTATTCGTCAAATAATTGATTTGAAAAAAAAAATATTTTCTTTCAGTACAAATTTATTTCGAGTGAATAATTCTGGCCGAAAAAATTATTAATAAAATAATTAATTAAAAAATGAATAATACATTTTTCATTAAAAAATCAAATTTTACTAAAATTCTTAAAATATTATTAAAATTTTCCCCAAAACACCCAACTTTTTTAATAAAACATGCAGGCAACACACGAGAGCTTCAGATCTTTCTAGACCTAAATCTATGCGATTTTATACAACGCCTACTTGTCAAACGTTGCGTCTCATTTTTTGGTAGAAATGATAAATTTTTGCTCCTGTCCACAAAACACGGCGCTGATGGTTTCATGGAAATTGGTACCGATGCGGAGAAGTCGCCGCTAGTATTAAGAAATGTTCTAAGTTATGATGAAATCAAGGTAAACACTTATGGAAGGTATAATTTTAATATGAATATGGAAATATAATATTGTATTGATATAATAAAGGGTTTTTCAATAAGAGCGCTACAAAAGTTTTTTCAAGGGTTTTTCAACAGGGACGCTACAAAAGTAGAGCGACAGGGACAGCAAACGACGCCATATTTCTTGCCGCTCTTTTGACATTTCTCTTCATTTCATGATGGAAAGATATACGAGCCAACAACGAGTTGAAATTATTAAAATTTACTACCGAAATTCGAATTCGTATATCTTTCCATCATGAAATGGCAAACTTTACTGAAGAGAAATGTCAAAAGAGCGGCAAGAAATATGGCGTCGTTTGCTGTCCCTGTCGCTCAACTTTTGTAGCGTCCCTGTTAAAAAACTCTTTATATATTGTCGTTGTAAAACGAAAAGTCACGAAATACATTTTTATGAAAAACTTAAATTTCGAGTTTATTGATTAATATTATAAAAAGTAATTGATGCATTTTAAAGTTGTAATACCAACTGTTAGATTTACATTTTCTTATCATGTGGTAAAAAAATTGGGATGATCGATTAAAAGTTGACAGATATATAAAGATTTTTGTGAATGTATATTTGGCATTTTGAAAATGTATTTGGTGACTTTTCGTTCAACAACGCCGATATATTTTTTTTACTAATACTTTTTAATATTTTACAAGAACTAAAACTATATTTTTATATTATATATTTGATAATGTTTTCTATATTATATACATTCGGAAAAGTAATTATTTATTATGATTCGAATATAAATTGTACTATGTTAGAAATAATGCTAAAATCGGCATATAACAGCTTTTAATCGACAAAAAATCAAAAAATCGATTAACATAAATTTGACATGACAATAATACGATTTATATCGTTTGTAAAACAATATTTTTATTGAAAAATTGAATTCAAAATTGTGTTATTAGATTTTATCAAACAAAATCTATCGAAAATCAGTCGAAACGGTTATTTCAAAACAAATTTTATATTTTAATAATAGAAATCAATTTGAATTGAAATTCAAACATTATACGTATCATTATTAGTATTTTATTAAGAGTTCCGTATAAAAATCTTTCAAACGCAATCGCACAACGCATGTGAAAGCTGCATTAAAGCTGCTTTATAAGCTTTCAATGCAGTGCTTTCCTAATATACAACTTCTCCCCCACACACAACAGCTCTCAGCGCTGCTCTCTGTCTCATCCCACTCGGAATTCATCAATGATGGTAATCGCAAAAACGAAGGACACATCGAACACAACAAGTCACTCATCGAACGTGATGGCGTCGTAATAGGTGTTATTGGCGCACGCCTCAAACGTAGGGATGTCATGGAATTTCAGGATATCATAATTTCAAAAACACAAAATACCATGGCAAATGGTTATGGACAAAGTGGTGACGATGAGGTCATCGATAATAGACACAAAGATTATAGACGTATCTGGCGTAAATTCTACGAACAGGATGATTTACTCTACAATGGTTTGGTCAAGGATAATAAACGTTTTGGTGATGCTAAAAATAATGCAGATATTTTTGATCATCTGGTAATGAAAAAACGTTATGCCATATCAATTGATACTTTGTTGCTGGAGAGTGAGGCACGTGCCGCTGTCGCGGGCAAACAAGCTTTCATACATGTTGTCGGTTTTGGGCTGGGTGTTTGGAAATGTAGCGATAAACAAGAAACAATATTCTTGGAAACATTTGCAGAGCGGCTGCGAATACTAATGCCGCATCTCTCACATATAGGCGTTGTGCATTTTTCGTGGTTTCAACAAAGCGAGTGGAGAGATTTGAAAAATGGTGGAATTTTTAAGAGTGCAACGCATCCGAATGGTGGCATACGGACGTTTTTGTCGAAGCGCAATCCGGCAGATAAGTTGGTGAGTGTTGGAACTATTAAAGATTCTTTAAAATATAAAAATTTTAAGAAATTTTTAAAATATATGATTATTACATAGTTCAAATTTGAAATTATGAAAATAATAAAACATTTCCCTCTTATAGAAATCTCCAGAACACGAAAATATGTTGCTTATTGTTTCCTATGCTTGGGATGGTAATGCACTACCTGGAAATGAGTTTTGGATGGTATGTTTTTGATTGAAATATTCAAATATTTAAAAGTTTTCATTCAAATTATAATGTTGAATTTAAATATTTAAATTTTTAGTGAAAATTTAAATTTTTCATTATCATTTTTCATTTATAAACCAAAAATTTATTACAGAAAATGCTCAAATCCACCGGTGACTCGTCGACCGCTTGCAGCACTCTCATCACCGAACTACATAATCCGCACATTAACACAACTATGGTCAACGGATCGAATTTACATATAGCCACCACACAATATGGCGTCATTCACATAGCTGACTATGCAAAGAAATTTTTAAATTGAATTCTGTTTAAATTTTTAAAACCATTTTTTTATCAATTTTGTAATTTTCTCACTGTATTTAAATAATTCGTAGTATTAGATATGTTTGTGCAATATTTTAACCGATGTTATACTTTAATTTAAAATATTTTATTACATATTTCATTATTTGGTATTTTGAAAATATTTAAAAATAAAAAAATAAATATTATTTTTGTTAAAATGGCGTATTTTTCTATATTCGTTGTTTAGAATTGCACTGAACACTTGAATTTTTTGTGAATATTGTTAGAAAAAATTTAAATTTTTAATTCAAATAGTAATTTTTAGTAAATATTTTAATTTGTTGTGGATAGTAAATATTATAAATCTGCACAAGTATATTTGAAACCCACTTCAAGACATTCACTTCATTTCAAAACATTTACTGTCGTCAACTCTATGCTCGAAAATCAAATGAATGTCTTGCTCAAAACAACAAAGCTCCAAGTACTGTCAAAACAAAACTGCAGTGAAGAGGTCTATGATTATGTCCAATAAAATTCAAATACTGCTTATGAGTACTTATTGCATTTTTCATTATCATTCATTAATATTGAAAAAATGTATCGAACAACATATTTTTCATTATTGAATTTTTTAATATAATATATTAATATATATTTTTTATATATTGTTTTTCGACCAAAGCGTTGTTTTTGTCGTACAAGTTTTTTATTAAACAATTTTTTTTTAAATAATATTTGTTGTATTTTTTATTAACACATAAATACTGACAACAATATTGCTGTCGTCGAACGCCGAGCGGCAGATATGTTGTTGTTTTCAATGTTAGTCTTCTCACTTGGTACTCGTTGCGCTCAATCGCTACGCCCACTGTATTCGATGCATGTTCTGCGACAGTGTTGTAGTTAATTTTGTTTTTCAAAACATTGAATGGCTTGATGTTTTGACAGTACTTGACACCAATGAAACAACGACTGCAGTGAAGTGAAGTCGCTCAGAGGGACTTCACTATTATACTGTCGACTGTCATTTTCGAAATGAATTCAAAACTGCAAAGTGCAGTAGTGCATATTTGCAGAGGAAACTCAAACCATTTGTGCAGATTTCTAGTAAATATTTTATATTTTATTTAAAATTTTAATTTTTAGTTCAAAAGTGTTTATTTAAATTTTGGTGTATATTTGAATTTTTAATAAACATTTAAATTTTTAGTAATATTTTGATTATTATAATAAAAAAAAACATAATTTTATTTCAATAGGCACTCAACCGGAATTGAAAGTTTATTCGGATCTATCCCTACCTGGCCTGGTACAAAGACTTCTCGCCAAACGTTGTGCAGCTTTCATCAATGCTTCGGATAGTTATATATTGGCCACTGGGGAACGTAGTGCTGGAGGCTTCACCAAAGTTGGTCAACCAGACGAAAGTACTTTGAGAATCGAGAATGTGCTCAGTTATGATGAAATTAAAGTAAGTCTTTTTATATGGATTTTATATAACAAAAAAAAGCTGTTTGCCGATTTCAGAGATAATAGGACCTATATTTCTTTTCATAAAAAATAGAACTATATGTCATTTTGGATAATTCGCAGTTTTTCTGTATTTATTGTAATATTTAATTTTAGATAATATGGTTTCACGTTATTAAAGACGGTTACATTTTATATTCGATGTTCATTTTTATTTTCGATGTCGGGAACTCGAAGTCCTATATATTCGTTCTGAAAAAATGCTGTTCCCAAATATTCAAGAATTTTTTTACGCTACATTTGCGCTGCCTTTGTTATCGATGCCATTCGATGATATTTTAACTCAAATATATATAAATAAAAATGGAATTTAGATTAGAAAATATGTTTTCAATCAATTAAAGAGTTGTATGTAACTTTAATAAAATATTTATAATAAATTATTTTGTAAATTGACAGCTGAGGTAGCGGTGCATTCAATATAAGTGAGCAGTCTCGCAGCATTTGAGGTTGCTGAATGCAGCCATTCTAAAAAACTGTTATTTTAAACAATTCACAATTCACTCGCTGCATTCAGCGAGCTGAGCTGTTGTGCAACTGCTGAGTAATTTGTGCCTGAATTTGTGTCGCGGTCGCCATTTTTTCCATCGAAAAATGTGTACGCTACATTGTAGCCGCGGTAGCTCAGTGGTTAGTGCGTTGGACTGCGAGTCGAAAGGTCCCCGGTTCAAGCCTGGACTGGGGCTAACAACATCTTTTCATAGAAACATTTTTCTATACCGCGCTACCTCTCGTCAGTAAATGGCAAACCTACGAGAGTAAAACATTGCCTATGAAAAGCTCTCACCCGCCGTTCGGATTCGGCAATAAACTGTAGGTCCCACCACTTTGAGTACAAATATAACACGCCCAGCTCAAAATGGTGAGAGAGCTCGGCCGAAGTTCTGTACAGGACTGTAGCGCCAAACTATTATTATTATTACATATGCGATACCTTTGTTATCGATAATATTCGATGACATTCAATCCCATTTGTAAACAAAAACAGTGTTTCATCGTATGCACAATTCATCTTATGCACAATTCATCGTATGCACAATTCGTCGTGTCACAATACATCGTATGAATAATACATCTAGCGAAAGGAAATTTACTCGGGAGAGTTATTCAATTTTTTTCCAAAAAATATAATTTTGGAAAAATGCATTCGATGAATTGTATATTTAATGAATTGTGGATATGATGACTTGTGATACGATGAATTGTACATACGATGAATTGTGCATACGATGAATTGTTATACGATGAATTGTGATACGATGAATTGTGCATATGATGAATTGTGCATACGATGAATTGTGCATACGATGAATTTTCCATACAATGAATTGTCCATACGATGAATTGTGTTCGATGAATTGTGATACGATGAATTGTTTTCGATGAATAGTCCGCGAACCCGCTGAATGCAGCCAATGCAAAAAAAAGTAAAAAAGTTAAGTTTGCGAATCGTTTGGTATTAAAATCATAAATATTCGAAGCATAAATATCGATAAATTGATTTTTTAATATGAATTCTATACGATAAGGGTTTTTTTACAAATTTCGACAGTTTTAATTGATTTGTACCAAGCCCTTCAATTTTCATTATTAACTAGAGTCAAATGTGTATTAAAATGTAAATTTCGAAGTCGAAAATACTAAGACCTATAAATTCGTTCTAAAAAATCGTTATTAAATGAATTTAAGTTTTTTCTCTTTTTTAAATTAGCCAACTAAATTTAAATATGTAATTTCCGATGTCGAGAATACTTAAACCCATAGAGAATACTTAGACCATTCTGAATAAATAATTATTTATTTAAAATTCGTGTAAATTATTAATTGAATTTATTTATGAGAAAAATTATCAGGAAAATTATTCGGCAATGATTTTTTCAGGAAGAATGGTCCGGAAAGAATTATCTCTGGATGGAATTTTCAGGGAAGAATTTTCCGGATATTAATTGGTCAGAGAAAATCGTTTCGGAGTTGAATTGTCCAGTGAAAAATGGTATCGGTGAAGAAATGTCTCTGGGAAATATTGTTTCGGGTTAAAATCGTCTCGGAGAAGAATTGACCGGTGAAAAATTGTCCGGGGAATAATTGTCCGGGGAAGAAATGTTCGGGAATGAATTGTTCGGGGAAAAATCGACATAGGAAGAATTTTCCGGGGAAGAATTGTCCGGGTAGAATTGTCCGGGTAGAATTTTCCGGGAATGAATTGTCTCGGCGAAGAAATATCTCTGGGAAGAACTGGCTCGTGTTACAATCGTCTTGAAGAAGAGTTGTCTTGGCGATGAAATGTCTCGGTTTAAAAATTTCCTGGAAATAAAAATTATCTTTGGCCGGGGAAAGCTTGTCTCGCTGAGGAATACTGCGACTCTTAAAACACGACATATTTTCATTTTTTTTTAAATCGTTACATTTTTCAATTTAATCTCAACAGCTCTCAGCTCTACTATCCGTATCCTCACATTCGGAGTTCCTCAACCATGGCGGTCGTTTTAATTGTGGACGCATTGAGCCCGACAAAAGCAGCATCGAAAGAGAGGGCGTGATTATTGGACTCATTGGTGGACGCTTTGAAAAACCCGATGTTATGGAGTGGCAGGATATAGTGATAACAAATACACAAAATATCACTGAAAATGGTTATGGCAACAAAGACTCTACAGACTTGGAGAAATGTCCAACTAAAGCTTTTTCCATAAAGAATCTATGGCAAGGATCTGTGAATGAAGAAAAACGCCTTAAGACCTCAATAGATTATCGTCGCATTTGGAATAAATTCTATGAGGATAAAGATTTTCGTTTTCAAGAGTTAGCAGCCAAAGAGCTACCACAACGTATTAGTAAAATTACTGAAAATGAATTTTTTGATAATTTAATAATGCAAAAACGTTATGCCATCTCCTTTGATACGTTGCTGTTGGAGAGTGAGTCCAGGGCAGCTGCAACCCCTGGACGTCAGGCTTATATACATGTTGTTGGTATTGGACTTGGTGTCTGGCGTATAGCCGAACATCAGACGAAAATATTTCTGGAAACATTTGCGCAACGTTTAAAAGCGCTGTTGCCAAGTTTAAAACATGTGGGTTGTGTGCATTTCTCCTACTTTCATGAGAGCGAATGGAAGGACCTGAAGGATGGCGGTTGGCTGGAGTGTGCCGAGCATCCAAATGGTGGAATACGCATCTATATGAGTAATCGGAATCCAGCCGATAAGCTGGTAGGTGCAAATATTAGTTGTTATAGGTGTTAATAATTAAAATTTGTATTATTCCCAAAAGCCCGCCGAACATGCGAACTCTTTAGTCGTTGTTTCCTATGCCTGGGACGGTAATGCTTTGCCTGGCAATGAATTCTGGATGGTATGTTATTGATTTTTTTGAGTTTTTTAGTGAAATTTTCATATTAAACGTAGTTTAAACCAGATATAATCTATATACAACATATCACAAATATTCAAAATGTTATATTATCTGAATAGTACTTGTCTTTGTTTCTATAGAATTTAATGGCAGATTTGATTAGGTACTGTAAGGTCTACATTTTCCGTGCTAGTTTAAACTTAGTTTAAACTGTGCCACACTTTTAAAACGTCCATAGTTCCTAGTAAAAACAGTAGAATGTCTTAAAATGTTGCAGACAGATAGACAATAGTATTCAATTAATTTGACATTTTCAATATTTCTGTTATGTTCACTACGGACGAAATTACATCTAGTTTAAACTACGTTTAATTTGAAAATGTGACTGAAAAACTGAACCTAAATGTTTTAAAAATATGGCAAAGTTTAAACTAAGTTTAAAGTTGAAAACTGAAAAACTGGACCTTAAATAGTTGGAAATTTAAAAATAAATGTATTAAGTTTTAAAAATAATATTTCAAATTTTAGGAATTATTGCCAAACATTTAAATATTTGAACATTTATATTTTTTTTGTTTTCAGAAAAGTCTAAGCGGCAGCGGTGATCCGGCAGCTGCCTGTAGTACTCTAATAACCGAGTTACATAATCCCCACATAAATACCGTGACGTGCTGCGGTGAAAATTTGCATGTGGCCACACTGCAACATGGCGTTATGCATATTGCGGATTATAGCAGAAAATTGCTAGAACAAATGCTATAGTTTAAAAAATACTGGTTGCTGACATCTTTTTTCTTAGACCAGTTTAGATTTTAATATAATTTTATAGTACGGTGTTGAACTTTAATAAATATTAAACTTTAATATATTAATTAAATTCTTAAAATTTCTTAAAATAAAGTCTTATTTTTAATACACATTTTTTAAATATTAATCCAATTTTTTATATTTTAAAAACCAAATATATTTATATTTTATATCTTAAATGTTCATGTATTGCAACCATACATAAATAAAATATATAAAAACTAAATCTTTATAACAAAACCCCTTTTTTATTTACTTGACAGGGTTGATTGTGAAGTTGTCCTTTTTATAGCACATACACATTTTATGTCCTTGCTACAAAGAAGGTTGTAAAACAGCATAGTTCCCAATTCGAATATCAGATGGCGTCGCCGCTTTATAGGGTGTTTAAAAAAGTGTAATAATTCTTTTTAATGTTTTTTAAAAGTTAATACTCAAATATCGAATATTGCCTATAATATTTTTTTAAACAAAAATTTATCACAAAATGTTCATAACATTTTGTATGTCAACAGAGATACGAGATGTAAATATTTTTTGTTATTATAGTTGAAATTCAAACTTTAAAATATGAATCCAGCAGAAAAGAAATAAAACTGAAGTCATTTTCAATTTATCCAATGATGGTTGCGACCTTTACAAAAAATTAAATTTTTATCAATACAAAAAATCAGAGATCAGAAATAGAGGTTAACCCTTTTGGAAGTTCCTGAATATCTCTCACTAAATAAAATTTATTAAATAAATCAGAGAAACTCCAAAAATTTGAGAAAAACCTTTATTTATGAAAATTTTCAATTTCGGTCTGTTAGAAATCTTTATTTTTGAAAATTTACGGTTTTGGTTGAACAGCGAGAAATATAAATGTTAACAAAATATATATTTCATTATTAATTTTTGAGAAGCTGTGAAGCAAAAATCTTAAATCGACAAAAACAACAATGTTAAAAATTTCGAAAAAAAAATGATAAAATAAATGTTTAACGATAAATTTCGAAGAAAAAAATGTATGGGCGACAAAAAAGAGCATTGTTCGAAAATAACATTCCAAAAAAAAAATGTATTTGACAAAATAAACAATGTTCGAACATTTTCGAAAAAAAAAATTAATGTTTGGGCGACAAAACAACGTATATTCCGAACAACATTTTTGAAAATTTTCAAAAACAAATTGTTAACAAAAATGTGAGCGACCAAAACAACGCAATGTTCGAAAATAATATCAATAAAAAATGTATTCGACAAAGATAATAATGTTCGAAAACTTTCGAACAAAAAAAATTGGGCGACAAAAACCACGTAATATTCAAAAATAACATATTTCAAAAAAAATGTATTCGACAAAAACAACAATGTTCGAAAATTTTCGAAAAAAATATTTTTTTATATTTGGACGACAAAAACCATGTAATGTTCGAAATCACTATTTTCTAAACAATAGTTTATGTTTGAAAATTTTCGAAAAAAAAATATAAAAATAAAATAGGTCAACAAAAACAATGCAATGTTCGAAAATAAAATATTCGAATATAAAAATTTATTCGATAAAGAAATGTCCGAAAATTTTCTAAAAACAATTTTTGTGCGACAAAAACAACAAATTGTTCAAAAAAAATATATTCCAACAAAAACATTTTGTGCGACAAAAACAACAATGTTCGAAAATTTTCGAAAAAAAAAGTTTGGACGACAAAAAAGTAATATTCGAAATCAATATTTTTCAATTTTATTCGACAAAAACAACAGTGTTCGAAAATTTTTGAAAAAATATTTTTGTTGAAAAAATGTTGTGGACAAAACAACGCATTGTTCGAAAATAAAATATTTCAACAACAAAATTTATTCGACACAGATAATAAAGTTCAAAAATTTTCGAAAAAAAATTGGACAACAAAAACAACGTAATGTTCGAAAATAACATATTTTTGAAAAAATACTTTTGTTGAAAAAAAAAGGTCGTTGACAAAAAAACGCAATTTTGGAAATTTCAGCAAAAAAATTTATTCGACACAGATAATAATGTTCGAAAATTTTCGAACAAAAAATTGGGCGAAAAAAGACAACGTAATGTTCGAAAATAACATATTCCAACAAAAAAAAATATTAGACAAAAACAGCAATGTTCGAAAATTTTCGAACAAAAATTGTAAACAAAAAATTTTGTACGACAATAACAACGCAATGTTCGAAATCAATAATTTCCAACAAAAAATTCTTATTTTCTCCAATCAACTACTAACAACCATAAACCAAAGACATTTATTATTTAAAATAAAAATTATCTTTATTTTTTAAAATAAAAGATATCTTTCAACCAAAGGACTTTCTTTTTTTGAAAAATAATATTTCGCAGTGAAAAACGAAATGGAAATAAATGTTAATAAACACAGAAAAAACACTAAATAAATAATAGTTTTTTACTATTAAAAATAGTGAATAGGATAAATTATTATTTTAATCGGAAAATACCATTAAATACTAGAAAAGACATTGCCATCGAGTTTATACTATTAAATCAATAATTGTCCTATTGACCAATTTTCATGGGATTCTATGGATTTTCTGGGTGTAGTTATTTAAGATCTCTGCTAAAAATACATAGCACTATGCAAAAAATGTTTTTTAAATATGATGCCGTCAAAATACCATCTTGTAATATGACATCTTATAATTATTTAGCAAAAATGTAGGAATTTTCATGTTTTTAAAAAGGATTTGAATTTTGAAGTTACGACTCAAGTTTTTGATAAGCTTGTTTTATTAGCTATGAAAAGAAACTAACGGAATTTCTATTCCGTTCAAGAAATATTTCAATATGAACCAGTGATGCCAACTAAAAGGGAATTCCCCAATTTGTGAGGAATTTTAGTCTTAGTGGGTAATCGGGGAATGGTCCACTTTAGGCGTGGAATTTCAAATTAAGATCTTTGACATTTTCTACATTTTTAAGAATTGGAATATAGGGGCATATTCCAACTTTTGATCGAATTTCATACGCAAATTTCAAAACAAATGTTTTTACATTTAGATTCGATATCTTAGTTCAATGAATAATTTATAAAATGAATTCAAACAGCATTGCTATTACTTCAACACTTTGAATTCGTTTGGAAAATAAATTTAAAATAGTTTGTTTAGAATTTTCCAGGTAAAATCGATCGAAAACTGGAACTTACCTCTATATTCAAATCATGTGAGAAATCGTAAAAAATATTGTTTTCAGTATTTTAAAGCTAAGTTTAAACTTTCACTGAAAAACTGGTACTTAATTAATAAATATAGCACCACTTGGTAATAACAAATAATTTTTCTCAATTTATAATGACTGATAAATGTCATTCGAAAATTAGAGAAATCAAGACATAAACAAAACATATTAAATGATAATTAAATAATAACGTAATATTTGTTCTATGGATTATTTCGATTTTTATTAAAAATGTTGTAAAAATATTATTTATTCTCAGTGTATTTTAATTACATTTGTGCAAGGAATTTTATAGTCAATTGGGGAATTTTGCTAAGAATAGTGGGGAAAATGAAAATATGAGTTGGCATCACTGATATGAACACACACAAACGTGTTTTTTGTTTCTTTTCTCGTAATTTTGATGCACTGTATCTCTGTAAATAGACGTCGGAAAAACAATTGGTCAATGCCAACATTTTTCGAAGAGAGTTAGTCCAAGCTTATAATTCCAAGTGTGTAATGATTTCAGTCTCAAATGCATCAAAAAGATTCAAAAAATAAATGTATCTGTCATATAAAATTTTAACTACATAACAAAGTGTGCCCAAACGCACTAAAATCGGGTGAAATTCATTATTTTTCGAACCGAATTTCAAAATTTAAAAAGTATCCAATTCAATTGTTGTGTTTGGTGAAAAAAGAGTCAAGTCCACATTGTTTCGAAATTGAGTTTTGATGACATATGATAGCATTTTATATTTTGCGTCGTTTGGTACCAAATTCATCCATATCCGAAGTATATACACTGAGATACCACGATTTTAAAGGTAAATTACGAAATATATACAATTTAAAAACTAATGGAATTACTATACCTTATACAAATTATACTATCAATGTTGAATTTCATAAATGTATCATTGCCAATCAATAACAATAAAGTTGAAAATGTGTTACCGTTGAAAAAGAAATATTTGCCTAGGATGAATATGTGAATACCACTTCCTAAAACACGCAAATATCATTGGTATGAGAATGATATCGACAGGTAGTAATGCATCTGACGGTAAAATCACGAATTTGTATATACATTTAATTTTAATACAATAAAATTCTATATTTGTATGAAACAAAATTTTGTTACAATTTTTTGGGGCAAAAAGGGTCAAGTCCAGCAGTTTAAATTACATGGAAAATTTAAGTTTTTTTATTTTTAAAGTCAAGAAATTTAAAAAAATATTTTAGCAAACATTATATCGATGCCTTTTACGAAAACAAGCACGTTTCAAATTTGTGTATGACAATTTCCATATGATAATGATATGAAAATATTTTCATTGAACTCTAAAATTACCTAAACTAATTTTATGGCCTAAATTCTTAAGTGCTAAACTATTTATTAAATTTTTATATAGCTAAATAAAAAGATAAAAAAACATGATTCAATTTATAATATCGACAGCTATAATAATCTTGGTACGTGCTGGTTTGCACAACAAAAAGATGCCTAAATTTATTTTCAAATATTCAACTTTCTCTTCAGTTGTTTTTCACATTGGGTTTTGCTTATTTTTACAACTGCATTACATCCAAAATAATTCACAAAAATATATTCCAATATTTATTATTTATTGTTTCATAAATCTATTTCGAATATTTACGAACAAAATGGTGTTATTTTTGTTTTGTATTTGGCATCTGCCAATTATAAAGTCATTCATTCATTCAATCAACAGCTACATTTCAAGCAATTAATTGGCCAAATACTTTGTGTTTGATAGGATTGGATTGAAATGAAATTTTCCGTGACTTTCGTTAGCACTGAGCTGATTTTCAGATATTTATTGTGTTTTGTGCTATTGTTGAGTTATAAATAAACAATTTCAGATAATTAAAATATAAAACATTCAATTTTTCACCTAAAATTTTATTTTTCACTAAAAATTAAATTGTTCACTAAAAATTAAATTTTTCATTATATATCAAATTTTCACTAAAAATTCAAATTTTCACTAAAAATTCAAATTTTCACTAAAAATTCAAATTTTCACTAAAAATTCAAATTTTCACTAAAAATTCAATTTATCACTAAAAATTCAATTTTTCACTAAAAATTCAATTTTTCACTAAAAATTCAATTTCTCACTATAAATTCAATTTTCCACTACAAATTCAGTTTTGCACTAAAAATTCAATTTTTCACTAAAAATTCAATTTTTCACAAAAAATTAAAATGTTCACTAAAAATTCAAATTTTCACTTAAAATTCAAATTTTCACTAAAAATTCAAATTTTCACTAAAAATTCAAATTTTCACTAAAAATTCAAATTTTCACTAAAAATTCAAATTTTCACTAAAAATTCAAATTTTCACTAAAAATTTCATTTTTCACTAAAAATTCAATTTTTCACTAGAAATTAAATTTTCCACTAGAAATTCAATTTTCCACTAAAAATTCAATTTTCAACTAAAAATTCAATTTTCCACTATAAATTTAATTTTTCACTAAAAATTCATTTTTTCACTAAATTCCATTTTTTCACTAAAATTCAAATTTTCACTAAAAATTCAATTTTTCACTAAAAATTCAATTCTTCACTAAAAAGTCAAATTTTCACTATAAATTCAATTTTTCATTAAAAATTCAATTTTACACAATTTTTTCATAAAATTCCAATTTTCACTAAATTGAAATTTTCACTAAAAACTTAAATACATTTATTTTTTATATTCAATATTTCTTTAAAATTTAAATTGCTCTTTAAAAATTCAATATTTCTTTAAAAATAAAATTTCACACTTAGCATTGAATTTTTAAGAGAAATAAAAATCACGTAAAATATAAAAAAATGAGCGAGATTTTTATACTGCGTCATTTGTAAAATTGAGTGGTTGAAATTCATACGAACGACTAAGAGAAAAATCATTATTTTGTTGCGCTCTGCATTTTCCCAAGGAATCACTCTCAATTTCTACTGGAAAATATTTTGTATAAATACAGAGCGCATTGTGGAATAACCATCAGTCGGACTACAGAAGGATAGCATTACCATTACATCGTAAAACTTTGCGGTAAATTGAAATAAAAAAGCGCGCATTGAAATACACAACGTAAATTCGAAACAACATAAGAATAAAAAAAATACATAAAGTGGAAATATAAAAAATAAAAATATAAGAATGTGAAAATATATGAAAGCCAGACTACAAGTGATTTATTAAAATATCTGTATAAAAATTGATTAAACAAATAATAAAACTTTATTAAATTAATAATGAAAATTAATTGCAAAATAAAAACTGAAACAAAAAATCAATAAATACAATATAAAAAAAACATTAAAAACTTATAAAACTTGTCAAGTTTAGTGTTTTTAAAATTTGTAATTCGAAAAAATATGAATAGTGAAATTAAGTGAAATGTCAATTTTAAACATTTTTAGAAAATTAGTAAAAATTAGTTTAAAATGGAAAAAATGAAAATTAAATTACACCAAAACTTCAAACTTACTTTATAAAATAAAATGAAAAATTATAATTTGTTGTTGTAGACAAACCGGCCAAATACAATTTGAAAGTTTCAAGAATAGTGCGTTGTATGTAAAAGTAAAAAAAAATATCAAGTACATTTTAAAAAATCAGGGAAATTTTAATTTTCTATTATATATAAATTGCCATTTTGTATCTTCCTTATGTGCCATTTTTACAATTTGGCAATACTTGTTCTTTATAATATATAACACCCAGAAAAATATACTATATAAATAATAGTTTTTTACTATTAAAAATAGTTAATAGTATAAATTATTATTTTAATCGGAAAATACTAGTAAATACTAGAAAATACCATTACATTGCCATTGAGTTTATATGAAAAGATTTATTTTTTGTATACTATTAAATCAATAATTGTCCTATTGACCAATTTTAATGGGATTTGAGGGAATTTTTTTCTGGGTGAACAAGTATCGACCATTCCACGTCAATCCGGGCAGTTTTGAGATTTACTATTATTTACTATTATTGATTTCGTTGAAACTTTGCACTTATTATCTATGTCTAAAAATGTTTTCAACGTGTTTCTTGATTTATAAAAACCAAATTTTGTTTTTGGTATACCGATAGCAAAACGTAGTTACTAACTACGTTGTCGACTACGACGTGAATGAAAATCCTCCGACAATGAAACGTAGTCAATTCCAACTACGTTTGAAACTTTACTTCGAGGTAGTTACGTTCAACTTTGACATAGTTATAAAAAACTATTTTTGAGCAACAACACCATAGTTAGTTTCAATTACTTCATAATTTTAAGAATGAAATGTCATATATTTTTCTTTTTTTTTTATTAAAAAAAAAAAAACTTTTTACAAACATTTACAATAATATGCATTATGCAAAGTGATGACGGAAGGTGGTCCACCATAAGTTCACTCGACGCTGTGGCATAAATTTAAATGTCAAGGTCGATGATTACAGATAGAGTGGACCCAACATTTTTCACAAGTTTCGCAATGAGACGTGTGTCGCTCAGCTACAACATGTTATCCAATGCAATAGGCGTTGAACAGCACCTTTCGGCCCTAGTACACACAGCAGTACAAAATTGACCGTGCTCTTCAGCCGCTTTTTGGAGCACGCTCTGGTCGTCTTATTGGTCGATGAAAAAATGCCAACTGAAGATAAAGACAAACATTAATACATAAAAATTAAGGGTTTTTCAATAAGAACCGCTACAAAAGTTTTTTTAAATAAAACAAAAACGGTTTTGGATATCAATGAAATTCTTTATTCCTGTAAAAGTACGTTCGATGCCATTATGTATGGAACTCGATTTCTTTTGCATGGCCACCACAGGCACGCTTGCAGAAGTCCCAATTTTCGACGGTTTTCAAGTATAAATCGGCCGATACTGCTGCAATTTCACGTTCGATATTCGTTCGAAGTTCATCAATCGTCGCTGGCTTGTTGGCATAGACCATAGACTTGACGTGGACCCACAGGAAATAGTCTAACGGCGTCCAAACCGTAATTTTTTCGCGATGCAATGATGACTCATGGAGTACGTGTGGATTGCTCTCTGACCAATAATGCATATTTTGTTTATTGACGTAACCATTCAGCCAGAAATGAGCCTCATCGCTGAAGATGATTTTTCGAATTTTTACTACCGAATTTCGGTAGTAAATTTTAATAATTTCGACTCGTTGTTGGCTCGTTAAGTCCGTACGTACTTAATATAAGTCTGTGCGGACTTAATATAAGTCCAATTTGGGATGGTGCTATTCTAAGTCTTTTTCATACTTAAATACAGTATTTTGTTTTTCTGTGTACCGCTATTTTCAAAATATCGGAACCAGAGCCGGAACAGATATTATCGTCCCTGTCAGGGAACGCAAAGAAACGGAATCGGAACCGTTATTAAAAATGTATGGAACCGGAAGCGAAACCCATTTTATTTGTTGGGAATCGGAACCGGAACCACAATTTTAACCAGTTGGGAAGGTTAGATCACATGGCAAATTTTAAAGTAAGTGTTATTATGATAGTTAGGATTTTCAAAATTATAGTCTGTCTAAGCCGCTATATTTCGTTGAGTCGCTTGGAATAAAGACCTAATTATATTTACATTATTTGTTAGCATCATGCTATTATATTAAATGTTGTAACTTACATGAGATTTTATGCCACAAAATTCGAATTGTGAATATTTTATTTTAAATATTTCGAAACTGTCATGTTTTGTAAGGAACCATGTCGTAGTTATTAAAATGAAACGTAATATTTAAGAATTTGCAGTTGGCTACGAAATCCAGTAGATAGTTAACTACGTTTTGTTCTTTAAAAATGAAAATAAAAAAATTAAAAATATAAAAATTAATTTTGTGAAATTAAAGATTTGTTAAAAAAATGTATAAAAAATGTAAAATTTACTAAATAAAAAAAAACAAGTATATTTTATAATTTAAAAAATCATTTTTAAAAACAGATTTTATAAAAATTAATTATATATTAAAGAATTTTTTTTTTATAGAATTTCGTAATATTTTAAAATATCACAGAATATTTAAAAAATTTTAACACTTTTAAAAACGAATAAACTAAGCTAAAATAAATTGTGGAATTTTAAAAAAATTCAAAAGTTTATAACGTTAACAAGTTTGAATTTCGTGTAATAGTTTAAATAAATTCAGTATAATTACAAAAATAAAACAATTAAAACTTTTGTAAATCCAAAAATATCTATAATAATTACAAAATTTCAAATAAAATATTACATATTAAACAAAAGAAAAATTGTGAAAACCCGATAACATTTGAATTACATGTGAAATTTTTATTTTTCATTGAAAACAATTTTAATTTTTAATCAAAATTTTATTAGATGTTTTACAAAATTTAAAAAGTGAAAAAATAACATTTTGAAAACTTTTTAAAGTAAAAAAAAAACAGTTAACAGTTAACATGTGCGCCTATAGCAAGCGTAACACGCGCAAAGTTTTCATTTAATATAAACTATTTTTAATAAAAATGATGGATTACGCTACGAAATTATACAACAACGTAAGTGCAACGATTACGACCGCCACAATAGCAGCTACAATGTTGCCACCTAATGCAACAGACGCCCACAACAACAACAACAACATCCCATCACAACCGACAACATCAGCGACCACTGCGTTACCGTTACACAGCACATCCCACACCACATACGCGAAACTAGATACGTTAAACGCGACCGTTAAATCGATTTTAAAAAATACTTTAATCAAAATGACCAACACAAACCTTAGCGATTACACAGCGCAATATTCGTTGCCCGCAGATGCGATAACCGTTCCTGAAAAGTCGACGCGTCATCAGGAACATATAGGTGGCGCCTCTGCGGGAGGTGTTGGTGACACAGTTGGCGGTGTTGTCGGTGGCGGCATCATCGATGTTGATGGCGACAGCAGCACATTTCCCGCACAGACAGTAGCCACATTTATTGCGGGGAATAAAAATCGCGCCACAACAATTATTGTTTATCCGACAGGTAGGTGGTAAAAATGACAAATATCAGTAGAGATTATAAACCATTTGACGATAATTTTAAACTCGATGAAATAATGATAAATTTACCACTCAACATATATTTTGAAATTTTATTTAGAATGTGTGTGTGAGTTTGTTTAAATTTGAAGATTAAACTAAATTGTTGATGTTAAACCGAACGCTCTTCGGAAATCGGTAATCTATCACAGAAATAACAAACTGTGTACATATAACAAAAATGTTAATCAATGCAATTAATTTTTAATCGAAACTCAGTCGATTTAACATTTAATTGTATTTAATTCAATATTCGTAATAATGAGAATTTTTTTAATGAAGAAAATTTAACCACTTTTTTTGTTATATTGATATTAAAATTGTTATAAATATTAAATATTTTATTGAGAACTAATTTATCATTAATTAATTAATAACAACAACTAACACGGGTTTTTCAATAAGAGTGCTACAAAATTTTTTTTTCAAGGGTTTTTCATCAGGGACTATACAAAAGTAGAGCGACAGGGACAGCAAACGACGCCATATTTTTTGCCATTCTTTTGACATTTCTCTTCAGTAAGGTTTGCCATTTCATAATGGAAAGATATACGAGCCAACAACTAGTTGAAATTATTAAAATTTACTACCGAATTACGAATAGAATACTACACAGAAAAAAATATTGTACGTATATATAACAATTGATATTAATAGCAAACAAAATCGTGTTCCAATTAAAAATATGAATGTATTTACTAATTAATTAATTGTATTTTTACATTTTTTTAATTAAAATATTAATAGGAATTAATTTAATATAATTTCAATACAACTAAATCTTTAATAGTATTAACTACTTTTATTTGTTACTTTTGACAAATAAAAGCAACATTATTTTTTTCTTCTGGATTTCATTTTGTTTTTTGTTTGTGCGTCTCGTGCGTCGGCGGCGTCGTTCTGTTTCTTCTAACATTATTTTCTTCTACGTTGCTATTTTAAAACAGGATATTACATTATTTAGTGTATGTTATGTTATTAAAGCATTAAAGGGCTCAATTTATGTTTGAGGTCAAGAATTTGAACAAACAGCTTATGATGCTCATTTTGTTGCATATTGAATCATTAAAAAGCGAATATCAAATTTTATGTTTGACTCAATTAATTGGCCCACCTGTAGAAGTTGTGAAAACTGACATCGGTAAAACATTCGTTAGGTTGAAAGAATGTTACTTAGCATATCTAACAGTATAAATACTTATTTAATATTTATTTTATGTTATCTATTCGACAAATATTTTATTTAATTTAACAAAATATTTAATTGATCCAATTTCTATCGAATGAAATTTTTAATTGATGTTACTAATTAATTAATTAATGATTTAAAAATACCCAATAAAAAATATAATCAATATGACAAAAAAATTAATTAATGTTTCTCCAATTAACATATTCTCATTATTACGAATATGGGATTCAATGCTACTAAAAGTTACATCGGCTGAGTTTCAATTAAAAATTAATTGGATTGATTAACATTTTAGTTATATTTACACACTTTTTTTTCTGTGTGTACCGAATAGAAATTTTATAAATATTTAGTAAAACCAATTTAAGATTGTTTTACATTGAAATCATTTTTAATTGGATTAAATATATTCCATGCCATGCTATTTTTATATGCAGTCTACTTATATAGAATCTCTTGCACGAATTTGCAGAATCCGATATTGGCTACGTCGCTTCCAATATTCTGCGAATTCATCAGCCACTATAGAGGCATTTATTAATACGGCCAAAAAATACTCCACATGACGTTGCAAAAATATAAACACAAAGCAAAATGAAGCATACATCTCAGAGTTGCATTTAAAAAAATAAATAAATCAAAAGCAACAAACAATAGCTGTAAATACAATTAATCATTTCATTGTATTCACGTAATATTAAATTTATTCGTATTAATATTATGAATATATGTGAATACAATTAAATAGTTAGAAAATACATTCATATTTTTAATTGGGATACGTTTTTGTTTTCTATTAATATCCATTGTTATTATGGACTATCGAACAGTGATTTGAATAATATATTTAACCTTATCTAAGTTAAATGTATTTTATTTTTTTTAATTGTTATTTTTATTTGAATGTGTGTTCTTCAAGCTTATATAAACCATTAGTTTTATTAAAATAAGTTAATTTGTTACAGAGATATAAATAACTATATAATATACACCCAGAAAAAAATTCCCTCAAATCCCATTAAAATTGGTCAATAGGACAATTATTGATTTAATAGTATACAAAAAAATAAAAAAAACTCAATGGCAATGTTATGGTATTTTCTAGTATTTAATGGTATTTTCCGATTAAAATAATAATTTATCCTATTGAATATTTTTAATAGTAAAAAACTATTATTTATATAGAATTTTTTTCTGGGTGTAGTACTTTGATGTTTCAATTCTCAGAACTTTGAAGGAGATGAGAAATCAAACAAACTATGTACACATTTATTTTTTATTTTCGGTCACTATCTCAATCCACAAAATGTCCTCACAATCGGAAAGCATTGTGCCAAGATTGAAATTTCTGAAGTGAAATAACCCAACAGTGAAATGTTTTGTGAGAAAATTTTCTGTCAAAAATATTTAGATTTTAACGAAGTTTAACCCTGTGGCATCGGAGGGTTATACTAAGTTTAAACGACGGTTGAGGTTCACATAAGAATTCTATTCTGAAAGCATAAAATAAATTTAACTCCTATTTGTATTATTTAAATTAAATTTTAAAGAATATGTTGATATAATATTAAATTTTCCTTTCCACCAATACATATTATATGTCTTTTGGTAACAGTTATTGTATTATACATGCTATGGTATAAAGCGGATTATGTTAACGGTTTAAGAACATTATTTCATATTTAATAAAAAAAGTAAAAGAAAAACTGTTGGTTTCGTCGTTAACTAAAGTTGTCCAAAAATAGCTTTATACGATAAAATTTTTTGTTTTTATTTTATGCATTGTCCTCGTTATGATTGAAGCTGTGATTTTGCAGATAAAGGACAAAAAAATGAACAAAACCATTCAAACGAACTATAGAAAAAAGTAGAATAAAAGTAAGCACACAAGGTAAAGCTCTAGGTTTATTAGTATTGTTGTGTTTGGGAGGTGGGGTGCTGTTGTGTTAACTACAGTTTGTCTATTTGATAAGTAACCGAACAAATTTATTTTTAATTTAGAAAAGCACGTATTTTTGCAATTTTCAATTTTAAACTTTAATCTATAATGCGCAGTTGGTTTTTAATTAAATTAATTAAATTAAATTAAATTAAATATAATTCAAGTTTTTATGTAATTTTTAGGATGAATATCTTTTAAAATGTGACACTATTTTGTAACCATGACAAAGGATCAGCTTTACTATTTAACACCCAATAGCCTACTTAGATTTAATAATGAATCTAAGAAATATCATTAAAAACCAGGGAAGTGGGTCACAGCACAATGAATATAACCCTGTCTGAGTGCTGTGGTTCGAAAAAAAAAATTCTGGTACCGGTTTAAAACAAATCCGCATTACGCAGCCTACACCCATAAAAACATTACTTTATGTCACACTGTTTTGTAACCATTTTGAAACTGACTTGAAACCAACTTAAAACAAGTTTTGAATACCCACCCAGCCGGCCAAACTATCATAAACGACATCGTAAATGATAGCAAATATTCGTAAATAATGAATAAAACAATCGTATACGAGAATCGTAAATGATTCGAAAACGCATACAGTTTTGTTCTTAATTTGTCCATCGTAACGAGGTATCATAAACGAACTAAAAACACTCATATATGATAAATTTTCGATTGTTTATGATCGTAAAATACGATTATATACTCGTTATAAACGATGTTTTACTCGTTTTTAATATTTTTTACGATTAAATTTTAATTGTAAATGATAATCATTTTTAACTCTTTTACGAGCTTTTCCTACTTTTTTAAAGATACAAAAAAAAAATGAAGTAAATGCATTTAAATTTTATATTAAGCTCCCAAATGCCGCGGTAGCTCAGTGGTTAATGCGTTGGACTGCGAGCCGAAAGGCCCCCGGTTCAAGCCTGGACTGGGGCTAACAACATCTTTTCATAGAAACATTTTTCTATACCGCGCTACCTCTCGTCAGTAAATGGCAAACCTACGAGAGTAAATCATTGCCTATGAAAAGCTCTCACCCGCCGTTCGGATTCGGCAATAAACTGTAGGTCCCACCACTTTGAGTACAAATATAACACGTACAGCTCAAAATGGTGAGAGAGGTCGGCGGAAGTTCGATACAGGACTGTAGCGCCAAACTATTATTATATCCCAAATGCATTTACTTACTTCTTAATTACAGCAAATGATTTAAAGTTTTCAACAAAACAATTTATTTAATCTTGTTAAACATATTATGCATTTTATTAAATGAACTTTTGATTAGAAAAACAATAATAAATTTTGACAATCTTTTTTTACGATTTAAACACTCGAAAAATAGGAGCCATCGTTATTTACGAGCAAAATATGATTGTTTTTTTTTTTCATTGACATTTATCATCGTTTTTTACATGCAAAATGTTCGAAATTTATGATTATTTTGAATCGTCAAATGATCGTAATTTACGATAATCATAAAAAATATGTGTAGGTGCCGACTGGGCAGTTCAATATGGTATCGCTTTAAGACTAATTTGAGAAAAATTCCGTTTTTTTTTTTAATATTTGAAAATCACGTATTTTTGCAAACTTTATAACAAAACATTATTTATAACAAAACAATTAAAAACGTTCGTATATAATATTTCCATTTTGAGAAATACGTTATATCAATAACGAAAACCAAATAAGACACATTTATTTAGAATTGGATTTTTGAATTTCTTTTTTAAATTTTGAGTATAAATGAATATAAATTAAATTTAAATATAATTTGAAATACAATATTGTGTAATTGTCGACATGAACAAATATTTTAAAATGTGACGCTGTTTTATAATCATTTTGAAACCGATTTAAAACCTATTTACTTTTAAATAATGATGCCAATCGATAGGTTCTTTAAAAACAAACAATTAATACCTTTACACCACTATTTTATCTTGCACCAATAAAAAGATATATCAAAATAACGAAAAAATTGGAAAAATTGAAAATCGTATCATGCCAAAAGGGCGAATCTTTTCTATTTTTTTGTTATAACTCTTTATTTGTGCAAGATAAAATAGTGATGTAAAGACATTAATTGTTTGATTTTAAAGCACCTATCGATTGGCATCATTATTTTTCAGAAACTTTTTCTTGCAAATGATTGAAATTCAAAAAATATTTAAAAATAATGATGATGGTCGATAGGTGCTTTAAAAACAAACAATTTTATGTTGCACCAATATAGAGTTATAGCAAAAAAACGAAAAGATTCGCCCTTTTGGCATGACAACATTTTCAATTTTCCGAATTCGCACTTTTGGTTTTGTCTTTTGTGGCTAGAAATATCCAACAAAACCACACACGATTTTGGCACAGCATATTTGAGAAAAAAACTACATTCAAAAATGTAAAAAAAAACGCAAAAATAAAAAATTACACATTCGCCCCTTTGGCATGATAGTGACGATATAATAAAGATGTTTTTAAATTTAGAAGAAGAAGGAATATAGAATATTGAATATAGAATTAAATACATTTTCGTGTAATTTTTTACATGAAAATCATTCAAAATGTGATACTATTTTGTAACCTTTTTGAAACTAATTTATATTAACCACACTCAGAAATCAGTTTTCTTATATTAAAGAAAATTTACTGAAGTTCAATTTTACTTATTTTAAGAAATATATATTTTTTTTCAATAGATAAGATTCGTAAATAGAAAAGATTCGTAAAAATTCCTTGGACATTTTTTTTCTTAAAATAAGAAAGATTTCCTTAAATGTGGACATTTTTTTTCCTTGACGATATTAATTCAATTAGTTCCTTATTGTGATGATACTGTTTTCTAAATTACTTCTAGTCTGATTTGAGATATATTTGCATAAAATATACTATTTTTTCGATAAGAATTATAAAAAAATGTGTCACTAATTGGGAACTGGTTTAAAACATATTTTCTTTGAGACTAAAAAAAAATATATTTTTCTTAAATTTTGAATATATATATTATTATATATAAATATATTATTATATATAATATATATATATTATATTATATAGAAAGAAAGCAATTTAAAAATTAAATATAATATTAATTTTTGTATAATTTTTAACATAAATGTTATTCCAAATATGCAAAATAGTAACCGTTTTGAAACCGATTTAAAACAAATATACTTTATCAAGCCGATTGATTATTGTTTCGAGACTGATTCGAGACAGAAATATACGCCTGAATTATTTATATTTTGAAAAATAAAAGATATAAAATATAACACCTATTTGTATCCGTTTTTAAATCTATTAGAAACCGATTTAAAACGAATTTATAAAATATTTTATAAAAAAATAACTCATAATTTGACTAAATATTAATTTTAATTATAATAACATTTTTTTACAGTTTCACCCGAATCCATTGTGATACCAATTGTATCGTGTATTTTCGGTTTTCCGATACTGGCGCTGATCGTAATATGTTGCCTGCGCAGACGAGCGAAATTGGCGCGCGAACGTGATCGTCGACGTAATTACGATATGCAGGACCATGCGGTCAGCCTGGTCAGATTTAGTCCCATACATAGGCTTAGTGAGTTTGAATGTTGTATGGTTTTTTTTTCTATTTGTATGAAAAATGTTTAAGATATTCAGGCATGTTTTGAAATTCATTTAGGAAAATTAACCCCTTATAACGTAAAACGAATTCATCAAAAAGTGTCAAAACGAAATTTCAGTGACGGACATTTTTGATTCGTTCATTTCGTTGTCGTTTTTATTTATTTCAGTTTTATTTTATTTATTTAATTTCACTGGAATTTCCGACGTTTTTGGCGAATTCGTTATAAGGGGGTTAAATATTTAAGAACAAAAAACGATTTTAATACGTATTACAAAAATGGAATTCTTTCGAAATACTGAAATTTTGTAATGAAAAAATTATTTCAGTGAAATCATAAAAACATATTTATATTGAAATTTCAATAGTTTTAGATGAGAAGTTTTACATGTCGATTTTTCTAATTTTTTTTATTTATTTTCAAAAATTTTAATTTTTTTAAAATTTATTTTAAATAATTGTATAGACATTTTTTATATTTAACTACAAAAGCATGAAATTGAAAAATAAGTATATTTAAAATATGGAATGTTTTATTTTTTAAAAGCATTTTTAATTAATTAGAATGTTCAATAATAAATTTCTAAAAAATTTCAACATTATTTTTTTTCTTTTTTTTTATTAAAATAATTCATTGAAAATCATTTTCATTTCAAATCTTTTCATAGATTACCGATCGTCGCGAGCTATCAGTTTACGTCCTGAACGAAGCCTGAGCCAGGGTTTCCCCTCCCTCGAACTGGACACTGTAATGGAGGAGCGCAGCGACATCGAACAAACCCAAACCGAGATACTGACCGCAGAATCGCCGCTGGAGACAACATCTCTAAAAATGTCCTTTTCAAGCTAACAACTAGCAAAATCGAGTACACAAAATCCAAAACAGGAAACTGTTGTCTTTAAGGAAACAACAGCAACATTAACAACACCGTTATCCGTAGATCCAATGCGAAAAAAAAGCGGTGCCCTTAAGCGAAAACTAAAATCCATTGATTCTTCAACATACATCTCGGCCTCCTCCCCGAGCAACAGCAGTAGCACACAATCGTCCTCCTCCAACACCAACCAGGTACCATTCAAAAAACGTGCGACCATGAAAAAGTCCACCTCATTGGATGCCCAATATTATTCGATGACCAGTATTCAGACGCCACTGTGGGCAACACTCACAAATGCTCGCACAATCAACGAGATTTCAACGGAGAATAATTTTTAATTATTGCAATAATATCTGTCATTCATTTTAGAACAATTGTAAATAGTCATAATATGCATAGCAATAGTTTAAATAAATAGATCACTGTAAAACATTGAAATAAAAACAGCTTATATCGTTTTATTTAATATAACTAGGTAATTAGATATTATTCATTAGTAATAAAATTGAAAAAAAAAAACATAAATCGTGAACATTTTAAATTATAGTACAAAATTTAATTTTTAATGAAAAATTAAATTTATAGTGAAAAACTGTATTTTAGTTATAATTTAAATTTTAAGTGAAAAATTTGATTATTAGTAAAAATTAAATTTTTAATGAAAAATAAAATTTTTATTTTTTAGGAAAAAATTTAATTTTTTTGGGAAAAAATAAATTCCCAGTAAACATTTTGAGTCTTTTAAGATTCCTAAATGTGTCATATTTAAGAGTGTTACCTCATATATGAGTGCTTAAAAGAGTCCAAAAAGGCTCCCGACTCCTGGGTAGAGGGCCCAAAAACCCTCATATTTCAAACTGTTTTATTACACCTAAAACACTCATATTTGAGCACTAAACAGTGCCCGAAAGGGGTCCCGAGGGCCCCATTTTATGAGCCCAAAAACCCTCATATTTCAGACTCTTTTATTACACCTAAAACACTCATATTTGAGCACTAAAAAGTGCCCAAAAAGGCTCATATTTCTGACACTTTTAGTACTCCTTAAATACTCATATTTGAGCTCTAAAAAGACCCCAAAAAAAGCTACAGAAACTGCGCTTTAAAGAGCGCAAAAATCCGCGTATTTTTGATCATTTTAAAATATTCTTAAAACATTCACATTTTTGAGAATTTCTAGACACCACAATTACTTCATTTTTGGACTTTTTCTTGCTTCCGAAATATAGAATGCGTCTGAAATGAATTCATCATATTACATGTTCATGTTTTTCTTAGTCCAGACATCCGTGAAAAAATTCATTCATTTCAAAAAAATCCATTATATATGTAGGTTTGTCTGTTGAATTTACACTAATAAATTATTAATTTTCATTTGAATTCAAATTCAAAACGAATACAAGTTTATCAATTTTATTTAAACAGTAGGATCCTAAAGCCAGCATAAATAAGATACTTTTATGACTCCCTTTACTGAATGCTCCTTAAATTTGATGATTTTATGAGTTTGATTTGAGGTGGCTCCTAAAACGCTCACGAATGAGACTCTTTTATGAGTCAAATTTTGGAGCGTTCCTAAAACATTCTAAAATATATAACTTTTATGAGTCTATTTTCTGAGCGCTCAGAAACATTTATGAGGGTTCCTAAATAAATCCTAAATATAAATCTTTTATGAGTAAAAATTGAATGAGTCAAAATTCAATTTTCAGGGAAATTTTGAATTTATAGGGTTAAATTAAATTAAAAATTGAAATTTGGGAGAGAAATTTTATTTTTAGTGAAAGAAAAGAATACATTGGTGTTGAACTAAATTGGATGACACTCAGATGATTATTCATTGACAGGCTTGGGCGAGATTGCCTACAAATGCAGATAATACGATTGTGGAAATTTGCATGTAGACAATCTCTAATAGACAATCTATACAATGTAGACAATGCATACAATGTAAACAATGTATACAATGTATACAATTCATAAATGTATGCTACAAAAATCAAAAAAAATGTGGGCATTGGAAAAGTGGACATGTACGTGAAACTACACTCTCAGAAATTTATTGTTATTTCCGACAATATTGTAACGATCTCGATGTTCAAAATAGATCTCATAATCAGATTGTCAAAATATTGTCAGCTTGACATTCTAATTGTTAACATTGAAAATGTCATTCGATTTTTGTTAATAGCAATCGAAATTGTCAATTTTAAAAACAATTAAATTGTTTAAAAATTTAATTGTAAAATGCAAAATACGATTGTAATATTTATTAATTAAATAATGTACAGAGATTACATATCACTTAGCCAAACCCTTGTTAAAAAGAAGCTTGTGGTTTCAATTATCGATATTAAAAAATACTTAAATATAATTATTGGCTAAATAATTTTATGTTTTCTTAACTGTTCGTTCTTCCCTGTTATAACCGATTTTATGGAATTCACATTTATATATTCAAACTCCCGCACACCCTTAATCAGTCTATTTTTATAATTTTTATATTCTTCGGGATTTTTTAGTATATTTTAATCTATGACACTTCTTTAGTATTTTTTAAACAGCGAGGGATATGTTGTGATATATTTTAATTGTTTTTTTTTTTTTAATTACCATGGTATTTCTGTGGTATTTTTTAATTTCTGGCTTGAAATAATGGTATTTTCTGTGGGATCAATACCTGGCAACTATGCTCTGAACACAGCCACCATAAAATATATATTTTTTACCTAAACACCTTGTGAACAGCTGTCAAAATTAGCAAGTGGATTATTTCGTCATAGCCAGAGAACGCAATTAAACAAACGAATCAACAAATTTGTACTAAATAAAATATAATCCTCCAAAGTAAACTGGTAAAATTTCAAAAGTTCTTAAATTTCAAACAAGCGATGCTCTCGTTCTTCTCAAAGAAAAAACACACAGACACACCGCCAGAAGATGTAATACAAGGTCCCGAAGCTGCTGTTAGTGGAGATGATTTCATTTTTGTCGAAAAGAAAACCAACGGTGATCCGTCACAGCCCGCAGGAGCAGCAGCCAACGCAATGTACCCACCGATGCCAACAGCATTTGGCGGGTTACCATATCCCGTTGCATATCGACCAGGTTCAGGAGGAGGAGCCGTTGGTACCAACAGCAGCCTTAACACCCCAGTACCCTATGTACAAGATGTCCCCTTTGAATTGTCGCCGCAGCTCTGCACCAAAAGTGCCTATGAATTAACACAAATGCAGGTGGATGGAATATTGGCGCTGATGACGCGTCAAATGTCCGTGGAGGACGATTATAATTTTTCGCTGGAACGTTCAATACAAAACGACTGCTATTAGGAGTACGTAGAGGGTGGCTCTGTAGCGGGTGACTCACTTGTATATGGCCATAATTGTTAGAGATATATAGAAACATTTTAATAAATTCGTAAGGCTACGTAAAATGCTATAGAAATTATTTGAATCTCACGAAAATATCGTTTTATACATTTATTTTTTATTTTTTTTTATTTAAAATACGAGTTTTACCTAAATTTTAAATCAGCCTTTTATATAATCTCAATTTCAGTTACGATCGTAAATCAAATTATTGGACCACTGAAATCGTATTTAATTCGTTTCAGCCTTTTTAAAAACGATTGGAATTCGATTTTTACACATTTTTCTTGATTAATAAAACAGATTAAACCATGTGAGTATTATCTTTTCACAATATTTAAAAAGGAAGATATTGTGCGCTAAACTGATATTACTGCCAATTGATTTGGAAGAAAATTACATTTTAATGTTTAAAAACGATATTCCCTGTACTGTTTGTAAAAAAAAAAATATAGCCCTATTATGAATAAATTTTGTCCCCAATTTTTAAATATATAATTTCTACACTGCTTCATGCAATGCACTGCTTTAATTTATAATTTTAAAAATAATTATAAATGACTTTTAATCGCCCCAATATATTTTACAAATTTTAATATGTATTGTGATTATTTTTTAACTGTAGTTCAACATTTTTTATTTCCGATTCCTAATAAATAATGTATTTTTGTATGTAACTTTAACATTGTTGATCCTGAAACACCAACAAGGTTTTTTATTTTTTTAGGCTATATATAAATTTAATAAAAACAAAGAAAATCTGAAGTTTTGTTATTATTAATGGCCATGTGAGTTTCCCATATTGTGTTTTTATCGCTATTGATTTGTTGAAGTTAAATATCTTCGATTCTGTAAAAACAAGAGTTCTGAAATCACTAGAATTTTTGTTGCTTAATTTATATTTTGTATTGAAAAAACATTTTTTGTTTTTTTATTAAAAATTCATGCGTTAAAGTGGAAAATGGGTTAATGTGAGAAATTTCAATTTTATTTAAATTAAATTTTAGAAAATGAGAAGACTTCTGAAATTACCAGAATTTTTGTTGTTTTAAATTATAATTTTATTGAAAAAAACATTGTTTTGTTCCTTTATTAAAAATTCCTGCGTTAAAATGGGAAATTCAATTTTTGAAAATGAGATGTTCTTAAAAATCGCCCAAAAATCAATTTCAAAACATTTAAATTGTATTCTGTTTTTGCAAAAATTTAAATCAAGAACCACTCCATGAAATAAATCCTTCAAATGATTTAAAAAAAAAATTAAATGTACTTTTTTGAAGTCAGATCAAAATGTGTCTCACCTATGTTCTCATAACTAATCTTTTTTTTTAATTTAAAGTTTTTGGGGGAAGCATAAATGCATTCATATTGCATTCATATTATAGTTCACAACAAGCATGACAGTATAAAAATATTTAAAATACAAATTGTCACAATTGTTTGCTATGTAGACAGTAGCATTTTGTTGCATCAAAGAAACGTTGGTCTCAAATGAGTAACATAAATAAATGAATGGGTGAATCTGAGATCAAAGATAGAACCAACGTGCCGGTCGCAGAGCACACGTTGGCGGACGAAGTCTTTGTCTCTCCCACAGGTGCAACAATAAATAAAAATTATATTACTTTACTTTTAATTATTTATTTTTAGTGAAGATTACTTGGCACGCCAATTCCTCCTATTTTGCCGTCTCCATTGTCAATCTGCAACTGGATGGGCTCCTGTACAACTTCTCAGAGAAGCAGAATGAGCTGCAGTAGGTGCTCGCTGGCGTACCTCTGGCAACAGAAAAGCACGGTGACGCTCTTGCAGGTGGCTATTTAATTAAATTGGTTATACATTTTTAACATTTGTCTTTATTTTCAGTTGGCACGTGCCATCTACCGACAAGCCAACCAAGGCAATATTGTTGTCGACGATGGCCTAAACTGTTGCTTATATATTGCCAAGACTGTGTTCGCTCAAGAGACCGCTCAACTTTGAACTGCAACATGTAGAGACCGAGCCGCAAGCTTCTTAAAGCCATCCAGTGCTATGAGCACATTTTTTGGCATCTACAATACATTGTTATTTTATAAAAAAAGGTGGATTTATTTTAAATAAAAAAAAACTCTATAAATGTGACATTTTATTTTTCAAATTAGGAACTAATTGAAACTGCAGTTTCATGCCATGAATCATCAGTTGCTCAAAAATATATTTTAATAATTATTTCGAAGTTAAACATAACTACGTCGAAGTAAAATTTCAAACGTAGTTAGAATTGACTACGTTTCATGAATAACTACGTTTTGCTCTCGGTCTAAATAAATCCCTAGTTTCCCATATTCCCAAAAGCAAGTTATTTTATTGATTAATTATATAAATATTTAATTAACTAAGATGATCGGACTAAAGTTATTTTTTTTTTTTTTTGGCAAGTTTCAAAGTCCTTTGGTTTTAAATTGTATAATTTGTGCTGAAGAAACTTATCAAAAATAGTATTTCTATTTTGTATTCAAAATTAGTATAATAAAATAGTATTTCTATTTTATATCAAACATCTTTAATATTTTTAAAATTAATATTATTGCACAATAAAAATATGAATACGCAATTTCAATTGAAATATATATTTTTCGTTGCACCCTGTGTGGTGTGGAAAATAAGTCATGGCAACTCTAAACACTTGACACTTAAATGTAATGAATCGCAACTAACTTCATGACACAAACAAAATTTGAAAAAATATAAACTGAAAACGCGCACAATTTAATTAAGCGCATAAAAAGTGATTTTATAATTAATTTTTAGTAAATTTTAGCAAATATAATAAAGCGCACACAGCATGGATTTCGATTGTGCCAAGGAAAACATACAACCATTGGCGGCTGGACGTAATGCCAGCATGCTACAGGCATCGTTGCGTGTCGAATCCCCGCAAGAGTTGTTGGCGCAACGCAGCGAACTGGAGCAGGCAATACACGCCTATGTGGGCGATGATCCGTTGGAGGCATGGTACGATTACATAACTTGGATTGAGCAAAGTTATCCTTCGGGTGGCAAGGAATCTGGTCTCGATGAGGTGCTGACCAAGTGTTTGACGTGTTTCGAAAGTGAAACGCGTTATTACCAGGATCGTCGTATGATCAGATTGTACATTAAATTCGTAAGTTCTGTTTTATTTTAAAAGATTTGCTAGAACTATGGGTTTAAATTGTAAACTTGTGATAATATAATAAAAGGGAATGAACATGCAAAATTTTATGTTTTTTTTAATTTGAAAAAAAAAAAAATTGAAATTTAACAGAATGTTTACTTACCAATCGGTGCAATTTTTGTTCACTTTGCTTGACAATTTTGTTTTATTTAATTAAATAACTGTAAAAACCTGTTATATGGACAATTCCAGAAAAATGTTAACTACGAAAAATGTTCAAATCTTTGTTATTACAGTGTATTTCTGAATATAAAATCTGAAAATAAAATTCTATTCCGATAACGATAACGTATAAAAAAAACTCTTAAAAATGTTATGGATTTTCTTTGAATTTTCAAAGTTAAAATTTTGTCACAATTTATTTTGATCGATTTGTCTCATCTTCGAACTTAGTCTTACTTTTAGACAAAAGCATTCTGAAATTAAATTTCATCTCAATCGGAACTGCTTTTGTTGAGTTATCTTGTATACAGATAGATATACGGACAGACTGATGGACTCGGTAGCTGAAGCTGATTATCTATATTTTTCGACATAGGTTTAGGTTATAAACAAATAGTATTTTTCATATTTTATTTCTAAGAATAATTATTTAAACTTTCAAAACGCCCACAGTTCGAGATGCACAAGGATCCCAGCGAATGGTATCAGCAGCTCTTCAACGAGGGCATCGGCACCATGGTCGCCGACATGTACATCTGCTGGGCCTATTGCTACGACATGCAGGGTAATTATCGCAAGGCAGATGAGATATTTCGCCGTGGCATCGCCTGTCGCGCTGCACCTTTTGAAGAGTTACAAGAGGCACATCAGCATTTTGGTTTTACGGTATCGCAACGTTTGATGTACAAAGACGATGAATGCGCAACGGCAAGCGCAAATCGACAGCTGCAGGAACGGCGTCTAGCGTTGACCACATTGCGCACGCATCGTCGTAAAGTGGGTAGCGTACGCACAGGCACCGCTGTTAAGCAATATGCACCAGGCATTGTAGAAACTGCAGCAACAGCAGGTGCACAGCAGCGCGGCAACGCTAAAGTTCAGGTTTTTCATGATGAAAATGATAGTCCAAATATCTACTCAGCTGCTGAAGAACAGCTAGGTGCCGCAGCCTCAACTGCTTCGAAAAGCGATTCGCGCAAATCGGTGGTGCGCTGCATTATTGATGCCGCTCGCAATCAAGAAAATCTCAAAGAGCCTGGTCCCTGGAATAAGGCGCACGACAAAAAGCACGGCAAACTTTTTGGTAAATCGGGCTCCTCCAGCGAATTAGCATTTGCTATAATGGAAGATGATACCACTTTGGTGGCGTCTCCGTGCTTGGAAGCAACATCAGAGATAATGCCTATAAAATTGTTTCCAAATCATAAATGCAAAAATCGCCCACTACCCGACTGGCCAACACCGGTGACTATTGAGGATGTGGCCGAGCCACGCGCACTGCCGCGCTACAACAAATGTCATTTATATCCGCGTCCAAATATGGAATTTCAACCGGAGGAGCTGCGCGCCTATATGTGGTACAGCAAACGCGGTATTTGTAATGGGTTCACCAAGTTGCGCGACTCCGTCTGGCTCACGAACAATATTGAGATCGCTTTAAGACAGTATCCCAATTTTGCCAAACGCTCGCGCCCTAGAGCACTCAATAAACTTGATGCTTATTATGAGCCACCTGCTGTGCCGGGACTATGCGTACCGTTTGCTGCTTTATATAACACCGCGCTGCAAGAAGAGTTTCAGGCGGAGGAACTGTTGCACCAACGTTTGTTGAGCGGCGCACGTAAAACGCGTTACGACATAAATGATACAATACACTTTTCCACTGAGATGGAGGAAACAGTGTGTTTTGCGGCGCATGAATTGGAGCCGGCGCAGCGGCGCAAAAGTTTCTTTCCGACGCGCAAATCGATGGCACCTTCGACGGGAGCGGTGGGGCGCATGCGCACGTCAATGCTACCCAAGCCGCTTAGAATGTTGACACAGAGCAGCGCCGGCGAGGAGTTGAAGGAAGAGGCGGAAGATGAAATTATGAAAGAGTTGAAGGAGGAAGAGACGCAACACACTTTAAAGGAAAAGATAATGCAGGAGACAAAGCAGAAGGCACATCAAGAGATGCTGAATAAGCAGCTGGAGGAGCAACAAAAGAAACAGCAGCAGGAGGAGCAACAGAAGAAACAAGAGATGCAGTATAAGAAACAACAGGAGTTGCAGCAGCAGGTTGAGCAACAAAAGAAACAGCAGCACGAAAAGCAACTAAAGAAACAGCAACACGAAGAGCAACTAAAGAAACAGCAGCAGGAGGAGCAACAAGAGATGCAGCAAAAGAAAAATCAGTTGATGCAACAGGAGATTCAACAGCAAAAGAAGCAACAGGAGCTCCAAGAAGAAAACACACTACGAGGAGATGCAGAAGAAGCTGCCAAAACGGAACAACTACGGCAACACCTTGCGACAATAAACATTAGCTCGGAAAGCGAGGACACAGTGCCAATTACAGATGTGGTTAAAAAAGGTTTTGAAATATATCAAGAAGAAGAAGAGATGCCGAATCAATCCAGAAAGAAATCGCTAAATAAAACGCAAGAACAAATGCAAAACTCACAGTTACAAAAATCACAAGAACAAATGCAAACAACGCAGGAACAAACTCAACAGCAGCAGCAGCAAAAGATGCCAGAGAATGTGACGCAAAAACCAACGCTTGCCATTTACGAAGACAGCTTTGAGTTTAAAGCGCCCGCAGAACCTAACAAAACGCCTAAATTACACTTTGAAATCTACGAAGAACCTGATAAAGCAAACAAAACGCCACCACAAGCAGCAGCAGAGCCAAAAACGAGCAGCTTTTTTGAATTGGACGAAAGTTGCAATACGCAGGCATTTAATTGTTTTCTAAAAACACAAGCGGTCAGTACACCAAATGCGTCACAGAAACTACCAACCTCACGTATTTTTGGTAATATATTGAAAGAAAGACCTACAGCTGTGCCGGCGGCAGCAGCAGATGCCATAGAATCAAATTGCAGTAGTGAAACCTCACCGACTGCCACCATTGATGCCAAGTTAGCCGCAACTACAACAGATTTTTCGCCGCTTTTTCACAAACAGTTGTCTACTATTTTGGAAACATCCGAGCAATGCCATACAAAGTCGACCTTTAGCTCTGCCGAATGTGAGCTCGATGCGCGCGGTATGCCGTTGCGTGGTGCGCTCGAGGCGGCAGTTACACGTTCACTGCATGCGACGACGTTGCAGCAGCAGACGCACATGGAGACAGTGCCGGAGCAGCAAACGAGCACAATAGAGGCGCCAACGCCTGTAGCAACAACACCGCATGCTGCGCGCAATTTTCATATATTTGAAGATCGCACTGAAGAGCTGCCGACGCAGCATCAGCAGTCGCTCAAACATGCGGGCAACTTTTCACGTCTCGAACAAAGTGAAGATACAGCTACCGGTGGCGGCGGTTATATCGTGCCACCTATTAAATTTCAAGAGGACAAAACCGAAACTATTACCAAAATGATGATGTTTTCTGATAATACCAAACAACCGCCGCTACGCTTTCCGGAGGATAAAACAGAAACTATTTCACATATGGTTTTTGCTCCGCCACAAATGGCTACCGGCAACTTTGAGTCTGAAAATACTTGTACTATATCAAATATGCCCTTTAAGGCACCCGCCAATATGGAAGCCTCTTCCTTGACCGATGATTCTTTTAATTTCTTTACACAGACTCCACCCAAGACGGGGGGGCGTTCGCATCAGCAACAGCAAGAACAAGAACAACAATCGTTATTTGGCACCGCCGAGTTGCTGGATTTCGATATTGAAAAGACGCCGCGTGCAACGTTGCCCAAGCAAAAATGTGTCTACGATACACCTGAGCTGCGTGAGAAAATGTCTTTTTTGCAACAGCAGCAAGGGGGGCGCAATGCTTCTGGCACCGCTAAAGCGCAATTGCAACCAACTGCCTTACGCATCGATGACTCCTTGTTGCCATTCGATGAGAGCATTGTACTGCAGACGTCAAAGCTTAAAGTGGTCGCCAATGAATCAGCAGCACGCATTAAGTTTAAAGATTCTTTTATGCCAGACTTTACACTTATCCCTGAAACGCAGCCGCAGCGCGAGGATTCGTTTGTGTCCGACTCACAACCGCAGTTTAGCAGCAGCAGCAATTCCAAGTTAAAACAGTCATCTACAGTGTCAGCTACAGCTGCCGCAGCTAGCTACAGATCTGCGACAAAAAGTACGTTACGCGACTCTTTTGCATTGCCTGACTTTTCGATGGTAATGGACTCACAACCGACGGAGGAGCGAGCGTCCATTTGGAAGCAAGGTGAGTTTATGTAGATGTGTAAATTATGTAGATGTGTGTGAGTTTTTCATTTGCGTTAAATTAAGTTTCGATCATTTGGACCACACACCAAACGTCTAATTAAATTGAGATTTTTCTATTGAAATTGAGATTTTCCATTTGAAATTGAAAAATTCCAAACCAAATTCAGATTTTCCATTTTAAATAGAGACAACTACAAATAAAATTGAGATGTTTCATGTGAAATTGCGAACATTCTAATGGAATTCAGATTTTCCTATTGAAATTGAGATTTTCCTATTGAAATTGGGATTTTTTATTTGGAATTGAGATTTGTCTATTGTAATTGAAAATATTTCCAATGAAATTAGAAAATAAATTAATTTTTAGCCCAATTTATTGACAGAAATTAAGAAGATGAAATTTTCCATTTCAAATTGAGAACAAATCAGATAGAATTTTTTTTTAATTGAGAAAATTGCTATTGAAATTCAGAGTTTCCATTTAAAATTAGGAAAACGTCTAATTAAATTTAGATTTTTCATTTGAAATTGAGAAAATCCTTATGAAATTGAGATTTTTCTATTGAAATTGAATTCCTACAACTTATTTTGCAGAATATTGATATATTTTTGGCAAAATTGCGGTTTTCTGGCAGATATTACGCAGGGCACAGCAAGTAGCCTTCCTGTAAACAGAGAATCGGCATATTTAAATTTTGTATAAGCCACGGCATATTTATGGAATGTATTTGGAATTCTATTTCTAATAGACAGGTTTTCGGCAGTATATCGAAAGGCAGTTGTCGACAGACAATTCGTATTCATATAACGTACCTATAGACTGCTATTTTGTTCTAGGTTTTGCTACAAACCCCTCCTTTGTGTCCCGGAAACCTGCAGAAAATCTGTTCATTTAAACCTTGAAAGTTGCGGTGTTGCCCCTGCCTGTTTCCTGCCTATTACCAATCATATATTTTGTTTGGGGGGTGTAAACAAATTTGTTCTGTATGTATTAATTTGTTTATAGAACAAATCAACATGTTTTATGCTCGAATACACGATAGAGAAATAAGCTAGAGATAGAGAAAAAATTGCCGTAGAGATCCCTACCGTGGAGCTCTATGTAGTGTTTACACAACTCTATGAAATTTTTTGTTCTATCTCTAGCTATTTTCTCTATCTCGTAAACTCGCCCTTAGTGACTTGGATTTTGTTCGTGTTCTGTACATTTCTTCCACATTTCTCCGCTGATACGCTTTGGAAGAGACGTTACTGGAAGCTGTGAAAAGTTCGCCAATACATATTTTTCGTCGGCCATATTGCAACACTGATATTACAAAGTATGTCTGCAATTTTATATTTCTAGTGTCAATAATTTTCGTGGCATTCCGATTTGGGACTTTCTGAACTTCGTACGATTTAAGGCCAACTTCCTTTTCACTTTGCGGACAAATGATTCGAAACAACTGCTACTTTTCAGCTACTTTACTGTACGAAGCATTTAGATTTTTTATGAAAATTGTCTTTGACACGTTTATCTCTGTGTAGATCTCACGATCCACATTTCCACCAGATACCAGCTTTCGATCAATGATTGTCATTAATGTTTTTCATAATCCGGCTAACATTTTTACGGAACACTTGACCAATTTTGGAAAATTTTAAGTGACTTCATTCAGTACGGATTTTGTTGAAACAATTTCACAATGATTTTTCGAATTTATTTAAATTTTTTGATTGATATTATGCTGGTGCATCATACTACTGTTCATCCGTCCTCAGGTCTTAACAACATTTTCTGGCGGTTATAACATTTTTTTTTATATATTTCAAATAGCTAAAAATATAAAATATATAAAAATATGATCCGTAATAGGATTACAAATAATACAAAGGAACATATTTTAATTATCTGTATTGATTTCAAAGTTATTCACTTTTTTTACAAAAATACACACTTTTTGAACACACAATATATCCAATAACGGATAATCGCATTTGAAAGATAATTCATATGAATCAAATTCCTAGCTATATTACCTAAAAATAGCGTACGGAGCAAGTGCCGCGGTTTTTTTAAATGGTATAAGGCATATTTTCTTTTGGATGACTTACGCGCTTGTCGCACATTGGCTAACACATTTTCAAATCGTCACGATTTAAACAACGTGTGATGTATCTAATAGGGAACGGCAAGATTTCATCTTTTATTGATTCTCAAGACACTGAAGAATCTTTGAATGTTAATCTGTTTCATACGTAAAACAAAGAAAATTTGTGCAATGTAACTTCATGTCATGATTTTAATAAATATTCTATCGTTCTGCTTGGCCATTGAACCACTTGGTTCAAAACAGAATCACGTATTTTCAGTGACAAAATTCCTTCTTTAGTCGAACGATCCGTTTGTGGAATAATCTCTTTGTGGCTGTTTTGTTCGACATTTTAACTTTAGCAAATTCAGGAAAAATATTCTTGAATACTAATGCATTTTCCATCTCCTACTAAACCTAACATCATTTGCTATGATCAACACAGTGTATCCTCTGAGCTCTGCTTAGTCTGTAAAAAAAATGTAGCCAATAATACTAATAAATAACAAAAATATAACTCAAAATAAAGGCTAAAGTAATTTAAAAACCAATAAATAAATAAAATATAATATTTTGATATTTTTCAGCCACAAAAGATGCATCGCAGAAAAGCGCAACTTCCTTTGCGACCGCCAAACAACTGAGCAACAAGTCGTCTACAGCTAATGCCTCATTGCAGCAACAAGATAAATCCCCCGCCCTTGTTGCAACAAAACCAGCACAATCTGGCATAAATACTAATCCTGGCTTTGCATATGGCAACGATAAGTTGTCGCCTTCAAATTTCGATGTTAGCATGAAAACATCCGGTGATTTTTTTGAATTCAATGCAGAGACAGCGCAATTTGCGCCCAACATGCTAAAGAACTCGACAATGCTTTTTCAAGAACGTGGCTCTGGTGGTAGTAATAGAAGCAGCGGAACTTCTTCTGCTGTTGTCGCTGCCGCTAATAAACCTCAATCACAAATACAAAAAAAATCGTTGCATATCAAAAACGAGCCATCATCCTTCGATACAAGTTATCAAATTTTTAAATCACCGCCGCTGCCTGCAAAGGAGGCAGGCGCAATACCAAAACATTCCAAATTAAGTTTTCTTGGCAAAACAATGGACGGCAATAGCAATGAGTCGACGCGCATGAGCATTGATATGAGTCCACAAGAAATGGCTGCGCTGCAACAATTTAAAAAACAACAAAAGCAACAGCAAAATGCTGCCAGCACCAGCAACAACACTAATACAGCTGTTGCTCCCAACAGCAGCAGCAGTAGCAATCGCTCGCACAGACTCACCTCACAAAAGTCGGAGAACGAAGCGACGGCTTCGGTTTCGGCATTTGCATCATCACCCACACAGGATGATAATAATGATATGAGCATCTATGTGCTGCATACACCTAAAACACCCGTCAGACAGCGTCACATTTGGAACGTATCACATGAAGATGCCGAGAACAGCAATGAGGTGCACAGAAACTTTATACATCGTGAGGCTGATCTCAATCAGACCCAACAGGTTATCGCACAGATATGTCAGGATGATAATGTGAATCCTTTTAGCACCGATCTGAATAGTGCGCTGCTGGATCGTGTAGAATTTACAAATTATCTGGAAAATTTGCCGACATGTGAACTGTTGGGTCGCATAAAACCAATCGAAAAGGATCAAACTGTGCAGATTAATGATGTGAAGTTTCGGGTGCAGAAGATGGTGGGCGAGGGCGCCTATGGAGCGGTCTATTGGTGAGTCTTTAATTTGTTTAATTTACTTTTATTGTTGTAAAATTTGTGAAAAGGATGTGAAGTTAAATACGTCGTTGATTTAGCAAAGACACAAACCAATAATCAGTGATCGTTGCAAAGGTCTTTTCATTACCCAATTCAATGATGTTAATTACAAAGTACACAGGGATTTCAGATTATACAAATTTTGACTCTAAATTTTGTCTTATAAGGTACAACAAAAGTATTTTTTTCAGATTGATTTGACCCTAAAGCCATGGGAAAATACACCAGTATCTTTCAAGCGAAAATATACGCTATAGATAGATGCACTCAGTTCAATCTGGATAGAAATTATAGCTAATGCCATAATGGCATTATAATCTTACGAAATCTATTCAGAACTAGTATGGGAATGTCTACGTAAAATACATAAACTAGGTATGAATAATAGTGTCACCATACTCTGGGTCCCTGGCCACAGGGTAATAGAAGGCAATGAAGAAGCTGACAAACTTGCACGGAAAGGAGCTGCCACAAAGCTAATAGGTATCGAACCTTGTTGTGGAATCGGTGACAGTGTTGTAAAAAAGTTATTACGAGAAGAACTACTTAACACCAGAGAAGAACTATGGTTGGGGCAGGCTAAAATGCGTCAATCAAAGAAATTCATTGGATCCTATGACTTAAGAAGATTTAAAGAATATATTAAACTATCGAAGAAAAACCTGACAATTCTAACAGGACTTCTTACACACAGAAAAAAAAGTGTGTAAATATAACTAAAATGTTAATCAATCCAATTAATTTTTAATTGAAACTCAGCCGATGTAACTTTTAGTAGCATTGAATCCCATATTCGTAATAATGAGAATATGTTAATTGGAGAAACATTAATTAATTTTTTTGTCATATTGATTATATTTTTTATTGGGTATTTTTAAATCATTAATTAATTAATTAGTAACATCAATTAAAAATTTCATTCGATAGAAATTTGGATCAATTAAATATTTTGTTAAATTAAATAAAATATTTGTCGAATAGATAACATAAAATAAATATTAAATAAGTATTTATACTGTTTGATATGTTTTGTAAAATTCTTTCAACCTAACGAATGTTTTACCGAAGTCAGTTTTCACAACTTCTACAGGTGGGCCAATTAATTAAGTCAGACATAAAATTTGATATTAGCTCTTTAATGGTTCAATATGCAACAAAATGAGCATCATAAGCTGTTTGTTCAAATTCTTGACCTCAAAAATAAATTGAGCCCTTTAATACTTTAATAACATAACATACACTAAATAATGTAATATTCTGTTTTAAAATCGCAACGTAGAAGAAAATAATGTTAGAAGAAACTGAACGACGCCGCCGACCCACGAGACGCACAAACAAAAAACAAAATGAAATCCAGAAGAAAAACAGTGTTGCAATTTAAGAAAATGAATAAATCAAAAGTAACAAATAAAAGTAGTTAATACTATTAAAGATTTAGTTGTATTGAAATTATATTAAATTAATTCCTATTAATGTTTTAATTAAAAAATATGTAAATACAATTAATTAATTAGTAAATACATTCATATTTTTAATTGGAATATGACTTTGTTTGCTATTAATATCAATTGTTATATATGCGTACAATATTTTTTTCTGTGTACAGGTCATTGTCGGCTTGCTAAACATCTGACTAGGATGGGTATACAAACGGACAGTACATGTAGATTCTGTCTAGAAGACGATGAAGATCCAGAACACATTTTAGAAACGTGTCCAGCGCTAATGCGTACAAGAATGCAAATACTTGAGAATCGACAACAAGTCCAAACGATATTAGAAAGATGAACCCTAACCATATAATCACGTTTTTAATTGAGATAAGCTTGACGGACATCCTATAGAACTATTAAAACCAGAACCCCCTATAAATAGTATAGGGAGATGCCACAGCTGAGAATGTCTTCAGTCATGGTATCAAACGGGGCACAATAGATCTATTCAGGTCGCAGTACATTACCCCGAAGCAATAATAATAAGCTTGTCTTATAAGGTATCACAAAAGTCGATTTCTGAGTGACCGCTGTAACAAAGAATCTGTGGATGCACGAACCAAATATAGTTCTTAGAAAAGCTCCTTTCTCCACCTATCCAACGATGCCAATATCTAAATAGCCAGCGATTTCAGATTGTAAGAATTTTGTCTCTAAAGTTTGTCCTTTAAGGTACCACAAAAGTCGATTTTTTAAGTGACCGCTGTGACCAAGATTCTGGGACTGCACGAATTAAACATAGTTTGTTGGAAAGATCCTTGATCCACCTATCTTACAATGCTAAGATATAAATAGCCAGCGATTTCAAATTGTACCAATTTTGACTCTAAAATTTGTATTAAAAGATGGCACAAAAGTGTTTTTTTGTTGTGACCACTGTGACCAAGACTCTGGGGATGCACAAATCAAACATATTTCGTTTGAAAGGTCATTTCATTATCTCTCCAACGATGCCAATAGCTAAGTACTTAGCAATTTTTGATTGTACGAATTTTGTCTCTAAAGTTTCTCTTATAAAGTAGCACATAAATCGTTTTATTTTTAAGTGACCGCTGTGACCAAAATTCTGGGGGTGCACGAATTAAACATAGTTCGTTGGAAAGGTCCTTTCATTACCTCTCCAACGATGCCAATAGCTAAGTACCCAACAATTTTAGATTGTACGAATTTTGTCTCTAAAGTTTCTCTTATAAAGTAGCACAAAAATCGTTTTATTTTTAAGTGACCGCTGTGACCAAGATGCTGGGGTTACACGAACTAAACATAGTTCGTGTACCCCTCTTTGGATTACCTATCTTACAATGTCAATCACTAACTATCCAAGCATTACAATAAAATACTTCTCTGTTTAAATGAATATAGTTTGTGTCTTTGTTCAATTTATAGTTTTAATAATTTCTTCCAACAGCGCCATTCAAATGAAGACGGGCAAAAAATACGCGCTTAAACAGGAAAAACCACCCAACTACTGGGAGTATTATATATGTCTGGAGGTGCAAAGTCGTTTATCGGTGGATGAGCTGGTATTTAAATAAATTTATTTAATTGATTTTGTAGTATTTTAATGCATGGTTTTTTTTTTGTAATTAGTTGCCTGCCTTTATGGGCGTCGATTATGCACTTTTTGGAAATAATGCCAGTATTTTGGCATCACCTTTTGCGCCCTACGGTTCGCTGATTGATGTGTGTCACACCATCAAAAAGGTCACCTTGCGCAACATTGACGAATACGTTGTAATGCATCTTGCGTGCCAGTTGCTCGAGATTATGGATCATTTGCATGCCATTGAAATTATACATGCTGACATAAAGGCGGACAATTTTATGCTGATGCGCAAGTAAGTATTTTGAGTTTTTTTTTTATATATTTGAATGCTTTGGATATTCTAAAATATAGTTGGAATATTGACCAAATGATAGATAATATGGCAGATTTTTTTTGGCAAACGAATTTTCTCAATCGTTTATCCGGTCCATTCAAATTTGAATTAGTAGGGTTTAAGGTGAATTATAGAAAATCATTGGGAAGGTGATGTAAACGTAGAAAAAACCCTATGTTGATGATGAACACTTTTCAAACTTTAACATATTCAAAACTTTAACATATTCCCACATATTAAGTATACAGTTTACTTTAATTCAACTGCATCCAACTTTATAATTGAATTTCAAAAGGCTTCATCATTATTTTATATTGACGAGATTCTGCAAAAGAATTAACTGTTTAATTTACACAGCTCATAAATCCACCCATTAATTACAGTTTACATTCTTCTGATATTTCGATGAGAACTATTTTGTCTGATCATAATGAAATAGAACTATTAAAAAATAATTCTATTGCATATCTAAGTTCTTGTTAATAATGTTATTTTAAAAATCAATCCTTAGACTTTCCCACGATCTCAAGACACCCGCACTGACACTAATCGATTTTGGTGTCTCCATCGATATGAGTCGCTTTAAGAAGGGTCAAACTTTTACATATTCCCACAAAGAGAATGCCATCAAATGTGTGGAGATGCGCGAACAACGTCCGTGGACCTATCAGCTGGATCTGTTTGGCTTGGCCGGTGTGCTGCACGTGTTGCTATTTGCCAAGTATATGGATGTGGAAAAAAACGCCAACGGTTTCTGGATGCATAAAACACATGTGCCGCGTTATCTGCACAAAACACTGTGGGAGACAATATTCAAGAGTCTGTTGAATATACGCGACTGTGCATCAATGCCGAATTTGCAAAAATTGCGTGCGCTTATTAAAGAGGAAATTGCTGAAAAGGAAAAATATGTAATACAGAAGATAGTAGAATTCAATCGTGCATTGAATAGCTGAGGTGTATTTTTGTTTGTTCTTATTTATTAATATTTTTAATTATTATTGATAATATTCACATTTTTTTTTTTTTTTGTAATTGCAATTATAACGACTTCAAATAACCATAAATTCGTTAATGTTTTGATATTTTCTCGCCGGTTTCAATAATCAGCATGTATTTCTATATATAAAAATAAAATAAAAATTGTATACACATTTGTTTATTTGTAGATAATCCTTTCGGTATGATCATTTAAGTAAACTATAATATAAAAAAAAAACATTGACAGCGAATGATAAATATCTATAAAATTGGTTCGATGTTTGAAATTTCATAAAATACACAAATAAATTTATTTATAGTTCATATTGTTCGCACTAAAGTAATCGCATTTCTTAGCACTGCTCGGCATCGGTTTGATCGTATGCGTTGTCATAAACTTGCTGTGCATACTGCGCTCGTTTATGATTTTCTTCTCGGCGGCGCACATCAGACGATCCTTGATGTAGTTGTCCATTTCAAAGTTCACCTCGGACGGCTGCACATCCTCTGGCTTCTTGGTTGCCGCCGAATCCAGCGCCTTGATGATCAAACTGAGCAACGCATGCGCCAGCTTGTGGCACACCTCGTACTCGAGTGCCTCCTGGCTGGCATAGTAAATGGATGACTGATTTGTGGGTTGCACACCGATGGCCAGCAATATGTTGCAGAATATACCACGCTGCATGCGTGCATACGGTTCAACTAGCTGAGGTGGTATGCGCATTGTTGTCGCGAGCTTCGCAATAAAATTGGCAAATTTCTTAATCAACACATTCAGATATTGCGTGCGACACTGTCGCTCCAATTTTGTAAGCATCTCATAGTACAGCTCCTGCTTGCGACGCAATAAATCCTCCTTTTTCTTTTCCTTGGTCTTTTGCTGCTTGATAATCAGTTCCAGCTGCTCCGTTGTGATGGCCGTTAATGGCGCTACTTTGGAAACATGGCGATGCATACGTTGTGCACGTTGTTTGGGCACCAGCACTGTCTTAAACTGTTCATAATTGTCTTTGTACGTTGTCTTTTTTGGATCTGAACGTTCGTTTTCCATTTTAATTGGTGGCGGCTCCGGAAAATAAACCATTCGCTCAACATATTTTTTGAGTTTTTCTGTGTTGCGCTTTAACTCCTTCTCGTCCTCGGTCTCGGGTTCGGTCTGATCTTCGGGATCGACTTCCTCCTCCTCCGGTTCGGGCAGCGGCGCATCCCAATCTTCAACATCTTCGGTGGCCATTTATAACAAAACAAATAAAAATAACTTAAATTTTGAACTTGAAAATTTTGATAAAAACGTTTAAAATAATTAAATTGAAAGAAAGAAAAAATTACACAATTGTTTTTTATAAAACAAAAAAATTTATTATGCTGCTACAACATTTTGAAAATTAATGCAAAGCCAATTTTTCGGCAGCTCAAATGTATCAGCCGGATGTGGTGAGTACTCGGGTTTGATGGGTACGTGCCAGGTGTCAGCTACTTTGTGGGCATAGATCACATAGCGGATGGGTTGCTGTTAAATAGAAAAAATGTATATGAAAAATGTTGCATTTTTAAAATGCAACAGTTCTATAATATTTTTATAATGATTTGCAAAAAAAATATTAAATTTGTGAAAAAGTATTAAAACATTGCCCTACTTTTGCATACAATCACAATTTAGTGTAACTTAATCATTTTTCTGTCATCATTTCTGCTCACCTTTACAATAATCTCTCCGTGCTGCGTCTGCGTGACCAGCGAGTACTGATGCTCCTGCTGCCAACGCCGGAAGACTACCTTGAGCTCAGGCCCCAGCAGATACGCATGCGAGCGCATATAATCGCGCGAGAAGAAGTCTGTCTTCTGGCCACTTTTTAGTGTGGCATATAGCAGAAAGGGATCATCATGAGTTCTATATTTAAAGAGAATTAAACAAAACGTGCAAGACATGATTAAGATGTAGAGAGTATCTTACTAAAAGAATTAAAATTATTTAAATAACATTAAAATAATCAATAGAATTAATTGAACCAAAAAAAAGAGAAAAAACGAGAACTCAACTAAAATAATCAAAAAAAAACAAGTAAACGAATTAAGAGAACCAAAAGATATATAAACCAGAAAAATCAAAAAAATAACTAAAAAAAAATAATAGAATCAAAAGCTCAGAAAGAAATAGAAAAATTCATTGGACTAAAATAAACTAAGAGCACTAAGAAATATCTAAAAGAATATAAAAAAAAAATTAAAATTACTAAGAGAGCTGAAAAAACTAAAAGAATCAAAACCAAAAGAACTAAAGAAACAAATTAAAATAATCCAAAGAACTAATAGAACCAGATGAACAAAAACTAAAAGAATTAAAAGAACTGAAATACAAAAAGCAAAAAAAAGAGAGCTGAACTAAAAAACATAAGAAATAAAAGAACCAAAAATCAGAAAAATAACAAAAAATAATTAAAATAATAAAAGAATCAAAAGCTCAGAAAGAAATAGAAAAACTCATTGGACTAAAATAAACTAAGAGCACTAAGAAATAAAAGAATATAAAAAAAATTAATTTTAATATTTAGCTTACGTGTTTTAAAGAGTTTTAAATATATAAATTCTTTTTTTTTCTTATGGATAGCAATGATTTATAGGACTTGATCTTAAGACTTGGAATTAAGATATAGTTAAGATATTTTTTTCGTACATGAATATTTCTTTAATATTAGCTGTTTTCCCGTGGCAGTTAACCCAGATCAGTTTCACGGGAACGGCAACGGTTCTATTTTGACAAATTTGGCAGCACTGCTGCTCATTTGGCATTTCTGACAGTTTCATGACATCTACACATGAAATAAATTAAAATTTGTTTGTATTTGAATTTGTGCAGAACTACACATTACCGTCCATTTCTCAAAAACAGCATATAAAAACACGAAATTCTTATAAAAAGTACTGCAAAAGGTCTTCCAAAAATGCCTAAGACCATACTTAACTGCATGCAAGTGTTAGTGGGTGGCCGACCTACGGCCGTCGCGCAAACGTTTGATTATTTTTTGTTTGTTTTTAAAGTAAATGGTAAACTGAAGTTCAGCCCAAATTTCGAATACATAAAATAAGCAGAATGCAGCGCTATTGCAACTCATTACAAGCGAGCATAACGTTAAAAAAACACGGACTGTACTTCGCAAAAGGACGCAACAAAATTTATAATAACCATGCCTCTCCACAAAATGTAAAAGATACACTTCATCGGATGGTTCAAATACTGTTTTTTTTTTTTCGATTTTTGGACATTGGAATTGACCTGCATGTCCAGAAATTAAAACCACGCCATCCTCATTGGTAGGCGAAGAAGGGCTCAGTGGTATAAATGAATAAAAATAAGGAATATACACAAAAATGTGACTTCTTTTAAATAGCCCAAGAAACAAAACGGTCCGTTAACGGTCCCGTATACGGAACAGCAATACGGAATACGATTCCGTAAACGTTCCGTTTTCTGGATACGAAAACGGTCCAGTGAACGGATAAAGAGGAACATCGAAACGGATTTCGAATCTGACGGTACGTTAACGGACCGTCATACTGGATGACAAACGGAGTGAGTCCGTCGAGAGTATGTTTCGACGGTACGTTTACGAACCGTCATACTGGATGATATACGGAGTGCATCCGTTGATATTACTTTTGACGGTCCGTTAACGGGCTGCCATTCTGGACAAAAAGCTTGAATGAGTCTCTTTGTATGCTGCAATGTTTAGTGATGGAGGTTTATCAACTAAAAAGCAAAGACAATTTTGCATCGTACTTTTTCCGCAAACTTTACACCACATTTTCAGAAGCTGTTAGATATAGTCCTTTTTGAATTAAAAGACGTTAGAAGCTATCGAAGATTCTCAAAATATGGAGCTGAAAATGTATGTAAATTCTGCAAAGATTTTTTGAATAAATGTGTATTTCATTTATATTTTATTCACTTATCTTGTTTGGTCTTCGAGAGAGGCATTCACCAACTGTAATCTTCCGAGCTTATTGTTCATGTTCACAAAGTCAAATGAATTGAAATGTACACCAATAACGGAAGAAAATTGAAGTATAAACGGAAAATTTACGGAGTACTCCGTTTCAACGGTACCGTAAACGACTACAACAAAACGCAAATCTTACGGAGTTATTTAGAAATACGGAGCAAAACGGAATTCTAACGGAGTTGTCCGATTTGACGGTACGTTAACGGTGCGTAATCGTATATGCTACGACGGATACAAGCTCAATGATCCGTAAACATGCCGTCAATGTATTTCCGTGTGTGTCGTATGCTCCGTATAAATGTTTCTTGGGTAGTGTTTCACAAGTAAAACATAACATCAAATGTTGTTAAAAATCTTTTTAATTATGAATAGGTATACAATTTTTTGAAATTATTAAGGCCACTGGGGGGAAATAAAATGCGGCCATGTGTAAAAGTATGCAAAGACAGAGACAGCAAGTGAATCTACTACACACAATTTATAAATAATTGCAGTTTTCTCGTATTTTGGAATTTAATTATGACCTTCTGCTTTTTTAAAAATATTTTTTAATTATTTTGGAAGGTAATTGCAATATTGTTGTCCATTTAAACCTATTTAAAACGTTCTCCTACGGCACAAGTTATTTGCAAACTTACAGTCATGACATGGGCCATTTTGCCATGTGATTGGTTGAGAGGGACTTAGGCAAATTTGATTTTTATGAATACATGGACTTAGTCAGTTTTGATAAAAACATGAATATTTAAGTAAATTTTTCTGCAAAACTAATGTAGTTGGAGTCACTAAATTTAATACAATATGTTTGTATGATGGATTAAGGTATATGAAAGCTGAAATGTCGAAAAACTTTAAAACTTAAAAAACACAAAAAAAATGTCCAAGAATTTCGAAAATTAAAATGAAATAAAATTTCAAATCGCATTTAAGTCATTCCACACCAAATCGATCAGGTGTTGCAACTATCATTTTCATCGATTTCAATGAAATTTGGACTACTGATAAAGGGTATCGAGAAACGCATTGATAACACTACACAACAGCCATTCTGCGCAGCATTCAAGACTATTTTTGTATTATGTAAAATGACTCCCTGATACCGAAGGTATGGTTTAAAAATGTTTCTTTGGATAGGTTTAAAATAATATCAATCAATAACTTTTGCACCGAACTTTCAAAAAGAGATATATATATATATATATATTTGTAAATATCTCACGTTCGAAATAACTGACATGATCAATAACTATATCAAATGAAAGGTATTTAAACATCCAATAAACATTTTTCACAACCGTTTTAAATTCATTTACTAGTTTAAGAGAACTCGATAGAAGAACTTGATATAAGTATTTTTTCAACCAAAATTTTAATTAAAAAATTCATTTAATAAATTGGAAAAAATCGAGATACACAGTTTCTAATATTTCAAAATTAGTCTACACTCTTTCGAAGAACATGAGCTATCAATGACAACAATATATGGGTAACATTTGCGGATAAAATAAATTATGTGAAAGCATTATAATTGATCGCTATATAAATAGGCATAAAAAGGAAAATATATAATATCTGTAATATTTCGACATATACGGATCCCACTAAAAAATTAAATATAAATTATGAAGAAAAAAAAATACTAATTTAAAAAAGAAAAAGTATTTAACAATGCAATTCTCCATAGAATTATCTAAATTGTTTTCGAATTTTCTTGACTTACAAATTATTTGTTAGAAACACAGACGCATTGCGTCGTATATACGTCATGGCGGCCTTGGGCCAGCTGTTCATGTGCTTGCGTCCAAGTATGAGCACTTTTTTGCGTTGCTGCACAAAGTACTTGACAACGTCAGCCACCTAGAAGCGCAAATTTACAATAAAAAATATCTTTTTATACTCCTCAAAAATATTTACTAAATTCGCCATTGCAGCAGGTGAACGCTTAGCACCCATCGAATAGGCCACATTGAGACCATCGATGACACAGTCATATGGCACAGTTTCCTCAACATAACGCTTGAAACGCTCTACCTCCGCGGGTGTTGACTTCTGAAAGACATCGTTGCGTATCAGCACTTTTTGCAGAAACGAATCGCTTAGCTGTTGAAAATCTTCCGTTGTTATGCAAATATTTTGCAGTGACTGCGCACAATAGCTGCACTTGCCGCCCTTTTGCAATTTTGCAGGTGTAACGCGCAGTAAGTGTGGCAAACGTTCGGCCAATTGACACAAGTACTGACTGACTTCATGCGTTAGCACCAGCTCATTTTCGCCCAGAAACTGTAGCAATTGCTCGCAATGTTTTACAAAGGTTGACGCATTAAGCTTGGCACTTGCTTCAAAATACATCATGTAAACATCAGATCTGGGTTGCCTACCTTCTGCCACCATATCCTGTAAGATACGCCAACCCAACTCAAAATTGCGCATACGAAATGCTTTGACAACCAACACATTATAGGCATTGAGGCTAGGCTCTGCGCTCAACTTCATCATATCGAGCAGCTCGAGCGCGTCACGCCAATTGTCGGTGGCCACCAGGCCATGTATAAGATTCTCACATGTCGTTGCATCCAGCACATCGTACTTTTTACGTATATCCGCGTATATTTGCATAATTTCTGTTTGTTCTGCTGCTGACAAAGCAGCATCCTCTGTCGTCCCAGCAGCTGCGACATACTTGAGATGGTAGACTTTAAGCAGCCGGCCTAAGGTCGCCACATTCGGTTCCTTGCCGTTGCGGTTCAAGTATTGCACATAATTTTTGGCGTGCGCCATGTGTGTCGCCTCATTGCAAATGCCCAGCATTGCAACATCGACATTGTGTTCATTGATGTGTCTGTAGTTTGCAATGAGTGTCTCACGCGCCGCATGCCACTCGGTGTCGCTTGGTTTGTGTCCGTCTTGCAGTAGTTGCAGCTTTAGCTCCTGCATTGTGTCCTCCGACAAACGTCGTATTTGTGGTCGCTTGTATTGACTTGAATTTTGTTGTTGCTGGTGTTGCTGCAGTCGCGCCAATGGCTGGAACTGCCTGCAAATAATACTGCTGGCCACTCTTTGTAATTTGTGCATTTTTTAATTAAACACTAGCGAATAATTTTTTACTTAAAATTAAAAATGAATAACCTACAAATTTTGTGCTTTTGCTAACAGCTGTTTTTGTTTACATTCATTACGTTATATATTAATTCGTTACGTTCTAAACGTAACGTTAAACATGCAGGGATGGTCTTCGAAAAGGGTTGTATTCGATAACGTTAATCGATTCATTTTTAATACAAAATATCGCTTTCAAAATAGGACCAAATATTTGACTATACCCAGAGAGTATATATTTGATATAGAGTTTCCATACAGGTGGTTTCGCTGCCACCTTTGTCAAATAAATTCAAACATTGCTTATGTGGAAATTGAAACAAAAATGTAGTCACACACATTTTAAAATCTGATGTTTTCAATATTCTTATGTTTTCTGCCACATTTTTGGCCAGAAAAATAATTGAAATTTATAAAGCGTTGGATTGGAATATATCTTGGTAAGTTTGGTTGCTAATTATCCGCTGACTGATCCAGGTTTGTGCACTGTTTTCCGCTGTTAACTTTAATCTGTAAAATTTCACTTCCGCATAACCAATGTTTTCGGCAGCGACGCCAGCAAACTCTGAGGGAATCTCCCAATAAGCAATGAATTTAAGGTTCGATAAATTTGGAGAATTTTCGTTTACAACCAGTGTGGATGTAATGTCATGATCAAGCCGAAGAAATGAATGTTATTCCAACGTTGGTTTTCGAAGTTAAAAACACTTGACACGAAATTCACTACACAAAATTACTCAGTGGCAACCCAGTGACGTGATAAATTAAATGTCAACAAGAAAATTTTCATTTTTTCACCACTACATATGTGCCACAGCATTCGCACAATCAGTGAGATCATTGTTTTTCGCTTGAATTAGCAAACAGACAAATCAATTAATATATAAGTGCATGTCCAAACACGAAAGTCATCCCGAGAATTCTACTGCACGGAAAATTCACGATGAGCTGATATACAATGTAAGTGGCCAAAGTTTACGACCACGTTTATGAAATATTAATACATTTTCATTCATACGCAGACAACATTGATATTTCACATGAACCTGGCAATGTTATACATCGCAGTGGCGCAATTGGATTCACTGGTTTGATCTTCGAGGCACGTCGTGGATTTTACAAGAAGTTCCTGTACACAGCCACCAGTGCAGGTGCTGTTGAACATACTTTAATTCCTTTTAATATATAGTATTATAACATATATGCGTTTTCTTTTATATTTAAACCTTTAATTAGCGAAATATATGCGCTTGAATTCAAGTGTAATTTGAAGGTCGAATCACATTTTATTTATAGCATACAATTAAATTAAATTTCGAATGTATATTGAATGTCGGAATTCAAGTGTAGTTAAAGTCGTGATTCACTTGGATAAAAAGCTATCAGTTTTGCTGGAGAACGCAATGGTTTACAAGCTTACAATTACAAAAAGTTGAACGCTTTTCTCCAGTGAAAGCTTCGATATCCATGTTCAATATACATTCGAAAATCACTTAATATCCCGGTTTTTGGTTTATTGGGTTTATTAAAAATGTATACTCTCTGCTATACCGTCAACGTGATATGTTGACTTTCCTATATTTCGTAATTTGAAATTAATATTTAAAAATAATTACATATTTGGTATCGTTATCCTTTTCACGGTCACCAGGGGTCCGAGCACCTTTTTTTATTTTTTTTTTTTGCCAAAATGATGGGGTGGACATTTTTTGTTTACTTAAGCGGTAAAGAGTAATTCTTCCCAATTTATATATTTATGTCATTTATTGTAGAAAAATCGGCAATCAAAAGGGCGGCGAAGTTTAGATTAAATATTTGAAGTTTATTCCCTAAATTAATATACTATACAATTTATAATATGTGTAATAAAACTCATAATATGTATGATCAGGAACTATGACCGGCAGATTGTCTCCCTCAGCAACTGCTGCCATCTTCGCACCACCCTATCGACCTTGTCACAGGGTGGTTACGACAAGTCGTACCAAATACCATCCCTGACTTTTACTTATCAGCAACAGCTGTTCTGATGAAATTCACTTCCAAGAAAGCTATCAAATAAAATCACACACACACACGCAGGCCCTCAAACTCATCCGTCAACAGTGCCGATTAACAATTTTGCGAAGTGTGGCCAAAAATAGTGTATATTAATTATCTAAACAACAACAACACATAAACTACGCATTGCAAAAAACAACGCTAATTAGTTCTCGAAGCAACCTTACAGCAAACAGTGAAACAACAACGTAATGCTACATTAGTCAAATATGAACGCATTGCGCAACCTCTTCAGCTCTAGGACAGTTTCATTGTTGCGTCAAAATGGCCAAAATGCACTCATTAACATAACACAACCTGTGGACGCGGCAGCGGGAACAGCGACACCAGCATTAGGAACAAATGAAACAAACAACAATGCAGCCAAACATGGCCCAACGCAACCGTTGCTCATACCGAAATCAATACTCGATGCAACCATATTCAATGGCAAAGCATTTGGCCCGCCTCCGAATGGTGGCGGCATCTCGCCGACAACACTCAAGCGCTTCCGCAGCATGGAGCGTAAGGTCGAGCTGACCTACCGCTGTAAAATCTGCAATACGCGCAATCTGAAGACAGTCAGCGAGGAGGCGTTTCAGCGTGGCGTTGTGATCATACAATGTGATGGCTGTGCCGTCAATCATTTGATCATTGACAACCTTGGTTGGTTCGCGAATACCAAAGGCAAGAGTTTCGACCAGGTGCTGGCGGAGAAGAGCAGCGTGGTGAAAGTGATTAAAGTCAATGAACACGGTGAATTGATCTGAGCTGTCAAGCAGCTAGTCAAGATCGTAGTCAAGGGCTGTATCACAAAAATAGCAAAATAAACAAACAACAAAAAACGAAGGCCATAGAAATACCTAATAAACAAAAAGAAAAACATGATAAAAAAAACAAAGAAGCTAAAATAAATATGAAACAAACACTGTTGTTTTGTTAACTTAATATTGTAGTTTGTTATTTTTTTCAGTAGGTTTAATAATTTATTAAAATACATTCATTAAAGTGATGTGATAGTGTTGTGGTATGGGGTTTCTTAATGCTTTAATATTATAATTATCAATATTATAAATTAGCTCTAACATGAAAGTAGTTAATATTCAAATTTTTCTTTAGAAAAAATATTTTACATTTTGAAGTTATACAACTGTAATTTTAAAAGCTTTTGTAATCAAATATCATAAATATTAAAAGCTTTTATAAAAAAAAATTTAATCTGTAATATAAAGAAACTGAATATAATGGCCACTAATGAAGAATTTTAAATTTTTATCTCAAGAGCTTTTATATACAAATCAGTTAATATTCAAATATCTTAATTATTAATATTTTTTGCAATTAATAGCATGAATATGAAAAGTTTTTATTTTAAAAAGCTTAATAGTTCTAGTTTTAATATTAAAAATTCTAAGCTTAAATATGCATTTCATATTAATAGCATTTATATAAAAAGCTTTAATATTAACAGCTTTTGTATTAAAAGCATTCATATTAACAGCTTTTGATTTAAAAGCTTTCATATTAACAGCTTTTATATTAAAAGCTTTTATGTTAACAGTTTCTGTAATAAAAGCTATCATATTAATAGCTTTTGCATTAAAAGCTTTCATATTAACAGCGTTTATATTAAAAGCTTTCATATTAACAGCTTCTGTATTAAAAGCGTTCATAAAGTGTTTTTCAATAAGAGCGCTACAAAAGTTTTTTTCAAGGGTTTTTCAACAGGGACGCTACAAAAGTAGAGCGACAGGGACAGTAAACGACGCCATATTCCTTACAGCTCTTTTGACATTTCTCTTCAGTAAGGTTTGACATTTCATGGTGGAAAGATATATGAGCCAACAACGAGTCGAAATTATTAAAATTTACTAACGAAATTCGAATTCGTATATCTTTCCATCATGAAATGGCAAACCTTACTGAAGAGAAATGTCAAAAGAGCGGCAAGAAATATGGCGTCGTTTGCTGTCCCTGTCGCTCTATTTTTGTAGCGTCCCTGTTAAAAAAATCCTTTATTAACAGCTTTTATATTAGAATTTTTAAATTTACAAAAAATTTAATATCTAAAAATACAAAGCTTTGAAATGCATGAGTCGTACTATTAAAAGCTTTAATATTAAAAAGCTTTTTTATTAGAGCATTTATATTAAAAGATTTAATATTAAAAGTATTAAAAAAAACTAATTTGAACAGCTTTAAAATGCATATTAAATGTTTTACTATTAAAAAGCTTTTACATTTCAAAATTCAATGTTTCAGTTAGCATGAACTTTACTTTTTAAAGATTTTATATTAAAAGCTTTGCTTTTCAAAGCTTTACTTATAAAAGCTTTACTATTAAAAGCTCAATTATTAAATGAGCTGTAATAGTAAAAATTTAAAAACACATATTTCTTATTTAAAGCTTTTTGTTTTATTTATATCAAAATAAAAACTATAAGATATGTGAGATTTTTACATAAAAAATCATCCAATCAATTCATTGCTTTTTTTAATGTTTAATATTTTTGACCATGTAATATTTGAACACATTAAATAAATGCGTTACTATTCAAAATCATTAAAATCAAATTAATTAGAAAAACTTTTAATTTAGACAGATATATATTAAGCTTTATTATGGAAAGCTTTAATATGAACAGCTTTCAAAATTAAAATATTTAAATAAAAATGATATATTATATTAAAAATTGAAATATAAATAAGTTTAATATTAAAATCTGCTCTATAAATAAATTTTAATAAATCTGAATATTAAATACTTTAATATTAAAATATTAATTGTATAATAACTAATACTACAATTATTGATATTATAATAATTAATATTACAAACACACAAATGTTTTACGCATCATTAATATAAATATTGCAATAATTAATTTAAGTATTTTTTTTTTGCCTATAATTATTAAGTAGTTCATGAACGGCTTCAATGAGAAAGTAAATTTAAAAGTCGCAAATAATTTACGTCTTATTAAAAGTCTCCCTATATAAACATTATGTAGTAAAACATAATGAAATTATTTCGTTTATCAGTTTGCTAAATGACTAGTGAATTGTAAAAGAGTCGGAGTGAGTAATAGGTAGGTAGTTAAATAGATAATTAAATCGTTATACATATAGTAAATGCTTGAAATACTTAAGAACTTAAAATACACATTTTATAAGATAAGATATTCCTGTCCTGTCTGGCAAAATATATAAAAAACAAATTAGTTTAAGTAGATTAAGTAGTTTAAGTAGTTAAGCTATAATGAGTGGGCTGCTTTTTAATTCAATTATTAAATAAACTAAATTAATGTTTAAACAGCATAAAAATAACTATACAAACTTACAATACAAACCGACACCGCTTTTTCTATAAGAGCACTAATTTTTTAGAGAAAATAAAATGCAATAAATCAAATATAATAATCAATGTTTAAAAATAGTTTTTTTTTGCTAATTTTTTTTTATTAGACGAAATAATAAATAAATGTGGCTAATGTTACTACTACTACTTTGCTAATTGTTGTTGATTTTTGTTTTCGTATACTAAACCTAAATAAGTACATTTCCAAATCAGCAGTATTGCTCATTTAAGTGTGAATTGTTTTTAATTTTTATTGAGACCAGACATGTATTTCATTGAGTATTCATAACTATTTTAAAATGTCTTCAAACTCTGTGTTTTTATTCTTTCTCATTTTTGCATGTTTTATAAACATTTCTACGAGGAATGTGCATTGTTAGTTGGTTTTTTAGTCGCAACAAAAAAAAAAGATAATAAAAATAATAACTTAAATCGTAGTCAGCTAAATTTAAGCGCTGTTGGCACTTAAAAGGTTTTTTAATTCAACAGCAATAGTATTAAATGAGTTGATGTTTAGATTTAAAAACTACTAATTGTCGACGCATAGAAATAGTTTTTCTTTTAATAAAACTAAAAATAAAAATTTGAAATTTACTACTCAGTTTACTGTAATAGTATTTGTAAACATTTACACAATAAATGCCAATTAAAAATGGCAAATCTAAGTGTTTCGCAAGCTTACAAAACGTTATATTTCTATTTAATTATGACGTTTACAATTGTTTTGCATGATTTTTGTAAAATTTAATGTATTTTGTTTGAATTATGCATAAAGGATTACTTTAAAGTATTTAATTTACAAGTGTTTTCCAAGCTTATAAAACATTGTTTAATTAATAAAAACAATGTTTTATAACATATAAAAATTAAAGTTTTTAAATATTTTTTATTTTAACAATCATTCATTTTTGTTTTAAAACGGTGTTTGCATTTTAAAAACTTAAATAATGAATTTTAAAATTTTCCAAGTATTTTTCAAGCTTTTGTAAGCTTGTTTTATTTTAAATAAAATATAAGAACAAAATGTTTTAAATATTTTGTATTTAAATTTATAAATGTTTTTAAAAAGTTTTTGCATTTTAAAAATTTAAACAAATAATTTTAACAATTTGTAAGTGTTTCGCAAGCTTATAAAAAGATAAATTTCTCTTTGATCATGACTTTTTTTAATTGTTTTGCAAGATGTCTGTAATATAATTGCATTGTTTGTATATAATTGTTGGAATCTGGCTTAAGCATCTATTTTGGGTTAAAATCTTTAATTTATAAATGTTTTACAAGCTTACAAAACATGTTTTTGTTTTATTTTAAAAATATATAAAAACAAAATATTTCAATATTTTTACATTGAATTTATAGTTGTTAATGTGTTTAAAGCGTTTTTTTAATTTAAAAAATTAAAGAAAAAAAATAATTGTAAACATTTGTAAGTGTTTTACAAGCATGTTTTTATTGAAACGAAAATTTCAGCAATTTGCTGGTTTTATAAGGTTTTCTTGTATTTAAAATAATTTAATTTAAAATAAAATATTTTAGTAAGTGTTTCGCAAGCTTGCAAAACATTGTTTTTTGACGAAAGACACATCAAATATTAAATTTCTGAAAATATAAAATGTTTTTAAAAGTGCAAAAAAAGTAAACATCGCTCAGATATAGGTTTATTTAATTTAAAATGGTAAGGAATTTTAATACTTCAATTTCCCGGAAAAAAACAGCATTTTTTAAATCTAAAAAAACTAAAATTATGCGTAAACAATTCTTAGCTTCAAATGTGTGGCATAGTGTTATTGATGAGATTTTGAGAAAACTATTAATAAAATAAATATTATTCACATTCATACAAAACATTACAACAAAACACTTTAAGTGACAATGTAAAATGTAGTAAAATTAATAGAAAAATTCAACAAATACATTTTATGTGAACAACATTTTTGATGAACAAAAAGAATTAAAAGTAATTTATATAGTTGAAATAATTTTAAAAAATTCAATATTTAAAGAAAATTGTTGAGATATTGTATTAAACTCTTCGAAATAATAGAATATTAGACATGTTATTCAATTTTTTTATAAATAAAGGGTTTTTCAATAAGAGCGCTATAAACGTTTTTTTTCAAGGGTTTTTCAACAGGGACGCTACAAAAGTAGAGCGACAGGAACAGTAAACGACGCCATATTTCTTGCCGCTCTTTTGACATTTCTCTTCAGTAAGTTTTGCCATTTCATGATGGAAAGATATACGAGCCAACAACGAATCGAAAAAAAACAATTATTAAAATTTACTACCGAAATGGCAAACCTTACTGAAGAGAAATGTCAAAAGAGCGGAAAGAAATATGGCGTCGTTTACTATCCCTGTCGATCTACTTTTGTAGCGTCCCTGTTGAACAACCCGTTATTACAAACTAACGATTTTGAATTCTTTTTCTCGATATAACAGCACTTTGAATTTATTTGAAAATCAATTTTTTAAAGCAAAAAAACGTTTTCAAAATAGTTTAAATGAAGATTTTCATCGATTGGTATTGAAAAAAAATAAATTCATATTAATTTACTTTGAAATTATCATACCAAATCTATCGAAATTCAAACGAAAACTGGAACTAGTCGATTTATATTGAGAAAAATCATAAAATAAAATTAATTTAAATACCTAAATTGAATTTTGTATAGTATTTAAAGTATGTATTTGTAGTAATTTGTTAAACTATGCGAAATTTTTGAATATCGCACATAATTCAATCTTCGCGATTGGATGTTAAAAGATTTAGTATGAAAATTTGCATACAAATTATTTTTTATTTGATTTGTCTATTCAAAAACGTGTTTAATTTATTTGAAATCGATTTTTGTGTGTTGTGAAAAAAGAATTAAAATAGTTTAAAATTAAATCTGTATAGAAATTGAAACTAAACTCAACGAAAAATTGAATATTCCCGGTTTATATGGAGAAAATGCATAACAGAGTATAAAACAAATTTCAACATTTAAAATGACATTTGAAAAAATATTTTTTTTTAGAGATTTAGTACCATATTGAACTAAACTACACAAAATAGTAGAATATGAGACATATTTTTAGCTTTCGTTTGAATTTCGATCGGTTTTTGTATGAAAATCTGCATTTAAATGATTTTAAATTAATTTTCTCAATACAAACACGTATTGAATTTATTTAAAAACTATTTTTGGTATTGAGAAAACATATTTCAAATAATTTAGTTGACAATGCTCATACCAAATCTATTGAAGTTCAACCGAAAACTGACGATTTATATATAGAAAAAGCCAAAAATAGAATAAAATCTCAATTTCTATATTTGATAACACATTTAATAAATTCAATTTTTTAAGAAAATTAATACCATATTTAACTAAACTATACAAAATGGTCGAATATGAGGCTATTTTTAGCGTGTGATTGAATTTCGATCGGTTTTTGTATGAAATTTTGCATTTAAATTATTTTGAATACGTTTTCTCAATAGAAAAGTATTTTGAATTTATAAAAAAAAAACTTTTTTAGCACTGAGAAAATGAATTGAAAAAATAATTAAGTTGAAAATCAAAATAAAATCGAACAAAATCCAAAACGTCCAAAGTTGTAGCAAACACGATTTATGTATAGAAAAAGCATAAAATAAATTTAAAAATTTCATATAAGATTTGAAAAATATTATTTGAAAAGTTTTTATATCATATTTAACTAAACTATACAAAATGTTAAATATGGGGGATAATTTAAATCGATTTTTTATGAAATTTACATCGAAATGAAAATCGGTTTAAATTTGTTTTAAAATAAATTCCTGATATTGGAAAAATGAATTTCAAACTAGTTTAGTCAAAGTTTTTCAAAAGAAATCAAACGAAAAACATGTCAAGCACGATTTATATTGAGAAAAAGCATAAAAAATAGGAATAAAATAAAATTTGAATTTCTTAAACAAGCTCGTGAAAGAAAACAAATTAATAAATGATATTTGAAAAATTCAATATTTTGAGACAATTGATAGGAAACTCAATTAAACAATACGAAATTGTCGAATATACAGTTGTGTGAAAAATAATAGCAGAGCTCTCCCATAAATTATAAATTCGATTTTTTTAAAAGTGTTGCGTAATAAAAACAATCAATTATTTTTATAATTTACATGTATTGGAATTATGTCATTACTATGCCGTCTTATTTTTCAATATTCTTAACCTATTTCAAAAAATATGGTACCTTTTGTAAAAGTGTCTTGAATTTAGGTGTGAAAGATAATAAAGGGTTTTTTAACAGGGACGCTACAAAAGTAGAGCGACAGGGACAGCAAACGACGCCATATTTCTTGCCGCTCTTTTGACATTTCTCTTCAGTAAGGTTTGCCATTTCATGATGGAAAGATATACGAATTCGAATTTCGGTAGTAAATTTTTAAAATTTCGACTCGTTGTTGGCTCGAATATCTTTCCATCATTCGAAAGATATGATTTTAGAAAACAACACATAAAATAAGTTTTTATCAAAGGAGCACTGAAGGACAATTATAGACCTCGGCAAATATTGAAACTACTAATTAAAAGTATTTAAACATCGTGACTAACTCTCTGAAACATTAGTCTAAAAATTGCAGCATTTACTACTGTCCAATGCAGACATATTTGTAATTCTGATATTCCAGGAATTATTCGTGACAATTTTGAACCATTGTATCATTGGATCTAAGTTACGCTAGTGGTTACATCAAGTTACGCTTATGATAGACACGTGCAAACTCGAGATGTATCAATATTTGCCGATGTGTATTATAGTTCTTAATAGCTTCTTACAGAAAAAACTTCTATGAGTTGTTCTCTAAATGTTAATCTTTCAAATTGCATATCAATAATTTTTTTCACGACGGTACATTTCACAGAAAAGATTACTTAAATCAAATGTAATATTGAAACAAGTGATTTTTTGATACTTTTTTTACGTTTAGACGCGTGTTTCGTATTTTTTGTCAAATGTTAACATTTTAGCTATGTAATAAACAATATCCTGTATAATTTTGAAAGCTCTATTAAAAAAAATTAAGGATTTTTAAGGAATTTACACGATTTACTAAAACAAGATTTTGTACATTCCATATTTAATCAAAGCAACATAAAATATTTCAAATATTCAACAATACTTTTCAAATTAGCCTAACTAATATAAATAAAAGTATTGAATTTAAAAACTTTTAAGAAAATAATGGATTTTGTAACAAATTTGGTATCGCTGCTATTATTTTTCACACCAAAATTCAAGACTCATTTACGAAAGATACGATATTTTTTGAAATAGGTTAAGAATATGGAAAAACGAGTTGGGAAAGTTAGGTCACATGGGTAAGTTCGGTCACATGGGGCGGATTTTTATAGTCGGTCGGGCCCGACTATGGAATACCCTACACCTTTGGTGGGGATATTAACCCTCAGAATATTATTCATATATCACAAATTTACGTCATATATCCCCATAATTTAAAAAATGTATATAAAGTATAAAAAACTAAAAAAAAAATTGAAAAATTTAATTGGGCGGACCACGCCTATATTTAAAATTTTGAAAGGCTAATATTTCATAGATTTGATTTTAATAATTTACGGATCAAATTTCCACTATGAAAACCCGGGAAAGAATGAAAAAAAAAAGTGGGCGGATCACGCCCATTTTTGAACCACATATTTTTAGGTGAATTCTAACAATACGTTTTAAATTTTATAACTATACCTTGAATACTTTTCGAGTTATTAGTTCCGAAAGAGTTATATAAAAGTGACTTGTATGGGAGGTGGGCGTGTCCGTTGACCGATTTGGCTCATTTTCAAACTCAGTTCCTACTTTTGGCTAAAATATATTGAGACGAAATTTCATCGCATTCTGATCAGTATTTCTCAAGTTATTCTGTATTCGGACAGCAAGACAGCAAGACGGACAGACAGACAGACGGACATGGCTAAACGGACTCGGGTAGTGATGCTGATCAAGAATATATATACTTTTCCATACCGGACACGCCTCCTAAGGGGCGTTACAATATATGCACAAAGTTAATATACCCTGTACCTCATAGGTGTAGGGTATAATAAGACGGCATTGTAATGACATAATTCCAATAAATGTAAATTATAAAAATAATTGATTGTTCTTATTAGGCAACACTTCTAAAAAAAGAAATTTATAATTTATGGGAGAGCGTTGCGATTATTTTTCACACAGCTCTCGTTCGAATTTCAATTGTTCTAATAGAAAATTACAAAAGAACTATTTTTAATTTGTTTTTTCGATTTAAATTGTTAACTCGAATCGTCTTAATGTGTCCATATTTGTTACAGTTGTGATGGTGCTACAAAAACACATGTAACGACAAAATCAAAGCACAAACAAACCCAAACTCAATTAACATTTCTATGTAACTATTGTAGCGAAGTAAGTAAAAAATTTCTAATTAATCCTCCGTCTCATTTTTAAATGGTAGTGTCTCAAAGTAAAGCAAAATTGAGAAACGTGAAAAAGGCAAAAATTTATAAATTTATAAAAATTTATAATCTATCAGATAAAATTTCAATCTTTATCTATAGGTACAATTTATAATCGAACGATTTTGACTTTGATTTCTAAATACAAAAACGTTTTTAATATTGAGAAAAGTAATTCCAAATAATTTAGTTTCAAATGTGCATACAAAATCGAACGAAATGCAAACAAAAACTAGTGAAAGCACGATTTATATTGAGATAAATTATAAAATAGAAATACTAACATTTCAAAACTTGAAAATATATTTGAAAAATTTTAATTTCAAGGTATTGGTAGCATATTCCACGAAACCATACAAAAATGTTCAAAGAAATAACGATTTTTGACAAACGTCGATTATTCAAAAATGTATTTGCTTGCTGACTTTTAATTTTAAAACGCTGATTTTTTGTTTTTTTTTTTTTTACAATTTAAAATTAAAATAATTTAAAAATTAAAATTAAAATAATTTAAAATTTAAAATTATATTTTATAAACTATTTTAAGCACAAAATAATTTCATTAAAATTTCATTTGTTTTTTTATTTTGTTATTGAAAATACACTTCCTTGGCCATCCACATACATACACATCATACACAATATATAAACTATTGCTTTTCCAAGTCACTACCGCTTTCTGTTGCGCCATCGCCGGCCATGTGGCTGACGCGCTTTATACAAGAGCTGCACCTCAAACATATTTCTTTCAATTACTCAATTACTTTACAATAACTTATGACGTTTTAATTAAATATTTAATTAATAATTATAATTTCATTTGTTCTGCAGCCAAAACTTACACTAAAATCTTAAACATAACGTCTTTACCTCGCCGCTGCCGCCTGATCACGTTAAATCGTAACATTGTGCATAACATGTTGCATGCCGGACGCCGCCGCATTGCGATTGTGCCGTCGCTTGTGCAGATAGAGACCAGCCGCCTGCGCGAACGCCGAACCGCATATCTTGCAAACGTACTTCTTGATGGCATCGTGTATTTGCTTGTGATTCTGCAGATTTTTCACCGATTTAAAGAGCTTGCCGCATATCTCACACTTGTGCTCCTCATCGCTAAAGTGCAGCTTCATGTGTTCGAGCATGTGCTGCCGCGTGCCAAACGTTTTGCAGCACTGCGCATAGTCACACTTGAAGCTGTGCTCCTCCGCGTGCAGCGCCCGATGCAGCGCCAATGCGTTGCCGTTGGCAAACGGTTTGCCGCAGATATCGCAAATGTAGGGTTTTTCATTGGTTGTGCCGCCATGCAGCCGCATATGTTGCTTGAGATCGGTGGCGGCCATAAAACGTTTGCCACACTCATTGCAATGAAAACGCATTTCACCGCTGGCATTTTGTGCGGCATGTCTGCGCATGTGTTCCACATAGTTTGATTTCTCCTTGAAACTTGCCGCACACATTTCACAATGATATTTTAGCTCTTTCACCAAGTGGGTGCGTTTGTGTCTGTAGAATTGTTCAACATCGCCGAAACTCATGTGACAGACGGAGCAGACGTAACCCTGCGCCTGCGCTTGATGCGTCTCCATGTGTGCGTCAAAATCGCGCGTCGTCTGAAAGATTTGCACACAGAATTCACACTTGAACGGCAGTATATCATGATCCATAAATTGCATTTGATCGTAGTAGGTGAAGTTGTGCACAAAGGGTTTCTGATTCTGCTCGCAGTTAAAACGTTCTTGCTTTTGTTTGCTATAGTCGAAGCGTAGCTGTGACATGCGCTTGGAGATTTGTATGGGTGAGACTTGTAGCAGCGCCTGCAGTTCGGAGACAATGTATTGCAGTGCCTCACCGCGTCGCTCTTTGCTGCGATAGTCTATGTTGTATTTGTCCCAGAAGCAGGGATACTGTGAGACCAAGTAGAGCAGTTTGTTGGTGGATTCCTCATTCCAAAGCGATGAGAAGCGACGGCGGTAGCTGGTTTCCTGAAAAAATACAAAAAAACAAAAATGAAGAATTTAAGCAACAATGGATTTTTTTTAATGTAGGTATAAATTTCATCGTTGTTATTTAAAGTTTTAATTCTGATTTGATTCCGGTTTCATTTTTGGCTTTAATTAAAAATTGAAATCCAAATGAAAAACGAAAATTTAAAGCTGAAAACGAAACATGTTTCTATACCGCGCTACCTCTCGTCAGTAAATGGCAAACCTACGAGAGTAAAACCATTGCATATGAAAAACTCTCACCCGCCGTTCGGATTCGGCAATAAACTGTAGGTCCCACCAATTTGAGTACAAATATAACACGCACAGCTCAAAATGGTGAGAGAGCTCGGCCGAAGTTCTATGTAGGACTGTAGCGCTAAACTATTATTATTATTAAAACTAACCACACCAACATGTACCACACCTAAACTCACCACACTAAAACTTCTACTGGGAAAAACTCTACAGGAAAGAATTCCACCGGGATGATTTCAACCAAGAAGAATTCTACGGAAAAGCGTTCTATAGGGAAGAATTTTCAGGGAAGATTTATACTGGGAAAATTCTACGGGGAATCACAGTCTGAGAAAGAATTGTCCATGAGAATAGCTGTTTCAGCGAAGAATTATTTTTGTTTTGTTTACTACATTTATAAAACCAATAAAAAACGTCCACAGTGAAGCTTGGGTCCATGATATAGATAATAAAATGTTTTTTTTATATTAATAAAATTGCTCCATATCCTTGCATTCACAAAATCTTTGCACGAGTCGTGCACGGGTCCAGCTAGTAATCAATATATCGAGGGCTTATATTCAATACTGCCTATCTACAATTTTGACGAAAATGAGTTTTTGATGCAGAAATCTTCACGAATCACTCCTGCATCTATGACATTAATTTAGAACCAAAAAAATATTTCTATTACTGTTATATTTTCATTTTAGTAATTTGTCTATCTACATGAATGAGTTTTTATGAATGCAATAGTGTCTATCTGCACACAATTTTTGCTTAAAGGTTTATATTGACTATAAATAAGCGTTCCTAGTATGGAGTAGTATATATATTCTTCTTAAGCGTAATTTTATAAGTCAATATCGTCCTGTCCAACCGTGGGTCTAGTCCATCCTAACTCACAAAAGATCGACTCAATTTGTATGAAAAAGGATATAAAATCTATGTAAAAACTATGAAAATGGTTAACGAAGGATGACGTCACATTTTCTCAATGGATATACAATAACATTCATGATTTTAAAATAGCGATACAGAGTTAACTAGTTTTTTTTGTTTAAATCTTTATAAAATGTCGGGATAGATTAAGGAATATTAACCTCTTTAACCATTATATACCTCGTGAACCGAAAATGGTAGAACAAAAATTAGTCGGTGAATTTTGTTTAGGCTACACCAGGATTTAAAAAAAATCAACAAATCGCTGATTCCAAGAATATTTTCTGATCTATCTCCAGTACAATATTGTGCAATATGCTCTATCTGCTCGTTTTTTTATAGACATTGATCACATTTGAATAGCAATAATCTCTATCTACCATAGCACGATGAATATTGCGAAATGGCTGAATTTTTTTAATTGTATCAATTAAAGACCATTTTTATTTAATATTGTAGAAGAAAAATTGATCGCCACTTTCATGGTTTGCGATTTAATCAGGTTTTTCACTCTCCTGAAAAACTGCGTTTTTGTAGGTAGACTGTATTGAATATAACCCCTCGATATTTCTTTTATAATATGGCCATTAAAAATGTTAAAATGTCAAAAACTACTCAGTAATTATTTATTTAATTTGAGTGGCTTATCATTTTTTTGCAATAAAAATAAAATCTCATTTTTTAAGATTAACTTCACATGTTTTTGTATTCAAATTAAAATTTACTTTTTTTTTAATACAAAATAATTTGCTAACTTATCATCAAAATATTGATATTTTGCAAATTTTTATTTTAATTTAAAGAATACTTTAAATTGTTTATAAATATGCGCCAAAGTAATTTTAAGAATAACTTTAAATTGTTTATAAATGAATATGTGGTTTTGTTTTAAAATTATGTGGCTTATCATATTTTTTTCGTAAAAAATAATTTAAATGTTGTGTATATTTTTTTTTACATGTTTTAATATTAAAAATTTTGATATTTTATGTGAATTTGGTTTCTGTACAAACTAAATAACATTTTTGAAAAATGTATCCATTTCAAGTATTCCGATTAGGGTTTACATTCTCTAGATCTAATCTATTTCCTTTTCAACATTCTACTCCTTCACTTTGGTAGTAGCATTTTCTACACCTTTTTAATAATTATCAACTGCGGTTTAATGAAATCTGCACCCTTTTGAACCAACTGTGTTGAAACTTTATAAAAACACAATATATCATTTGACTCAATGTCTCCTTTATTGACTACTAGCTGGACCAGAGCAAAGATCGTGCAAAGATTTTGTGAATGCAAGGATATGGACCAATTTTACTAATATAAAAAAACTTTTTTATTATTTATATAAGGGACCCGTGCTTCGCTGAGGATGTTTTTTTTTTTTTGGTTTTATAAATGTAGTAAACAAAGCAAAAACTAAAAAATTATCCGCCAAAACAACTTTTCCCGAAGACAATTCTTTCTCAGACTGTGCTTCCCCGTAAAATTTTCCCCGTAGAATATTTCGCCATAGAATTCTTCCCAGTACAAATCTTCCCCGTAAAATTATTCCCCATGGAACGCTTTTCCGTATAGTTCTTTCCTGTAGAATTCTTCCCGGTAGAACTCTTCCCCATTGAGTTTTCCCAGTAGAAGATTTAGTTTGGTGAGTTTCGATGCAATGAGTTTATGTGTGGTGAGTTTTAGTGTGTTGAGTTTTAGTGTGTTGAGTGTTAGTGTGGTGAATTTTAGTGGTGAATTTTATTGGGGTGAGTTTTAGTGTGGTAAATTGTAGAGTGGTGAATTTTAGTGTGGTAAGTTTTGGTATAGTGAATTTTAGTGTGGTGAATTTTGGTGTCGTGAGTTTTATTGTGGTGAGTGTGGTGAGTTTTAGTGTGGTAAGTTTAAAGAATTAAAAAAAAAATAATCGACAATAAAAGAATTCTTCCCAGTACAAATCTTCCCTGTAAATTTATTCCCCATGGAACGCTTTCCCGTATAGTTCTTTCCTGTAGAATTCTTCCCGGTAGATTTCTTCCCCAGTGAGTTTTTCCCAGTAGAAAATTTAGTTTGGTGAGTTTCGGTGTAATGAGTTTATGTGTGGTGAGTTTTAGTGTGTTGAGTTTTAGTGTGGTGAGTTTTAGAGGTGAATTTTATTGGGGTGAGTTTTAGTGTGGTAAATTGTAGAGTGGTGAATTTTAGTGTGGTGAATTGTAGTGTGGTGAGTTTTTGTGTGGTGAGTTTTAGTGTGGTAAGTTTAAAGAATTAAAAAAAAAAATTAATCGACAAAAAAAAACAATGTTCGAAAAAAAAAATTGTTAAACAATTTTTTTTTGACGACAAAAACAATGGTAGAAACACAATGGTAGAAATCACCATTTCCCAAAAAAAAAAAAATCGGCAAGAACAAAGGAAAGTGCCGAGTAATATCGTTTTGAAACTTTAGCCCTTCCAGACCATACCGCATCTGTCGTAAAAATTTCAAAAAAAATCGGATCAGCCGTTTAGACGGAGAAGCGGAACAAATGTACACAGGAACAAACAGATTTATTATATAAATACGTTGAATTTTTGACTTCGAACCAAAAGTCAAAAATTTCTCATTTGAATGATTGTTGTCTTGGAAAAAGAAAATACAGTGTGTGACAAAACAAAACCAACAATCCTTTTAACTCTTCGTGCTCTATTGCAGAGTGTTGTAATATATTTAGAAATTTTTTGATCCAAATAAAATTGTCTTTTATAAATTTTAATCGAATACTTAGTTTTTAATTAGATTTAAAATGTTCAATCAGTTGCTTTGTATTGTCATACACTATAGGTGGATGAGAATTATCATGAAGAGTCAACTTCAGCACATTTTTCCATTGCTATAAAAATCTAAAACGTCATTGTTCACATATTATAATAATTACTTGTGTTAATTTTTGTTTTCAATAAGATATATTAAATTTATTACTATGAAGAAAATCGTATAAAATATATAATATATAAATATAATATATATTTTTTAAAAGTGTATTCATAACTACTTCTTTCTACTGCAATTCTACTCCTTTAAATAATGTTCTACTCCTTTTACTTAAAATCTATTACATTCTGTAAGATTCTTCTTTCACTCACTTCTACTACATACAACCCTGATTTCGAACGCTGATTCCGACAATCCTCCAAAGATCAATTATAAATCAGAAAAACAATTTTAAATTCAATAAATGACAATTATTTTGATTTACAAAATAAATCAATTGATATTCTTTACATTTGGAATTGAGAAAATATTAATTGAAATTCATAACTTTCTGTTTGAAAATCAGAAAATATCAACTAAAACTATTCTGAATTCCAAAGTTATAAATTTTAATTGAAATTTTCGGAATTCCAAACCGAAAATATGAGTTGATATACATAGATATCAATTGATATATGTACATATTCTGAAAATCAAATGAAATTAATGAATTACAATTAACATGTTTTGAATTTCAAATGAAATATGTGAAATACATGCAGAAGGTATAGAAACTAAAGTTGTATTTATAGTTTTTTTCAAAAACATTGAATGTTATAATTCCGATATTTTTCTTTTGTGGTATTTTGCTTTTTTTCGCTGTATTTTTTTTTTGTAATATAAAACATTACAGTTCCTCGTTGTAAGTTTTTAAATTTATTTTATATTAATAAAACCTTCTTGTAAAACAAAAATATTATTTAATATGTAAAAAAAAAATATTGAAAACATCGATTATAAATGCCATATAAATTTTTGTAATTAAAAATAAAAATCTTTACACTCTTTGATGTGCATTCTAAATGTAACATAATCAGCACATCATAATACGTCAATGCACACGTAATCGCAGCACCCTTGATATATCCAATGCTTTTAATAGCTTAAACATTGTTCTACATTATACAACTATATAACTGCCCGCCGCCCACCGAACGATACCACAATATTAATAGTTGTAGTTGTGCTGCTGATAAAGTACAACCCCGCCTGCACTCTATATAGTATAATAGAATTCAATATAGCATAATAGAATTCAATATAGCACAATATAATAACCACCCTGTCTGCATAAGCACAAACAAAAGCTATAGCTATATATATAAATATATATATAGAATGTAAACATCCCCCAAAAACTTACGATTAATACTTTTACCAAGTTTTATCTCTACTCCCTGTACTCATCACTCACCTGTATAACGGGCTCCATTACATTTTGATTGCCGCCGCCATAGAGAAAATTAAGAAAATGCAATTCTTTGAAATACCACAAGGTGCTAATGTTTGTATGCTCCTTGGACATGCGATTGCATTCGCGTTTATACACCGTACGCAAATTGTCCCACTTGCGTGTAATTGCATCCTTGGCGAGTGTGATATTAAAGCGTCGCTTAAATTCCTTTACGATCATATTCAGAAAATGTGCACGTTTCACGCGACAACGAAATTTCGGATGACGTTGATCCCAAAGAAAACCATTTCTCTTATAGGCATCAATGAGAAATTTTATCATTTTGCGATCCTTAATGTGCATGGTGACATCGTTGCCCTAAATAAGAAAAATTATTAAAGTATTTGTTATTTTTATATTTTTATATTGTTGAAATTTTTAATATATTGTTTTAATTGTTTTAAAATTTACATATTTGTTAAAAGTTATATAATGTTTCAAAATACGTGTTAAAAACGTTTTAAGTTTTTTTATATTTTTATAAGTTTAAGTATTTCAAATAGTTTTTTAAATGTTTTCTTAATGATTTGAATTTTATTTAACTGGTTCAAAAACATTTTTGTATGGTTTAAAAAATAATTTCATAAAATATTTTGTATTGTTTTTAAAATGTTTTGAATGTATTTAATATTTTTGATTAATTTAAAAATAATTTAATAAATTGATTTTCCATTTCAAATAATATAAACATTCTTTTCGAGTGTTTTTGAAACAGTTTGAAAACATTTTAAAATTTTTGTGAAATCATTTTCCAAATAATTCCAAAATTGTTTCATAAAAAGTTGTTTAAATGGTGTTAAAATGTTTCTAAATAACCCTCTGTCACTCACCTCAAGCAACGCCTCCTCCAAGAGATCATCATCATTGTAGTCTTCATCATCGTTAACCGCATCGTCTGGTCCATCGGTGTCCGCGTCCATGTTGTCCGCATAGTCTGTAGCATCCGGCACATAGTCATCATTGTCATAGTAGTTGTCGTTGTTGTCGCTGTTGTCATCGCTGGCATTCATATCCATACCACCGTCACCGCTGCTGCCTCCTCTACCGTACTGTTCATGTTTCACCTCCGCCATGGCAGCATCGGCGAGCTCACGATCCGTCGGCATACCCGTTATAATATTCTCCTCATCATTCACCGTCGGCGACGCACCAAAGTTTGGCTTTAAATAAAACCATACGCAAAACCATTAATCAAAATCACATTAACGCGCACGCCCCTCATTTCACAAAAACATGCACAACTCACAATAATCTCGTCCGGCCGCTCTTCCTTCACCATTACCAGCTGCGGCACCAGCAGCGCTGGTTCTGCCTCGGCCAATAATTGTGCCGCATTGTTGTAGACCTCGTCGTCTTCGGCGGCGTTTGTGTTGTGCGGATCGTTGTAATATGGAAAGGATCCCTTTTGCAGTGTCGCATGATCTGTTTGGATGTGAGTTATGAACGCATCGAAATAGAGAAATTTCTCCTGACAAAAAATACAATTCAACGAGAAAAATTGTTGGTCGTCGCTGGCTGTTATTAGGCCGCATTCTCTGTTGCAATTTTGGAATATCTCCAATTCGTTTGTTTGAAATGCAAGCATACTCATTGTTTCACTGAATAAAACATTTATTAACGCCGTTTAAACGATGGGTTTTTAAAGTTTTTCTTTTTCAATTTTAATAGCACTGCACTGAAAAGTATTTTTTTTTCTACTTTTTCTCTTTTTGTCTTGACATTATTTACAATTCGTTTAGAGTTGCCAAGGTACTGAGATTTGCTTGGTGCTTAAGCGCGAAGGTATTGCCATATTCACATTTTTTAATTTTCGTAAATCTATTACAAAAATGTTTCAAGGAATTTAGGGTGTGTGCAAGCTCGACTAAATTGTTGACTAAACTAAATTTTGTCGCGTTCATTTTTCAATTTAGCAAATTTTCGAGCAAACTATATTGATCTAAATTGGAAGACAGCAAACAGACATATGATAATTAATTTATTGGAGATTTTAACAATTACCGGTTACCGAATGGTGGTCGAATAAAAACTTGTACAATTTAGTTTAGTCAGTAATTTTGTCAAACTCCACACACCCTTAGTTATTTTTCGTTTGCTTTTGACCAATTAATTTTATTTAATGAAAACATTGGGAAAATATCTATCTATATATATATAACTTATTTTCCGTTTGTTTGTATTTTACTTTGTGCGCTAAGCAAACGTACACCTGTGCACGGATTTACTTAAAATTTTGAATATATATCCTGCAAATCCAGGAGAAGGTCACTATATAGGTTTTCTTGACCACGCCCATTTTTTTTTTATAATTCAGATTCATAGCAAAATCACTAAACGTATTTTTCTGAACATGCGTACGTCGCCATTTTTTTCCCGCTCACGTCCTTTGTTCAATCCCGTTCACATTCTACGTGAAGATTACAATATTCAATATAATCATTTGTTTCGATTTTTAAAACTCTGCTCTTAGTATTTCATGAGTTAAATCAATTTTAATGTGTTGGTTATATGGCAGGTGCCACGCCCCGTGATCCAATCCCGCACACTTTCTACTTGAAGATTGGAGTTTTAAATATAAACATTTGATTTTATTTTTATAACTCTACTCTTAGTTGGTATGTCAGGAGTTATAGCAATTTTAATGTTTTGATTATTTGTACCACGCCTCATGGTACAATTCCGCCCACAATTGGGAAAATGATAAACAACCACAATATACATCATTGAACTAAATTTCATGACTTTGGCTATCGTAAGTACACAGATATTTGCAATTTAAAGTTCAAGCTTGCCACGCTCTTTTTGACCTTAGGGGCGAATTTCAAAAAATCCCGCCTTTGTGTGCACCTACGTCGGGAGATGAACACCCTGTCGAAATTTCATATTCCTAGTTCTAAGGGTTTGGTCTGGGCGTTGATCAATCAGTCAGTCAGTCAATCAGGACTTGTATATATAGAAGACCTAGGAGAAGGTTACTATATAGTTTTCTCCCATTTTTATTTTTGGTGTTGTTCCACATTCATAGCAAAATAGCTGAACGAATCTGTACCTCAGTACAAATGTTATCAATTTTAACTAAACTTTAAATAAATGTTAAATAAATTTTGAAAATAGTTCAAAATAGAAATTCCAAAGTATAATTTTGTTCACGATGTATACCATTAGAACATCATTCAGAAAAAGAAAAAAAGATTTCTTTCGGTCAATAATATTTTCCGTTACATTTAGGACAACTTTCGGATAACGATAAAATTGAAAAAAAAAATTAAAAAAACATCTTGTAGAAGTCCAAAACACCATAGGTTTAAAAATTATCTTATTTCTACGTTTTAATGACCAACAATCTTTTATTTGACTGCAATCGTGATTTTACCACACACACGGAAAACGCTAAACCGGATGATGACATTGATACCTGTCACGTCTTCGTCTGTTTATTACAAACTTGTTCAATGATTTATTATTCGATTAATCGATTTATATTGTAATACTAAAATAAAACACATTTGATAATAATTTTGCTGTAAAAAGATTTGTTTCTTTATTTAAAAAAGAACATCAACATGTTCTCATGATCTTCTTCAATCATCTTTTCATCAATGGCTTTTGGAACAATGTTCATAAAACGAACATTGTTCATCTGGAAAAAAATTTTGCTTAAGAAAAGCTTGAAATACAGTTAGGAAAAACAGTTAAACAAAACAAAGGAAATGAAAAAAAAAATTAAAAATATTATAAATAAATAATAAAAAAAAATATTATATAAAATCTAATTACTACAGCCAACTTCATGGTACGAAGTAAAAGCAGTGTGGCAGTTACGTTTTTTTTTTTTCAAAATTTAAAACAAACATGTTTTAACAATACTTTTTCCAGGAGTTTTACAATAATGCATAATAATTTAAATATTCAAAATGAATAATTGTAAAATTAAGACATAAATAATACAAAATTGGGAAATGTTTAATAAAAAAAATAATAATTACGTAATAAATTAAACTTAGGTAATGAATGGTATTAAATAAACTAAAAAAAAAATGGTAAAATAAAATAAAAATGTTAAGTAAAAGAACAAACTAAAAATTCAAATAATGAAAAATGCTGAAAGAGAATCGAATAATTAGCGAAAAATGTGAGAATTTGTACATTTCAGGTAAAAGCATAATAATTATAGTGATATAAAATGATGAAATCAAATTTGAGATGAGATGAATTTTAAATTAAGGCATATGTTAAACAAATTATTTAAATAGTATACGAGTAACAAGTTATATAAAAAGCATTTTTAAAATTAAAGTTTGGAACAATAAATAACAACAATAATAACAATAAAAAATTACTATTGTAGAAAATATCACATATGGTTGGTTTTTTTTTTCTAAACGTTTAAAAAATCCGACGTGGATTTGAACGTTTTTGAATTTAGTTCGTTTTTTTTTTGCATGTTTTTGTACACAAGTGCATAAAAATATGGCATTTGAAATAATAATAAATTAATTAATAATCACATATTTTGTTTTATAGTTTTTGTATAGTAATTTGTATTTGTAGCTTAAGTATTTTAAGATTTACGCGATTTTGTATATATAGATTTTTTAATACGTTAAGTTAAACTGAGGACAAACTAATGAGTTAATTTTTAATTTTATTTTGTTAAGTTTTTTTAAATGTTTTTAGAGCTGTGAATAATGTGTCTTCTTACTCAACTTTAATATATTATGATTTTAATATATAATTTTTAGATTTTTTTGTTTTAATAAAAACCTTGACAATTTTTTTTTTTTTCATCAAGCTCTGTGACATGAATGCTTCAGTGTATCTGGTTATATATATATTTTTTAATAAATATTTTTGTTAATATTAAATTTTGTATGTTTTGTGTGCTGACAGTCGCATAAGTAACTTGAAAAATACGAAAAGAAAGCAATGACACTTTATAAAGTGCTTATAAAGTAATTATAAAGTTTTTATAAGTTGTTTATAAAGTAAAGTAGTTCTATAGCTGCTTCACTTTTTGTTACTACATATAATTTTTGCTGTATTTAATAAGTAGCTATAACATAAACATTTTTTATAGTGAATTTAAATATTTTTCAATGGTTTTCATAGTTTTGCGAACATAATAAATTTAACTGTTTAAGTATTGAGTAAAAACAATGCATGTTTTACTTATTATATATTTTTTAAAGTAACAGCATTACAATGCATTATGTGGTTTATTATTTAGTCCATTATATAATAGTTTACTTTGACGTCAACTCAATGATAAACATGAAATAACGCAAAAACGAAAAATTGACTGCATGAAAAAGTGTTTGAGTAAAATGATAATGTTTACAAAATATTCATATTTGTTTGGTCAAAAATACACATGAAATATTTGTTATTTATAATTTTATAAATTATGCATAAATTTATCAATACGCAGTTATATAGCTAAATGTTAAACAATATTTTTAGAGATTTTTAACAATTTAATTTTTTTTGAAAATTCCACATACATATTAAACATTAATATTTAATATAAAATAAAAATTAAAGCACTTCATTGCTGCACATTTGAGTATAATAAAATTTATAAAATGTATGCTTAGCTAAATTTAATAGTTAAAAAAATAAATTAATTTAAAGTTGTATAATATCATTATATAGCCGCTATGCAGCAACTCAGCAAGCAAATATTTTTATAAATTTTTATTATAAAAGCAAATATGCAGCAAATTATGTAAAGAAAAGAAAAAACAAAAATATAAAAATCAATTTACAATTCAGCACTATTAAAAAATGTTTAAGTTACAGTGACTATGTAGACAAAAAAAGAAAAGAGCTATCAAAAAAATACTATAAATTATCTTTTTCACCACTAAACTGTAGACTTAAAATTAATATACAAATAAAACTTATTAATGTACAAAAATGTTGTTTTTTTTTATAAATAAATACGAAAAAGAAAAACACAAATTTAAATTTGTTATAAATTAAATCAAAAATTATTGCTATATATTATATTTGGAAACAAGACATACAGACAGTGACACATGCACAAAATTATAAATTACATTGCATTGTTGTTGGGGGTATTTTCTTTTTTCAATTTAGGTTCTTCATCTTACAACACAAATAATTTCAGGTTTTTAAAAAATAAATATTTATTTATTTCTATTTAAGTAGTAATGGTAATAGTAGGTAGTAGTAGTAATATTAATAATAATATAAAACAATTTAAAATAAAGAACAATAGTTTGTGTTGCTTTTTATTCTGCTGCAATAGAAAAAATTCGATTTGTTATAATTTTATTTAATTTTCTAAACATAGTTTGTTGTGTTAAGAGGGGGAGGGAGGACGTGGTTGCTGGTGATTATTGTTGTAATTTGATTGTGTTATATAAAAACTGTCAACAAATTTGCTTTGTTTTTTTTATGTGATTTGTGTCATTTTTTTTTTTTAATATATTAAAGCTTAAAACTAAATTGGGGGGAACGTGTCGTGTGCTGCGGTTAATAGACGCATAAAGGGAGTTATGGCGTATATTCTTACAATATATGCGTGTTTTAAAGTTAATTTTATAAAAAATATTAATAATTAATAAACTTAGTTTAAAAAAAAATGATATATATTGAAATAAAAGTTTTTTTTTAATAAAAAAAAGAGATTTTAATAGAAAATTGACGTTATAAATGAAGTATAAAATATAATTTTATAAAATATAATTTTATAAAAAACGGGCATGTTGCATTTAGCGGTTGATATTAAATAGAAATTATAATTCAATTGAAATTGTTTTTTTTTTTTTTTTTGCTATTTAAGAATTAAAATTGTTAAGCTAAAGCAACGAATTTCAGTCGAATTCAAATAATTGCTAAACGTTTTCAATTTAATTTTATTATTTAAAAATTTAAATTTCGCACGAAAACAGGCATGTTCAAATTAAATTTGTTTGACAACACTGAAACGGTTTGAATTCTTTTAAAAAGTTAAGTTGCTATTGAAATATTGAATTCTGTAAGAGCGAAATGTAGTACGATCGAATTAAAATTTGAATAGAATTGCGAAAGAAAGTATTATAAAACAACGACTTCCGAATAAAATAGTATTTTTCATTATTATTAATATTATGAATATTTAAGAATACAAATTGAATTCGTTTTACATAATTTTAACATTCGTCGTTGTAAAACTCACTAAATACATTTTCAACAAAAACTTAAATTTTGAATTTCTTACTTAGGGTGTGTGCGAGTTTGACTAAATTGCTGACTAAACTAAATATTGTCGGTAATGCAGGGTTTACTTTTCAATTTAGCAAATTTTCCATCAAACTAAATTGAAAGACAGCAAACAAACATATGATAATCGATTTATTGTGTACTTTAACAATTACTGGTTAACGAATGGCGATCGAATAAAATCCAGTACAATTTAGTTTTGTCTGCAATTTAGTCGAACTCACACACACCCTTAATATTATAAAATAATGTATTTTTTAAAAGTTTATAGTTATTTTTTAAAAGATTGAAAATTGTCTTATTACTTGATATAAATATTGAACTCATCGTTCAGGATTTGTCAGATATATAAAGATTATTATAAACCAATGAGTGCAATTTTAAAAATCTATTTGGTGTGTTTTACCTCGATTGAAATGTCAAAAAATTATATACTGTAATTGCGAATAAAAAATTTTATTGAATTTTAATTTAAAGCGAGTTTCTGTAAATTTAAAGACTAATGTAGTAAATTGCGCACAATTATCGGTAATGCAGTGTTTATGGTCAGTGCAAATTGTACGCTGCACATAAATACTGCATTATCGACAACTCTCAACATTACCTTTAAGTCTAGACCATCTGTCAAACATCACAAAACTAAAATTCAATCAAATTTGCTTTTAGCTAATAAAGAATTCGATTTTTTTCACAGCTGTAAAGTACTGTAAAATGCATTAAATTCAATTTGTATTATTAAATATTCGAATTATAAAGGAAATTTAATTTCAGAACATACCCGCTAGTTTTATAAAATAAGGATTTATAAAATATAACTTTATAAAACATAGTTCTTAGCGAAAAAAATAGAAGTTTAAATACAAATCAGTTAAATTTAACAATTTTGTTGCAAAGTTTAATATTTTTAGAAAAATTTCCAATTTAAACTTTAGAGCATATTTCGCTTAAATTAAAAAAAAGCAACAACTCAAAAATGTTGCTGCTTCATTTAAAACGTTTTCAACTTTAACTTAAGCTATTTCAATGCAATTTGTTAAGAAACTGATTTATATAAATTATACTTTATAAAGTAACACACAAAAGTATATTTTTAATTATTTTAAATTGAAAGCAATATAACTTTAGTTATTTCTCAAAAGTATTTGAACATTTTAAACTTAGTAGCAACTAAATTATATATAAATAAAGTCAAGTAAAAAAAAAATGATTTTAAATTTACAAAAAAATAAAAAATAAACAAAAAAACTAATAATTGTTTAGTTCGTCGGCAATATATACGTATATATAAAAGAATTTAAATAATTAATTTGTCAGTGTAGTTTTGCAAAAATGTCAAGTTGTTGAGTAAAGTCTTAAATAAATTAAAATAAAAATAAATTGTTAGCAAAGCAAATTGTTGTTTGTTTTTCTTTTTGTTGTTTGTTTTCTGTTGCTTTTTTGTTTGTTTTGTTTTTTCAGTGTAATTAGTTGGTTTGTTGTTGTTGTTAAGTTTGAGGGGGTATGGGCGGCATGTACAAAACTTGTTATAAAATTAAATTTTAAACAATATATCATAATAATAATAATAAGTCTCCTTGAGTGGCTGCTTAGCTTAACAAACAGTTTAACAATTTGTTGATTTTTTAAAAATATTTTACTGCTTTTGAATTAAGTGCAAACGTAGTAAAAGCGACGCATAGTTGGCGGCAACGTTACAAACATATTGTTGATTGGTTGACTGATTGGTTGGTTGGTTGACAATAATTTTGGTTATTTTTTTATAATTTTTAACAATTTAATATTGTATTAATATTTTATGGCAAAAAATAATAATAATAGTAATAATGAAAAAAAATTAATATGTTTTACTTTAAGTTGTAATATTTTATAATTGAAGACAAAAAATATTTTTTTTTTTTAAAGGCGTCAAAATATTTTAACTTTTGCAGCTAATTAATTAATTAATTATGTTTCATAACAATACGTTGTTGTTGTTGCGATTTGCGTTTATTGTTGGAGGATGTCGACTCATTGGCGCTCAGCTGCTTGCGCGCATCCAAGCGCTCAAAGATGCCCTTGGAACGCGAATTAGAGCTGCCGCCACCACCACCATCTCTGCTGTGATTATCGCGATGATTGCTGCCGCCACGCCGATGTCTGCTACTGTTACCGCCGCCGCCGCTGTTGTTGTTGTTGCTGCTGCTATTGTTGTCATCATCTCCAGCACGACTACGTCCAGCTCCTGCACTTCCACCACCTCCTCCTCCACCTCCACCGCTACCTGTCGAAGACTTTAGTATAACTCGACGATTTCCCGATGTAAAAGCTCTTTGATTATTTGCTTGATGTCTTGAATTTGTATTGAATTTGTTGCTTGTTTGTTGTTGCTGCTGCTGCTGTTTGGCAACCGGCTCAGGCGTCGGTGTACGCGTACGCGGCAATCTTTTCTGTTGCTGCTCTTGCGGCGGTGGCGTTGGCGAAGCCAACAAACGATCCTCATCTAGCATCAACTCATACTCATCATAGTCCAGCTCGACCTCATCATCGCTAGGTGTTGACAATTGACGCGCGTACTTTACGCTTTGCTGCTGCGGCGCCACAGCGGCCATTGTAGGCGGTGGCGTTGTTGATGCTGCCGCCAATATGTCTCTCTTAAGCACAGGCTTAATAATGGCCGTATTGCTGCTGCTGCTCGCTGCATTGGCGCCACTAACATGCGTTAAATGCTCATTAAGCGTACGTTTTGCTTCTGGCAATATTTTTGCTGTTGGCAGCTGTCGTCGATGATGATGTTGCTGTGGTTGATAATCGTTGCTGTCATCATTGTCATGCTGCAGCTGTTGTTGTTGTCGCTTTTTAAGCGAAATTATTTTACTCTCAGTGACAATAATCGGTTTAAGTTTATGTGGCTGCTGCGACTGTTGCTGTTGCTGCTGCGACTGTGACTGTTGTTGATCATCCTTGGCATTGTTGTCGTTGTTGCCGCCACCACCTCCGCTGCTGTGGCTGTTACTGCTGTTTGACTGCGTCGTATTTGGTTTGTCCTGCAAATTTTTTCAATGTTGAAAATAGAAATTTATTTTTGTGACGCGGTTAACAATCTTTGTGAATCATTCGAGTAATATAAAATAAACACAAATATGAATCGATAAACTTAAGTTTCGGACAATTCCACTATAATTAATGGATTGTTGGGTAATAAAAAACATATTTTCTTGGTTAGTTTTAAAAAGAGATTTAAACCGCAATTCAGCTAAAAAAGTGTTTACGGCCAAATCATGTGTCTCCCGACAACAAATTCTATGTGTCAACCCTGGTAGTCTAACTGACCGTTGGCAACGACGTCAATTAAAGTTAGCGAGATGAAGAAGCACTTTTTTATTCGTAGACAGACAGCCGCAACCCGACGACAACGTTTTTTGGTCGTTCGTTTTTATTGTCGCGATATTCATTTTCTTTATTTTAATACTTAATAAAACAACCTTAAACTCAATTTGAACATTTTATTTATTCCACGGAACCATCCTTGACATATGGAACATAGCTTTAAAACCGAGTGACACAAATTTTCTGTTTATGAATAACAACAACGTTTACTTTACGTTGGCAGCGCAACTAAATTCTGATTATGTACAGATCGTTCACACGAATGAACCTGCCAATACTGACGATAGGGTTTGGACAAACGTTTAAAGATTATATTGAACAAAATTGCACTTTCTTGGAACCTCGTGGAAGCCTCATATTATGAGGTCCTCCTCCATGTTTTCAGCATTCAACGTAAAACTCACACGAAACGCAACGTAAGAGATACATGATGCCGATTTTAGACGTAGGGGACTCAAAACCAAACGAACGATGAACGTTCTCCGGGAGATACATGATTTGGCTGTTCATTTTTCAAACGAAGTTGTATCTGAAAAAGTTAGTAACCGATATATTCATCTATTTTATATAGCTTTATAAAAGGCTTTACAAAAGAACGAATATCTCTTAAAAAGAGTGAATCAAATATATCATCATATGCCCAGAACGCCAAGAGCAGCTGACTCCACAATATTTACAGCGCCCATATTGAGGGGTGAATCTATTCTTTTGTGAGATAACATACAGCATTGGGTCTTGCTTGCATTAAAATCAACTCTATTTGCAATACCCCACTCGGAGATTGTTTTAAGGTCATTTCCAAAGGGTTTGGGCGCTTTTTGAACGAATATGTATGGCATATTAATAAATTGGGTTTTGGGTCAATGACAGAAAATCATTGATAAATACCAGAATTAGGGACAGGCGTAGGACGGAATCCCAAAGAATTGATAGAATGCTGTTCGGAACGAACATCATTCATGGCAACCCCTATTAAACGAACCTGGAAAACTCGATATACATCGAGTAAAAGAATTAACGACACCATATGGGCATATCCTGTGGTACCGATTGGGACATTCGTACGCTTAAAACTCAAATATCTCAAAGGAAAATTAATGAATTTATTTAAATACCATCTGATCAAAAGATATAAATAAAATAGTGGTCGATCCCGAAGGGACAAAAACGGAAGTGCATGTCGAGGTTAATATGGAAATTCCCAAAAATCAGCAAATTTTATGTACAAATTATTTTTTTTTTAATTATTTAGGTACATAGCTGAGATAATGTACTTTTTTTTTGTATATGTACCTACACTTTGTTCCTAAAGTTTGTAGTTATTTCGTAATAATTCACAGATTAATTCTGAAAGTTCCGTATGAAAATTTGCATTACGTTTTTGCTAAATTTAATGTTATATCTGACAATATGAATAATCACACCGTTCTACGAGGATTTTCTACCGAACTGAAGCCTATCATTTCTGAAAGATTTTGGTCTCCTGATTTTTGTTGCGTACTCAGAATTTGCCCACCACGTCGAGATTTTCGAGTCAAAGTTGCAAAAAGCCCATTTTTGATACTTTATATCGCAATTTATCGCTCGATTTCGACATGTTGCAGATGCAAACTTTATTACAAAATAAAATAAGAGCCCCTTGCCCTACGGATAATTGGCAAAAAAAATCTGTGTCCAGATATTAATCTTTTCAAAAATTAAAAAGAAATTTGTGTCACCTAAAACCTAAAAAGTGTTTCGAGAGAGTAATTTATCACAATTCTCTAAGCTCTCTTAATTATTTTTTAAAGTTAAGTTCGCAATGTTTTTGCTGTCAAAATTTCGAAAAAATGTTTTAAACTTTATTTTACTGAAATTTTTCGAAATATTTTATAAAATTTTTTTATGAAATATTTGATTAAAATGGAGGGAAATGTACGCAGAGACATACAATTTCATACTGATATAATGTAATGGTGCTAGGTGCAAAATCGGATAAAATTCTTTGCATCTGATGCCCACATTATGGGAAAATATGATGGGAAAAATTGTACTGCGTAATTTCCTGATGTATATTTGAGTCGGCAGGCTTTAATTACACGTCAAATCGGTCACTTTTGAGATTTACTATTTTTGATTTCGTTGAAACCATGCAGTCTTGTTCTATGTCAATAAAAATTTCAATAAAAAAATATTTTTTTTTGGTAGTTAATAAATAAAATTTAAAAATTTTGTTGAAATTCAACATTTTGCATTCAATTAAATGACTGTAGCGCGTGAACCATAAGTTCAATATTGATCTCATTTGAAAGATAATGAATTGCTCTTTCTAATGGTTTATTCCTTTTTAAGACATCTAATACAAACATAATAAGAAATTATCGTCCGAAAGTTTTAAAACAGATTTTGGTGATCAGCACATAATTTTATTTTATTCTACAACATGACAAAACTACATCAATAATGCACCAACACTAAAAAAAATTAGAGTGGAATTAGAAAGAGCAATGTATTCTCTTTGAAATGAAACCAAATTTAATATTGAACTTATGGTTCAAGTTCTACAATAGTTTAACTAAAGGCAAAATGTTGATTATGGACGTAATTTTTGAATTTATTAAGAGGTGAAACTGCCAGAAATAACGAGTTGGGAAAGTTAGGACACATGGGTAAGTTCGGTCACATGGGGTGGACTTTTATAGTCGGTCGGGCCTGACTATGGAATACCCTTCACCTTTGGTGGGAATATTAGTTTATTTAATTGTATACCTTAATTTTAAAGTTTTTAATTATCCTGAACCTCCCCACCCTCGGAATATTATTCACATATCAGAAATTTACGTCTTATATCCCCATAATTTAAAATTTTTTTGTTTGAAATATAATAATATGTTTTAAATTTTATAACTATATCTTGAATACTTTTCGAGTTCTAGTTTCTAATGAGTAATACAGAGTGTTTGGTTCATCGATGACAATAATTCAGGACACTGTATACTTATTTCTGCAGCATAACATACCAGTATAAAATCACTGTAATTGGCTAGAAAATATTGGGTATGAGGTCTATCATTATAAATTAGAAAAAAATGGGGTGATCGAAAACGAAATTTAAGGAAATTCAATGACAAAGTAAAAATTTTAATGTTTGTAAATTTCAACTTTACGTACGTTTCAAAAAAAGGAAGAAATCATGGGGTTCGAAGGTGTGATATACCACTGGAAAGGTAATTTAATTTTTTAAAACACGAGTTAAAAATTGTTATTCATTTATCACCATATTATACTTTATAACCAATTTTCTTGACTAGGATAATTTGATTTAACATTAATATTATTTTTTTGAGTCATAGAATGATCTTCTGAATTATTGACATCGATGAACCAAAAACGCTGTATAAAAGTGACTTGTATGGGAGGTGGGCGTGTCCGTTGACCGATTTGGCTCATTTTCAAACACAGTTCCTACTGTTGGCTAAAATATATTAAGAAGAAATTTCAACGCATTCTGATCAGTATTTCTCAAGTTTTCTGTATTCGAACAGCAAAACGGACAGACGGACATGGCTTAACGGATTTGGGTAGTGTGCTGATCAAGAATATATATACTTTTCCATAACGGACACGCCTCCTAAGGGACGTTACAATATATATATTAATATATCCTGCACCTCATAGGTGCAGGGTATAAAAATACGTATCAAATATTTTTTGGCATAAAACATGTCCGTAAATTTTCAAAAAGATCGGAGCTCATAGTCATTTTATGTTGAAAAGCGCCCGGTTTGACGTGGAATAGACGATATATGAGTATTTTTTATACGTTGCCGTTAACGGAATACAATTTTCTTTTCAGATTTTTAGATTCACATATTTAAGATTTCAAATGTACCGTTATTTCAAAGATTGCAGCATTTTAAATTTTTCAGTCGTGGTTGACGTTTTTCTGGAAATGCCCATATGCAATTAGTTTTGATACGTTTTGATAATTTTGATACGTGCCACACTCGATCAAATACCTTGGAAATATCCAGAGCAACAACCATACTATCCCCAAACAGGTGAATACAAAGTGACCCGTGGATCGTGGCTACGGAAACAATATTTTCGGTCACTGAGCAATTTGTTGTTGGACATGCCAGCGTTGACGAACAGTTCTTCAACACATGGGCAGATATGCCATCTTGCCCAGATTCTGGCAAGAGATTAGCTTTATCAACCGGGTCGGTGAAGGTCCGGCTATTCATATTAAGAGTTGGAGTAGACACTTATTTAAATTGGGTCATATTATACGTATTTGAAAGGTGACATAGTCCATAAATCATTTTCCAAACAGTTTTTAATAACGGTTCCGGTTCTTTGAGGTCCCTGACAGTATTAAAATATCGGTTTTGATTAAAAGGTACTAATCGAAAAAATTAATAAAAATATGAGTTATAATTCCCGTTCCACATATTTTTGAATAACGGTTCGATTCCGGTTCTTTGCAGTCTCTGATTGAAATCGCTATAACGGAGTGACAATAAAAATTTGGAGACAACTATCTACTCGATCATGGTATCGATGATGAACTTTACCAGCATACAGAGGTTCTCAAAATTGGGCAGGGATTTTATGCGCTTCTTCTCATTCTCGGAAAAATGCAAAGCCCTGCTGTGAGTCCACTTGTGAGAATTTTTTCCCACACGTTGGAAATTTCCCTTGTGTGAGAAATAATTTCCCACAAGCACAAAAAAAAATGCCACAAGTTCTATTTTCCCATAAGTTCTATTTTTCCTCCAAAACTGGTAACTAAGGGCTACAGGTTCTTGCTGAACTTGTCGTAGAATTTTTTGTAATTCAAAGTTTTAATTGTAAATTATCGGTTTCGATGTTAAAAATTAAACAGTTATCAGTTTATCTTTGTTAATTAATATTTTCAATAATGTGTATATAAAATAGGTTCAAAATAATGCTTGCTATTGCACTGTTGGAATTTAATAAAAGTGCACATTTTAATGCTTTGAATATAGCTTCTTCTTAATGCAGTTATTTGTTTCACAGTTTAATACGATTTAATAAAATTGCACTCACCTCATGTGACTTTACTTCGGCCGCACGACGTCGTCGCATCTCTTTGTCTCGCAGTATTTTTTCGCGTAGTGTCTTTTGCTTCTCAATTTCTAGGCGATAGACGCGCGTCTCTTCATCTTCCTCCACCTGTAACAATTTAAAAATGTTAAATAATCTGATATCATTTAATTAATATAATTTTGATTTTATTTCGTTTATTGGTTAATATATTTTGTAAGTATTCAAAGCAGACAACCACAAAAACTATTTTTAAAGATTTCGTTTTAACATGAGAAAAAATTGAATGAAGTCAAGTGAGGCGATTATGAAACTAATTTCAGACGATGATAATCATTGATATTATGCGCTAAATATTATTACACCTTAAAATTTATATTTTTTGCGTTCGACTAGTTAAAAACTAAGTATGTCGGATTGATTAGAATCTTAAAGTCCATATAATTATCAAACAATAGATGTTGGTTTAGACTTTGCTTATTAAGCTGCTAGTAAAATTATATGAAAAAAACATAATTTATTCAACAACTTACATCATTTCGCTCTCGTTCTCCGCCACGTCGACCACCGCCGCCGCCACCTCTCGTTGGCAGCGGTGACAAACTGCGCCTGCGTTTGCCATAATTGCCAGCAGCACCACCGCGTGGCTCATGTTCACGATCACGACTGCTGCCACGTCGAAAACGATTGCCGCCACGATTAGCAAGTCCACCGCCGCCACCAGCAGGACGATCTCTATCACGCTCACGTTCGCGACTGTTGGCGCGCAGCGGTCGTTCATTGTCACGTTCCCGTTCACGCACACGTTCACGCTCAGCAAAACGTTCTGCAGTGGTTGCAGTGACACCAATGCCACCAGCACTAGCTGCACCACCATTTCCTCCACCTCCTCCACCTGCACCTCCTGGTGCACGTTCCAAACGCTCACGTTCACGCTCGCGTTCAATACGCGTATCTCTGTCGAAATGTCTATCAGAAATAGATGGGCCACCACTTGGTCCGCCAGGGGCGCCACCACCACCACGTTTTGGCGGCGAATAGCTGCGCTCATGACTGCGTGAACGACTGCGTGTGCGACGCTGCATATGCGACAATGGCGGCGGCGAACGTTCATGCCGTCGCTTCTCAATGTGCTGTCGATTCTTGTTGATGAATTCCTCCTGCTGACGCAGCAACTCCTCATCGCTTTGCAGGTGACCAACATGGCTACTGATCGCCGACATAAACTGTGTCTCTTTAATGAACTTGTTGGTGGCCGCTTCGACGCCACCCTTGAAATTGGGATTGATTAACACTTTGCTGGGACGCGAAACAGCCGACTGCTGCTGTTGTGTGTGTGACATATTAGAGCTTGAGGGCGAGCCGCCACTATGGCCCCCAGGCGAATTGCCGGGAGTCATTTGCATAGGCGACGCATGACGCATATTGCCATATTGCGGATGCAAGCCATGCTGCAGCTGCTGTTGTGGATGCTGTTGCTGCTGTTGTTGTTGTGGTGGCAACGGTTGACGTAGACCAGGACGAAGCCCGGGACGCATGCCGTGCGGTGGCGGCGGCAAACCTTGTGCGCCGCCACCCAACTCTGGGCGATACATGGCGCGCGGCGGAGGGCCATAGTTTTGATTGTAGGGCGTTGGACCAGCGCCACCGCCGCTTGGCACATAATCGTGCGGCACCGCCGTATACATGCTGGCGGCATTGGGATGACGAAAGCCACCAGGGCCGTTTGCGCGATATGCAGCACCCGGAAAATTGTGACGGGGTTTCATTTGCTGCTGCTGTTGCGACGGATGATGCGGATCTTGCAGATGATGATGTTGCTGCTGTTGATGATGATGAGGAGGAGCATGTGAAGGATGTGGAGAATGTGAAGGATGGTTGTGTGTATTGTGATTGTGTTGTTGTGCAGCAGCAGCAGCTGCTCCTGTGTGTTGTGTGTGCGTTGCATAGGGATGTGACATTTGTTGATGTTGTTGTTGGAGCGGGAATTGACCTGGAATGAGTGAGGAATTTATTGTTGTAGGAATTAATGTTGTTGTTGTTGTGGTTGTCAAGTGTTCATGCGACAGCAGTGGCGCGCGTTGTTGCGGCGTCTGTGCCAAATGCGGAAAATGTGTTAAGAGCGGAAAATTACCATGTGGCGGATAGCGCAGCAGTGGGCGTTGATTGGGAGGATACGGACCGCCACGCATTAAATGCGGCGCATTGGCGCGTAGCAGTGGTGGGCCACCGCGCTTGCCGTGCATGTAACGTGGATGATGTTTGTCTGCAAAGTGGAAAAGGAAAAAATTAATAAACATTAAAATTTAAATATAATTAAAATAAATTAAATTCAAAATTACAATTAAAAAATAAATAAGTTAATAAGACCAAGGAGTAAAACATAAAAAGTAAAAGAAAAACATACAAAATATGCAAATAAAAACAAAAAGCCAAACTTAAAATTTTGAAATAAAAAAAATACACAATAAAAAAAAATAAATAAATAAAAAGAAACAGTAAAAATAGATTAATTTAAATAAAAAAAAGTTTCTTATTTAATATTCCATTTTATTTATTTTATTCAATTAGTATATTCAATTGTATTCAATTATATACAATGCTGTTAAATGTTATTGTTTAATTATAGTTTTTTGTAGTTAATTATATTTAATTATAGTCAATTCAATGTCAATTAAATCTATTAAATTATATTCATTTTTATACATTTATATTTAAATTTATTTAATTCTATTAAAATATATACAATTTTATTTAAATCTATGCAATCTTCTTCAAGTATATTCAATTCTATTCCATGTTGTACAAATATAATCAATTCTATTTAAAAATTATATTAAATTGTACTAACGTCTATTAAATTTAATACAATTCTATTGAGTTCTATTCAATTTTTTCAATTCTATTCAATTCTTTCAATTCTATTCAATTCTATTTAATTCTATTCATTTCTATTGAATTCTATTCAATTCTCTTCAATTCTATTCAATTCTTTTCAATTCGATTCAAATTTATTCAATTCGATTCAAATTTATTCAATTCTATTCAATTCTATTCAATTCTATTCAATTCTATTCAATTCTATTCAATTCTATTCAATTATATTCAATTCTATTCAATTCTATTCAATTCTATTCAATTCTATTCAATTCTATTCAATTCTATTCAATTCTATTCAATTCTATTCAATTATATTCAATTATATTCAATTATATTCAATTCTATTCAATTATATTCAATTATATTCAATTCTATTCAATTCTATTCAATTCTATTCAATTCTATTCAATTCTTCAAATTTTGAAAAATATAAAAATTAAAAAAAGAATAACTCATTTCTTTAATACTTAATACAGCTTGGAAAACAGCCAAAATTATTCCAATTAAGAAAACGAGTTGGGAAAGTTAGGTCACATGGGTAAGTTCGGTCACATGGGGCGGATTTTTATAGTCGGTCGGGCCCGACTATGGAATACCCTACACTTTTGGTGGGAATATTTACCCTCAGAATATTATTCATATATCAGAAATTTACGTCTTATATCCCCATAAATTAAAAAATTTATATAAAGTATAAAAAATTTTAAAATATAATTGGGCGGACCACGCCTATATTTAAAATTTTGAAAGGCTAATATTTCATAGATTTGATTTTAATAATTTACGGATCGAATTTCCACTATGAAAACCCGGGAAATAATTTAAAAAAAAAAGTGGGCGGATCACGCCCATTTTTGGACCACATATTTTTAGGTGAATTCTAACAATATGTTTTAAATTTTATAACTATACCTTTAATACTTTTCGAGTTATTAGTTCCGAAAGAGTTATATAAAAGTGACTTGTATGGGAGGTGGGCGTGTCCGTTGACTGATTTGGCTCATTTTCAAACTCAGTTCCTACTTTTGGCTAAAATATATTGAGACGAAATTTCATCGCATTCTGATCAGTATTTCTCAAGTTATTCTGTATTCGGACAGCAAGACAGCAAGACAGCAAGACGGACAGACAGACAGACAGACGGACATGTCTAAACGGACTCGGGTAGTGATGCTGATCAAGAATATATATACTTTTCCATACCGGACACGCCTCCTAAGGGGCGTTACAATATATGCACAAAGTTAATATACCCTGTACCTCATAGGTGTAGGGTATAAATAGTAATTCAATTGCACCAGATAATTTTCGTCCGATAAGTATTCTACCAAGTCTATCAAAGGCATTTGAGAAAGTAATAAAAAAAAACAAATTATTGGACATATGGAAGCTAATAACTAGGGAGCGGATTTATATGCAAATGCATATTTTAACGAAGCCTCAAATTTAAGTCGGAAAAAAGAGAATTCATTATTTTTAAAAACTTATTTAAATTATGGTCAATCTGTTTTGCATATTTTGAATATTTTTTGCATATTTTGCATACTTTACATATATTTTGCATATAGTTTGCATGTTTTACATATTTATTGCATATTTGTGGCATAATTTTTGCATAAATCATTCAAATTTTTCGTATAGACGCACGTTTAATGTAGATTACTAGAGTAATTTAAAGGAAATCATTCAAATTTTTCGTATAGACGCACGTTTAATGTAGATTACTAGAGTAATTTAAAGGAAAAAAACACTATACCGACATTTCTTGACTTTCTGTTTTTGTAGTTCTAATGTGTTTTGCCGCATCTTTAAAAAGATTACAGACCAAGTCCTTCGATAAATTTTAGTTCCAGTTACTAAATTTAATATTGATATGATTTCATTGATAAAAACATATCAAAAAATGTATTTAATATACATTTTTAGTAGACGATATAACAAACAAAATTAAAAATATTTAAGCGACTCAAAGCCTCTAGATGCCTCCATTTATTCTATTCTGAAAGTGGCTTCGATTCTCATAATTCGGATTTGACTGCAAATTCTCCATATCGTTTTTCATATATAATCATTTTTTGGAGTTGACATTTTCAATCAAATTCTATGAAAATTATTTGATACAAGTCTAGCGTACATATATTGATTCTTTTTTTATAGAATTTCGATATGGAATGAATACATATTTATAACTGGCAAATATTGGAATGAAATCTGATAATATCAGTGTAGGAACTGCAAATATATATCGCATAAATTCTTCGGCATTTCGTAATATTTTCGTTCTGATATCAAAACGAATGCCATCCATCATTTCATGCCTATAATGTCTTGTGTGATTTTGACCGATCGTTTTTTGCACATAAATTCATATTAAGTGAAAGAAGACAATGGTTTACAGTCGAAAATTTTGAAAATACATTGATAAAAATAAATAATTTTTATTTTATTAGGATAATTCATAATATGTGTGAGAGAAAAACGTGTTTATTTTTAAATTATTAGGATCAAATATATATTTTCCATATTTTTCTCTTATTTTAATATAAAAAAAACTGCATATTTTTGCATATTTTGCATATAATACGCATATAATTTGCATATATTTTGCGTATTTTCGTTGGAATCCTCTTCCCCGTAAAGGCAACATGTTTTCAAAGTCGCTAACAACTTTCAAAAAGTATCTCACAGAATATATGATAAATAATAGCCCTAGAAATCACTAACAGTACTGAAAAAATGATTTGAGTACAATTCATTAATTACTGCCTTTTTTATTACTGTTGTTGTTGTTGTTTGCTTTATTTTTTTTTTACAAGGAGAACTCTTTTTATATCTTAATTTTTAGGGAATGCAAATATATAAGTATTAGTTAATTAGTATTTAGTTTATACTTGCACAATGTTATTGCTAAATATTGTATATGGCCTTTTAAAGGCTCGATATGATATTGTTTAATAAATAAATAAATAAATAAATAAATAAATAAAATAAAAAATAAATCTATATTAAAAATGTATTAAAAAAATAATAATAAAATACACCAACCTGGCGACACAGCTCCGACCATGTGTGCGTGCTCGCGCTCACTGGTCGTCTTGATGTTGGTGCGCTCCTCGCGCTCATCGTCGGGATCTTCGCGCGGATCCGAAAACTCGCCACTCTGCGCCGTGCCCAACGTTGAGCTCTCCTGCGAGCTTTGAATTTGAGACGACGAACAGTCGGTGAGCAGACTGGTGGAACAGCTAATGACCGAGCTGTGATCGAGCTCAGCATCGCGACTGCAGCTGGAGCTGACCTCTTCGCCATACGTAGGTTGAAAGTGCGATGAGGGCGCATATTGATGCAGCGGCTGCGCATGATAAGCAGGTGGTTGTTGATGATGATGCTGCTGCTGTGTTTGATGCTGCTCATGTTGTTGGTGCTGTTGCTGATGGTGTTGCGGCGGCAACTGTTGTTGATGCTGCTGCTGCTGATGCAGTTGTTGTTGATGCTGCTGCTGTGGTTGCTTAAACTGCTGCGCGACTATGGGCGACGGCACATATTGTGGTACTTGTGCAGCTGCCTGCGCGCTTGTTGAAACATTTGCATCGCCTATTAGTTGAGCAGGTGATGTAGCTGCTGCTGCCAGTGCACTCGAAGAAACTTCAGTGGCCTGGGACGCAGTTGTGTTGCTGAAGTCGACGCCAACAGGCGCCTGACTGCCACCATTTGTTTGTTGCTGTGATTGCTGTTGTTGTTGCTGTTGGTTGTTGTTGTCGTGTTGCATCTGCTGTTGCACCCACTGTTCGGCCTCAGCCTTCATTTGTTGCTTTACCGCATTGGTAACATCTTTTTCTAATTCTAACGCAAATCGTTTGGCAAATTTAGTACAATTTTTTTTTTACAATTAATCAATAAATTACACATACCGTCATCTGAGAGCAGCAGCTCGTCTTCGTCGGCGCCATAAAGTGCCTGATCATCAATATCATCGCCTAGTTCATAATTCAGTAAATCGTCGCTATAATTAGAGCAACAATAAAAATATATTTTAAAAAATTTGCATAAAAAATCAGATTCGCTTATTTTTCATTAATTTCAGTTTTTTCTCTGTAATTTTATTGACATATTTCGCAATTGTTTTTTTTTTTTCTTTTCTTTTCACTTTTCACACGCTAAATGAAAAAATGTAGCTAGTTTTTGAAAACGTAAATTTGCACTTTTACTTTTTTAAATTACACATAAAATGTATATATTATAAAAATTTAACATTTATATTTGTGTTTTTTTGTAAAATATATTCGTTTGCTTTGGTATTATTATGTTATTTTCAATTTTTAATTAGCACACGCAAACTTACTTCAAGTCAGACATTTTGATAATCACACAAAAAAAAATAATTCATTTTTTGACATCTTTTCTGCTTGCTGCTGCATTTTTTCGCCGCAAAATTTTCGAAGTTCGAAATATACGCTGGGTGCACTGTGTTATCGGTAGAAAGTTGCCACCACTTGACAGTTTTGGTTTGTTGTATTTGTAAAACTGTGTTATCGGTGTAAATCACATGCACATAGATGCCACCTTCCATAAAAAGGTTACAAATACAAAAAGGTTACATACACTCTAAAAAAAATTACTATTAAATGTAGGAAACCGGTTTCGTCATATTAATGTAGTAAATTCCAACGAATGTGTAAATATAAAATGTACACACAAAAGTATGTAAAACTAGTACACATCTGTAGTGTCAAAATACTATTTTATGAGTGTAAAAAATACACACAAAACATAATGCGTGTTAAATAAAAGCACAATAGAACGCGTAGTTTTTTATGGTAAATATTATTAGAAAACTTTATATCATCTCAACGGGGCGGATACAGCAAATGTTAAAAAAATTCTGTACACAAAATAAAAAAGTTCACAACTGTTTAACAAATGTCCGCAAACATGAATGTACATCTTGGGAGATGTCATTTCAATTGCACAGAAATTAAATTCACATTCACCAATAATCCGCCCCTTGCATATTTATTTTATTTAAAATATACAAGTTTTCTTTTCTGTAGAGTCCTCTAAAATGGCGCAGACAAGAGCGTTCGCGTCAGCTAATGATCTTGTTACACATATATGTGTGTGTAGACGGCATTCAATGTGTTTATATACAAAACATTGCAGAATCTGAAAATTTACCATTTTAAAAGTGCGATTCAGCTCAAAACAGTTGATTTGTGTAAAATAACATATTTTTCAGGAAAAACACGTCTGATGTTTATTTTTACGAACGAATTAGTGTTTTTATTTAAAAAATGAGTAAATTAACTGTAATAAATGTAGCAAATTCACTACTTCTAAATCAGATTTCTTAGAGTGTACAGAATATGCCATAAATGTTTTTTGTTTCAAATGGGTTCGGCGAAGAGTAAATTGCTGTAAATTGCTGCTGCATATATCAATGTCGTTAAATTAATTAAGGGTGTGTGTTAATTCAACTAAATTTCTTACTTTTAATAAATTTTTGTAAGTGACCGAAAATGAAGCATGCCAATAAACAAAAAATCTGAGGGTTAATCACTTATGACGATAATCGTCTAACAATATCGTTTAGACGATAGTCTTACTTAAGCAAAAATGATAGCGTTTTATGTCTATCGTTTCTACGTTGATCGTTTTTAAGTTGCGTGATGAGAGCCCTGGATATTAAGTGATTATCGAATGTATATTGAACATGGTTTTCAAAGCTTTCACTACAGGAAAGGGTTCATATTTTTGTACTTGTATGCTTGAAAACACATGCGTTTTCCAGAAAAACTGGTAGCTTTTTATCCAATTGAATGTAGCCTTTACCTAAACTTGAATCGATATAATAATGTCAACATTAAAGATAGTATCGGTTTAATTATTAATATTATTATTTCCAATGTTATTAATAAGCCTACAGGGTCACAATAATATTACAAGGCCAACATAGATTACGAGCTAATCTCTTAAAAATTCAAATTGTATCTAACAATTTTAATTTTCTTTAAAAAAGCAAATTTTCTATAAAAATTCTCAAAAAATTCAACTTTTCTCTAAAGATTCATTTTTAAATTTATTCTAAAGCAAATTTTCTTTTAAATTTCAGCATGTACGGAACCCCTTTGATTAAGAAAAATATGTGAATTGATGTACGATGCATTGTTATGTGCAAGCATTTTAGTGACATACATCCAAATTGATAAGCAACGTTTTTAAAAAGTTAATTTTAATAAGTGTTTGATTTTCAAATGATATTTAATGTTTGTTTACATTTTTTTATTCTGGTTATTATGAAACTGTTACTTTATTCATAGTATTCTAGATATTCCGGATAAAATATCAAACTATTCTGTTCATTCTATTCTTATTCCAGAATGAATAAAGAAATACACCCTCTATAAATTTAAATTCGACTATATATCAGTTATTAGTTAATTTTTTCTGCAAAAGAAAACACTTTAAAATTTTGTATTTCTCCCGGATATTTTGTTTCGCAGTGTACTTAATTTATGCGTACTGTACTTTGCAGACTGTCAAAAATTTCCAGCCATAAAAAAACATGCTGCATTTGTTTTGAATTTGAAGAGTTTTAAGCACATTTCACTAAAATTTTCAATAAAATAACATTTTAACACTAAAAATGGGTGGTCATCACAAAAAGAATCTGCGCGCCGAAAAGGCTAAAGTTAAACTAAAGGGCGTCAAACTGCCCAAGGGTTTGAATGTGACAAAAACTGATTTCAAGGTGCGCAAAATAACGATACGCGAACAACTTAAGGAATCCCAATATGCGGATGGCCAAAAGTTGGTCAATCTCAAAGAGACACTCTCACGTCTCAAGCATCACAGTTCATCGTATCGGCTGGAGGCTCTGCGCAATCTCAAGGAAAGCATTGCAGCCGGTGATGAGAAAATCCTCGCACATCTGAATGAGCTGACGCAGGGCATAGCAGCGATTTGCCTCGACATTGACAAGGAGACACGTCGTGAATGCAATAAGGTCTTAAGCTGTTTTCTGGGTGCACTCACTGAAGACTCGGTGGCACCATTTTTTCATGTCATCTCATCATATTTGCGCTGCGCCATGACGCACATACAGCCAGCGATACAGGAAGATTCGTTGCTAATGCTCGACGTGTTGCTGCAACATGTACCACATCTGGTGGCCGCCAGCAGTGGCAAAATATTTCAAAACTTTCTTGAAATGATTTCGAAAGTACGCGCTGAGGGCGACAAAGCTGGACGCATGCTGACGGTGCAAATGGGTAACAAACAGACAACGATTAAATGGCGTTCGAAAATATTGCAGCGTCTGCAACAAATGCTGCAGATATTGGCGCATCATAATGCACGTCGCTTGGCGGGTGGTGGTGGCGGCGTTCAGCCTAATGCAGCGCAGCTGACGCATAGCTACAACAACAAACAGTCGCAACATTTCGCTTTAAAGCGCAGCTATGGCGCACGCAGTTGCGATCTGGCTGCCATTTTTTGTAAATCGATTGGCGATGCCTCGCACTCGGCTGCTTTGGGTGGTGGTGTTGGCTCTAGTGCTGATGAGCGTCAGTTGCTGCAGCGTTACATAGAACACTTGATGCCTTTGTTGATTGAGTCGTGGCTGGAGGTGCGTCCGCAGCAGAGCGCCACAGCAGCAGCCGCATCACATGCGATCCTTTGTCATGATGCAGCGCTTACGCTGCAGCTTGTGCTGGAGATTATTGCGCAGCTGTGGGCGCTGGTGCAACTGCACGAACGCGAGGTGAACAGCACGGAGTTGAGCGAGTGGTTCCGCGCAGAATATGCCGAGTCTTTCGCGTCCAATTTTATGCAGCGCAGTTTTCCCTATCAGCAGACGCAGCAGAGTGGTGAGTGGGAACACAAAAAGTGTTTTTTCTTGAAATTTGTTATACAAATTTTTGATACAAAAATTATATTTGAATCTTAAAAATTAAAAAAATCAAAAAAATTACTCTAAAAATTCAACTTTTTTATAACTTTTCTCTAAAAAATCAAAATTTCTCTAAAAATTCAAATTCTCTCTAAAAATTCAAATTTTCTCTAAAAATGGAAATTATCTCTAAATATTATTCAAATATTGTTGAAATTTTCTCTTAAAAGTCATATTGTCTTTAAAAATTCAAATTTTCTCTAAAAATTCAAATTTGCACTAAAATTCTAATATTCTCTAAAAATTAAAATATTCTCAAAAAATTAAAATTTTCTCTAAAAATTAAAAAATTCTCTAAAATGTAAACTCAAAATTTCTCTTCAATTTTAGCCAAAGACTTGCAGTCGAAACAAAAGGGCAAAAAAGCCACACTATCGCCTGCTGGCGGTCAATATTGTCTACAGCAAAATGTCAACTTGTGTCATCTGATGTCCGTCTTCTTTGCGCAAAACATCATCGCACAGCCCACCCACTTTACACCGCTGCTGCACTACATGACAACGTTACTCGATAGATTGGCCGCCTACCAGCAGGAGAGTTTGACGCATTTGGAGCAATCATTACGCGCTTTGCTATACACAAACGGCCAACAGCTATTGCTACTGGATGCTGCGCAAGCGCGTCTCCTACTGCAACGCACCATTAAAGCGCTGCTTGATGCGCAACTACCCGCCAAGGAAGGCGTTGCTGCAAAGGTGCTCGTGCTACTATGCGATATTGTGCAACAACCAGCGCTTTATGAGGCGTATGGCGCCGCGCAGTTTCAACCGTTACTCGTTTATATGCCGCAGCTATTGCTGCGTCCCTCCATTGCAGAGCAGGCTTTAGTCTCGATGTCGCAGCTGTGCAAGCAACGCAATGTGGTTTTTGGCGAGGCGCTGCAGCAGCTCGTGCTGCCCATCATCGAGAATATACAAAAGATACAGGTGCAGGGCGCCTGCAATGCATTCGAGGGGAAGAAATACATTATGAATTTGTTCTACGGTCGCGATTTGACGCAACAAAGCGAACTGCAGCAGAGTGTGCAGACGCATGTGACGGACAAACGCATCAGCAACTATTTTCAGTTTATACTTGGCAAATGTTAAAACAAACTAATTTAAATAAAACGTTTTTGAATGTGGAAATAAATCTTATGCACTAAGCTTGTTTTTATTAATTGAATAGAAATTTATTTAAATTAAAAAAAAAAACATTTAAAACTACGCCTTTTTCTTGAGCGCCTTCGGTTTAAAGCGGTCCAGCACGTTTGGCTTGCTGTTCGCCTCCAAGGGTATAAAATCGTCACCCTGCACGCGGTGCTGCTTGATGACCTGTTTCTTTGCCTCTTTGACGTCCTCGATGAATTCCTGTTATGAAATATTTATTAATATAAAATGTAGAAAATACAAAAATCAAAACAGACCTTGCGCTTCAGTCCCTTGACGATCTGCTTATTGCGCGCCGCCTTCACGGTGCCACCGCGTCCCTTCATCTTGCGACGCGACTTAAAGTCCACCTTCGGCGGCTTGACAAAGAACAGCGCACGCTTTGCATCCAGTTTCTCCTGCAACGTTGGCACATCGACGCCGGCGATATCATTCGGATCCAGCGTTATAAGCTCGGCTGGTATTTTCTCCAGCAAAGCGTGTACCTCATGCTCACGACGCTGTTGCTTGGTCTGGAACGGATTGTCCTCGAGCCCATCGTAGTTAGGTTCACCAGCACCTGGCACCAGCAACGACTCAAAGCCCTCGGCGGTGGAAATGCCCAAAACATCCTCGTACGGACAGAAACGCATGCCATGCACGTGTGCATCGCAACGTTGCCGCAAGTAGGGCGATTTTGCCGCAGCGCCCGACAATACATTGCTGTACATTTCACAATTGTTGCCCTGCGCAAGTGCCAAAACGCCACGCTGTGATACCTCGAGCTGATGCGCGGGAACGTGCAATTTATAGGTGACAACGGGGCCGGTGAGCGCGCGTATATCCCATAATTTAACGCTGCGATCGAGTCCGGCTGTTACTAAATGCTGCCCCTTTGGGTCGATTGTCATCGCAGAGATGGGTGTCGAGTGGCAAAGCATTTTGGCAAGTGGTTCACGTACTTTGGGTGACCACATTGTGACAATGCCACGTCCATCGCCAATGCAGAGCACACCATTTGACGGATTTTGACGCATGTGACGTATTTCATTCAATTTAGTATTGTAGTTGCCCACGAGCTCACCCACTGAAACGTCCAACCAACTAATGTAGCCATCACGATTACCACTTGCAAGCAGAAAATGATATGGTAGAAATTCAAGACGATTTACGCGATACATGCGCTTAATGCAATGCAGTTCAATGCCTTGATTGTCGTAAATAAAGACCGAATCTTTTTGGGCGCACGCAAACATTGTGGGTACATGCAGCCAGGAAACATCGGCCACCTCCTCCATGACATTCATCTCGCAGTGTAGTTTCTTGGTGACCCAATCGATGGCTGCTACGTGGCCGCGTCTGCCGCCGAGCAGCAGATGGCGTCCGTTTTTGGTGTAGCGCATGCGGTACGGGCCAAAGTCAAGTTTCAATTTGAAGTGTTTCGAGGCAGCTTGGATGTCAACCTACAAGGTGGTATTTTATGTGAATAATTAATAAAAAAATCATTATTTATGTAAAAATGCATTCTTTTTTGTATTTTATTTGTCGATAATGCAGTGTTTACTTCTTTCAATATTAATAAATTAAAATTATCTGTAAAAATTCAAATATTCTCTAGAATTCTTTTCTTAAATTTTCTCTAAAAATTCAAATTATATTTAAAAATTTAAATTTTCTTTATAAATTTAAGTTATATAATTTAAAAATGCAAGTAATCTCTAAAAATTAAAATATTCTTTAAAAATTTTAAATTTTCCTAAAAATGCAGTGTCTCTAAAAATGTAAATTTTTCATTATAAATGTAAAAGTCCTCTAAAAAAAATTAAATTTTCTCTAAAAATGCAAATTATCTATAAAAAAATATTTTTATTTTTTTTTTTTTAAAACGTTTTAAATAATCACTAAAAATTTTAATTTTCTCTTAAAATGAAAATTGTTTCTAAGAATTCAAATTTTCTCTAAAAAATGTAAGTTTTTTCAAAAAAATCTATTTTTTTATAAAAATTTAACTTTACTTTATAATTTTATAGAGAACAAAATTCAAATTATCTCTAAAAATTTAAATTATCTCTAAAAATTTAAATTTTATCTAAAAATTCATATCATTATCATTATCAATAATAAATATTCAAAATATAAAATAATTGTGTCCAGGTTATATTCGCATTTTATTACTTTTGTTCGAAATAAAAACCTAACTATTAACTAGACATAGGATGTACAACACAATTTCATGAAAAACGTATATTTAAATTATTAATAATTATTTTGAAAAAAGATAAAAAAATGACTAAAATTTTGTTCTGATCGTATTTCATTACATTACATTAAACTCTTTATAACCGATATAAACCCAAAAACCGATTAAAATGATTTTTGTTTTACGCTTTTGGTTTTAAAAATTAAAAAGTTCCATGTTTCGGCTTTTGCTTCAATTCCTGTTTAAACCATTCCAGTTTAAAAATATTATTATTTAATAAAATGATTTTTCCTACTATTAAAAACCTGTTACTTAGTGTAATGACCCTAACACTACTTCCCACTTACATTCTCCACAATTTCCGATTGCCTGTAGCTTGCCGTAATCTCGCCCTCATCCGGCTCAATGCAGCCTTGCTCCTCCGTCAGCAACAACTCTGTGCGCACCGCCTGCTCGGTCGCATATTGCAAGTAGACTTCTTTGCGTTTTTGTTTCTCCTTAAAGAATTTTGTCTTCACACCAGCACCTTCGACCTTCTCACCGCGCGAGTATTTATCCAACAACTCTTTTGGGAATTGTCGCAACTTCCGTTCTTTTGCTCCCAATTTATTCTTCAGCCGCAGCTTTAAGTGTATTGGCAACTGTTTGGTGGCATCGACCGCAATTATTTCACCATCGAAGTTGCGTTGATTTTTTGGTTTTAATTTGATTTTTTTCACTTCACTCTCCTCGACAGGCTCCTGAAAATAACGCGTTGGTGCTTTTTTGTTTTTCTTTGCAAATGTTTTGTCCTTTGCAGGTTTATTGTCTGCAACTTGCGACATTTTGTATCAAGTATTATTCAGCACACTTTAAATCAAAAATAATAAAATTATACGGCTTAGAAAACAATTTACGTTGCAGAGCGAAAACAAAATGTTACCATGTGCGCGCCTGACAGTTCTATCTACTTTGCTGACTTTAGCTGTCAGTTTTCGATCAGCTGTTGCATGGAATAGGGTAAATGCTGAGGTTGCAGTCCCAATATGAAGATATATTTACTACATTTCTTTTAATTTTTTGATTCAGAAAATTATTTTTTATTTGTATATAAAATTTTTGATCAAAATCCTAACAGTCGGTAAAAACATGTTTGAAGTATTTAAAGGGTTCTTCATCAAGATAGTTTGGCAAGAATTTCAAGAACAAAAGTTTATTTTATGCTGTTGTTCCAACTTGCTAGATACTTTTTAAGCATGAAATAAATCCGGTGTCATAACATCATTAATCAATATTGTGCCAATATAAAAACAGGATAATGATTGAAATTATTATTTCATTGTACTAATTCAAAAATTTATTTGAAATTATTGTGTGTGACCGTGCGATTATGATATTCGTAATATTAAGTGAATTTATCCAATATATTTTTGATATGAAAATCAATACGGTTGATTGTCATACCGCATTTGGGTGTGTTCACATATGAGATCCCGCAACCATTTACCACTTTTGTTTGAGGTACCTTAACGTCCTAAATAAATTGGGCTTGAGCTAACATATGATAATGTCAAAATAAAATAAAATGACAATTTTCGTACAGAACTAGCCAATCGTAAAGCTCAAAACATAAGATTTTTTTTTAATTCAACTAGTAAATGTTAATGTCTAAAAAATAACAATCTAGAAAGCCGATAGTCCAGACAAGCTAGAGCTTAAGTTACTTATAATTTTAATTGTAATTAATAATAAATATAAAAATAATTATCAATATATACCCAACCAGACAAACGATGCCCAAAACCTAACTTTATGCTAACTTTAAAAAGTTAACGATATCCGAATGTTGTCGTAAAAGTGATCCAAAAGGTATCTGAAAGACTTACGAATGTCCGCCTCTTTGTTGACTTTTAGCTCTCGAAAAGATAACTGAAAAGTTATGTTTAAGTCAACTATTAAAAGGCAAAAGGCGTCCTCTAGACAGCCGATAAGATAGCAAAGTATGACAACAAATTATTATCAATGTATTAGGTTGTCATTCGAGTCTTTACTTTTCCAAAAATTTATGGAAATAATCAAATGACAAACTAATACATATCAAATAAATATAAAAATAGACAATAATAATGAAAAACCAAAAGCTATGTTTTAAATTTAAATTTAAATGCATTTTTATTTTAAATTATTTTAGCTGCACCGTTTGTCACTGCCACAGTCACGTCCTGAGACACCTCACACGGTAGAATGACGCCTGCAGCAAATAACTGCCCACGAACATTTTCAATTTCATAAACCCGATTTTGTAGCGATTAATAAACGTAATTTACTCGTCGCGATTAATATTTTTACTATCAATCGAACATTTTTATCCACACAAAATACACGGGCACAAAAAACACTAACAGCAAACAGTATGACGTTCAGAGGTACCACTATGTGGGTAGTATCCCGATTTGTTTATTTTAAAAAGTTACCTTTCTGATACATCTGTTCGATGCTTAATAGATAACTTTTGTAAGAACCTTTAAATTCCCTGAAAAACGATAGTCGCAAAGATAACATTTCGTATTTTGTACTAGTTGGGTACATAAGTAACTGGGAATTTTTAATTTATAGTTTAGATTTTTATTTTCTTATAATGTGACGGCACTAGCAACTCTTAGATTGACGTTCGGTTGTATGATATATCTGATTTTTACTTTACGGATCTTAAACATACCGAGAAAAACAAAATTGTGATTCCATCGTTTAAAATAGTTTCTTGAGTAGATGTATGCTACTGTAAAATTGTCAAATGCCTTATACAAATTTTTTAAATGAAAAATAAAACTTCAATTTGTAAAAATAAAAACAAAAACTAATCAAATCGTTAAGTTGAGTTTATATAAAACATAAATGAAATAAATCTTTGAAAATTATTGCAGATGCAACTTTTATTGAACGCATCCACAAACCACTGAACACCACCATCACTGCATCAAGAGCGCGCATCTATAGTTGTCTCGCTTCAATCAACACGACAAATAAAAAAGTCACAATTAAGTGCAACTCTTCTAACGAAAATTGGTAAAATTTTATTTCAATAAGCGTGGCTGGGCAAAGTATCAAGAGGTAAGTGGCGTTTTCTACGCTAATTAATTAAATTAAAAGCATAAAAACGAAAGAAAAATCAAAAGAAATGTAAGTGAAAGCGTTGCAATTACTGCGATGCCAACAAAACTTGTGTGAAATGGTTAAAAATGCATTTTATAAAACTTGTGTGCAACGAAATTTTGTACATTTGCGGCGAATGATGAGAAAAATTTTAGGGAAATTTTAAGTTTGAAGCAGAAGAAGCAGCAATAAAAGCAGAAATAATGCAGGGAAATTTCCAAAAACGTAAAATATCCCAACCAAAAAGTCGTCGTGATAGTGGAAGAAGAAGAAGACGAAGTAGCAGCAGGCAGCACAAGAAGACGGCGAACTTTAATGAAATTTGTCAAAAAAATGTCGGAAATGTGAACAAGAAAAATCGACACAATCGAAAATTCGTTTAACGTATAAATTAAACACAAAAGTTGTACCAAAAAAACAAGAAAAACTTGCAGAAAAGTGTGAATAATTGTTGTTTTTGTTGTGTTTAATTGTTAATTTCTTAAAATTTACAAAAATTTTCCCCTTAATGTGCGTCGATCTATCTATATATTTAAAGTTGTATTGATTGAAATTAAAAAAAAAACTATATATTTTCTTTTCTATCTGCTTGTCTCTGGACAGTCAACATGATGATGGACTATTGTGCTAAAGTTTAACAAAAAAAAATTATGTTTCTTCTTGCTTGCAGAAAAATGAGCAGCTCCGAGGAAGTCTCCTGGGTCACCTGGTTCTGCGGTCTGCGCGGCAATGAGTTTTTCTGCGAGGTAAGTAACAAAAAAAAATATATAAAACCCACCTACGAACAATTTAAAATATATTGCAAAACATTTCATAAATATATTTCAGTCGTTATCTAATATGTGGCGCAAACTACTTGGCGCTGTTTGTTGCTCACTGCTTGGTCCATACTTTTTGGCATACTGTGTGGCACTTGCATCATTTATTTGGGATTTAGTTTCTTCCAAATGTTTAACTTATAGACACGCCTTTGCACTCAATGATTGTCTATCGGTCTTGTCTGTCTTTTTGCTTTATGGTCAGTCGCACCAAATGCTGTCTGATATCAGCGCGCATAACATAACCAAAAAAAATACAACCAAATCAGTGCACAAAAATCTATTGGTTCAGGGTGATCGTCATCAGACCAGATTAAAAATGAAAGAAAAAGAAAAAAAAAATACATAATACAATAAATACTTATGCATGACTTTTGCTGACGCTGCCTGTCTGTTTGGCGCATTTGCGGCGTAAAGGTTAGCAACATGACAAAGCACACAAATGCCAATATATCGAATTTTAAAAATTTGGCTTAGATGTTGTACATAATAAGTTCAATATATGCCTCAAATGATCACTACATTTAGATCTATGGAATTGCATTTCATATTTCAAAAATTTAGCAATATTTAATGTTTTTTTAAACCCATTTATTAAAATTAAAACAAAAATCAGAAATAAAAATAATAAAAAAATTATCTTAAAATATTAAAAAATATTGTAATACTGTATTAAAAAATCTTTAAAATTATTAAAAGATTTTGATTGCAAAAAACGTATCCAGTAAAAATCAGAGTAGTCAGTCTTTTATATTTGACTAAATTTAATACCCACTTTCTGTATTTCGAAACGAACAACGAAACGAAAAATGTACGTCAATTGTCGATTAGTTTGACTAATTTTAATTGTATGACTTTTTTCTGAGTGCACATTTAGAAACTGGGACCCAATTCTCGAGTTCGTTCGAGAAATTTCTATGCGACAATTATAGAAATATTCGCTTGAAATTTTAATAAAACTTTCTCGAGTTCTGTGAGATATTTAAAAATCTACAATTGTCGCGCCATGATACAATTATTCAAGGTAGAAGTATATGAGTTCTTGTTCTTCTTAAGCGTCCCGTGCTTCTGTCAAACGCCTGAAGATACTGTCAAACGTCCCGAGCTTATGTCAAAATTTTGTATGGGATATGAAAATTTTGTGAGAGGCGCTCTGGGATACTACTACCTTGTTATTGTATCATGTGTCGCACGAAAATGTCGATTTAGCAACGAATGCTTTTTTCTGTCGAGAATTATTTCGAAAGAAACAAAGTCGATTGAAAAAATACAAAGTGAGAGTTCTTGCATGAACCCGAGAATTTGGCCCCTTGTAAAATATCATATTTCAAATATAATTATAATATTTTAGCAGAAGAATTATTTTGAAGAATCAAAGCTGAGCTATCTCGAACCATTTAAGCAGTGCGTCTTAATGTTGTACTCAAATGGTGGGACCGGCAGTTAAAATTCCGAATTGAACGGCAGGAGTGAAAATCTTTTTGGAGGAAATATTTATTCTCACAGGCTTTGCCATATTCTGCCGAGAGGTAGCGCTGCATAAAAAAATTAGTTTCTATATCTGATGTGAATATTCGATTGCAGGTCCTTTTGGCTCGCATTCCAGCATACTAACCACTGAACTACGAACGTTACAGATGTGGAAACATTAATTTTATTCTACCGTGCGTTTTCTGACGACTTTTTTTTTATAAATGTTCACTTTGAATTATGGCTAAATATTATCAAAACCATTTTTAAATATTGTATTCTTCATCAATTTCCAATTATGTATATCTTTAATAACATCTTTAAGTACCTACTACTATCCCACTAGCCAGAATTGCCTTTTTTCATGAACATTTTTGTATCATTGATACCCCGTCTATAAGATTTCATAAAATACATGTTACACGGAATTGCCTATACATCTTATTTTATTATTGATGTATTAAATATGCTTAATAAAATTTTAGTGCCATATAAATTTGGTTTTTAAATAATAAATGGTCTATGTCTGATATGATTAATTTTATAATATTTAATATAATTTTCAGAAATTTCAATTTACATTTTTAATTTTGTTAAACAAATAAATTAGAGAGAATAGCACTTCAATACACAGGTTTCATTAAATGATTCGCCATTTTGTTTAGCCTAGCCATCGTTTATAGTTGTCAACAATGTGGCATTATCGATAAAACCCCTATAACTTGTTGTACAAAAACAAATTAATTGTGTTAAAAATGTGTAGAATTCTACTATTACAATATGAATATGAAATATAAAGAATGAGCATCTAGTATTAAGTCTTGATTTACATAGAATATATGTGTCATGCAATGTCAGAAATATGAATATCGCAATACAAAATATATTGTATTAAATCAAAATATTTTCGAAAGCAAAAATTCAGACAGAATAATCCAGTTGTGGGGTCGTCCAAATATGGTAAACTTGTGTTGCTCATTATTTCTTTTTTTTTCCGTAAAGAAAAAAATGTATTCTAGATTGTGAAAAAAGGCTTTATTTTCTTCTGCCCAAGACAAAAATATGACAGGAATCTGCCTTTAAAATTCCAGAAAATGTGATAAACCGCCCGAGACATAATTTCTGCATTTTCAGGAACATTTCCAGCAAACACACAGATAAATTCAAGTTTGTGGAAAGCGTATTATACATTATCAAATTTTACGGAATTTTTGGCATCGGAATTTTTGGTTCAAAGCATTTTTTCGACATATTTCAAACAGTTTGTATCAAAGGAAATATGCTCAAATATTTCAGAAATATTACAACATTTTTGGTAGAGTCACGACAGTTTGGAACTTTTTATAGACAGATTTCAAGCAGACAAAGGGGAAATTTGTATCAATACCTGAATGTATTCTGAAATTTTTGTAATCTGCCTTACGCTTCACACAAAATTCCATTTGTCTGTGTGTGTTTGCCAAAAAATAGGCCGGAAAAATTCCAGAAAGTTTGGCTCGGGCAGATGCAGATTCCCGGAGTATTTTGGGAACAGGTAAAATACAAACAGCTTTTAATACAACACCAGACGAATTTTTTGGCAGGGTCGAGGCAGTTTTAAAACTTATTTTCGACATATTTCCAACAGACAAAGGCGGAGTCAGTTTTCTGCCGGTTCCAATTCCATTTATAGGGTTTTTCAATAAGAGCGCTACAAAAGTTTTTTCAACAGGGACGCTACAAAAGTAGAGCGACAGGGACAGCAAACGACGCAATATTGCTTGCCGTTCTTTTGACATTTCTCTTCAGTAAGGTTTGCCATTTCATGATGTAAAGATATACGAGCCAACAACGAGTCGAAATTATTAAAATTTACTACCGAAATTCGAATTCGTATATCTTTCCATCATGAAATGGCAAACCTTACTGAAGAGAAATGTCAAAAGAACGGCAAGCAATATGGCGTCGTTTGCTGTCCCTGCCGCTCTACTTTTGTAGCGTCCCTGTTAAAAAACCCTTTATTTGTGGCTTTGTCTGAAATATCCCCGAAATATTCCACAAAAATGCCACACATTTTGTCTTGGGACACTCTTCCATTGTCTGCTTAACATCTTTCGAAAATAATTTGCTAAACTGCTCTGCGCCTGCCAATTATTTTAAATTACGTTTCCCAAAAACATTCATTCAGCATACAGATACTTGTCAGAAATGTTTCCTAAGTATTCCCAATATTCGATAATATAGAATAAGCCAGACATTTTGCATGGGGTTTGTATCAAAACATACATGTTTATTTGTCATAGAACAAAAAGACAGACATAGATATGTAAAGGCATTTTGTTTGACAGTAGAACATTTTGCATGACATAAATTGTCAGAATGTTTCTTCAATGAGTTGCCTAAAAGTTTTTAAAAAACAAATTTAAATTTATATCAACTTACTGTAATTTGAGACGAACGACCACGCGAAGATTTGACGTCAAAATTTCGTCACACTAATTTGGACTTCATGTTGCTTGACTTTGAAAACATTGAAGTTTGTTTAAGATCAAAATTACGTCACCTTTGTCTAATAGAAAGCGGCATTTGCAATTTTGAAATTTTGTTTTATCAATTTTATAACTTCTTTCTTTCATTTTTTTTTAGGTCGACGAAGACTACATACAGGACAAATTCAATTTAACTGGTTTAAATGAACAAGTGCCCAACTACAGACAGGCTCTAGATATGATTTTAGATCTAGAACCAGGTATGTATAAGTTTTTTAAATATGGGTAATTTTTTCTCGAAATGTAAATTCGTTTGTTGTCGCTACTACTTATTATAATAAGAAATTTGAATGCACTACATTCAAAGCAAAATTTAATAAAATTACTAAGGTCCAGTATTAACTAAGTTTTAACAATTCGACATTTTTAAAACATCAATAGTTCCAAATCAAAACTGTGAATGTCGTTAACATTTTCCGATATTAAGACAAGCAGTAGTCAGTCGATGTGACCTTTTAAATATTTGTTATATATTAATGATTATAGACGAAATGATGCAATCTAGTTTAAACTAAGTTTAATTTTAAAATTATACTGAGAAACTGATACTTAAAGACGAATTAAAAGATTTTGATAATAAACTGTTCAGTTTATAAAATTTCATTTAATTCAGGCAAAGTAATCTTGTTGAATTTTTTTTGGTTATTAAAAAAAATATTAAAAATGTGGTAAATATAAATCTTTTAGTGGAATTTTCTTATAATCAGATTAATAAACTCGATAATGTAATGATCGATTTCAAATAAAGGGTTTTTCAACAGGGACGCTACAAAAGTAGAACGACAGGGACAGCAAACGACGCCATATTCCTTGCCGCTCTTTTGACATTTCTCTTCAGTAAGGTTTGTCATTTCATGATGGAAAGATATACAAATTCGAATTGTAATAATTTTGACTCGTTGTTGGCAAACTTTACTGAAATGGCAAACCTTACTGAAGAGAAATGTCAAAAGAGCGGCAAAAAATATGGCGTCGTTTGCTGTCCCTGTCGCTCTACTTTTGTAGCGTCCCTGTTGAAAAACCCTTGAAAAAACTTTTGTAGCGCTCTTATTGAAAAATCATTTATTAATGGCTATACCTAAAGTCTGTACAAGTTTCTTATAAAAAAAAATACAATAAATAGTTTTGGGCACAATTTTTATTAATGGAAATTGCCAAAACTCTGATTCAAATATGTCGGGTATGAAATTACAAAACAATGGTTACAATTATCTCTTTTAACATTCTTTTGAATCAAATTTTAATTTATGTTCTTTAAGAATGGTCAAAATGTGTTAAAATCGTCAATTTAAAGTCGGTATTAACCTCTTTTTTAACCTTTTTGTATTTTTGAAAAAAAAAATGTCAACTTATAGTCGGTATTAATCTCTTTTATATCCTTTTTGAATTTTTGAAAAGACAATTTGCCATTTCTAGGAATTTGACAAAATGTAGATTGAAATCAGCATAGAATTGAATGGAAGAAATATTGAATGTCACAAACTACTCTCAAACATCCGTAGCATAAATCAAAATATCAAAATATTTTGTTAAGAAAATTATGTGAGAGAAGCTCGCGTGTAAATCTATCTTTATTTGTATTATGGATTGAACTAAAATTGACACAATTTGAAAAATGTCTTTCTCTTTCTTAAAATTTGAATTTTGTGTTCATTAAGAAGTTTTGGTATTGAAAATACATGGTAAAACTATTTAAATGGTTTGAAGTCATAAGTAGTATGCGCAACAAACAAAAGAAAAGAAAAAAAAATCGACTTGCGGCCGACGAAAGTTGTGTACAATTTTGATTGCTGAAAAAGTTGCCTATGTTTAAATTGTGTTTTTAATTATAAAATTTCAATGTACCAAAGAAATTAAATGTGTTTATATAGAAGATGAACTCGAGGATAATCCACTGCAGTCGGACATGACGGAACAAGCAGCTGAAATGCTTTATGGTTTAATACACGCTAGATATATTTTAACAAATCGTGGCATTGCTCAAATGATAGAAAAATATCAAACGGGTGATTTTGGACATTGTCCACGTGTCTATTGTGAAAGTCAACCTATGTTGCCGTTAGGTAAAAATGCCTCAAATGCTTAAAAACACTTTAAACATAAAATTATTACATTTCAGGACTTTCTGATATACCCGGTGAGGCTATGGTCAAGACCTATTGCCCCAAATGCATTGATGTTTATACACCAAAATCATCACGTCATCATCACACAGATGGTGCTTACTTTGGCACTGGTTTTCCACACATGTTGTTTATGGTGCATCCAGAATATCGTCCGAAACGACCCACCAATCAATTTGTTCCAAGGTGCGTAGTTTTTGAGAAGGTTTTTGTTTATTCTTTATAACTTTTTTTTTGTCATTATTTTCTTGCAGACTTTATGGATTCAAAATTCATAGCCTAGCTTATCAAATTCAGCTGCAGGCAGCAGCCAATTTCAAAATGCCTCTACGAGCGGTAAATTTGAAATGAAATTATTAAATCAAACAAACAAATATACATTAATATCGTTTTTTTCTTTTCGTTTTTTCCTGCCTATTCCCCAATCACTTTATGTTTTGTTTTTTACTACAACAAATTAAATATATATTTTTCACCAAACACACAATTTATATAAATATAAATATATATATGATATATGTTATGAAATGCTGGCTGCGACAATATGTTGAATTACACAATAACAAAAAAAAAAAAAAAAAAAACCAAACAAACTAAAAACAAACAAAAAGAAAAATTAATAATATTCATTATATAAAAAAAGCAAACAAAACCAACAACCAGCAAACAGTAACCAATTGTAAACGAAAAATAAAAGAAACAAAACAAAAATATATAGTAGAAATAGCGCTGAAGCATTTTAGGCGACACAACAAACAAAAAATACCGTAAATCACATTCTCAACCAACACAGTTAACATTGCACCACACAGACACTAGACACAAACATACAGGCAACGCGCGACCAGCGTATTCAAAAACAATTCCATCAACATCATACATATACATCAGCCATCAAAACAGCACTCATTAAGCATCAATCATACGTTCATTCATCAACCACTGTTACAATCAACGACATTATGCGAAAAAAAAACAGCCGCCTCCTCAGTCAGCATCAAGTTATTCCTCGTCGTCGTGGTCGTCAACAGCTACATGTGTCCTACAATTCAACCTCCCAGTACATTGCGTTACTACTACTTTGCGAGTTTAATCAGTTAAGCATGCTTTTAGTTAAACTAACAACATAAAATATATAGTTAAACAACAAAAACAACAGCTAGTTAAACGTGCGAACAAAAACAAACAAATTTTAAACAGTTATTACGTAATGTTGAATTGATTCCAAATACACAACAAACAACAAAACACCTTTTTCACTTTTTCAATGCCAATTAAACGAATATTTCAACATTTAAAAAAAACAAAAAACTTTAAAAAAGAAAAGAAAAAACAACAAACTATTTAATCTTTAACATAAAAACGATTGATTTAGTAAAAAAAACAACAAACAACAATAATTATATATATATAACAAACAAAATAAAGAATACTTTAAAATAAGAAAATTTAACAAAAAAAAAATACAAAACAAAAACGTAATAAAACTTAGTTTATACTTGATTTTTATTGTACAACTGAATTGGTGTTTTCTTTTAACATGTTTGCTGCTGCGCTGCGCTGCTCAATTTAACAAATATTTTAGTATATGGGCCAATCCACACCAAATCGACCAACGGTTGGAACTCACCTTCTTCGATTTCAATGAAATTTGTGCAACTGATAAAGGGTATCAAGGTATGCATTGAAATATTTTTTATTTTTTACGCCCACTAATTTCAGAGATACAGTGGTTCAAAGTTGCAAAAAATGGGACAGAAATCACTTTTCTATGGTTGTTCATATTTCAATATCTATTAAAGTAGAAATGATAGAAACTCCGTTGATGGCTCGTTTTAAAGCTAATAGAACAAGCTTTTATACCAATTAAGTTGTTACTTCTAAACTTGAACATGTATTCCGTGGTAATTATCCTTGCACTTCAAAATTGATGTCCTTAAAAAGGACCCTTTTTAAAATTCTGAAAAAAATCACATATTTTGCTTGTATAAATGTAAATGTGCATGCCAAATTTAAAGATGGTATTTTGATCGCATCGTATTTTAAAAATTAATTTTCTAAATTTTTACATATTTTTTGTATTGAAAAAAAATTTTTTTTTTTTCAAAAGTAAAAGTTGCAAATAGCGTCAGTTTCACCAAATTGTCTCTAGTTTTTGAGATTTATACCATTTTTCGAAAATCGTAAAAACTATATCCCAAAATCAATATCTCAAAAACTAGAGTCAATATAATAAAACTGACGCCATTTTAGAAATCAAAGTTAGAAATAGATTCAAGAATTATTGCAACTTTTACTGTCGGAATTTTATTTTTTTTTTTTAATATAAAAAATAAATAAAAATTTAGAAAATTATTTTTTAAAATATGAAGCAATCAAAATACCATCTTGAAATTTGGCATGAACATTTGTATTAAATCAACCAAAATATGTGATTTTTTTTAGAATTTTAAAAAGGGTCCTTTTTAAGGACATCAATTTTGAAGTGCTACGATATCAACGACGGGCCACGTGTGCAAGTTTCGAAGTAACAACTTAATTTCTCTAAAAGATTGTTCTATTAGCTTTAAAACGAGCCATCAATGGAGTTTCTAGCACATCTACTTTAAGAGATATTGAAATATGAACAACCATACAAAAGTGATATTTGGTCCATTTTTTGTAACTTTGAAGCACTGTAACTCTGGAAGTAGAGGTCGAAAAAATAAAATAATAATGGTAAATGTATATCTCAATAAGCTTTATCAGCTGCCCAAATTTCATTGAAATCGAAAAGGTTGGTGTGGAATGACCCATATGCAAAATTTTTCCAGACATTTTGTACACTATATTTGGTGGCAGTTTTTCGCATATATATTTCAAGTTTAAACAAGGACATGAAATTGATTTTCATTTTTAAAACCGTAACCGAATCGAAATCAAAACCTTTATTCGTTTGGGTTTCAATCCTTGATTTACGCCCCGATCATGTATTTCCCGGTGACAACGATATCGGCTACAATTCGTTTGATTATCGGTTGAATATCGTGTGACTATAATTTTTGATTCATGTATCAAACGAAACGTTGAGTACGCTCGTTTTGAGAGTTTTTTTGTTGCCAGCAAATAAATCATACGACAAAGTAAAAAAAAAAATTGAAATTTGTGTATATAAAAAATGGTTGGCAAAATAAAAATATTGCAGAAACGTTCGATTCAATAAGCGAAACGAACGAAACGTTTGAAATACGTTAGACAAAGGGGACTGGAAACAAATCGTAGTCACACGATAATGAAAAGATACATGATTTGGGGGTATAACTAGTTGAAAATTCGTCTATAAGCAACGAATGCTACATATTCATAATATATTTTATTAACTCACTATTGATTAGATTCCTCTATGCAAAAATTTCGGACGTTTTGAATCAAAATGAAAACGAAATCAAACGAAATGATTTGTTTACTTGTTGATTTCGTCGTCGTTTTTATTTCATTTAATACAAAAAAAAATTCTGTCACTGAACGAATTTCGTTTTACAAAATAATCGGGTGTCATTTTAAAAATGTACCTTGGTTTAAACTTGCACTGAAAAACTGCACTTCAACAAAAACAAATATTTTAGCATATAAATCGCAAACTAAAACATTATTCTTTCTCTGACATTTTTATTAACATTATACTTTGTGGCAGTTTTTCAATCATACTTCAAGTTTAAACTAGTGTAAATTTCGTCTATAGACAACGAATACAAATTCTTTAAAACGTTTTACTAACAGACGATTGAGATTAACTTGCTTTTTGCAAACTTTGAAATAATTAGTACGCTTTTATTTAAATTAGGGTCATTTTTATAATTAACCTTCGTTTAAACTTACACTGCAAAACCTATGTTTAAACTTACGCTGAAAAACTACCACAATATTATAAATAATCGCAAAGTAAAACAACATTTTTCACAATAATTTTGAACAAAGTTGATAATTAGTGTCCGTTTTTGTGACATAGTTCAAGTTTAAATTTATTGAAATTTCGTCTATAGGCAATTCTATTAAATCTCTTAAATCTTTTTATTAACTGAAAGTTACTCTTCAAACCTGATTCGGACGCTTTGCTTTAAATCATAGTTTTTTTTTATAATGTATCTAGGTTTAAACTTGCACTGAAAAGCTTCATATTGGTTTAAACTTACACTAAAAACCTGTACCTTGATATTATAAATATTTGAGTATATAAATCACAAAGAAATCAAATTTATTTCTAGTTTAACAACATTATTTAAATGTTTTTGTTAATTTAAGATATTGTCTTAACGTGCTCAAGGTGCAGTCGGCACAAATTGGGCGTTTGTACCAAAAAAAATTTTATTAACTTGACAACTAAAATCTATTCTTAATCGTCTTTCAAATATTTTGATTTAAACCAAGTTGGTTTTGAAATGTGTCTAGGTTTAAACTTGCACTGAATCTTACATCGAAAAACGGTGTCTCATTATTACAAATATTTTAGTTTGTTTATAATAAATAAAAATAAACAAAATAATTCCAGTAATTTTAAACATTGATGTTCGTTTTTGAAACATAGTTCAAGTGTAAATTTATTGAATTCGTCATTAGGTAATTTTTTAACAAATTCATTAAAATATTTTTATTAACTACTGTATGCAACTATTTGATTACAACTTTCAGACGCTTTGATTAAAGCCACAGTCGTTTTTAAAATATATCTTGGTTTAAACTCACACTGGAAAACTGCAACTATGTAATAAAAATGTGCTGTCCCAATTTTTTTTTTGACAAATCTATTACACACATTACCCACAGTCGTTTCATCACTCATTTGTCTTTTAAATAATATTTTTGCAAAGTTTAACAATGTGTAATGTTAAAATGTGTTTTTTGTTTTTCGTCTTTTTGTACTATATAATGCGTTTATTACTAAAACGGTCGGAAATATATTATCTGATTGAAAAATTAGAATATTAATAAACTTTATAAAAAAACCTAAGTTAGTATTGAATTTTATAGTATTTTTTTTTGTGGTTTTGAAAGCACTGATTTTTTAAGTTTGTCTCAAATGATTCAAATCAGCAATTTTTTTTTAACTCGGTAGAAAATGTTGCCAAAGTAATTGAATTTTTAATATAAAAAGAATTGTGTATACTATTTAAATTGCTCAATAGGATGCATACTATTGTATTAATAATATTCAAACTAAACAAAAAGTTGATAATTAGCATGTTATCATAAATAGATATTATTGTCAAATATAAAAATACACCCAGAAAAAAATACTATATAAATAATAGTTTTTTACTATTAAAAATAGTCAATAGGATAAATTATTATTTTAATCGAAAAATACCACTAAATATTAGAAAATACCAGGACTGCCATTGAGTTAATATGAAAAGATTTTTTTTTGTATACTATTAAATCAATAAATGTCCTATTGACCAATTTTATTAGGATTTGAGGGATTTTTTTCTGGGTGTACATGTTTCCAGTCCAGTGCAGACTGAGTGGAAAAATGACGCAGAAAAGAGAACCTTTTCGCGTTGAAGTTTTCTATGGCAAATAGTGTAGACGTTTATAATTATTCCATTATACCACGATTTTTCCTATGGACATTCCATATCATTCACGGATGCTGATTTAGACTGTATACTCAGTTTTTTTCGCTATAACGTATTTTTTTTTTTAATAAATTGCAATTGAAATTTTAAAAAGAGGAGCATTTTATAAAAAGGGCGTATTTCGAAATTCACTTTCGGTCGACGTTAAGTTTCACAAAATTTTAACGGTTTGAATAAGATTGAAATACGTTAATTTTTTTTAGTATAATGCATGGTTTCCATGCTATCTTTCGCTATCACTCGTCATCACTATTTCGCTAAACAAAGATGAAATACAAATCAGTTCAAATCAGATTTTGAATGCTAGAATGAAACGAGTACATACACGCAGAGAAAAAATATGATTGAGACATGATTGTGTCAAAAAAACTATGGTTATAGCAATAATAGTATGATTTTTATTATCATTCCTGATTGTCGTAATCATTCCCACTTTTTTAAAATGATTGTCTTTCATTAAATGATTTCTGCAATCATATTATGATCAAATTGTATGATAAGATTATTTAATGATTGTGACAAAAATGTAATTCGAGTATGCATGATTGCCAGAATCATGTTCATTATTGTGTCAATCATATTAGCATTGAAGCATGATTGATATAATAATAGTATGATTGCTGTTTGACAGCTGATGACAGCTGTTGATAGTTTGGCAGATTCAGTATTAAATTAGATTTCGCCGTGGCGGGTCAGCGTCGAACGCTAGTGAATTTTAATGTCCATTTATAAAAAAATGTGATAGAAATAGTGATAAGTTAAGAAAAAACTTCGGTTTTAGATCCTGAACAGAATGAGATCTGAGAAAGAGACAATACACGCTGAAACAAAGGCGTCCTTCTACACCAGCGAACGTCAGCGTCTTTGCAACAAAATGGCGTTGCAAAGACGCTGACAAATTAAGAAAATGAAGCGACGGAACAGAGTTATTTAATAATCTTTAATAAAGTGTTTTTCTATTAAATATTGGTGTTTTTTTTTTAATGAAGTAGTTTTCTTAAATTTATTTGTTTCAGGTTAACGCAATCATTCAATGATTTGTGCAATAAGTGACGCTTGTGAAAACATGATTGAAACAATCATGCAATGATTAAAAACATGATAGCATTATTGGAAAACATGATTGAAACAATCATGTAACAATCATGCAACATGATTGCTACAATAATAATTCCAAACATTAAATGATACCGTCAAAACATGATTGTTGTGATCATGTTTTTTCTGTGCGTGTACGACACCGTTTTATAGAAAGCGATATCACCAGATGATATTGGGGGATAACGAGTGATAGCAAAAGTTCAAATTGTTTAACTTTTCCTATAAATCGATATCACTTTTTAGCTTGCTATAAAAAACGCATGTTTTTTGTTTACATTTTTCAATTTCACATTGACATAAGAATTTTAATAAATTCTTTGTCAAACAATTGTATAAAATTAAAAAAACAAAACTTTTGTGGGGAAACGGAAACTTTGTGCCATGTATACATATGCGCCTTTGAAAAACTGCAGACAGCCCTCAACCCACTGGAGCCAAACCTTAAGTGTGGCAGTTTGAGCACGCGTTTCTTTCATCATCGTCTAAGCGGTTTTCTTCAGCGTAATTTCAAGCCGTACGTCTTACTGATGGGTGCTGTTGTGCATCAACTTCTGTCTGCTGACATGACGCACACCTGGACATACGAATCGTTTATCCATTCAGCCATTTTGTGGGTCTTCCTTCATGTCTGTAACCCTATTGTCCACCATCTAGGACTGCCTTTTGGGTCAATCTCTTTATCGCCTAACTGCCTAAAAATGTTCATGATTTGAAGAAAAATTTGCTTTGTACACGCACAGAAAAAACATGATCACCACAATCATGTTTTGACGGTATCATTAATTGATTGGAATTATTATTGTAGCAATCATGTTGCATGATTGTTACATGATTGTTTCAACCATGTTTTCCAATGATTCTATCATGTTTTTAATCATTGCATGATTGTTTCAGTCATGTTTTCACAAGCGTCACTTATTGCACAAATCATTGAATGATTGCGTTAACCTGAAACAAATAAATTTAAGAATACTACTTCATTAAAAAAAAACACCAATATTTAATAGAAAAACACTTTATTAAAGATTATTAAATAACTCTGTTCCGTCGCTTCATTTTCTTAATTTGTCAGCGTCTTTGCAATGCCATTTTGTTGCAAAGACGCTGACGTTCGCTGGTGTAGAAGGACGCCTTTGTTTCAGCGTGTATTGTCTCTTTCTCAGATCTCATTCTGTTCAGGATCTAAAACCGAAGTTTTTTCTTAACTTATCACTATTTCTATCACATTTTTTTATAAATGGACATTAAAATTCACTAGCGTTCGACGCTGACCCGCCACGGCGAAATCTAATTTAATACTGAATCTGACAAACTGTCAACAGCTGTCAAACAGCAATCATACTATTATTATATCAATTATGCTTCAATGCTAATATGATTGACATAATAATGAACATAATTCTGGCAATCATGCATACTCGAATTACATTTATGTCACAATAATTACATAATCTAATCATACAATTTGATCATAATATGATTGCAGAAATCATTTAATGAAAGACACAATCATTTTAAAAAAGTGGGAATGATTACGACAATCAGGAATGATAATAACAATCATACTATTATTGCTATAACCATAGTTTTTTTGACACAATCATGTCTCAATCATGTTTTTTCTCTGCGTGTACATTTCCAACACGGCTGCTTAATTTAATGTTGTTTTTAATGATTTTGAATGTCAGTTTGTTATAAAAACAATAATATATTGTATTCACTCATTTATAGCAAATAATACCGAGTAATATCAATTTGGGGATAACGAAAGATAGCATGAAACCATGCATGAATCATATTCCCGAACAGCTAAAACAAATTAGATCGAATTGAATTAAACTTTAATACAATTTCTTTCGAAAGTTGTAACATACCGGTATACTTCAAAATTGTATATTCTAGTTTCTTTTTTATATTGTGTAGATTTTAATTAACAACGTGTTTTTTTATATAGAACCCTAATTGTTGTAACAAAACTATATTGTTCCGTAAGTAAATAATCTTTTCCGTATGTTATGTGTACCGTTTCCAAACGAGTTAAAATCTGCTTTAACTTTTATTCTATTTCTACAATGTCACAGGACTATATTGCGCTCTGTCAGGAAATACTTAGCCGACCCGATCCAGAGGCAGAGGGCGAGGAGAATGCCTAAAAGAAAAAATAACATACTTCAGTCATTGAATTATTTGAAACATTTGAAAGTCATTTATTAAAAACAAAAAATATACGCTTTAGCTAAATGCAAAAACAACATTTTTATTTTTATTTATTCATAAAAAATGCACTTTTGTTTCGCAATATTCATCGCCATTATTTCTGAAACCATTGGGGTCAGTTTTTGAAGACAAACTTTAAGCTTTAATTAATTTTATATAAAATATATCCTCACAAAAAAAGCTGACCCATTGTTAAAAAGTCATAAATTGTATAAATTAAAATTTTGTTTTACAACTTTTTCTTTGATTGTTTTCCTTTCTTTCTTTTATTTCTTTTGTATTTCTCAATATCTTTTCGAAACGAACGACGTTTTGGTGATTCCTGGGGTTTTGCACTTGTATGTATGTGGGGTGTTTCTCGTATATTTGTCTTTCTTCGCACAGCAACGTGGTGGCGGCGCTCAGCCAAAGGACGATGATATCGAAAATGCGCTCGAAACACTACCAAAACGGGTCTAGAGTTTGGATATATTAACTGAGAAGTAGTAGTATTCGAACAACATAATACCGATCGTAACTACAACAACAACTTTAACAAGAATGACATCCACCCAGTTGAGTTTTATCTATGATGAATTGCATTATATGATTATTATTTCATCAAACGTTGATGTAAAAGTGAATAGCGCCTATTTCTAAAACCTATATATAATATATATTAATACGATATGATTGATGTAGCATAAGAAGCAGTTATTTACTACATTTTCATCCACTTAAATAAGAATTTTTAATTACATTTAATTCTTAAGTAACTAATCAAAAATTAAGCAGTACAAGAAAAAAAGAAAATAAAACAATTTTAGTACTTTTTATTAAAATGTGTAAATTAAAATAAATAAAATCGTAGTATTACTTCGGTATAAATATATATTGCAAACGAATAAGAAATAAATATAACAAACACATTGATGAATAATTGTTTTTTTTTATTTAATAAAAATATTTAATTTATTTACAGACATTGTAATATTGTTCTATAGGAAACTTATTGATTTAATTGAACAAATATCGAATTGACGACTTTTTGATTCGTAGTCCAATGCACTAACGAAACGAGACACCGACGAAATATACATCGCATAAAATAAGAAAGCCTAATCAGACAACCTGATCAGGATAGAAACTTCGAATAGCGTCACGTTTTGAATCAGACACTGATGTGAAAACTTGATCATTACCAAATGATCGCACCCCGATCTAAATTTCTTCATTAGACGTCAGAAATGCACAAAGACCCATATCGCAACAAAATGACGATACAGCAACAGACTCCATACCGTCAATTCGATGTTTATTTAAATTCTTCTCAAACTCTTTTACCAAATATTAGATCTTTCAAACAAAAAATAGTTTTGTGAAAATTGCAATAATTTTTGCAATGTCAAAAAGTCAACGTTTTGGGTCTAAATGATCTATTTCAAAGTTTTAAAAATATTGAGAATTTGTATTTCAGAAAAGACAAGTTAGTTGCGTAGCCTAACGGGGAGAGCAGTGGACTTTAACGTCGAAGGCAGGAGATCGATTCCCCCAGTGATGAAATTTTTTTTTTAATTATATAAAATGGGATTGTATTGGAAATTGTATGAAATAAATAAGAAATTAAATAGTACAGACGAATAAAATAGAAGAATGGAAGAAAAGAAAAGTAATAACATTTTTTGTTGCATCGTTTTTCCTACACTCAAAATAAAAGATCTGTAACAGTAGCAAAAAAGGTTGCCAATATAGCAAAAATGTTTGCTGAAAAGAGGAAAGCGCCGGATTCTGCTGAAACAACAAATGATAGTTTGCTGTTACAGTGAACTTTTTTTATGCTATTACAGCAGACAATTTTAGCTGTTTTAACAAACTTGTTTGCTGTTAACTCCAATTCATAAAAAAAGAAATTTTATTTATTTTTTTTACAGATGTACTGAAAACAGTACAATTGTATCGAACTTATCATCACTGGCGTATAGTGCACTAAGAAAACAAAGATGATTCCAGAAATATCACAGCCCTAAATATCAAGTTATTTACAAATTATGTAGATCTTATTTGAGACAACCATCTCTCAAACATCCGTTAAATACGATAAATGTTGCGAGCAACCATCTTTCAAATTTATGCTTATGTATAGCAACCATCAATTAAACATCTTACAAATAGAAAGATAGTTGATGAATGTTTGGAAAAGGTATTCCATTAGAATTCGCGGAGTAATTTTTATTGAATTGAAAGAAAATGAATCAAATGTATTTTTAATTATTATATAATTAAAACAGTATCCTGGTAATACATCGCCATCGTCATTATAAATCCTTCGAAGGTAAAATTGTACAACGACTTGAGATTTCTTCGCAGAAGAACCAAGTCCGACCGGCGATGCTGTCATCAAAGTGAACTCTGAAAATAAATATTTTCCATCACGTTTTGTTAATTTAAATAACAGGATATTTTATTTTCACTTTTACCATTAAAATGTAATATTTGAGTTGGCACTTTTTACACCATCGAGCGTAAGGAAAAAGTACGCCATTTTCCTTTTTTATGGTAGACAAATATCAAAATAAGCCAAAAGTTTTGTTGCAAATGTCCAAGAACTCAGGATGTTTGCTATCAGTCAACAGTAAATATCTCAATTTTCATTGATGTTGTGGCAAACATCTCGTAACTATCTGCATATATGTCATATTTAAAAAATATTAAGAGTTTTGCTGCAAGTTTATTGGAACTTATGGGATGTTCAAATAGTTGCTACAAGGCGTAAATTTAAAAGGATAGTTGCAACAAGACTTTTATAAACGTCTTGTTTTCTTAGTGTATGATAAGAACAATTAAACATGTACCTCTTATAAATTATGTACATACTTCATAGTAATCTACAAATAATACTGATAGGCTTGTCTTTAAATAAAAAAGATAATTATGGGCTTTTTTTAATATTTATATTTTTTATACCCCACACGAAAAGTGAAAGGCTATATTAAATATGTTTCTAACGTCCAGACATAGGCGTTGCCGGTATGGAAAAATATATTCTTGATCAGCGTTCCGTACGTCTGTTGGTACGTTTACTAGAAAACCAAAAGTGCTACATCAATGAAACTCATAAATTAAATTACTTGTATACCTAGGCAATCGGGTATTGAATATGAAGGTGATTGGACGATTGAGAGCTACGATCCTCCCATTTTTATAAATAACCTTATATCTTCGCACAAATAATTTTCAATAAAAAGTGGTGTCCTAAAAAAAAACAAATGCGGAACACCTAAACAAAAGAAGTGTTGTGAGACTTCGAATTTAAAAAAGTTTACAAATTTTCATATGAATTTCGATCGAATGCTCACTTTACGAAATTAAATTTTCAACTAAAATAAAATATATATTTATTTCACATAGTCCTATTTAGCATCCACCCCATAAAATGAAAACATATATTTATTTAGTTTTTTTGTTTTTTAATTTATTTATAATTTTAATAAATTATTCAAACTCTTCGTAAAAATCGAAGAATTCTTAGCTTATTACAATGTCGCACGCTCATCTAACATCAACTTCATTCCACAATTACATACATTTCGAATAAAATCCTTTGATCATCATTATAATCAGCAATTTAATGCTTATGCAGCGCACATTCTGTGTTTTGCTTTACCTCAAATTTTAATTTACACTTATTTAAAAAGAAAATGTAATGCATTATATTTTAAGTATGGTTTTTTTGTTTGTTTTAAGTAATTACAATTACAATTTTGGAATGTGTGGCACACATTCAGTTGAAGAACACTCACTACTTAATGTTTAATTCTTAGTTATGATGCAAAAATAACAAAACAACAAAACTAAAAAGAGCGCATTTAAACTAAATTAAAGAGATAACAAATTCAAAATGCATTGAAATCGGCGAAATTATTACATTATTTGAGGTGTGTGTTTTTGTTTTCATTTAATGTGTTTTTTTTTGTTTGTTTAAGTGAATCAGTCTGAGTTCATGTATCTTCTTAATATTCTGGTGCTAACTAAAGAAAAAACCTTCCAACTGCTTACAGCTCATCCTTCATGTCGTCGTTCTCCTCGCCAGCCTCATCGGTTGGTGGTACGCCGCCTGTGCTCTGGTACAGCTTGGCAATAATGGGCTGCACAATAGCCTCCAGATCCTTCTTTTGCTTCTTGTATTCCTCGGGATCGGCATCGGCGTTCTGTTCCATCCATTTGATGGACTCATCGATGGCTGCTTCCATTTTGGTCTTCTCGTCATCGCTCAGTTTGGCGCCCAACTTGTCCTTGTCGCCGATTTGATTCTTTAGACTGTAGGCATACGATTCCAATTCGTTGCGTGACTCAACCTTCTCCTTGAGTTTCTTGTCCTCATCGGCGAACTTCTCAGCATCGCGGATCATGCGATCGATATCGTCGGGTGTCAAACGGTTCTGATCGTTGGTGATGACAATCTTTTCCTTGTTGCCGGTGCCCTTATCTTCGGCGCTGACCTGCAGAATGCCGTTAGCATCGATTTCGAAGGAGACCTCAATTTGTGGAATGCCGCGTGGTGCTGGTGGAATGCCGGTCAAATCGAATTTGCCGAGCAAATGGTTATCCTTGGTCATGGGACGCTCACCCTCGTACACCTGAATGGTGACGGTGTGTTGGTTGTCGGAGGCGGTAGAGAAGATCTGCGATTTCTTGGTGGGAATAACAGTGTTGCGTGGAATCAACTTGGTCATGACGCCGCCAACAGTTTCAATACCCATAGTCAATGGGTTCACATCGAGCAACACAATGGCGTCGGTATCTTGTTCGCCGGAGAGTACACCAGCCTGGACGGCAGCGCCATAAGCGACAGCTTCATCGGGGTTGATGCCGCGAGATGGTTCCTTGCCGCCAAAGAAGTCCTTGACCAACTGTTGCACCTTGGGGATACGAGTAGAACCACCAACCAAAACAATCTCATGCACATCCTTCTTGTTCATGTCAGCATCTTCCATAACCTTTTGCACGGGCTTCAAGGTGGAGCGGAACAAATCCATGTTCAATTCCTCGAATTTAGCACGAGTCAGTGTCTCGGAGAAGTCTTCACCCTCGAAGAACGATTCGATTTCAATGCGCACCTGATGAGAGCCGGAGAGCGCGCGTTTTGCCTTCTCAACCTCACGACGCAACTTCTGCACAGCACGGTTGTCCTTGCGGATATCCTTGCCCTTCTTCTTCTTGTACAGCTTGATGAAATGATCCATGACGCGCTGATCGAAATCTTCACCACCCAAATGTGTGTCACCATTGGTGGCAACCACCTCAAAGACACCATTGTCGATGGTCAGCAGGGAGACATCGAAAGTACCGCCACCCAAATCGAAGACCAACACATTCTTCTCGCCCTCCTTCTTGTCCAGACCATAGGCAATAGCAGCAGCGGTGGGTTCGTTGATGATACGCATAACATTCAGACCAGCAATGACGCCAGCATCTTTGGTTGCCTGACGTTGGGCATCGTTGAAATAGGCGGGCACTGTGACCACAGCGTGTGTAACCTTCTTGCCCAAATAGGCTTCAGCGGTTTCCTTCATTTTACCCAAAACCATGGCGGACACTTCCTCGGGCGCGAAGGTCTTATCACCCTGTGAGGTGCTGACGCGAATATGAGGTTTGGAGTTCTTTTCAATCACACGGAATGGGAAGAATTTGATGTCGTGCTGTACGTGCGCATCGGACCATTCACGACCGATCAGACGTTTAGCATCGAAGACGGTGTTTTCGGGATTTGTGGTCAATTGATTCTTGGCGGCATCACCGATGAGACGCTCACCGTCAGCGGTGAAGGCAACATAGGAGGGAGTGATGCGGTTGCCCTGATCGTTGGCGATGATTTCAACGCGACCGTTCTTGTAGACGCCAACGCTAAAAGAGAAATATGCACAAAATTAATATATGTGAAATAAAATGTGGGATTTTTAAAAAGTATTTAAAATCGTCATTTTTAAGAATTAATTAAAAGGAATCTATAGTTTTGAGGAAACAGCACAACAATGTTTCAACTTTAGCCGATCCATATTAAAAAAAAAAAAAATTAATGAACAGCAAATTGCAAGTAACACAGACGTGGTGGAACAAAAAGGAGCTCCAGAATACGAAAATGAAGGATTTGATTAGTTTTATTTCTACAACTACGATATATCGACATATTTATCAACATTTTGAAATCAACCTTAAAATTAAAGTCTAATTGTTTGACAATTTTCAGAAATATTGCTATCAACGTTACCAATAATCATAAAATGATGTCTAACTAAAGATAGTAGTCGACTTTTGACATATATTTATATGAAAGATTTGTCAAAAAGCCGACTACTTGTTAATGCTGTATGAGAAAAGGCTTATTTTAATTTTAAAGTCGTCCGGTTTATGAACATGTGGTATTTTTTTCAAATTGTTCATACATATTGTATTTATAATATTTATTGCACTTTTATTTAAACTTACCAAGAGTAGGTGGTGCCCAAATCGATGCCAATAACTGTGCCGAGATCCTTGTCCTTCTCCTTTTTATCGTCGGCTAACGCGACGGCCACAAAGGCCACAACGGCGAATAATGTTAATAATCTCATTGTGATTGTATCACTAGTTGGCTTAACTGCAAGTTAAAGAAAAATTTAAATTAATAAAAATTACTAAAATATTTCATATGAAACTTTTCAAAAATTAGAGAAAAAGCAAAAAATGTCAATTTAAAAGTGTGAAAAAACTAAATAGTTTTATGGTAAATTCTTTTAAAAATATTTTCCAACTTGAAAATGTAATTTAAACGCAAATTCGCATTTAATTGTTAGCACCGTTACATGTGCCACTTAACACTGCGTTGTTAAAAAAAAGACTTGCTTGCGTCACTTAATTCTATTCCCAAAGAGATTCTATACTAAAAAAAAGCGTTTATTACTATTTTGACCCACTTCAAAATAAGAAGAAGAAGCACAAAACTATCCAAAACCAGTTGCTGGCTGCTAAACCTACCTATGGGTTTATTCTATTAGAACCTATAGTTTTATACACGTCCGTCCACGTTGACTGTTAGAACACAACTGACGCTTGCGATCAACAGAAATGATCGAACATATTTTTTTTTTAATAAAATTGTATACGTGGTGTTAACTTCCAATGCACGGACGGACATAAGGTACGTTGGAAGAATGAAACACAAAAGAAAAATACACAAAAAATGAGGGAACAAAGAAAGCAACAGCGTACTGGAAGCAGCGATCGAAACAATACAAAAAGAAAAGTAGAAAAAGAGCAGCGCGTCAAGTCAACAAAGAGCGACAACTTTTATTGGGAAATATTCTTATTTAAACAGCTTTGGGGCGGCTGAAGTATTTGAGCAACACGTTGACGTATATGTCATGTCTGCTCTATGCGATAATCAGGTTCTGTCAATGTTTAAACAGGCTCTGTGAAGTTTCAGAAAAGTATGCTAAAGTAGGCTATTGGAAAAATGTCTTGTTTGCCCGTCCGGTTATAAAAGAATTTTAAATAAATTATGTATGACAAAATACCGGCAAAAATATGTAAATTACTTTAAAGGTTAATGTCTTGTTGAATTAGACAACGCATTTTTAGAGTTCAAGGCTTCAGATTTGTAAACTTGTAATATCGAGCGACGTTGTAGCAGTAAAATTAGTCTGCTGTATTTTAAAATTTAAATAATTGGTTTATTAAACTCTATACACAGAAAAAAATATTGTACGTATATATAACAATTGATATTAATAGCAAACAAAATCGTATTCCAATTAAAAATATGAATGTAATTAATTGTATTTACACATTTTTTAATTAAAATATTAATAGGAATTAATTTAATATAATTTCAATACAACTAAATCTTTAATAGTATTAACTAATTTTATTTGTTACTTTTGATTTATTCATTTTCTTAAATTGCAACACTGTTTTTTCTTATGGATTTCATTTTGTTTTTTGCTCGTCTCGTGCGTCGGCGGCGTCGTTCAGTTTCTTCTAACATTATTTTCTTATTATGCATTATTTAGTGTATGTTATTAAAGCATTAATTGGCTCAATTTATTTTTGCTGTCAAGAATTTGAACAAACAGCTTATGATGCTCATTTTGTTGCATATTGAATCATTAAAAAGCGAATATCAAATTTTATGTTTGACTCAATTAATTGGACCACCTATAGAAGTTGTGAAAACTGACTTCGGTTAAACATTCGTGAGATTGAAAGAATTTTACAAAGCATATCAAAAAGTATAAATACTTATTTAATATGTTTATGTTATATATTGAATTAAATTATTTTTATTTTCCTATTTTTCTACTCGACTAATATTTTATTTAATTTAACAAAATATTTAATTGATCCAATTTCTATCGAATGAAATTTTTAATTGATGTTACTAATTTATTAATTAATGATTTAGAAATTCCCAATAAAAAATATCATATATATAACAATTTTAATATCAATATGACAAAAAAATTAATTAAAGTTTCTCCAATTAACATATTCTCATTATTACGAATATGAAATTCAATGCTACTAAAAGTTACAACGGCTGAGTTTCAATTAAAAATTAATTGGATTGATTAACATTTTAGTTATATTTACACACTTTTTTTCTGTGTGTAAGGGGACATTTCAGTTTCAGAACCGTAGAAAAAAAAGACCACCAATCACTGTATTCATTAGTGTAATATTTAGTATAGTTTTTAGTGTGCGATTCAGTATAGGATTCAGTATAGTATTCAGTATAGAATTTAGTATAGTATTCAGTATAGAATTTAGTATAGTATTCAGTGAAATATTCTGTATAGTATTTAGTATTCAGTATATTAATCAGTATAGTATTTAGTAAATTACACAGCATGGATTTAAAAACAAATTAAAGCTTCATGAAAATGCAGGCAAGAACTGCATAAATTCAATACTATACAGAGTATTTCGTATTTAATTCATTGTAGTATTTAGTATAGTATTCCGTATATTAATCAGTGTAGTAGGCAGTATATTTATTAAGTGTAGTATTTATTATAGTATTCAGTACAGTATGCAGTATAGTATTTTGTACTGAATTCAGTATATAACATAGAATTGAAATCAAAGTAATACTTTATGGAAATGCAGCTAAAAACTATTTATTTAGGAATAAACAACTTAATTATATTGTAGTATTTATTTGATTGGTCCCGAAATTAAAATCACTAAATGATTTTATTAAACAAAAACGTATTAAAAACAAAAAGACATTAGTCAATAGAGTTTAGCAATATTACTTAATAAACAAAAACAATAAATAAAAGTAGTAACGCTCTAAAACTTGTCGTTTAGCCATTGGATAAAAGCCGGTCGGACACACTGTCATCGACTGACGTGTACATTTAGCAGCTGTAAATATTCGTATCAACAACCAGAGTCAATGAAACCTACTGCTCTTTACGAGCGAAACATGACGTGTACCATATTTTATTGCTGACTATCCGGCGGCAACGACGACTACCGCTTCCATACCATGGAAAGAAAGTTGCGCATGTTGTCATGCCGCGCACATAAATATGAGAGCCGAGCCGACATACAGAGCGTCACCACAGCCAGAGTAAAGCCGATAGAAATAGAGATACAGAGAGCAATATAGAGTGTGTGTTCCTAATATTGAAGACGTGGTATTACCGGTGGCAGTAAAGACAGACAGTCAAACACCAACAACTATGACGACGACTCATTTGAAAGTATGAGAAATTGTGATTAAATGTGTATAACAAGCATGCGGCTATTTAATGGGCTTTGTGTCAGGGCCATGGTGTTTTGTAGTTGTTAAGACAGCAACCGCCTAAACTAAGTGTAGGTGGTGGCCAACATTTTGTTGATCTCGTGGCAATGAATGGAGCCAGCTGGGCTGCTGGCTGTAGAGCGAGCAAATGTGCAAAAATTTAATTGCAAGAAAATAAATCAAAATTGCTTTGGAAATTTTTGCACTGATGTCAAGCAATTATAGCTATTTATAAATATTGTTGATAAAGCAATAATTTATAGAAGCACGCGATAACATGTTAAAGTTGCTGATAGCAGAAAAGTGCAACGTATTCTTTTAAATGCAATTGCAGTGATTATTTTAATTTAATAACGATTATTTAAAAATAAATTTATATTCGAATTTTGAATAGACTAAGAAAAAAAAGTTAAAAGAAAATATTTAAAATATGTAGTTTTTCAAAACTAATACCCACTTTCTGTATTGCGAAACGAACAACGAAACGAAGCACAAATTTCGTCACAAAAATATGATTTTATGTTACATTACTTTTAAAACTTTGAAATTTATTTAAAATTATGTCACTTTCGTATAATACTCTTTCGTATCGAAATATAGTAAGATGCAATAAACGTTTTTAATTTCGAATTTTTATTAAATTTGTAATGAAATTGCATTATGTTAATTTAAGACATTTATAGCCTAAATTAAATAAAAATAGTTGTGGTTTAAATTTATATAGCTAATTTATTAAAGGTATTCATTAGGAAACTAACAAAAATATATCTCAAGTAACCTTTCGAAAAACTGAGTCTGAGTTAATAGATTTACACGTAACAAATTCAAAACAATACGTAGAATAAATTCAAAATGTTCTTGATTAAGTACAAAGATCTATTTAGAAGTCTAACTTGAACTATTCAATGAAATGTCAATATGAATTGTGAATCGAAATAAAAAATTAACAATGATAGAAATACTCATGATATAAATACCATGATACAACTATAAATACAGGGTATTGACAGTTTTAGGTATTTGTACGACATTGTATCAATACGACAGTACGGCAATTAAACTGTGAGCACCACTTTTATGCTTGTTCAAATATTTCGTCAAATAAATGCAGCTGATTATTATAAATTTGGGATTTTTTCAAAATATTATAAATATTCCTCGATTTGAAAAGAAAGACAAATAAATTAGCATTTTATGTGCACTTTTAATATTCAATTTTCAAATTTTTCTTCCCTTCACAAAATACGACACCAAAAAACATGTATCTTAAATACAACACTTGCGGTTTTTCTTTTTTTATAAGGGATGCAACAACAAATTATTGTTTCTGTGTTATTGTATCGTATGGTACCAATACCATACTAAAATACGATGAAGTGTGAATACGCTAATTGTCTATGCACACCATAGACACCTCAACTTGTTCTATCGACAAGTTGAGCAATGAGTTGGTTGGCGCAACAAATATTTTTTGTGTTACTGAGTTATATTGCTATGCTAAATAAATTTTAAGGAAAACATAAATTTTTAATCGAATTCAAGACAATGAAGTTTGTTAAATGTTTGAACTAAATGATTGTAAAATTCAAAGTAAATTTTCGAACATGTCATGATAATTTTTGTAGAATTGTTTATTAATCTTTAAATTGTAGTATATGGAATTTAAATCTCCATGGTTGCAATAAAAATTTGCACTAATTTTTAATTTTAATGTCTATAAAGACAATCGAATGAAAAAAAAACTAGAAAAATCGATAAATTCTCTCTCCAAAAATGCACCAACATATTGAAGTGCAAGTTTACCACACAAGAAAAAAAAACTACAAGGTGGCAGCGCTGCCACCTTGCTACGTCAGAGCTTTTTTAGTACACAGAATAAATGATGACTTTCGTACAATTTTCATTTTTTCCAACTACAAAATGAATTTATTGCTAACAATATGAATTTTATTGAACTTTAACTTAAAAGATGATCAAACTTTTATTTTTTTGACGCAATGCAAAAATTTTTATCGTTTTGCAGCACAGACGACGCAGCAGTTTTCCAGAAATTTCCGTGACTTGCGAAATTGGAGGAATTCACAAATTGCATATTGTACTGCATAAGTTGTTAAATGAATATTTCCTTTTATTAAATTAATCACATTTTCTGCATCAAAAAGAAAAGATCAACTTCTGGCCACTTGCCATTCTGCCAACATGGCCACCGCTTTCTTGCAGTCACTTTTTTTCACACAGATTTAGTTCACAAATTCTTTTTTTTTTTAAATGTTTTCTCAGCGCACAATTAATAATTTTCATTAATACTTACATTTAATAATGTTTGTTTATCCTTTTTTGTGTGTTTAAATTAATATTTTCAATTAATTTGCACCGAATTTGCGTTCAGCTTTTCTTTCACTTTCTTGGCTCCACTATTTTGTGTGGTATTCTTGTCTCTTTGCTGTCGATTTAGAACTGAATGCTCTCTCAGTTTTGCCGGCTATTTTACCCCATTGCTACTTGGCGTGGTGTTTTTTGATTGGCCCAGCGCTTGTCATTTTGTTGTCAGACGATTGGCCCACGTCGGAGAGCCGTTGAGAGTTGAGTCAACGATAACTGCAGGAATTTCAAAGTGTCAAATTCGAGAAAGTGCCAGATTTGCCAGATGACAAGATATTGATATTGAATAGTGTAATAATTACATAGATTGCATTTTTTGTAATCTGTTAATATAATTATATCTCGATGCATTCTAATGTCACGCCCAATACAGCATTTTACTTATTCAACTTAAATGCATTTTAAATATTTTTCAATATGTTCAATTGAGATATGATAAAGATTTCAAAATATTGATAGTGACCCAGATAACGCCAGAGTTCAAGTTACACTCAGGCTCCCGTGTCTTGAATCTAAGATGAATGTTTTGATTTCGTTTCGTGTTTTAGTACAATTTATTTTATGTTCTTTCAAAAATTAAATGCCAAACACTTTGTCAAACAAAATTCAATATTATAAATTGTAAAGATAAAAATAACGTGTATTGCGGCGCATAATTATTATGGTGAGTCAGCAATAAAATTAAATTTAAGCTTATACTTTATTCCATTTATTCCCGCAGACACTGAATTCAAGGAGTACATATGACGTTGTGGGAACAATGTTCAGCTGCAATACAGTCGCAGACATTTGACATCGAGAAATATTTTTGAATATATTGGATATATACAGCCAAAGACTTCTGCATCTACATACATCAATATCAGTGCAATATTTTTTAATGCAGAGCAAGTCGCTTCTGCAGCGATGATGCAAACCTTAATTATGTTTTTTACTATTATAATAGCCGTTAATTGCAAGTAAAATATAAAAAAAACACATTTTTATTGTACATTTACACCTACTTGACATTGTTTTATTGCAACGTAAGCGCATGCAATTTTTTGACTGTTTTGGGAGCCTTTCCGGGAGCTTTTTTTTCGATATAAAATGAATCTTATACAAGAGCATTTCCTGATTATTTTTTGGCTCCCTGCTAGATTGTTTTTAGGCTCCGATACAAGACTCCTAAAAGAGCCTTCTAACTACGATCAGGTCCGAATGACGCATTTTTATCAGAAAATGTATATTTCAAGACTCTTTTCTGAATGAAACATGAGCGCTCAGGCTCAGGCAAAAGATTGTGAAAACAATCTTTTCGGAGTTCTTGCGTTGGCTGGGGAATTACAGAAATATATTCAAACTTAACAAGGGTGGTTTTTGATATTTTAAAAATAAGTTATATATGTCTTTGTTGCATTTTGATTAATACCGAGAATCCTATGTGAATCCGCCCCATATATAAATTACAAATTGATAAATTGTTTTGTAATTCAAGCTATTTTAAATGCATTTACATGTGATAAACGTGTTCAAATTTAATTAATTTTAATAGTGTTTTTCATTATAATAATATCGATTTAAATGAAGGCAGATGATGAACTGAAAAAAATCATTGAGCAGCCACTGCCCGAATTTTTGTTACAACTCTATTTTTAGTTCGAGTCAAATTTTCACGTTCCAAACTAACATTTTTAGAAATAATATTTAAATAACCACACTAACTACGCGCATTTACCAATGAAACATGTTCGTTTCTTTTAATATGAATTATATTTTAAGAATTTTTATATTTTAATAATATAGCATATAGAGTAAACCATAGATTACCAGGGTTTATGAATACTGCAAATTAGTTCCTGTATATGTGGGTAGGTAGCTCAAATTTATTATTTTTTTTTTATAAAATAATAATAATAATAATAGTTTGGCACTACAGTTCTATAAGAACTTCGGCCGAGCTCTCTCACCATTTAAGCTGTGCGTGTTATACTTTTACTCAAATTGGTGGGACCTACAGTTTATTGCCGAATCCGAACGGTGGGTAAGAGCTTTTCATATGCAATGTTTTACTTTCGTAGGTTTGCCATTTGCTGCCGAAAGGTACACTCTCAGAAATATATTGTTACTTTTTAACAATATGTGATTGTCATTTCATTATACGGTGATTATGTGGCACGTCTATTATCTGGCATTCAAATATATGTCAATTTATTGTTTTTATTTATTTAAAAAAATTTTAAATCAAACAAAATATAAGTTATATTTTTACAATTTTATTATTTAATATATATTGAATGTATGTGCGTTTTGTGTAGCTATGGGAGCCTTCATATGGGAGCCACGGTAGAAATGGAAAATAAGACCTTCCTGGATAACGCATGCGAGTACCATAAAGTACGACTGTTCTGCTATCCACAAATGCTCAAGACCACTTCTTCCTTTCACAAGCCGCTGACGACGACCAAATCTACAAAAGACTTGCAGAGGTTGTTCTCTTAGTGTACATTTCCGCACAATAAATAATTGTTTGCTAATAAAAATTATAAAAATATTCGTGTGTGATTTTTTATTTCCTTAAATGACAATGCCGATTGTTATTAATAAACAATCGAATGACGTTTTAAATAACAATCCTATTGCCAAACCGACAATCATTTGACAATGCGATTATAAGATCTATTTTGAACATCGAGATTGTTACAATATTGTCGGAAATGACAATATATTTCTGAGAGTGTAGCGTCGCATAGAAAAATGTTTTCTATGAAAAATATGTTGGTAGTCGCTTGGGATCGAACCGCGGACTTTTCGGCGCGTATTCGAATGCACCAGCGACTTTTCGCTCGTAGTCCAACACTACAATATATATTTAAAAAAAAAAATATATATTTTTATATATTTTAGTTTTTAGGTATACAAGTATAATTGATATAGCTATTTTTGTTTTATTGTAGTTTCGACAAGAATATTGATATACCGACTGATCGAAAGCAATAAACAATTGTAACAAACTTTTATTAGAAAAAACCTAATTATTTTCCTTGTAATTCTGTGTTCTTGATGTAACAACAATATATTTTACGCAGAAGCGGGCATAATTATCGACGCTTAATTCATAAGCGTCGATAGAAAACCTATTATCATATAAAAAAATTGCTGATTTTTTGAAAATACTTGGCCGCACTTAGAAATCTTTTGTCAAATAATGACAAATTATTTTTAATAATTTGTCAAAATTAAAAAAATGTAAACAAATGAAATTTATAAATTTTTTATTAAAATGCGCAGATCTTCCTGCAGTATGAAATGCACACCAAAAACGATACTTCCACTGCTTACTGGCAGCATCTGCAAGGTTTTGTAGTACCAGGAAGTAGTGGAAAGCGTTTTCTTGGATCTATTTTGAGGCCTACGCGTTGGGGAACTTGCGCTCGGCAGCAGAGAACATTGCCGTCAGTTGCATAAAATGCCATGGACTTTAAAGACACAACACATTTTCACTCATAAAGAAATACCGACGAACGCGATTAACCAAATGGTTTCCAATAGTAAAAAGTTGCGAAACGCACTAGTTTTGCGAATTAAAAATTTACAAAAATTGACAATTATGACAACAAAAATAAATGATGACAAGTTATGATAGAAATATATTAAGCGTCGACAGCGTTTTTTTGGAAAAATATTTTTAAGCGTTGATACAGATGCCAAAAAAACACGACTATTAATATGAAAGTTTCTTAAGTTTACCCGCCGTTTGGTTCAGTGAATTTCATTCATAAACTACTCTTTTAAATTGATTTAAGATTACTTCAACATTTAAAAATCTAATGAATTTTATTATTTTATTTAAAGTTGATTTTTTTTTTGAGTAGAGCAGCAAGAAAAATAACTGCTAGAAAATGTCGAGAATTTTTGTGTAAAAAACTGGCAGCATTTAAATTTCCCAATTTTAAAAAATGCTGCCAAGTTGTAGAATTAATTATCACTATTGTGAATGTTTAATTTCATTTTCTTATCACTAAAACTTTTGTAAACAAATCGTATTTATATTGCTTCAATTAATTTAATTAGTGTATTGCATTATTTAATGATCACTAACGAAACAAAAGAACTGCTCCTTAGTCTGCTGTGTGACTCAGACACATCTAGCGACGAAGATGATGGACTCTGTGAAATCTTTACGATGTTGGAAGAGCAGAAGCTATTGTTTCCAAAAACAAAAGTAGCTAGTACTAGGCGTAAACGTTTTAGAAGCAGCACAGGAACAGCTACACCAACCTCCACAGATGACGAAGAGGCAGATGAGCCTAAACGACTGCGTCGTATGCCGATGTTAATAGAAACAAAGCCCCAAATAAAAAACTATCTTGATGAGTTGCCGGAAGAAATACTTATTGCGAACTTGGAAAACTGGCAGCAGCTGGACGAACAGGAGGTGTGACTAAAATTGAATTAATATTAATACTTTATTTTAGTAAGTTTTTCTTTAGTTTTGTACATTGTTTCGTTTGCCGCGCGACTGCTTCCAACAATTGCTATCACAATTTGAACAGTTTGAGCCGCTGGAAGTGCTACCACCCAATATAAAATACGCCAAACACTCCAAGATGTTGCTTTTGTTTCTAGCGTAAGTGTGGAGAATTTCTTTAAAAAAATCAAAATTATTTAAATTCATTTATTACAGCTATGCGGGTCATCAAATAACAATACGTGCGGTGACGCAAAAATTCAAAGTATTTCGCAGCTGTTTTCTGCACTATGTCGAATGTGTTCTTGACTTTTTGTTGAGTCTGGAGCCTACGACGGTTAGTTTGCCACATGCAGCAGCACAACAACAACAAAGCGCTGCAGAATTTCAACAGATCGCCGGCCTACAAAATGTCCTGGGCTGCATTGAGCGCCTGCAGTTTTGTTCACGTCCGCAAGTTGGTAAATTACGTTTTACCTATGGCAACAGCTATAAAATACCAACACAATTTATATGCGATGCACGTGGACGCATTTTGCTATTAGATGCTGATATTTTGGATACGCGTCTGGATAAAGTTTCGGCCTGTAATAAATATTGTTTCTTGGGTAGCGCTAAGTTATCGTTACGCGAATGGATTATTACACCATGTCAGCTGGAGGCGCGACGGCACCCATCCGCATTACATGTAGATCAACTGTTGTTTAATGAAAAGTTTGAGGCCACCTACGCGGTGATGTCGCAAACGCTGGAGCAATTTTTAATGCGTTTTCAACAGTTGATTGGCATGGATATACAACGGTTGGCATTTGCGCGTCGTTTGTTGCTCTCCTGTGCTGTGCTGCATAATTTGGTGTTGGATAGTTGTGAAGCTGCTGCTATTGATGTCACTGCCCCAAATGCACGCGAAGTTGCTGCTATAAAGGAGGCCATTGTTGAGATGACAAACGACGATGAGCACAATGAACATAAACTGTTTAGCTGTGTCAAAGGTGTAGAGCGTCGCGAACGCATGATATATGAGTCGTGCATTTTGGGGGGTATGCCTGATGGTGGAGAGCAGGAAATTGTAGTGGGTTAATATATGTATTTGGGATTAATAATATTGTGGAAAGTAATTAAATAAATGAGTTTGTAGAAGTGAATGCATTTTTTAAAGATTTCTTTGATTTCTATGAACAATACTAATTTAAATCTCTAAAAATATGAATAGTTTCAACGACGCTCCGTTTAAAATATATGCGCATTTAATGATTTGGAATTTAAAAAATCGATTTTTTCGGAATCATCTGACTTATTTTATGAAATAATACAAAATCCCAATTCAATCCTTTATAACATACGTATACTTTCAACACACTACTACGCACAGTGGTTCGGCTTCATACAAACGGCGGAAAAAACTAAGGAGTTGTCAGAAGTCTATGAAATTTTGAGATCAGTGTCTTGGATGGATACTGATCTCATATATGGAACGTAATTAAAAATTGATTAATGTTTAGAGGGCGTATCCATAGAATGTAATATTTTTATTATATCATATCATACTTTTCTATGCGATTTTCACAAATTTTGGAATATAAGTAACCCATATAATGAATCTTCAATATCTCGATAATGTTTCGGGTCTGAAAAGTCCTACTCTAAAGCTATTGAACACTATTGATGATTAAAATACAATAACTTTTAAACAACTGGACCGATTTCACTAAAAAAAACTGGCATATTCATAGAAACCCAGGTAACAAATATACGTGATTAAAATTCATCCAGTGGTTCCCAAATATTTAGAAAACAAATTAAGTTATTAAAGTTTATAAAATTGCTGAAACTATGTAACATCGTTGCATATAACACCAGTTATATGTTAATAATACGTATTCAAAAAGTATTTGCAGTGATTCCCAACATAAAATATAATAAAAATCATTTTTCCTGAATATTGTCCTCCACTAAGTGGATTCACTACGTCAAAATCGTAGTGAATAAGATCACTACGATTTTGACGCACAGTGTAAACGGTTGAAAATGGAGTCATATAGTGTTCACCAAAAATGTTCCCTATAAAAAATTAGGAGGGGTCTTCAAACGACATAATAACCCCAGAGTCACCCAGTAAAAAATATACATAATAATATTTGTTAGATATAAAATTTATAAAAAAAAAATATTTTTTTAATCTCGTAGACTGATACTGATTCACAAATATCTCAAAAGATTGCAAGAAGTTGCACACAAAAAATACAAATATTTTAGCTAACATATCAGGCTATGTTTTGGTATAGGTTTGAGCTTGAAGGACATTGAATCTTTTTTTGAAACTCTATTAGTATATCATATTTAAAAAAATAATAAAATATTCCGCGAATTAGTCGCTATAAAAAATAACATTATGTTTTTGCAATTATATTTTTTAATGACTAACACATTCCTCTTTAAGAATAAAAAAACCTTAATTAAATACTTGTAATCATTTTTAATATATGTATTACTATTTTAATTAGGGTATTTGTTCTATTTGTGTTTTTCAGTACAGAATCAGTACAGTTTAGAAGTTTCAAAACATATGAAAACATTTTCCAAATTGCACATAATTTTTGTAAAAGATGACTCAATTAATTGACTTGGTGACTGCATATTTCAACATTTAAAAACCTACTTTTTTAAAATAGGTTTTTTCCGCACCTGAACCACTGTACGACGCACATGGGGTATAATATACGCCAACGTTTTCTTTTCAGTTTTTAAAACTGCTAATCATTCCAAATAAACACTCCCTATAAACAATACCCGTAAAGACCAGCCGGAACCGACTTTTTTTAAAATTGAAAAATGTACCTTAGTGATTTCAGTTGTTTACAGTGTTTTTATTTGAAATGTTGACTTTGTTAGAGTGTAATTCCGAGGACCAATGAAGGCCAATGTTTTCTTTATCAGAAACATCAACCAATTAAAATATATGACCAAATAAAATAAATGCTTTACTATAAGATATAAAATTTGTTAATTATGGGTTAATTTTTTTAATCGTCGGCTCTGAAAAAATCAATTTTTTGTTTATTACTTTTTAAATAAACACAATATTAAAATAGTTAAAATAATTTAAGGTATTTTCCATTTTTTTTTATTTGTAGCCCATTCATCATCTTTCAGAAACTGAAATTTCTACGATAATACCTCATTCCGATCAGAAGTTATATATTTTTGACCGTCGGATGCCATTCTCAGACCACCGTTCAAAATATATAAGCATTTTGACTCTTGAATTCAGTTTTGAGTTTGTAGAGTAAATATAAAAGTTCTAAGTTTCATTGATGTAACTCCTGAAATATTGATTTAAAGTTTAGTCCAGAAGCACCTCATCGTCCAGTGGACATGCCGAAATCATTTTTATAACATTTCAAAAAATAATGACAAAAAAAATTGTTCAAGGTCATCATGGACATGTCCAGGAGCACCTCATCCTCCAGTGGACATGTCCAAAATCATTTTTATGACATTTCAAAAAATAATATAAAAATATATATTTTGGACCTGGAGCACCTCATCCTCCAGTGAACATGTCCAAAATCATTTTTATAATATTTCAGAAAATTATAAAAAAATATATATTTTGGACATGTCCACCTCATCATCCAGCACCTCATCATCCAGGGGACATGTCCAAAATCATTTTTATAACATTTCAAAAATAATGAAAAAAAAAAATTGTCCAAGGTCATCCTGGACATGTCCAGGAGCACCTCATGTTTCAATGGACATGTCGAAACCATTGCTTACATATCATTCAGCAGCAATCGGATGTGTCCATTCTCTCATTTGTCCTCATATGTTTCTAATCATTTTATCATCATTTGTCTTATCATTTTTCTCATCATTTTTCTCATCATTTGTCATCATTTATTTTCATCTTCAAATGATGAGAATTCGCTACGTTCAATGATAAGTACTTTTGAAGATGAGAATTATTTCGATCATTGAGCGATATATTTCTTTTCATCAATGATGAAAAAAGATATTTATCAGTAGTAAGCAAAAAATGCTCATCTTTAGTGAGGAATATAAATTGAGCGAAGAGAAAAAGAAAACCATCTTCGAACCCTGAAAGGTAACGCAGAACAAGAAAATATATATTTTTTACGTCTTCGCCTGAGTTTTACAAACGGATGTCCCATGCTCTTCTAGTGTAGGATATAAAAAGAAGAAATGGCATATTTCCTTCTAGAATCTCGTTTATCGGTGCTAGCTTTGCTTGAATTTTAATACGGTACATATTAGAAACGATATTCATCAAATAAATTTAAACGACATAAATAATGAATAAAACAAATTGGTTTCTCGCTTTTTCATATATAATATGGCTATATTTTTGCTTCTTTTTATCTTTTAACATTTTAATCACATTTCTCTTGTTTTTTTTTGTTTTTGTAACATTTTTATGCTGCTTTTGCTTTAACAAACATTTAGGCCATCGTGCAATTAAAATCAGCATTATACGTTTTAGCTGGTTATTATATAAAGTATGTATGGAGTACCCTATGCCCTAAACAACGACGCCTTCAATTGCCGACAACATATACATATTATAAACTGTAGCATAGTTTGTGCTTAAAATATGCAGGCTTAGTTTGTAGATAAAGGTACATTTAAATATGAATAATAGGTAGGTAGGTATAGTAGTTAATATGAAATATTTATAAAAAAGTTTGGTGAAACATGTGCTTTATATGAAAAATATTTGCAGTTAAATTGGTTGTAAGTTTTGTATTTTTTGTAATATTAATAAAAATGGCTTTAAAACCCTTCTAATAAATTTAATGTCAAGACAATTGATAAAAAATTAAAAATAATCATTTACTGGTTTTAGTTTGTAGTCTTCAAAAATTATAAATTATGCTAAACATCTTTAAAAGTCACAAAGGCTCGTTGCTGTTTAAAAAGGAAATTGTCAAAAATTATCAAATATAAATAATAAACAAAAATAGCTGCATTTGTCAATAAGTTTTGTTTTATATTTCTTGTTCTTTACGTTCGTATATTATTTATAATTATAGCTATTACTACAGACAATTAGAAGAATTTTAATTTTTTAATTATTATTTTTTTTTTGTATATAAGTTAAGCTAATTTTCTTTGTATGCATACATTCATATATATATATAATTCTTGACGTTAAACTTGACTTAATTGTTACATCATTTAATTTTGTCGCTGTCGCTTCAAACATGCATTTTGTAAATGGTGTAAAGATGTTTTATTTTTTGTATACTTAAAGCATTCAATTTGTAGCTGAATTATTTAAACCTGTGAAGCACATAAAAAAAAACTATGCAACAAAATTACAGCGAGTTGTTTTTTTATTTAAATTTCTTTGCGATTGAGCTTAATTTGTATAGTTTGTAAAATGTATTTAATAAATGTGCTTTAACTTTGGTCCAAAAATATATAGGCTAGCAAATAAATACAAAAAAAAAAAATACAAAAAAACATAATAAAAAAAATATTTGTTTAATTTAAAGGCTATGCAAAAATGCAACTGCCAGACTACTTTAAACCTATTCATGTCGCACACCACAAATGGACAAAAATGTACTAAAATTATGCAAACTGCAGGCGGGCAACACGGTGTAGACAATGTTGACGGTGGCGGCGCATTTCGCGCGAAACTCCATTAATGCGTTCAGCAGCAATTCGACGGACGGCGCCGCATTTACTTGATAGAACACTTTAAGGTGAATTGCCGGAATATTTAAGTATCGGTTAGTGTTATGGTGGCTGTTGTTGTTGCTGCTGGTGCTGTTACTATTGTTTGTAGCTGTCGTCTGTTGTGTTGCATCTGTCTCATCGCCGCTCTTAATTTGACAGACATCGGCCAGCTGCTTGGCTATGGGGTAATCTTTGAGCAGTCGATTAACCACATAGCTAAGTATTTCATCGACATGTTCGGCGTTCAGTTGCTGCGCCAGGCGACAGTGATTGCCGAGTATGTCGTCGGACAATTGGGTCAGCTGTTGGGTGGAGGAGGCGAGACCTAAACGAATGAGAAACATTTTATAAAAAAGTGTTTGCTACAATTAATTGATTAAATTAAAAAGAGCATCAAAATAAATACATATCAAATGTGTATGCGCTGAAAAAAGATAAAAATCACATAAATCAGAATTCAAAAACAGAGCAAAAAGTGAGAATTTGTTTGCTCTATCCGGCATTGACTCTGTTTCGAGTGGTATACGTTTATTTTACTAAAAATAACATAATAATCTAAACACACCTGTTGACACATAGCATACAATGGCGGCACAATTATTCTCATAATTCCAGCGACGTCTTATGGAGATGGTGTAGTCGCTCACAGAGCAGCCAGTCTCCTCGTCTATTCAAAAAAAAAAAAACATTAAAGATTTACATAATACGTGCTACATTTAATGCTTCAAACATACATTCAAAACGATCATTATGCGTATGCGCCCAGACCTGCCACTCGACCAAAGCCTCACGTGGCAACGCCGGCACCACAATATAATCCATGATGGCATTGGTGGTGCGACGCTCCCACTGACGACGTGCCTCCGCAATGAAAGCTGGATGTGTGACAAAACAAATACCATGCACGACATCACGCAGTTGGCCCTGCGCATTCATGGCCTTGGCAATGCGACTAATGTGCCGCAGTGCGAGTTTACATTGTGGTCGTATGCCGCCATCAATGATGGTCATACTGCCGGGCACCAAAGCGATCTGTCCCGAAATATAAGTAATCTCACCAACCTGCAGAAATGCAAAGATTAGAGTGAAAAAGAATAAAGCTATTGGTTTTTAATAATACCTTTGTCGACTGACTGTATGGTCCAATGTTGGCGGGCGCCCAGTGTGAGATGCCCTGCACATGCATCGTGTGGCGCTTGGTTAACATGGCGAGCGAATCGACATGCATTGAGTCAGCGTCCGCCGCAAGATTGCCTAAAAGTTGTCATTTAAATATTTCAACTTTTAAAGCATAAACTCAACAACAAGAGGAACAACAAGTAGACAAAACAATTTGACATTTTACCATCAACTTCGCTCAACGATGTGGAGAGTGTGGCACGTCGACGCGTGGGCGCACGAAAGGCTATGGCCTCCATGACAACATGACAGTCCGTCGGCAGCGGACACTCGACGCAAACGCGCGTTGCTGGATTCTGAAAATGCATTGTCTGCGCATAGATGTTGTTCAGCATTGGATACTCGGCAATGCTGCGCACATACATCGTAATGTAGCAGTAGTCGGAGAGCTCGTAATTGTGCGCAGTGGCCAAGGAGAGCAGCTGGTCCAAAGCATGCTGCATGCCTTCGGCTAAAGTGGGGGCGCAGCCTAAAAATATATTGAATTTTTAAAATTTAAAGGAAAACATGTAAAATATTGCAAATCATACCTTGTATGCCTGCCACCCACAGCCAGCCCTTCTGATTAACAGCTGCCATTGGTTGATTCTGCAGCGGACGGAATTCACGCTCAAACTTTAACGGACTCGGTGGCTGTGTAAATGTCAGCGGTGCCGAGATGACTCCTGCCGTAGCGCCTGTCGAAGAAACAGCCAATGACAAGGAACCACCACCGCCGCTGCCGCCAGTACCAAAACTGCCTCCCATTACCGCTTGGAGCGAGGCAGCTGCTGCCGCACCACAAGCTGCTATAATTGAAGGCGTTGATTCATCAACGCTGGCGCTCTTTGTTACAATGGGTATTGGTGATGAGGCAGTCGCCAGATGACGTCCGAATGAATTGCTGCGTGATATTAATTCATTCTGACTGAGTGACTCACGCATGCGTGTCTCTTTCTCAATTAGTTCCAGCTCTGTTTCGCTAAGATCCGGATCGCTCAGATCACTATAGGTGGATTCATTCAAATCGCTTATATAGTCGAGTGAGCGCTTTACGAAAACATCACCATTGTGTGGATGATCTTTGGCTTGCAATGAGATTTTGGTAAAGTTAATGTAACCGACGGGACAAATGGGATCGGCAGAGCTGATGATGGTCTGCATGTCATCGCTAAAAGAAAAATACGAATATTTTTTATTTTAAAACTATCTATTAGTAATAAAAAGAATCAATATTATGAAATATACATCAATGTTATATAATAATTATCAAGAATGTGGAATATGCATAAATATTACGTTATATTCATCCAAAATATGTCATATACATACATTAATATTGATGTAATTTTCACAAACATTATGAAATATTCACGTTATGTATTAATCCGTATTTATAATACAATTCCATATTAGTAATATTCATTAATATAATAAACATTTCAGAGTAATCATCAATAGTATGTTATAATCATCAATAGTATGTAATATACATCAATAATATGTAACATGCATTAATATAGAGTAAATTTCATCAACATTATAAAGTATTAATCAATATTATGCAATATTCATCAATATTATATAATATTCATCAATATTATGTAATATTCATCAATATTATGTAATATTCATCCATATTATCCATTAATCCGTGATAGTAATTCAATTTCACATTAGTACTATCAGTTAATAATTTATAATATTCATCAAAAATATAGAAAATTTTTAAATATTGTGTTATATCCATCAATAGTATGTAATATACATCAATATAAAGTTATTTTTATCAACATTATAAAACATTCATTAATAATGTGCAATATTCATTAATATTATGTAATATTCATCAACATTATGTATTAAACCGAATTAGTAATTCAATTCCATATTAGTAATATTCGTTCATAACTTGTAACATTCATTAATATTTATTAATACCATGAAATATTTATTAATACCATGAAATATTCATCAATACTATAAACTATTTATCAATACTATGAAATATTCATCAAAACTATGAAATATTCATCAAAACTATGTTACTTATCAATGTTGTAGAATTTTTATCAATAACGTGTTTTATTCATCAATAGTATATGTAATATAATATGTAATATAAAACAATATTAAGTAATTTTTATGAACATTCATCAATAATCTGCACTATTCATCAATATTTTGTAATATTTATCAAATATATATTCATCAATATAAATTCATATATTATATTCATTAATACTATGTAACATTCGGCAATAGTATGTGAAATATTTTTCAATATTATGTAATATTTTTCAATATTATGTAATATTCATTAATATTATGTAATATTCATCAATATTATGTAATATTCATCAATATTATGTAATATTCATCAATATTATGTAATATTCATCAATATTATGAAAAAATCATTAATATTGTGTATTAGTTATCCACCAAAATATCGATTTAAAATATCCAAAATTATTCCCACTTACACCACAATGCGTTGCTTAAACAATGGACAGTCCAACGTAAACGTCTCGTACTCGCCACCCTCACCACAAACATTCAAACCATATTTATCACGCATTTTCAGCAGATGCGGCTGTATCTCACGCAACGATTTGCCCAGATGGCGATCAGGAACTAAACCGAGTGTTGCCACCTACATGCAAAAACAATTATAAACTCATTAATTCCAAAAAACAATAACTTTCAATTGTTTAAACAATAAGAATATTAAAAACAAAAAATAGATTTGAACTTACTTTAATTATAATCGCATGCACTTGACAATCAATCATCTCCTGCAAGAGTTCAGTCTGGTCTCTCCTCCATAGATAGGCAAGCGACACGAGATTCAAACGACTGCAAACATTCTCTACACGCACGCGTTGGTAGTCGGAAAGTATGGCGCCAACGGCGACAGCGTCAACATTCAGCTCTTGCTAAAAATATTAAAGAAAATTGTTAAATTATAATATAAAAAATTTGAATGCATCAAATTGATGAAATTATGCATATAAAATTGAAGCAATTGAATTAACATAATAAGATGTTTATTACAGACATTGTGAGAATGTTGAGCATTGCATTTTCAACGGGTAAAGATGTTAATTAAAAAAATAGTGATACCATCATACATAATATTAATGAATATTCAAAATTTTGCTGAATATTTATGAACGTTTTATCATGTTAATGAATTTTGCATTATATTAATGAGAATCACATAATATTGATTATTTTTTTTATAAAATTGACGAATTTTTCATAATTTTAATGAATATGGTAACAAATAATTCATAATTTTAATGAATATTATATAATTTTAATAAATATTATATAACATTTATGAATATTTAATTAATGAATAATGTTATACAATATTGATAAATATTAAACAATGTTAATGAATATTACATAAAATTGATGATTTGTACATAATATTAATGAGAATTACATTAAATTGACGAATAATACACCATATTATTGAAGTCATATAGATAAATATCGAATAATATTTAAGAGTATTTATATTATATTGATTATTACATCAGGTTTCTTTTCTTTAAAATTAAAATTTCACTTCAAAAATGTCGGCTATTTTTCTATTTTAATGTTTAAATAAGGCAGAATTCAGTACTAGGACAGAATTAGGGATGTAACCTTTTTAAAATAATAAGGTAAAACTCCCTAAATAGTAAAAAACTGAATATGCATTGAAAATCAACACACACAATTTATAGAAGCCATGAAATGAATTAATTCCTCAACAAATATATAAGGACTGCGTCGAATAAAATTGTCCGCAACAAAAATGAAAAAATCTAGAAATCTAGTAATCGAATTTTTATAGAATAAAATATTTTATTTTGCAAATTATTTTTAGATTTAAAAAAAATATATAAAAAACCAGAAATCAATATTTTTTAATAAAAAGTTTGAATTTTTCCGGAACCCCTTCCATTAATGTTGTAATGGAAGGGGTCCCTCACAGCTGCTGAAGACCACTTTCTTTTAAAGTCTTGAAGGTCTTTGGCCACTTTTTTTGTTGTCTTCATCTCCCTTTTTACTAAAGCCCAGTATCTCTCAATCGGCCTGAGTTCTGGACAGTTTGGTGGATTGGCTTCTCTAGGCACCAAAATTACTGCATTTTGTTGGATCCACTCTAAGGCCGTTTTGCTGTAGTGACATGAAGCGAGGTCAGGCCAAAAAAATGTGGACACTTCATGTTGGCGTAAAAATGGAAGCAATCTCTTTTGCAAGCATTCCTTCACATATATTTTGCTATAAATTGTACCCGATGTCACGAATGAGCTGCACCTTTTTCCACAACTGCAAATTGCCTGCCAAACAAGGAATTTCTTTGGGAATTTTGTCATTTTTTTTTATTTGAATTTTTCAGCGACATTTCCTCGAGAATCGGCGGTATAAAATTCCTGCCCAGGTAGCTGAGAAAAGTCCGCTAAAACATAAGTTTCGTCGTTCATTATGCAGCAATCGAATTTTTAAAAAAATCTTGGTTCAGCTTTTTAGTTCTATCCGGAACTTTTTGGACCTTGTACGTCTTCAGCCCAACTTTTTTCTTAGTCCTGCGCACGAAAGATTCTGAGCAATCCGCCTTTCTCGCCAATTTCCTTCCGGAAATGCTTGGATCTTTCTTTAAAATATTCACAACCTTCTTCGACTTTTCACGATCATGTGGGCCTTTTTTTACCAGAACCTTTCTTCCGATCAATACTCAGGTCTTCCTTAAAGCGGTTGATAACGCGAGAAATGGTCTTAGGGTTAGCCCCTACCTCCTTGGCAATTTTTTCGCACTTCCACTTCGTTTGCCATTTTCGCGTTAAATAAATTTTGTATTGACTATAACTGACACAAATTATTTTCTGCCATTTAATTCAGAGCTACTATGATTTTTTTAATTTGAATCTTGCAATAGCACATTATGGGAAAATATGTAACGGACAATTTTATTCGACGCAGTCCTTAGTTATCGCATAAGATAAGTATATTTATTAATAATGTTTTAATATATCGTCGTTGTAAAACGAAAAGTCTACAAATACATTTTCAAAATTCCAAATATTCATTTACAAACATATGTATATATCTGTTAATTTTTAACCGATGATCTCTGCTTTATGATAAGAAAATATAAATCTATCAATTGATATTTCAACTTTTAAAATGCATCAATTACTTTTTGTAATATTAATCAATAAACTCGAAATTTAAGTTTTGCATAAAAATGTAATTGGCGACTTTTCATTCTACAATAAAAAACAACTGCTTTCTAATAGATACAAATAAAATACAAACATATTGTGAATCACCGAATCGATTCTATTTTCCATAAAATTTAATAAATTTGTTTGTTTAAAACCAATTAGGTTTAAATATTATAAATTGATAACAAGTGTTTAATGGCTTAATAACTATTAACTAGAGGCTTTAAGGCATTATAGTGAAAACAAATGCAATTATATTTCTATAGAGTAAAAATTTGTAGGTAAACATATTAGATATTTAAGAAAAAATTGAGATATAAATAAATAAAAAGTTATAAAACAGTTAAACGCCATTTCTAATAACTTCGAATTACTATAAATAGCAATGTTATAATTTACATACTTAATGCATTTACTATAAATAGCATTATCAACTAAATGATAAGAACTAAATCACTGATGCACGTGATGATAACGAGAGCAACAACATATTGATTAAATATGTAAACGTCAATGGAAATAATAATTCTTATAAGCATATAAATAAATAATAGTTTTATTATTTAGACAAAACAAGGTGCTTTTATTGTATACATCAAATTATAATAAATAAAAGCTGACCAGATAGCAATGATAGTTTTTACAATTGTTATTTTTCAGCAGCTGTTAAAGTTACAAATGACATCGAGCTGTCAAAATATTTAGTAAGGTTTGCCATTTCATCTTGCTTCGTTTGGAGCGGTTTATTGCGGAGCGGTTTATTGGCGGCATCATCTTTCTTTCGAAATGAAGAAGGAGACACCGTTAGCGTCAATGGACCTCGGTATAGATCTATGTTAACCGACTTGCTGTGACCAGAGCACGACAACATCGAACTTTCCGAGCTGTGGTTCCAACCAGACAGCGCCGCGATGATGCGACATGATGCATCTCGATTATTTTTTAGGGGCTACGCCAAGTCCTTAGTCTACGCTAACAAACCAACCACTTTGGCCAAACTGGAGAGATGCTATTGCCGGAATAACGCAGCACTTATTGGGCCGAGTCATCAAAAAATTGGACCGACCGCTTAAAGCACTGCCAGCGGAGCCGAGGCGGCCATTTAAATGATGTGCTATTCCATGTATAATACCAAGCATGTAGCTTCCAAATAAAGTCAGAATCAAATTGATATCTCACACCGTTGTTTTATTTAAATTACTTTTCCTATCGTTCTTATCTGGTCACCCTGATGCAAATTGTACTGCGTTTTTTACTACATTCTGTATTCATTTAAATTTCATAATAATGTAGAAAAAATTGTGTATAATAAAAACATTTTCCTATTGATAAAGTTGGAAGTAAATATGCATTTTATATCAACATTAGCTCTGATGACACAAAAATATCAGAAGCTTTTAAGTTTTCTTTTTCACTTGTTCCAAATATGAATAGGACTGTTGTTCTTTATTTCATTGACAATATCAGATTTTTATTGACAATATCAGATTTTTATTGACAATATCAGATTTTTATTGACAATATCAGATTTTTATTGACAATATCAGATTTTTATTGACAATATCAGATTTTTATTGACAATATCAGAATTTCATTTCCGGATTTTCGGTACTGATTTTTTTGCGATCCTTGTTATTTTCATTAATACTAAAAATTAAAAAAAAAATATATTAAATGTTCTACAAAAAATATATTAAAAATCTTTTGAAATTGAAAAAGAACCAGTAAGGAAGGTTAGGTCACATGGTAAATTTTGAAGTAGGAATATTGTGATGTAGTAAGTAAGTATTATGAAAGTTATAGTCGGTCGACTATAAATACCCTACATATGAGATAAAATGTGCAGTTACCATTTAAAGTGGTGCATAGGGTTTACAAATTCTGAAAATAAGTACAAAATTGCAATCGTGGAAGAATTTCCTTTCATTTGATACTAGAGATGGGCGCGTGCCTGTTTTTGATGGCACGGACACGCACGAGCCCGACGAGCAAACATGAACATGAAAAAGCAAGCGAAAAGTTAAAAATAATACCGGAACCGTTTAGATTTTTGGAACCAGAATCGTTATTAAGAATATGTTGAACCGGAACTGGAATACGAACCTACATATTTTATTCTGGTTGGAATTGGTACCGCTATTTAAAAAATATCGGAACCAGAACCGGAACAGTTCTGGTTCTGGGCGCGTGCCTGATTTTGGAGGCACGGGCACGACAGCGACTAGCACGTACGGAGCAAGCACGAACTCAGATTTTCGGGCGTGACACGAAAAAGGCACGGCACGCGCTCATCTCTATTTGATACCCATAAGTACAAATGGGTAGGTATACCGAATTTCGTTTTTGTTTTGGGTAACCACAAGTCGGTCGGCGAGATAGCATTATTTTGAAATATTTGAGCATAAAGTCAATATATATTTGACCAGAGAAAGATCACTTAAGACCGTACAAATAAAATTACTTTGTAGATGTAAATTTTATATGAGGTATTTGGACATAAGAGGTCGGTTATCAGATCACAAAGGTTTCATTGATCTAGCTCTTCTACATTTTCTGTAATCTTGATTTCAACAGACAGACGGACATCGCTAAATCGACTCAGAAGATCATTTGGATCAAGAATATAGTTTTCCATACCGGATATACTTATGAATTCTAAAAAGGGCCTAACATTTATTTTGTAATTTACTTAAAAACCTTATGTTAAAAGAAATAAAAACAAAATAAAGGTACTCGAAAATCGTGTTGTGTAGTGCAATCTCAATAATGAAAAGTCAAATTTCCAAATAATATCAACCTATTTGAAAATTTCCTCATTTGATTAGACTTAGGTAAATGTATTTTTTTCTTAGTTAGCTTGAATATGTAGAGTATAATTCCTAGAATAGTTTAATTACTAGAATAGCTAAAATACATTTTTACGATTGACGAAAAAAAGAACCACAACAAAGTTTTGCAATTGCATCTATTTACCATAAATATTAAAGCAAAATCAACAAAGATGTTTCACCGACAATAAACAACATACACAACAAAAATATGAACGAAAATAATTTTTAAAATAAATCTTTGTTGTAGGCGCTACGACATGCATAGTAGCAGGTCAACAAGTAGGTAATATTTCTTGTAAACAACTTAATGTTGAGATGATTAACTAATAAATTGCATGCTAATTAAAACAATAAATTTTATTCTATTCTATTATTTACGTAGACAAATCTAATCAATTGAGCGGAGGATTTTTCTATTTAACTTCTTAATACAATTAGCATGTATTATGAAATAATGATAATAATAAGTAATCATTTTATAGTTAAACAACTAAATGTAATTAGATACAAAGGTATAATATGCTTGATTGCTTATGAGAAAACAAAATGATTACGCACATACTTCAACGATATAAAGAGTTTTTCAAATGGGACGCTACAAAAGTAGAGCAACAAGGACAGCAAACGACGCACGGTGAACAAAATAATGAAATTTTTGAACAAAACGCCATTTTTTTATTTTTAAATTTTCAAATTTAGTTTTTTACTGTTACATACATAACAGACCCACTAAGAATAATCTGTAACCATTTTTCTTAAAACATTAACAGATTAAGAGATATGAGCCTTCAAAGTTAGGAAAAATATTGCATTCCATACAAAAATATATGGAAATACATATTGGAACATAGCTAAAATATCCTTGCATATCCTCTCAAATCCTTAAAATTGTATTTAGGCTTTTACAAAATACACATTCTGAAAAAAAAGTAGCTTCCGGTTTGCTCCGGCAAAAATTATTATTTTTATACATTTGTTACTCTTTTTGTAAATTTATACCAAGGACTGCAAGCGATATCCGTCATTCTCACTAAATTTTTCTAATCATAATCAATGTGGTAAAAAATGAAAAATATATTATCCCGATATCGATCCCGGATTAGGAGAAATTCACTTGGCAAAAATTACCATTTTTCATACATTTGTTCCTTTTTGTAAATATATTCCAAGAACTGCAAGCGATATCCTTCGTTCGCACTAACTTTTTTCTAATCATAATCAATGTGGTAAAAAATAAAAAATTTATCGTTCCGATATCGTTCCCGGATTAGGAGAATTTACATGGCAAAAATTACCATTTTCTATACATTTGTTCCTCTTTTTGTAAATTTATACCAAGGACTGCAAGCGATATCCTTCATTCTCACTAACTTTTTTCTAATCACAATCAATGTGGTAAAAATGAAAAATATATGATCCCGATATCGTTCCCGGATTAGGAGAAATTCACTTGGCAAAAATTATCATTTTTCATACATTTGTTCCTTTTTGTAAATTTATTCCAAGGACTGCAAGCGATATCCTTCGTTCGCACTAAATTTTTTCTAATCATAATCAATGTGATAAAAAATCAAAAAAATATGATCCCGATATCTTTCCCGGATTCAAAGAAATTACATGGCAAAAAAAAAATAGTTTTATTCTAATTTTTTTGTAAATTTATTTCAAGGATTGCAAACGATATCCTTCTTCGCACTATTTTTTTATTTAATCACAATCAATGTGGTAAAAAATATATAGAATAAATATAGAATAAAATAAAATAAATAGATATCGTTCCCGGATTAGGAGAAATTATATAGTAAAAATTATCATTTTATTTCCTAATTTCATACATATGTACCTTTTTTTGTAAGGACTGCAAACGACAGTTCATTAACACACACTTATTTCAGATCACTATCAATGTGGTCAAAAATAAAAAATAAATCATACCGATATCGGCTCCAGATTTTAAAAAATCACATGTCAAAAATCTACAAAATTCTCGAAGTTAAATTATTTTTACATAACTTTTGTGAATCAATAGAAGACATTTTGTAAAGCATAACTATACCCTGATATTTTTTTATTAAGTAAAAAATCAACGAAATCTACCGATTTGTTTTGAAGTTATATAATTTTGTTCAAAAAAAGTGCTTTTTTGTTTACCGTGCGACGCCATATTTCTTGCCGCTCTTTTGCCATTTCTCTTCAGTAAGGTTTGCCATTTCATGATGGAAAGATATACGAATTCGAATTTCGGTAGTAAATTTTAATAATTTCGACTCGTTGTTGGCTCGTATATCTTTCCATAATGAAATGGCAAACCTTACTGAAGAGAAATGTCAAAAGAGCGGCAAGAAATATGGCGTCGTTTGCTGTCCCTGTCGCTCTACTTTTGTAGCGTCCCCGTGGAAAAACCCTTAAAAAAACGTTTGTAGCGCTCTTATTGAAAAACACTTTAATAAAAATATTAATAACACTGTTCTACATTCATTTTGGAGAAGTAAAGTTGCAGCAATTATTGGTTACAATTACGGCAATGATCATGGGCTTCAGTTTTTTCAAATTGTCTTTAGTTTTAAGATATAACCATTTTTCAATTTCTCATTATTTTGCACTTGTAAAATAGTAAATTTAATATAAAATTTACTATATAAAATTAATAATATAAAATTTAATAATATATAATATTTATTTAATTAAAAATAACCATTGATATAAAGATAATAAATTTAGAGATAGCGCTTTAAATAGGTCACTAAAATATGATTGTTTTATTTATTTGTTTTATTAATTAAATAATTCTATAAAAGCTTTTTATTTTATAAAATAAAAACTGCAAATTATCAGCTGTGAAAATAAAAGTTCGTTGTATTTGTTAAGATATCATTAAGGCAAAAAAATAAATAATAATTTGCAAAAAATAATACAAAAATTATGTATTTGTGAGGAAATAAATATTGATAAAGAAATATTGATTGTGATTTAATGATATTTTTTAATCTCTTTTAATTGTTTTCGCTATATAAAACAAAATATTAAAACCAATGCTAACAGTGGAAAAAAAACAACTTTTGAGTATAATTGTAATATAAGTTGTTTTTGTAAATTACCTTACATTCCTCCAAGAGGCTGTACAAATCCTCCACTTCATCATCGTCGGTCGGCACATAGTGTTTGCCGGTCTGTGTGCTTTTGCCTTTGGTCTCGCGCCGATACAGTGGCAGCGCCATGGCCTTGGCCAAAATTTCGATGCCCATGTGACCCACCGTCTGGTACATGTAGCTATCGAGCTCGTCTGCAACATAAGGAAAATAAAGAATAAAGAACTGAATAAATATTGACATGAGACAAATAAGCAGCAACAGCAATAGTAGCAAAAAAACGGTTAACAAAAGAGTAAAACAAATATAATGTGCTCTATGCAGTGAAAAGTTTTTTTGTTGTTGTTAAGTAATGAATTATTAAAAATAATAAGAGCTGATTTTCGTAAGAAAATGTTAAGAAAATATTTATTACATTTTTAAGTTAAAAAATATCAAATTAAATACAAAATATAATTAGAAATTTAATATATTAAAAAATTACTAATACATATAGTGTTTTTTTTGTTTATACTGACCTCTATCTTTCGGATGCAAATTCGCCAAAGCAACTATATCATGTCCCTCCGCGACGCACTGCATCATGTTGTAGCAGCTGTCCTTGCCACCGCTGACCATCGCAACAACACGCATTTTGATTTCGAATTGATCAAATGATTTGCTCCAAAAAAAAAAAAATAATATCCAACAAAAATAAATAACAACAAAAATCACACTAAAACACAACAAACAACAGCAATAACAATTATAAGACGATCACCAACAAGTAGACCAGCTCCTCATCAGGTTGTTTTTGTGATGGATCGTTCGTTACCGAATGCGTTTAGTTTTTAAGAAATGAAAAATGTTGGAATTTTTGTTAGCAAATTATGTCGTACGTTGACTTTGTGCGATACATTGATGCTGGAAATAAAACCAAAAATATATAAAAATTATTAGAAAATTTATATATAGGGTGTGTGCGAATTCGACTAAATTGTTGACTATTCTAAATTTTGTCGGTAATGCAGTGTTCGAATTTTCAATTTAGAAAATCTCGAGCAGACTAAGGGTGTGTGCGAGTTCGACTAAATTGCTGACTAAACTAAATTGTACAGATTTTCATTCGATCGCCATTCGGTAACCGGTAATTGTTCAAGTCCATAATCAATCGATTATCACATGTGTGTTTGCTTTCTTCCAATTTAGTTTGCTCGAAAATTTGCTAAATTGAAAAGTCGAACACTGCATTACCGACAAAATTTAGTTTAGTCAGCAATTTAGTCGAACTCGCGTGATGCCAAAGGGGCGAATGTGCATTTTTAAAACTGTTGGGAAATAAAATGTTAAAGTTTGAAATTTAGTAAAATTTATTTTTTTGTTAAATTTTTTTGTTGTTATTTTGGTTTACTCATCAATTATTAAAACGCATATAAAATATCTTTGGATTTGGACAACTTACTGATTTAAAAATAAGGGTTTTGTGAGGCTATATCCTGACCAAAACTTTTTTTTTTTGTTTTTTATGCTATAACTTTTTATTTGCGCAATATAAAATAGTGACGTAAATGCATTAATTCTTTGTTTTTAAAGCACCTATCGATTGGCATCATTATTTAGAAATAATTTTCCAAATATTAATTTGCCAGAAAAATGTTTAGCAAAATAATTGTAAATAATGATGCCAATCGATAGGTGCTTTAAAAACAAATAATTAATGCTTTTACATTACTATTTTATCCGGCACCAATAAAGAGTTAAAGCTAAAAAAAGTAAAAATTGAAAAATTGAAAAGCATGCCAAAAGGGCGAATCTTTTCGTTTTTTTGCTATAACTCTTTATTGGTGCAGGATAAAATAGTGATACAAAGGCATTAGTTGTTTGATTTTAAAGCACCTATCGATGCGCATCATTATTTAAAAATTATTTGCCAAACAAATTTTTTGTAAATGATAAAAATTCAAAAAAATATTTTCAAATAATTATGATTATCGATAGGTACTTTAAATACAAACAATTAATGCCTTTACACTACTATTTTATCTTATACCATTAAAAAGTTATGACAAAAAAACGAAAAGATTCGCCCTTTTGGCATGACAACATTTTCAATTTTTCGAATTCACCTTTTTGGTTTTGTTTCTTGTTGCTAGAAATATCCAAAACTAAAAGATTCGCCCTTTTGGCATGACAACATTTTCAATTTTTTGAATTCGCTCTTTTGGTTATGTCTCTTGTGGCTAGAAGTATCCGACAAAACCACACACGGTTTTGAAGCAGTGCACTTGAGGAAAAACTACATTCAAAAATGTAAAAAAAACTGCAAATGTCAAAAGTTACACATTCGCCCCTTTTGCATGATAGTGACGATATGATAATCGATTGATTGTGGATTTTAACAATTACCGAATGAAGGATCGAATGCAAAGTCGTTCAATTTAGTTTTGTCAGCAATTTAGTCGAATTCGCACACACCTATTAAACATAAATAACATATTTTTTTAAATTTCAGTCACTTATTATTTCTTTTTTTTTATTTAAATATTAAAAAAACTACGCATTTGTATTTTCAACTTTTTATAACGTGCCCCCAAATTCTCAATCGCGAGTCTTTTTATTTTTTTATATTATGTATAATTAATTAACGTAAATTTATTAATTTAAAAAATATCTTTATAGAAAATAAACTGTTCAAAATATTGTTTTTGGCGCTAAAATGTGTCTGATGGTATTTCAAATATATATTGGCGTTGTAGAGGATAAACTCATTAACTATATATACAAAGTTTTGATAATTGGCATCTAAAAAACGTTATTTATTTCAAAATAACTGACAGATGAGCTCAAAATTGATACTAATTGTTGTGAATATAATAGTCTTTCGTAAGAAAATTTATTTTTTTAATTTTATCAACTACTTTTTTCTAATATTAAACCATAAACTTTAAAATATATGGTTCTTCAAAATGCACCTAATACGTTTTACAGCACCAACGTGTATATTTTATATTTGAAATATTTATAACATAGCGAATCTACAATTTACTGTGGTTTTAATAAACTAGAAATAAATACAGCAACAATTTAGATATTTTAGATTGGTAGGTGGTGGATTATAGAACTTTGTGTGTTTTTTTATTTCAAATAAATAGCAAAACAAACTAACAAAAAAAAAAATAATGAAAAAAATAAGAAAATGAAAACAAAAACAAAAATTTCAAAGCGACGAATGTATATTTTTAAATATTTGAAAAATAAATAATAACAAAAGACGGAAAAGACAACGATGGCCGGACAAACAGCAGCGTCTTGTATGATGCACGGGACTTTTGTGTGCGCTGACGGAAGCGTCGTGTGACTCGTTTGGCAGTGCGATTTGAGCAAAAAAAAAAAATGTTAAGAATTTTTAAAAAAATAGAATATAGAAAAATATATAAATTAAAAGAGTAAAATTAGTAAAAATAGTGAGAAATAAATAATGAGTTAAATCGCTTTAAAAAAAACTAATATAAAATTTATAAAACATAACACAATAATATAAAAATAATATAAAATAAAAATATAAAGAAAAAAAAAGAATTATAAAAGTTATTTAGGGTATGTGCGAGTATGTCTAAATATGTCTATTAGCTTGATACTTTTTCGATAATCGGTGATCAATAAGGTTTGTATCAATCGAATTATCATCTAATTGTTTGCTGTCATTCAATTTAATTTGAATTATAAACACTTCATTACCGACAAATTCAATTTAGGGTACATGTGTGAATTCGATTTAATTGCTGACTTTTTGGAAGTTTCCGATAATGCAGTGTTTACCATCTTCGTACAATCGTACAATTTTTATGAACTATTCTGTTGCAGTGCACTGAAATTTTAGAAAAGTCACGTCAAATTTAGTACAATTCGCACACATCCTTAAGCTGGAACTATATTGCGCTATTATGAACTGTTCTATTGCAGTGCACTGGAATTTTAGAAAAGTCATGTCAAATTTAGTCCAATTCGCACACATCCTTAAGCTGGAACTACAATATTGCGCTTAAGTAAAATTATTAGAATGTCAAAAGAAAATATAATTGTAAATTTTCTTAAGCAATAAGCGATCGATCATTCATAATTTTCTTAATTTGTTTAATTTGACATTTTCGTACGTTTGCTTAAGTGGATTATAGTTGGGTTTTTATTTTTATTTTATTCATCTTTAGGGTGTGTGCGAGTTTGACTAAATTGCTGACTAAACTAAATTTTGTAGGTAATGCAGCGTTTACTTTTGGAAGACATACATTTGATAATCGATTTATTAGGGACTTTAACAATTACCGGTTACCGAATGACAATCAAATAAAAATACGAGAGATACAAGAAATACAAGATACGAGAAATACAATTTAGTTTAGTCGAACTCGCACACACCCTTAGTTATCAAATTTAGAACTAGCACAAACAATAATTTAGATTTTATTTCAAAAGTATTTCAATTAAAATAAAAAAGACTAAGGGTGTGTGCGAATTCGACTAAATTGCTGACTAAACTAAATTGAACGACTTTTCATTTGATATTCTTTTGGTAACCGGTAATTGTTAAAGTCCATAATCAATAGACTATCATATGTCTGTTTTCTGTCTTCCAATTTAGTGCTAAATTGAAAAGTCGAACACTGCATTACCGACAAATTTTAGTTTAGTTAGCAATTTAGTCGAATTCGCACAAACCCTTAGATTGAAAAACGCGTCGCAAAGTATTAAAATTATATTTTCTTTTTGTTTTTCCTGAGTGCAGTTTGGGCTTGTCATTAGTATGGGTCACTGACTTATCTAACATTGGTTACCCTCATGTTTTAGCGGTCAGTGTCAAGTTTCAATGTACTTTTGGCGTGGTAGAGAATTTCAATAACGTGTCGTTTTTAATAAAGCACAGACGATGTCCAAAATTAAGGTTGGTCCATTTATTTGTTTTATGATTAAAAGCTTTCAACCGTCTATTATATCCTGGTTTATGTTTCGAATTGGCATTGGAATTTTTGGAGTGACGAAAAGTCATTCATCGAAGAATAGTTTTATATCGTTAGTTTAAACTATGTTCTGTCAACCATGGACTAATGGACTATTATAACAATTTAAATCATAAGATTTCAAAAATAAAAAAATAATATAAAAAAATCGATTTTGGATTTAAATATCTTTAAAATTATTTGAAATATTGACATTTCTATTTATATTAAAATTAGTTTTGATTATTAAATGTTAAATTTGATTTAATATATTATGAAAATCAAATTTTGTAAAGTTCCATATTTTTAATTCAAAGGAACGAAAGAAAGTTCAAATGCAATATACTAAAAAAGACGTTCTTTATGAAAAAGAAAATCAGTGAAAATGTTTGTATTTAACTTCTCATATCGTTATTGTAAGATAAACTTTGATTAGATTTGTATGTACACTCAGAAGAAAATGTACCATTAAGTACTTTATGGTACGACCATTGATCTTATGGTTCATGTATAAATAGTTTCTTCTTTTAAATCAAAAGTTTTCTAATTAATTCAATAGTATTTGAAAAATTCAGTACCATAAATTTAAATATTGAAATATTTTTATTTTAAATAGAATTAATACTGTTGTTTTAATGGTTTCTTCCTAATTCGACTATACCATAAAATTAATAATACGTATCATTAAATTTTTATAGGTCTTTCTTATTGTAATTAAAATATCACATTATAAAATTTATGGTACAACCACACATTGTATTAACAGTTTCAATATTACTGAACTAATGCGTTACTGAAGTAATGCGGATGCGTCCTATTGACCAATTTTAATGGTATAAATTATTGTTTTTCTATTGAAATACTATCAATTTACCATGATTTTTTTCTGGGTGTATATAAAGGGTTTTTTTTAAGGGCCGCTACAAAAGTAGAGCGACAGCAAACGACGCCATATTTCTTGCCTCTCTTTTGATATTTCTCTTCAGTAAGGTTTGCCATTTCATGATGGAAAGATATACGAATTCGAATTTTTTATTTATTTAAGGATGTGTGCGAATTCGACTGAATTGCTGACTAAACTGTCGATAACGCAGTGTTCGTCATTTCAATTTCGAGCAGACTAAGGGTGTGTGCGACTAAATTGCTGACTAAATTAAATTGTGCGAGTTTTGATTCATCGCAATTCGGTAACCGGTAATTGTTAAAGTCCCTAATAAATCAATTATCACACGTCTGTTTGATATTCTCCAATTTAATTCAAATTAGTTTGCTCGAAAATTTGTTAAATTGAAAAGTAAACGCTGCATTACCGACAAAATTTTATTTAGTCAGCAATTTAGTCACCTATTTCAACAAAATTGGATGACAGCAAACATTTGTATGATAACCAAGTGATTATGGACTTTAACAATTACCGGTTACCGAATGGCGATCGAATGAAAAACCGTTCAATTTAGTTTATTCAGCAATTTAGTCGAATTCGCACACACCCTTAATTTAATAAAAAAAATGTATTTTAAAAAATTCAAAAGCAATACGGTAGATCGAGTCATTCTTATTGATTCATAACAAAAATCTTTATATTATTGTTCAGAAATTTGTCAGATATATTTATAAGGATTTATTTTACAACAATGTGTGAAAAATTTAAAGTGTTTTAGTTTTTTAAATAAAATAATAATAAAATCTTTATATAAACATCAAAAAAAATATATTTAGGGTGTGTGCGAATTCGACTAAATTGCTGACTAAACTAAATTGTAGAAGTTTTTATTCGACCGCCATTCGGTAACCGGTAATTGTTAAGTTTCTAATAAATCGATTATCATATGTCTGTTTGATGTCTTCCAATTTAGTCTGCTCGAAAATTTGCTAAATTGAAAAGTCGAACACTGCATTACCGACCTAATTTAGTTTAGTCAATAATTTAGTCGAATTCGCACACACCCTAAATAAAAACATAATTTTTCTAAATTCCAATGAATATTATTAAGTAATAGCCTAATTTATCAACCTGCATCTGTAAAAATGTTTTAAGCACCGTTTACATTGTTTTTAAATTATTTTAAAATTCTATTTTCTTTCCCCGTTGTGGGTTTTGTTCGCCCACCTTTGTAGCTGGCGCAACTACATATATCATATTTAAATGGTATTTATTAAATAGTCGCAGCACTTGCCAACAATTCTTATGTTACTGCATTTGCGTCCCTTTGATTGATGATAAAAGCACAAGTGAATGTTTGCCAAATACTTAAAAATGAGAATAAAAACCAACGAAAGAACACTTGCATAAACATGCTGCATATATCTGTAACATGCTGCGCGAAGTCAATAAAATACGCCCCTTAAAGGTTATAAAGAAACTCATATTAAACAAGAAAAAAAAAAATCAAGAAAAATGCTTAAAATATAAATAGTTGAAAACAAGCACAAAATAAAGTGGGACTACTGCAAAGTAGTAAATTTAAAAAGTTGCAGAAGAAAGACAAGTAATATAAAAAGTAATACTAAAAACTACTTTGCATCACTGGCATTTTATATTTGTTAGGTCCGTTGCAGCAGGCAGCTGCACTTTGGTCCACTAAACTGATTATTGGGTCGCCTTAGCATGTGACAAATAAGTCAATTAGCCTCATAATTAAGTCTTCTACGTACTACGTAAGTAATATTGCTACTAATAACCAGCAGAAGCTACTCGTTGTAGGTAGCCAGGCTGTCGACAACGTCGTCGTTGTGTTTTATGTGCAATGTGCGTCATGATTTGCAACATGCAACATTATAATATATAGGCTGCCGTGGGCCACAATCATTTGTAGGCCTACTGCGCTATGGCGTTTACTGTGCAAGTACAGGGCAGTTATTAGAGCGCAACTCTGGTGTTTTTTTTATATTTGTATTTGTGAATTTTGGCACGTTGCGATATCATTGTAAAAATGTTGAAAGTCTCTTATTTATTGATAGTTATTTTTTATTATATACAAGGTGTTAGGGTGTTTTATAATGCAAACATTAGTTTTTGATTTTATTTTTAGTAGAAATTTTAAACAGATTTTATCAGAAGTTAAATTCACCAACAAAATTTTAAAAACTATACAATTGATTTACAAAAATAGCACAATATTTCAATGATGTGAAGGAAATTTCGCGAATTCGACTAAATTGCTGACTAAACTAAATTGTACAGGTCTTCATTCGATCGCCATTCGGTAACCGGTAATTGTACGTGTCCCTAATAAATTGATTATCATATGAATTTTTGCTGTCTTCCAATTTAGTTCAATTTAGGGTGTGTGCGAATTCGACTTAATTGCTGACTAAACTAAATTAGGTCGGTAATGCAGTGTTCCCCTTTTAAATTAAGCAAATTTTCGAGCAGACTAAATGAAACTAAATTGGAAGACATCAAACAGACATATGATAATCGATTTATTAGAGACTTTAATAATTACTGGATACCGAATTGCGATCGAATAAAAACTTCTACAATTTAGTTTAGTCAGCAATTTAGTCGAATTCGCACACACCCTTAGTTTGCTCAAACATTTTCTAAATTGAAAAGAAAACGCTGTATTACCGACAAAGTTTAGTTTAATCAGCAATTTAGTCGAACTCGCACACACCCTTAGAAAAAACAAACCCCATATTCATTTGAGCAGAGATATATCCATAAAAAAAGATTTATTAAGTAACTCCTGTGACTAAGTTTTTGGAGGTGCACAAATCAAATATAGTTTGTTGGAGGGATTTTTTCATTACCTATCAAATAATATGAAAACTACTAAATAATTAGAGATTTTAGATTTTACTAATTTTTACGCTAAGCTGTGTACTGTAGGTTACCACAAAAATGTTAACGAACAAAACATAATACGTTGAAAAGGACATTTCTCCACCTACCCAGCGATGATCTAAATAGCCAACAATTTTAGATTGTACTAATTATTACAAGCTTTTATTTAATTTTACTCACCCAGAAAAAAATTCTCTCTAATCCCATTAAAATTGGTCAATAGGACAATTATTGATTTAATAGTATACAAAAAATAAATCTTCTCATATAAACTCAATGGCAATGTCATTGTATTTTCTAGTATTTAATGGTATTTTCCGATTAAAATAATAATTTATCCTATTGACTATTTTTAATAGTAAAAAACTATTATTTATATAGTATTTTTTTCTGGGTGCTTGTTTCTACGTTTGTTCGTTTGTTAGTATGTCGTTTATTAGTATGTCCTTATATCCGATCGAGTAGAAACTTGGAACGCGTATAGTATTCGGTATGGCACATATAAAAATAAATTTTAAAGTTCAAATTTTGGCCGATAGAGGGCGTTAAGGTCTGTCGTGTTAGGTCTGTTCTATACATAGTAAGTTGAAATTTGGAAAATGTATAGTTTTAGACACGGGGGAAAATATGGCAAACTCAGAACTTTGAAATTAGTCCGCTAGGGGGCGCTTAATACGCTTACTATTAATGGACCCTCTGAAGTGCGTTCTTCACCTAGAAAATTTAAATTTAAAACATGTATAGTATTGGCGACGGGAAAAAATTTGGCAAACTCAGAACTTCGAATTTTTCCGATAGTGGGCACATTAGTTATCAATGAACCCTCTGAATTGCGCTCTTCACCTAGAAATTTGAAATATATAATATGTATAGTATTGAAGACTGAAATAAGTATGACATACTCAGAGCTTCGATTTTTTCATCGCTAGAGGGCGTTAAGTACGAAATCCTATATCGCAGTAACCACTGAACTTATCTCTGTGAAACTTGGTGCAGTTATTCTTTCGACCACACAAATGAATGTAATTCAGAAAATAGTTCTAAATTTCATCGAACCAATTGGCCAATTGGACAGTGGCCACTTCATCATGACCACTTTTTCTACCAAATATGATCCATATTCAAAAAATAATTAAAAATGTTAGAAGATCGATCCAAAATATTGGTATATATTTTTGGAAAGCTCTATCCATTAGCTATACAACATATGAGGTTTGGTTAGTACACAGTCATCCGCACCTGGACAGGGACCACTTCATCATGACCACTTTTTCTACCAAATATGACCCATTTTCAAAAAATAATTAAAAATGTTAGGAAGATCGATCCAAACTATTGGTATATATTTTTGGAAAGCCCTATCCATTACCTATCTAACGTACTAGGTTCGGTTAGTACACAGTCAGCCCCACCTGGACAGCGGCCACTTCATCATGACCTGTTTTTTTTACCAAATATGACCCATTTTCATAAAATAATTAAAAATGTTAGGAAGATCGATCCAAACTATTATTATATATATTTGGAAAGCTCTATTCATTAGCTATGCAACGTATGAGGTTCGGTGAGTACACAGTCAGCCCCACCTGGACAGTGGCCACTTCATCATGATCACCTTTTCTACCAAATATGACTCATTTTCAAAAAAAAAAAATTAAAAATGTTAGGAAGATCGATCCAAACTTTTGATATATATTTTTGGAAAGCCCCATCCATTATCTATCCAATGTATTAGGTTCGGTTAATACACAATCATTCCCGACTTGACCGTGCCCATTTAGATGCACCGATTGATGAATTATTCCCATTGACCCGCCTCTGTTAATGGTCTGTAAATGCTCTGTTAAAAATTTTGGTTTGAGTCTCTGCTAAATTAAATACGTATTTATCTTCACGGAATTGTAAAAATTTGACCAAATTCAAATTAGAATACAACTTTATTCGGATGTTACAAACAGCAGTATAACCAAAAGTTTAATATATTGGAATATCATTTGTATGATTAGTATGTTCTTATCAATTATATCAATCTAATTTCATAAATTGTCATTTTTGCAAATGTTTGAAAGGCAACTCTATTACATTATTTGATATTACAAAACACTAAGATTCAAATTTGGTTCAGGTTCAGAAAATTATTTTTTATATTCAATATTTTACATAAAAACATAACTAAATAATATCGATTGTTCTTCCAAATAAATTAATTCGGACATATTTTAAATCAAAAGGGTCACTTTTATTAGCTCATTTCTGATTTCTCAATTATTTCAAAATGTTTTTGTCGACTTTTACAACAACCCAGTAGTAACTTAGCGTAAGAGGATATATCGTCACTGTCATGCCAAAGGGGCGAATGTGCATTTTTAAAAATGTTGGGAAATCAAATTTTAAAGTTTGAAGTGCTTTAAAAATTAGAAAATTTTAGTTCTTTTTCAATTTTTTTTGTTATTTTGGTTTATTCATGAATTATTATAACGTATATAAAATATCTTTGGATTCGGACAATTTACTGAATTATAAATACGAATTTTGTGAGGCTATATCCTGACCAAAACGCAAATATTTTTGTTTTTTATGCTATAACTTTTTATTAGCTCAAAATAAAATAGTGATGTTAATGAATTAATTGTTTGTTTTTAAAGCACCTATCTATTGGCATCATTATTTAAAAATATTTTGCCAAACATTAATTTGCCATTTGTTATTTGAAGGAACATTTTTTTTTGGCAAATTTAAATAATGATGCCAATCGATACGTGCTTTAAAAACAGACAACTAATACTTTTAATTTGCCATTTGTTATTTGCAGGAAAAAATGTTTGGCAAAATATTTTTAAGTAATGATGCAGTTCGATAGGTGCTTTAAAAACAAACAATAAATGCCTTAACACTACTATTTTAGCTCGTACCAATAAATAGTTATGGCGAAAAAGGAAAGATTCGCTCTTTTGGCATGACAAGATTTTCAATTTTTCGAATTTTTGTTATTTGCAAGAAAATATTTTTAAGTAATGATGCAGATCGATAGGTGCTTTAAAAACAAACAATAAATGCATTAACACTACTATTTTATCTCGTACCAATAAATAGTTATGGCGAAAAAGGAAAGATTCGCCCTTTTGGCATGACAAGATTTTCAATTTTTCAAATTCGCCCCTTTGGTTTTGACTTTTGTGGCTAGATATATCCAACAAAACGACACGCGATTTTAGCACAGTATACTTGAGGAAAAACTACATTCAAAAACGTAAAAAAACGCAAATGTCAAAAATTGCACATTCGCCCCTTTGGCATGATAGTGACGATATGTTGTTAGCACTAATTTTCGCGCAGTTGAAACTCCTTTCTGGCTAAATGATTTCCTTTCTTATTTTTTTTATATGAAATTAACATTTTTACAGAACTTCTCTATTCACTTTTCAAAAAACAGCTCTCAGCATGTCTTAGAAAATATTTTGACTTATTACTGTTAATATTCCAGAGTAAGTGTGCTGGCAATGTTTCACTTTTGTATTCGAAAAATATTTGAAATAGTCATCAAATCAAGGGTTTGATAATTTTACTACAGGAAATATTTATTACTCCAAAATTCGATTTTTCAGAACAAATTAATTTTTTTCAATTGAAGCTGAAATGTTAGAATACATTTAAAAAAAATTTGAATTGATTAAAAACTTTATTTTTTTTAGCGCAAATAAATTTGCACTTAAAATTTGCTATAGTTGTATTTTACAATTTATTTACAATGATATTGATAACAATTAATGATAAAAATTATAAAAGAAATAATTTTTATTATTAAAAATAAATTATATTATTTATTATTATTTTAGATTATATCTCATGGAATTTATTCCACTTTATATTTTTATCGACTTTTGTCCTACAAGCTGTTAATAACCCCACGCCTTACATGATGACTGTGTATTTGTCCGTTCGTCTCAGAACATTTGTCTGTATCGTCGTTTTGACTTTTGCACAGATTTCCTCCTACTGCTCCTGCCCAACAGCAGCAGCATTTGTCATGTGCGCAAAAACCGCTGCTGAAGGTCAAAAAAGAACAATTGCAAAATGTTCCAATAGTTTAGGCAGTAAATTGACTATAAGCGCCTGCATAAAATTAATATTTAAATTATTGAGATTTTTTGGCAACGAATTCTTGCTTTTTTCACAAGATGAATTGCGTTCTGACCTACATTGTGCTGCTCAGACACGCGCAAACTCATGCCACACATAATGTCGAATGTTTGGCCAACCTGTCTTCTGTCTGACAATATGTCCGACTGGCAGTCTATCCGTCGTCTAACCATTTGTCCGTCGGCTGTCTACGCCTCAAGTCAGTTGCGACGCCTACACAATTCGTTGTCTCGCCAGCAATAAAATAATTTTGATTTTTATTTTTTTGTAATAAATAATTAAAATATTTTTTTATATTAATGTATTAATTACGTTGTTGCCAATGCATTTGTTGTTGTTTTTATTCTTCGCTCAATCAGCTGCAGCAGCTTCTTCACACTTTGGATGACTTTTTGTGGTTATGTTGTGCTCAATCAACACCAACTCCGACTTTTTTTTTTTGTTGAAATATTTTCTTTTTTTTTGCAAACTTTTCACAAATATTTAACACTTTATTCTTAATCAATCAAACACTAATGTTTTCAATACAGTCGTCACACAACTCTAATAAATGCCTGCAGTTCGTTTTAAAATTCTTCACTTTGCAAACATTCTTCTCATCTCTACGTGAGTCGAATAAATTTACCAAACACACAACGTTATTTGCAAATTCCCTCACTGCGACTAAACTGAAAATGTGTTCTGCAAAAATTTTCGATTTTTTTTGCTTAGCGTTCAGCGCTTCTTCGCGAAAATTTCCCTTTCGTTCGACAATTCGTTTCCTTTGCGTTTGACATTTCGTTTGTTTACAAAATTGAAACGTCAAAAGCTATTCAGCAGTTTTAACTTCCCCTGAAAATACCGTAGATTAAAATTTCCCAGCCGGTTTCTTATCAGTGACAGTGCTGCCAAATTTTCATGTCAAACAGAAGCAGGTTGATATTTATGAAAATTCAATTTTTAGTGAAAAATTTAATTTATGGTGAAAAATTTAATTTTTAATCGAAAATTTAATTTTTAATCGAAAATTTAATTTTTAATCAAAAATATAATTTTTAGTGAAAATTTGTTTTTTTAGTGATATATATATTTTTTTTTTATTGAAAATTGATTTTTTATTGAAAATTGCAAATAATATAAAATTATATTGCATTTGATGGCCAAGTGATTTTTTGGATTAACGCAAACTTGGAATATTTTTAAACAAATAAAAGTACTTGTCTGCCACAAACATAGCATGGGTTGGATTTTCCAAGAAGAAGTCAGGATTCAGGACGTTCTAGAAGCAGAAAACAATTTCACAGAGGCCAGGGTAAGCTAAACATTATGTTTGTGATCAAGTATCAAATTTAATTAGATTCACTAATAACTTGGAGATAAATAAGGATCATCCATATTTTGTGATAAACTCGAAAAAGATATATTTCTTTTTTGATTCTTCACATTTACTAAAAACTAGCCAAAATTGTCTTGCTAATGTAAAAAAGTAGTTCTTCCCAAATGGAAGAAGTCAGGACTCAGCAAGAGCTGATATACAATGTAAGTGGCCAAGGTTTACGAATACGTTTATAAAATATTAATATATTTTCATTCATACGCAGACAACATTGATATTTTACGTGAACCTGGCAATGTTATACATCGCAGTGGCGCAATTGGATTCACTGGTTTAATCTACGAGGCTCTTCGTGGATTTTACTAGAAGTTCCTGTACACTGCCATCGGTGCAGGCGCTGTTGCAGCTGTAAAACATACTTTAATTCCTTTTAATATATAGTATTATAATTTATATGCGTTTTCTCTTATTTTATATTTAAACCTTTAATTAGGGAAATATATGGGCTTGAATTCAAGTGTAATTTGAAGGTCGAATCACATTTTATTTATAGCTTACAATTAAGTTAAACCTCGAATGTATATTGAATGTCGGAATTCAAGTTTAGGTGAAGGCTATATTCACTTGGATAAAAAGCTACCAGTTTTGCTGGAGAACGTTATGGTTTTCAAGCTTACAATTACAAAAAGTTGAACGCTTTTCTCCAGTGAAAGCTTCGATATCCATGTTAAATATACATTCCAAAATCACTTAATATCCAGGTTTTACGTTTATTGGGTAAATAAACCCAGACAAAAGTTCCCTCAAATCCCATTAAAATTGATCAATAGGATATTTTCAATATTTTTAAATATTTAAATATTTTCATATAAACTCAATGGCAATGTCATTGTATTTTCTAGTATTAAATGGAATTTTCCGATTAAAATAATAATTTATCCTATTGACTATTTTTAATAGTAAAAAACTTTTATTTATATCGTCGTTGAACGAAAAGTCAACAAATACATTTTATTGAAAAACTTAAATTTATTGAAAAATATAAATAGTAAAAATTTTAATTTTTAGTAAAAATTTTAATTTTTAGTGAAAAATTGAATTTTTAGTGAAAATTTAAAATTTTTAGTAAAACAAGGAACTAAAAAAAAAAATGAACTTAAAAATTGTATAATTTTATTAAACACTATTTCAAAATAATAATTCTTTTCTCCAACCCTGCAATAATGGGTTCCATTGACTGCATATAATCGATAAACGCTTCCAAGTCTTGTGGACCAATTCTGAAAAAAAAAAATATAGACTTAATAAACAATCACAATACTAAATCCATTTTAACCTACTGCAGATCCCATGCATTATCGCTCAACAAATGAAAGCCATTTTTGCCATTTGCCAGATACTCCATGACGACTATCCGATAATTGGCTTCCAGCCGTAGGGGCTCATAAATGGGCAACGCACAGTGCTGACAACGTGCCTGCAACTCGACAATACGTTGACCAACAGGATTCGAAATATTATAAATCACATGCAGACCGGATAGCTGCAGCATGCGACTCGATCGGGGCTGTACGGAAGTGATCTTCATAGGTGCTACGCTGTCTTCAAGTATATCACGCAAAATATGACCTTTAATGCTAAGGGCAATAAGTTTATTTTCCCAAGGACACATGGTGATTAAGTGATTGTATGTGATATCTGTAAAAGTGACCAAATGTGGGATTAACATGTTAGGACTTTTATTATATTTTTTTAAATTTTTCATCTGGACAATTTTTCTCAACGACAATTCTTTCAGAGAAAATATTTCCTCGAGAAACTTATTTTTTCACAAACAACAGACAACCTTTACTAGACTATATTTCTCCTAAAAATTCTTCTAAGAGATAAATATTCTCAAAGACAATTCCTATTCTTTACCCGATAATTATTCCTCGAGATCAATTCCTTCACAGACAATTTTTATTCACGCCATGATAATTCATCGCCAAATACATTTTCTGCGAACAATTCTTTCCTAAACTCTACCAGGCGACAATTTTTCCCTGGAAAAATCCGTCATTAATAAAAATTATTTCCAGAGATATGTTATTCCTGAGACTATTTTTCTCCAGACAATTGTTTTAAATGACATTTGTTCTCAGAGAGACAATTCTATCTTGAGGACATTCTTCGTCAGAAAATTCGTCCCCGTGTTAATTCTTTCCAAAAAAATTGTTCCCAGAGAAAATTCCTACCCAAGATAATTTTCCCCGTTAAAATATTTCCCTCCTTTAAAACTTATTTTTGTTTCCCAGTCAAATATTCGCCGGAAACTCTTTCACGAGACAATTCTTCGCAGAATTAAGGAGAACTATTCCAAACTACAGCAAACCTGAGAAAATTCATCTCCAGTAAATTATTCCCCTAGACATTGCTCCCCCATACAAATGTTTCCCACACAATTATTTCCATAAATATTTATATATTAAAATAATTTAATACAAATTGTTTTTTTTTATATTGGCTTCATCTTGATATAAATTGATTAAATTATATTTTCAAAATTTTGAATTGCGGTTCCTAATAGATTTTTAGTTTTACAGAATTCAAAATTTAACCAAATTGTTTTAATAAAATCTGAATAATATAGAATGCAGTCTTTACAACTAAAACGCGTGCTTATTATGGAAATTAAAATATAAAAGTGGTTCTGATAACTGAATTTTCATTGACAGGATAATTCTGAATAATATTAAAAATAAATATAAACTACATTGTTTTAATAAAATCTGAATAATATAGAAATCAGTTTTCAAAACTAAAATTTGTGATTATTATGGACATTAGAATATAAACGTTGTTATCATAACTGAATTTTCGATGACAGGATAACCCTGAATAATATCAAAATAAATGTAAACTAATTGTTTTAAAAAAATCTGAATAATATAGAAACCAGTCTTCAGAACTAAAATTCGTGATTATTATGAAAATTAGAATATAAAAGTGGTTGTGATAACTGAATTTCCGATGACAGGATAATTCTGAATAATATCTAAATAAATATAAAGTAAATAAAAATAAACTTACTGCCCTTTTGCAATGGCACTCGAAAATTTCCCTGCGTTGTGATGGCAATTGATGCGTTGCTCCAATTTGTGTCATTATATGGAGTCAGTTGTAGAAACTATTTAGGATTTTTGGAAGATATATCTTTTTATATATTTTTTTTTAATTCTTTCAAAACTTACAGCATGTACCATAGCATCTGTGTAAAAATTTCCCAGATTACATTCGCCCCATGCGCATTCTTGTTGTTGTAGAAACACGCGTGTACTGCCCAGTATTCGGTTGCCATAATCGAATAAGAGTTGTTGCCATGGCAACATAGCGGCTGTTACAACAGCATCTGCGAGATTTTATAGAATATAGAAACAATAGATGAAAATGAAAATTCAAAATATTAATAAAAATTCACAAATAAAATAATATAAAACTTTTATTTCTGATTAAAATTATATAATTTATAAACAAAATTTAATATAAATAAATATTTTAAATAATATTTTTATTTATACATAGAAAAAGATATAAAAGTATATAATATTTAAAACAAGTTTTTTTTATTTATTTTTTTTATATAAATTTTTCATTCTTCGCTAAATCAAAGTAATGCGATTTTCGAGACCCGTGTAGATAGGTTGCAACATAGCTGCATAGTTCTCCAGTGCTTCCAGATCGTTGATGCCTTCGCTAAAATTACATTAAAAAAAGGTTTTATAATATTTAATGATATACAAAATAAGTAAATGCAAAAATAATAAAAGAGCGCAAAACTTACACGCGCTCGGTGCCGTAATCACTAAACATGCTGAAACCCATGGCACCGTCAGCTATATATCGGGGGGCAATAATGCGATAGGTCCTCCAGACCTCCAGGGGTTCATAAAGTGGTAATGCACATGTGGCGCAACGCACCAAAACTTTTAGAACGCGCTCGCCAACTGGTTGATAAAGATCGTAGGTAATCTTAAGACCAGCCACTTGCAGAAAAGCACTAGCTGTGGTAATATTAGCAGCTATATCTATGCGTTCGACACTATTCTCCAGAGCCTCCAGGAGTTTGGCACCCGGCAGATTGAAGGCAATTAATGGGGCATCAAAGGGTGCCAATGAAAATAGTTGAGCGTGTGTTATAGCTGCAGAAAATGGAGAATTAGATGATGATATAGCAATAGTATTTTTGAATATTAAAAAAAATTAAAATTTGTTGTAAGCATTTATAGTACTTACGTCCTTTAGTTAAAGAACCATATAATACGGTATCTGCAACGACAGCTATAGCGGCATCGGTCCAAAAGGTTTGATTATACGATGTAGTATTGAGAAACTGAAAATACTCAAGTTGTTAAAGAGTACTACATAATTTCCAAAAAAAGAAAAATATTTATTTATTTGTCTTTTTAAATTGAGAGTTCATTTCCAATTGAAATTTCCAATTTCGATTTAAAATTGTAAAGAAATCCATGATAATTGTTCATATTAATATCTAAATTTCATTCTATTCTTACATAATTTCTAATGTAAAATCACGATTTTCAAAATTTCAAACAGAAAATATATATTTTTTTTCCAATAAGTCCAATTTAAAATTTCAACTTCATTTATTTCAAATGGAATATCTTAATTTCATATCAAATAATTTCAATTAAAAATTAAAAATCTCAACTTCATTTGAAATTATCTCAATTTAAAAAGGGAAAATATCAATTTAGGTGATTTTTGTCTTGATTTGAGTATTAGTTTTCTTCATTAAATTTTCAAATATTTTAATTTAAAGTGGAAAAATGTTCTTTTTAATTGGTTTCTTTATTAATATCAAATGAAAAAATCAAATGAAATTCTCAACTACATTTAAAACGATCACAATTTCAAATGGAAAATCTCAATTTTATTTCCAATAAGTCCAATTTAAAATTAAAAATGTCAACTTCATTAAACTATCAAATTTCTTAATTTGAAATGGAAAATCTCTATTTCATTTGTTTTCTTTCTTAATTTAAAAACAAAATTCTCAATTTTTATTGAAAAATCTCCATTTTATTCATTTTATTCCTAATTTCAAATGGAAAACCTAAATTTAATTTAAAATCAGCAGAATTTGAAGTAAATATCTCATTTCATTTGAAATTTTCTCAATTTCAAATGAAAAAGTCTCAATTTCAATTGAAATTTGTTAAATATCTGAGAGAATTATCTCAATTAAAGTTGAAAACGTGTTACAAAATAATATTTTAAATATATAAGAAACAGACATGCAAAAAAAATGTATTAAGGGTATTCATACGTCATGCGGTACAAACTAAATGTTTTTTTTTAATTTTAATATTTTTAACGGTTTCAAAAACTACCCCTCGGGAAGACGATCGGGCACTAGACTGCCCATATGCCTGTCTTAATTCTGGAACTTTTATTTGAAACCAGTCGGTTGGTTTTACATGGTGTTGTCCTAGGAAGGGACAACATGCAAACATATCAAATCATTAGACCCACGTATACATAACTGATGTTCAAGAACCTGTTTGTGGTCGGTACTAATGGTACCTTCTTAACTATGGACAAGAACAGTGGTAAGTCGTCTTTTCACCAGTCACGTGATAGATAATTTTAGTGCAATTGACACCTTTTTCCTGCAGTGTAACAATATCTAATAATCTAACTAAAACTTACCGCATGTACTGCCGCATCACAGTAAAAATTTCCTAAATTACACTCCTGTGCACCACAGATCGAATTATTTAAATTAACCAGAGATGTGCCAATCACTCTGTCTCCCTCCAAGTTAATAACTTGAAGCCACTTGGAAAGTAGGTCAACAACTTCAATATCTAAAATGAAAAAATGTATATTAATGGCACAAGGTTTAGAATTAAATATTTAAATATATGAGAAAACTAACCAACATTTTTTATAATAATTAATTTAAGTAAAACTGAACAACTTTTATAATAAAAACATAACACAAAACATTTTAATAACAATTCCAACACAGGTACGAGCTGAAACGTAAAAATGGTTGTGAATACGGTAGTAGATATGAATATTTCCTTTTACGTGCAAAATCCAGCTCCGTAACGGCCACGTATTTACGGGGTGCAAAAACGCATGTGGCAGTTAATACGGTAGAAGTACGTTTTCGCATTTGAGTTTTTTTTTCCGTACTTTAGTGCCACTTTCAAGCATACCCAATGAACATTTTGCACACTCTGAAGCTAGTGTACTTCCAACTAGAGATGGCCACGTTAGTGAGTTCTGACTCACACTCACTCACGCTCACAAAAGATTTTTTTTAATCACGCACTCACTCACTGTCTTTTTTGCCTTACTCACACTCACTCACAATCACGTGAGTAAAATTAAGATTCAATCACAATCACGCGTGATTCACGTGAATCACGTTGAATCACGTGTTTTTTTTTTCAGAATGCATAAAACTACATTTTTCATTTGTAAATGTTGGTTAGATTGGTCGACGAGAGTGGCACCTCTAATGCAACCTACATCTTTAAAACGCAATAATGATGTTTGGGAGTTAGATAAAATATATCTTAATTTTTAACGGAGATGGAAATGTGAAAGACCTTCGATGTGCTGTTCATATAAAAACCAAAAAATTGCCTCGAAAAATAATTCACCGGTAAAGAATTCGTGTAAAATCTTTGAGAATTGTCCCTCTGGAAAAAAATTATCAATAAAATAATAGTCCGGTGTAGAAATTACCAGGGATGAATTGACTTTGTGAACAACTATTTTTGAACCGATTTTTTTGTTTACTATATTTATAACTCGAATAAAAACTGGACCCCACACGAACCTCTGGAACAAACTAAACTTAATAAACAAAAGGAAGTCAATACAGAGTTATCATGTATAGTTGAAATTGAAAATTCAACTTTTTACAAAAATGGGTATATCGACAAAAAAAAAAAATGCGTTCTATGTCCATTTCCATGAACGGTCGTATGAAACCAAGCAAAAACTATTGACATGACCCCACAAAAATTGACTAGCCCATACTAAATACAGCTGGTTTGCAGGGGTTAGATCAATTGTTGACTGAAATCTTGCAACTTATTCTGAATTGAAGAAGGAGTGTGTATATGACGGTCGGTTATATTTATTATAGTTCTGAATTGTGGGTAGCTGCCTTCCCAAAGCCATCAGAGTTAAAAGGGGGGGCCCTACTTGTTCTGTAGTTCAGAAAAAATATAGAAAAATCGAAAAAATTAAAAGTGAGATTTTTTATTTTATGAAATATTCGACTCACTCACACTCACTCACGAAAAAATGTTACTCACGCACACTCACTCACGGTATTTTTTGGTCTACTCACACTCACTCACAATCACGTGAGCAAAATTAGGATTCAACTACAATCACGCTCTCATGCCCATCTCTATTTCCAATACACCTTTTAGAAAATAAGCTCCAATGAATTGCTGACCATTTCTATAATAAAATATGAACCCTACAGATAATTGGCAAAAAATATCTGTGTCCAGATATTAGTTTTTGCAAAAAATCAAAAAAATATTCTCTGAACTCTCCTAATTATTTAAAAATTTAAGTTCGCAATGTTTTAGCTGTCAAATTTTTGAAAAAAAAGTTTTAAACTTTATCTTACTGAAATATTTCGGAATATTTTATGATATTTGTGTATGAAATATTTGATTAAAATGGCAGTAATGTGCTGAGGATAGCTGCAAAAAAAGAACGCTTCTGAGGGACTGAACTAACATTTTTTGAACATTTTACAAAAGAAGAATCAGGAGTCCAAAATCGATCAGAAATGATAAGTTTCCGTTCGGAAGTAGATTAAACGACATTTAGTCAATTTGACGTTTTAAAAATGTGGAAATGTTTGATCAAGTTTAAACTTGCGCAGACAAACTGAACCGTAGTTTATTGGAATGCTGCTCCCTGTTTTACATTTCTATTGCATTTAGATCGATGAGAAAATTAAAATTTTGGGTGCACTCATCGATCCGCCTATTCGATTACACTTTTCTTGTTTTTTATCTAAAGTATTATATTTTTGGATTTTGTATATCTCTCAAATTTTGGTGTCAATTGGCCGATCTTATCCAAAGTTATAATCAAAAATATAGTTAAATGAATGAACTACTTTAAAAGCTTACAATCAAAATTGTAATTTTCTATGAATAGTTTTTTTGAATTTTTAAATTCATTTTTTAGATCATTTTTTAGATTTCGTTAAAATTTTTTGGAGGGTGTGATAATTACAAAAAAACGTTCACTTTGAAGAATTAGCACGTTGTTGAATAAGAGTGCCGATATGCGCAAATCCTACTATATCTGAAAACCAACTATATATCCACAAAAAATAAATATCTGATTTCTAGATCTAATCATTTTTTGAGTTCGTAGAATAACAAAAAGGTTCAAAATACAGCATTGAAAAACTTGTAAGTGATATTCGAAAAATATTCATTATTTTCAGTAATACTAAAAACACTTTTTTTATACCCTACAGTGAAAGGGTATATTCAGTTTGGTACGCCGTTAGTAACACCCTGAAAAAAGCATCTCCGGTATGGAAAAGTATATATATTCTTGATCAGCATGACCTCCTGAGTCGATTTAGCGATGTCCGTCTATCCGTCTGTCTGTCTGTCCGTCTGCCTGTCTGTCTGTCTGTCTGTCTGTCTGTCTGTCTGTCTGTCCGTCTGTCCTTCTGTCTGTCTGTTGAAATCACGATTACAGAAAAAGTTGAAGAGCAAGAGCAATGAAACTTTAGATTTAGATTACTTATATATCTAAGCTGTCTGAACAAGAAAATTGGCATGATCGATCTATTGTGACCTGAGAACCGACCACTTATGTACAAATACCTCATATAAAATTTACATCTACAGATCAATTTTCTGTATAGGTGCATAGGTAAACTTTTTTGGTCAAATATATATTTACATTATGCTCAAATACATGAAAATAATGTTTTCACACGAAACGACTTGTGGTTCCCAAAAAAAATCGAAATTCGGTACACCTACCCATTTGTAAATATGGGTATCAAATGAAAGAAAATTCTTCAGGGATGGAAAGTTTGTAGTTATTTTCAGGATTCGTATACCCTGGTGACCTATATATCACTTTGAATGGTAACCACACATATGTGTAGGGTATTTATAGTCGGCTTAGACCGACTATAATTTTGAAAATCCTAACAATCATAATAACAACTACTTTAAAATTTCCCATGTGATCTAACCTTCCCAACTGGTTTTACTTTAACAGTGATATTTTTGGAAATAACAGAAATCTAATTACATTTTTTTTAATTAATACTGTTTTATTTTCTTGTGCTATATAATTACATTTCAGCGTTAAGTTTAATTTAAACTAAAGTTAACAGTAAGTCTAGTTTTTCAACCGTAATACACGGTTATGCGTCGATCGACTCCGACATAAATCGGATCAATTTCTGCGGTATACGCCAATAAAGCTTCCAAATCAGTTGAAAAAGGTCTGCAAATGTACACAACAAGAAATTAAATTAAAAAGAAAATTTTATAAATAAAATAATTTTTATCAGGCATATTTCAACTTTTGTATTCAATGAAATTCGAAACGTACGGTCCTGTTCCAACTTTCGATCGAATTCCGATTGAATTTTATATGCAAATTTGTCAACAAACGGTTTTGAAATCGATGACTTAATATAAAAAATTGTTTTCCAACTCGAATTCTAAAACTTTTGTTAACATATTTTCATATAAAATTCGATCGGAATTCGATCGAAACCTGGATCATGACCAATAACATTGTTTTCAAATCCGAAATGGAAATTTTTAAACAAAAACATTTTAAATTCAATGAATGTTGAAAATGTTGAATTGAACTCTATTAAGTTTTTAAGACTTACTGCACATCTGTGGAATAATCACGTATCATGCCGAAACCATCACCGCCCTCCTGCAGAAAATTAGGCGCGGCAATGCGATAAATTTTCTTCTCATCCAGCAACTCGTACATGGGAACCGCACAATCGGCACAACGTACTTTCACATTGACGACACGTTGACCCTTCGGATTTGCAAAATTAAAGGTCACCTTGAGTCCGGAAACCTGCATAAAAATGTGTGAACTACTAATGCCATTCTCCAGATCGATATTTTGCACACTAAACTCCAGAGCCTCGACAAGTTTATCGCCTGGCAAATTAAAAGCAACCAATGTATTTTCAAATGGTGACATGGTTACCATGTGTGAGTACGTGAGGTCTAGAAAGAAAAAAATCTATTTAAGCGATTTCAAAAATAGTTTAAAATGTTAAAACTTACTGCCTCTATAAAGCGGTACACGTAGCGCGCCCGTATTGACGAGTCCAATGGAGACATTTGACCAGGCCGCTTGATCGTAAGGCGTCAATTTGATGAACTGTTAATTTTTAAGTGATATCTTTAATTTCTTTATTTTTTTTTAAATAAAGTTTTTTTTAAAGCCCTCTTACCGCATTCACCATCGCATCGCAGAAGAAATTTCCCAAATTACATTCCGCCGCGCTGCACGGTCCCTTCTGTAGATCTACCTTGTTTTCACCTATGACCACATTACCAATTTCATCGATTACATTTTTCCAGGGTTCCATGGCGGCGACAACTTCGGCATCTGTAGCAGAAATAGATAAAATTTGCAAAACGTATTTCTCAAAAATATTTATGTTAAAAATGTTAATATTCTAAATACTCGCTGCGAATTATAAAACGTTGCCAAAGTTAACACAATACATGAAATATTTAAAGTTGATATCCGAACGTTTTTAAACGAAGTCACCTTTAGCAAGGCTGAGTGTTAGATTTCACAAGAGAAAATATGGTATCGTTTCGGTATAAAAAGATACCGTGGGAGTGTCATAATTCAAACGTTTGTGTTTTATAATTAGAACTTTCGGATTTCATAATATGAATGTTCAAATTTTGTTATTAGAACATTCGAGTTTCATAATTAGAACATGCGATTTTCATAATTAAACTGATAATGATTCATAATTCAAATGTTTTGGTATCATACAATGTTCGAGTGTCATTATTGGAACGTTCGATTTTTATAATTCGATCGTTCGAGTTTCATAATTAGAATAAAGGAATTTCAAAATTAGAACATTCGAATTTCATAATTAAAATGAACGAATTTCATAATTAGATCATTCGAATTTCATAATTACACGCTGCAAAAAAAAGGGCTCTCCCAAACATAATTTTGCTGGCATTACATATATCTTTGGAGCTTTATGCAAACAAAAGTATTATTTCATTGCCAAACATTAGTATAATAACAGCCAAACATATTTTTCTTTTCCTTCAAACATATTTATAATAATTTTCGACGTTCTTGCCAACATATATATGTTTGAATGTAAAAAACATTTTATTTACATGTAAACATATTTATGTTTACATTTAATTTAATGTAAAAATAGTAAATTTAGTGCTAATATCTTCTTTACACAATAATATTCGTATTTTCCCTATTTTTAAATTATTTTTTTTTATTTATGTTTTATAATTTATAAACCTAAACTTTTATTTTATTACACATATTTTATTTATACCTAATAATTTTATTTCCATCTATTGTTTCTATTTTGAGTTCAGTGAATTACGGATAAATTGGATATTTCACAAGCAGTCACTATCTGGAATTAACAGTAATTGGCGGTACTTAAACAAATTCTTCCACCAAAAATAACTTTTGAACTATATGAAAAGTATTAATGTGAGTGTTACTGAGTGCTAAAAGTAGGCAGCGTTGTTATTTAATTGTGATATCGTAATGCCAAACATACATATAATCAAAATAATGCTATTATTTTTAAATTCGTTGTCATCTGTAACAATCACGAATAACCAAATACATATAATTCAAAGAACCTTTTATTTACGTTGGGTGTATTAAATAGCGGAAATATCAAACATACATATTAATATCTGATGAAAAATATATATTTCTACAGAAACATTAATATAGTAAATTGATGTAAATTCGCGATTAAAGAAATTTATGTTTAAATATCGTATAATAATATTTCAATCTGAACAAAATAATAATACAATTCAATTATAATGTAATTAGATATTACTCCCAATATTTATATGGTGATTTCGAATTACGTTATAATTACATTCAAGCATATTCAAACAAATCTTTTCTATCCGTGTAGAACATTCAAGTTTCATAATTAAAACTTGCGTGTTTCATAATTTAAATTCTCGAGTCTCATAATTAGAATGATCATGATACATAATTTAAACTTTTGAGTATCAAAGAAAATTAGATTTTGATATAATGAAGTTGACTACAATAATCAGTATTATTAATCAAAATCAGATAACTTTTGGTTTCGCAATTCGATGGAGAAAATGTGATTTGTAAACATTAAAAAAATTCTAGTGAGAATTCAGTTGGTCATTTCGTCTTCGTTTTTATTTCATTTAATACCAAAAAATCTGTCACTGGTATCCCTGATTCTATCACTGGAATCCTTGACGAATTCATGTTCGTTTCATTTTTTAAAATAAGGGGGTTAATTTTTCGTGGTTTAGAAGTCTATGTTATAAATTTTGTAAGAACTCTTTTCTCCGAACATTATTATCGATTGTAACGCGATAATTATTCGAAAAATTTTGTAAATATCACTGTTAAGAAAAAAAATCTTTCTTCGAACACTATTAATAATATTTAAGAGTTCTTGCCCGAGTAATTCGAGGAGAGATTTATATTAAGATTGACTTTTTTAAAGGCTTTGGAAGCAAACAAAAAGTCTATTACGGTATGTTAATCACAATAATTTGAATAATTTAAAAGTTTGTCCCTACTCACCTTCGGGCACATCAGTACCCATATAAATGGGCGCTCCCGTGTGACTCAACACATTGCCCTGCTCATCGAAGACCACATCTATAAAGCCCACATACTTGGCATAGGCTGCCGCCTGCACAATCAACACACGATGACCGCTCTCGTGTATCACCTCCGTCGGATAGGGGCCACGTGGTTTATCCGGGCCTGGTGGCGTATCGCCCGTATAGAGAAATGTGTGCGAATGTGAGCCGACGATAACGTCGATCTCAGAGCCGGCCACTCGTGCTATTTCCTTGTCCACATCATAGCCACAATGCGAGATGACAATAATAATGTTGACGCCGTCGGCCTTTAGTTTGGCCGCCTCCTCGCGTATGGCATCGCTCTCGTTGCGAAAGATTAATTTTCCTGTATTAGCTATATCCTAAAAATTCTATAATTCTTCAAAAACTGTCTACACATCAAGAAAAATAAATCTTAATACATACATAAGTTGTCTCCAGTATAACACCGATGACACCGATTTTACGTCCACCACGTTCCAGTATCATTGACTTATTATATTTTCCCTCCAATGTTGGCTCATTGACCGAGTCCATATTGGCCACCAACATGGGTGATTGCAGCGTTTCGAGAAAGGGTACCACTCCCTCGACACCATGATCGAATTCATGATTGCCCAAGGTCATTGCATCGGCTGGCAACAGATTCAGAAATTCTTTGGTCACATTCCAGCGTCCAATATTGTACCACAGCGTGCCCTGGTAGCTGTCGCCCGCATTGAAGTAGACCACGTTGCCCTCTTTGTGCTCGTCCAGCAATCGACGTACGGTGTGAACGGTACGCGCATAACCGCCGATGCATTGGTCGCCTTCATCACAGGTACCGCCTGTACTGTCGGTCGGTTCAAATCTAAAAAAAAATTGGGGATTTAGAATTATATTAAATTATTGTTTTGTACCTTATTTCATGTTTTAGACTAATTTAATCTTGTATTCGATTCAAATATATTTATTTCAGGATTAATTACCGAAAATTCAACACACACAACATTCAACAGACTCAAAATGCACCTTTGAACCATATTCTCGATTCTAAATAATCAACCCATCGAAAATCCAATTTAAATATAAGGAAATAAAAAAAAAATAAAATAAAGTGATAAAAATAAAATGAGTTAGGAAAGTTAGGTCACTTGAGGCGGGTTTTTATAGTCGGTTGGGTCCGACTATGGAATACCCTACATCTTTGGTGGGGATATTTGGGATATGAGATATTTAATTGTATACCTTAATTTTAAAGTTTTTAATTATGCTGAACTTCCCCACCCTCAGAATATTTTTACATATTAGAAATTTACGTCTAATATCCCCATAATTTAAAAAATTGATATAAAAGTATAGAGAACTAATAAAAATAAAAAAATATAAGTGGGCGCCTATTTTATTTGATTTTGTTTTAATAATTTGATTTTAATAATATACGGTAATAATATACGGATTTCCACTATGAAAACCTGGGAAATAATAAAAAAAAGGTGTGCGAATCACGCCCATTTTTGGACCACATATTTTTGTATGAATTATAACAATATTTTTTAAATTTTATAACTATATCTCCAATACTTTTCGAGTTATTAGTTCCTAAAGAGTTATATAAAAGTGACTTCTATGGGAGGTGGGCGTTTCCGTTGACCGATTTGGCTCATTTCCAAACTCAGTTCTTACTTTTGGCTAAAATAGATTGAGTCGAAATTTCATCGCATTCTGATCAGTATTTCTCAAGTTTTTCTGTATTCGGACAGCAAGACGGACAGACAGATTGACATGGCTAAACGCCTCCTAAGGGGCGTTACAATATATGCACAAAGTTAATATACCCTGTACCTCATAGGTGTAGGGTACAAAAATGCCATTAAGCGAGCATTGTATGAATTTAAATAATAAATTATTATATTATGATAAATCTATGATTGTTAAAATCATATTATTGCTTCTATCTCGGCAATAATTTTCGTATCCATAACATGGTTCCTATCAACCATATTTTGCTTTTTCAGAGAGACAATAATTTTATAATATTATATTTATTATAATATAATTACAGCAACCATATAATTGTTAAAATACAAAAAATGGTGGATTTAGTACGGGTAGAATTTGGTTCAGTTTAAACATTAAATCAATAACCAATTTTAAGTCCTTCTTAGACGTTATAATAATTATGTTATGCATTTTAAAACATTTATTTTAACTATAATGTATGTAAATTTAAGTACACCCAGAAAAAAATACCCTCAAATCCCATTAAAATTGGTCAATAGGACAATTATTGACTTAATAGTATACAAAATATAAATCTTTTCATACACACAAAGAAAAAGATAGGTAAATCTAACCGAGATCGACGCTTAAAAGTGCAGTGACCGAAAAACGTGGTAAATCGAACCGAGTAAAGATTGTTAAAATAATAGTTCGTGAAAATAGTTCGTTTACCATGAAAAATAGTTCATCTACCAAGAATAATAGTTCGAGTACCATGAATAATAGTTACTTTACCATGACAAATAGTTCGTGTACCATGAAAATAGTTCCCATGGAAAATAGTTAATTTACCATAAAAATAGTTTATTTACTATGAAAAATAGTATTTCACGGTAGTATAAAATACTAAATAAATATATTTATAATATTTAAACGTTTTTCTGGGCAACAATTAAGATTTTCTTTCCAGCGTCATCTACTTTTTCCAACCGCAGAACATATTCACCAGTTCGATGGGCATTCAACATTTATTGAAAATCCTAAAAATTTACAATTATTTATGATTTATTTTGCATATATAAGTACACTAACAAAGTCGTTAGACGAAGAACTGGATGTCTGTGAACATGAAGGAGATTCGATGTCAGTGATGTTCCGCTGTTGCCACTGCTGCATAAAATTAACGAAGTCAGAATTGACAGGATTATCTGGATCATCCGTCTGCAGAACACACAATATATTGAACAATTCACTATTTCAAAAACTCATTTTAAATTGTTTAATTTATAAGTTAATTGAAAATCACTTAAATCAACCGGTGCGTAAGCACACGTCCACGAATAGTTTGTCACTGCATATTAACGAACGAGCTGTCTCATTTTGTTCAAAGCATCAATATTCTCGATATTTTCATCGTAAAGAGAGAAGAGAGGAAATAATTGCGTCGGAACCATCTTTTCGGTTAGATAACCAACCGAAATAGTAAAGTTACAATTTTATTTGGTTAGTCTTACCATTTTAGTGGTTGAGAATAGTAACTTTACCATTTCAGTGGTTAGTCATACCATTTTTATGGTTAAATTTATATGCTACAATTCTTACGATTAGTTTAACTATTTTTATGGTTAAAAATGTCTCAATTTATTTTAACAATTTTTTGTCGATTAGATTTACCACCTGAATTGGACTTGTTGTTTGTGTTTTCAATACAAAATAGAAAAATGGTTTATTAACAACTTTTTTCGGTTTGATTAACCTATCTTATTTTTCTGTGTGTATAAACTCAATGGAAATGTCGTGATATTTTCTAGTTTTTAATGGTATTTTCCGAATAAAATAATAGTTTATCCTATTGACTATTTTTAATAGTAAAAAAACTATTATTTATACCCGAAATACTTAAGTTTAAATAAGTGAAACCCTTTTTTATTGGATAGTTGTACACCCGAAATATTTTGCTTAAAATAACTGGATTCAATTTTTATAGAATAGCAATACCTCACAAATAGTCAGGTTTAAATCACTGGATCCAATTTTTTCATAGAAAAGCAGTTCCACCAAAATAGTCAGGTTTAAATCACTGGATTCATTTTTTTAGAATAAAACTGAATCCAATTTATATAGAATAGTTGTACCCAGAATTATTCAGGTTTAAATCACTGGTTTCAGTTTTTTTAGAATACTTTTATCCCCGAAGTACTCAGATTAAAATCACTGGCTCCAATTTTTTTTTTTTAATCACTGAATCCAATTTTTGTAGAACGTATACAATAGTAGTTTGGCACTAAATCCTATAAGAACTTAGAACGAGCTCTCTCACCATTTGGAGCTGTGCGTGTTATATTTACTTGTACTCATTGTGGTGGGACCTACAGTTTATTGCCGAATCCGAACGACGAGTGATAGCTTTTCATAGGCAAGGTTTTACTCTCGTATGTTTGCCATTTACTGCCGAGAGGTAGCGCGGTATAGAAAAATGTTTGTATGAAAAGATGTTGTTAGCCCCAGTCCAGGCTTGAACCTGGGACCTTCGGCTCGCAGTCCAACGCACTAACCTTGAGCTACCGACTCTATAACGTATACACATTAATGTTATTTACAATGATTCTTCGTACTACTTATTATTTAATTTATTATTATTTAATTCTCACTTTTATCACAATTAGTACTGTAAGTTTTTGCGCTTTAATTTATTTAACACATTTTTTAACATGTTATCATATGCATTATTCGCCAATTTATTACCGTGATACAGGTTAGATTAAATTTATTGCCCTTTCTTAGTACATAATACATTATACAATTAGTTGTGCTGTATTTATAGAGAAAAAAACGTAGATTAATACTTGATTTGTTAATGTTATTATCACATACAAGTATTTGTTATATTAAGTAGGTATACCTACTGATTTGTAGAACTTTGATATGGGGATTTTAATTAAGTAGTTTCCGCTGTATTTTATTTATTAAATTTAAAGTCATCATATTTTAACTATAACTGTTATAAAAACGTGTGTAACTTATAAATTATGCTTGTTGTAATCACAGTTAATCACGCGATGATTATATATTGAGATTAAATATTTCATGGATAAGAAATGATACCTACTATTAACTTTTGATTAGATTAAAATTTGGCTTATTTCAAATTGAAAATTTGGTTTTTATATGAACATTTCGTCGTTGTAGAACGAAAAGTCACCAAATACATTTATTATAAAAAATAATTGATGTATTTTTAAAGTTGAAATATCAATTCATAGATTTTCATTTTCTTATCATGTGGTAAAAAAATTGAGATCATCGATTAAAAATTGACAGATATATAAAGATTTTTGTAAATGAAGATTGGGCATTTTGAAACTGTATTTGGTGACTTTTCGTTCTACAACGACGATTTGTTTCAAGTCTAAATTTCGGAAAATAAATAATGCCAAAATTTTGACAATTAAATATTATATAGAATTAAGTACCCCGAAAAACATTTTTCCCAGAATCGTGCAGTTAAAAAAAACATTTTTTTGACATATTTCAATTAGACAAAGACTGAGTTTATATCATAAGCTGTCTGTTTTCTGTACATTCCCAAAATATACCGTGAATCTGCCATTAAAATTCCATATAAATTTAGAACTTCCCAAAATATTTGATTTATCTGTGTGTTGCCGGAAATGTGTCTGAAATAATCCTGAAAAATGTCAGAAATTTTGTCTCAGGTATTCAACATTTATTGAAACGATTGAATTCAATTGAAAAATACATTTTTCTGAAAAATCTAATGCTGGTCCTTAACGAATTTGGCAGGCTCAAGGCAGTTTAGTAAAGCGACAATTACAAAAATGCGGACTGGTTTGACTCTTCCTCAAAATATGACGGGAATCTCATTTTAAAACCTGCACAAAATTCGATAACCTCATAAACTTTGTACACAAATTTCTTATTGTCTGTGTTTTTCACAGAATTATGTCCACAATATTACTTAAAAATGCCATGTTATCTCATGAAAAATTAAAAACGTAAATTTTAGCTTATTGAAATTGAAATTTCAATTCATTTTTAATTGAATACTGGAATATTCCCAAATATTAATAATAATAGTTTGGCGCTACAGTCCAGTGGAAAACTTAAGGCGAGCTCTCTCACCATTTGAGTTGTGCATGCTCCCGAATATACGATACATGTGATTTTCAATTGTATCGGTCATGTTCAAATTCATTTTTGAACGAATCATAAATTTATGACAATAAAAATTGAATTGAAATTTGTATTCAATTGAGAACCTGTTTTTTATTTTGAAAAATCGAATTTTTGGTACTACAAATAATACAAAATTGATCAAATTGACATTTTATAATTAAAAATTCTTTAACAATTCATATTTTACAACAAATATAAATGTTCACTAACAATTTTAAACACACTCCAAATAAAATATTCTCAAACAAAAAATAAATTTCAAATATTCAATTTATGTTCAAGATTTATTAAAATTTAGTAAATAAATATTTTATATTTACTAAATATTTGTTGAAAAATTTAAAATGAGCACAAAAAAAACCCTTCACTAAAAAATGTTCACTAAAAATTTTAAAATTCACTAAAAATTAATTAAATTCTCTAAAAATTCAATGTTCAATATCATGGAAATGTTTACTAAAAACTGAAATTCAAATGTTCACTAAAAATTCAAATGTTTACTAAAAATTCAAATTTAAAATTTGACTGAATAATGAACATTTTTACTAAAACTCTAACATTCTCTAAAAATTTAAATGTTTATCAAAAATTCAAATGTTCACTAAAAATTCAAATATGAGCAACATTTTAAACATTTTATATTTACTAAATATTTGCTGAAAAATTTCAAAAAAGCACAAAAAAACCTTCACTAAAAAAATGTTCACTAAAAATTTTAAAATTCACTAATAATTAATTAAATTCTCTAAAAATTTAATGTTCAGTATAATGGAAATGCTTACTAAAACTGAAATTCAAATGTTCACTAAAAATTCAAATGTTTACTAAAAATTCAAATTTAAAATTTGACTGAATAATGAACATTTTTACTAAAACTCTAACATTCTCTAAAAATTTAAATGTTTATCAAAAATTCAAATGTTCACTAAAAATTCAAATATGAGCACAAAAAAACCTTCACTAAAAAATGTTCACTAAAAATTTTAAAATTCACTAAAAATTAATTAAATTCTCTAAAAATTCAATGTTCAGTATAATGGAAATGCTTACTAAAAACTCAAATGTTCTCCAAAAACTCAAATGTTCTAAAAATTCAAATGTTCACTAAAAATTCAAATACTTTAAATTTAAAGTTTGACGAAATAATGAACATTTTTACTAAAACTCTAACATTCTCTAAAAATTCAATATTTATCAAAAATTCAAATGTTCACTAAAAATTCAAATATTCACCAAAAAGTAAAAAAATTACTAAAAGTTCAATAAAAATTCAAATAATTACTAAAAATTCTTAATTTCAGTGAAAATCCAAAATGTTCATTATAAATTCAAAATTACTGAAATTCAAAAAAATAATAATAAAAATCAAAGTTTCACTAAAAATGAAAATCTTCATTAAAAAAATCAAGTTTTTAGAGGACTGTAGCTCCAAACTATTATTATTATACTAAAAATTCAAATATATACTGTTAATTCCAAAATTTTACTAAATACTTAAAAACTGCAACATTCTCAAAGAATTCAAATGTTCATCAAAAATTAAAATGTTCACTAAAAAGTCAAAAATTTACTCAGATTTCAATAAAAATTCAAATATATACACAAAATTTTCACTAGAATTCAAATAATTACTAAAAATTCTAAATTTCATTAAAAATTCAAATGTTTACTAAGAATTCTAAATTTATAAAAGTTTAAAATATTAAAAAAAAAATCAAATTTCACTAAAAATTAAATTTATCACTAATAATTTAAAGTTTTACTTAAAATCAAAATGTTCACTTAAAATTCATATATTCACTAAAAATTTCAAAATTTCACTAAACATTCAAATGTTCAGTAGAAATTCAAAAATTTCCATAAAAATTCAAATGTTCACTTAAAAATTTAAATTTTTTAAAAAGACATTTAGATCAGTATAAATTAATATGTTCTCTATATTCTGAATTAAAAAAAATATATATATTCATTAAAAATTAAATTTTATGAAAAATACTAAAAATAATAAATATCACTAAATATTATAAATTTCATAGAATTACAAATGTTCACTTAAAAATTTAAATTTTTACTAAAATTAAATTTACTAATATTAATTTTTACTATCAGTATAAATTAATATGTTCTCTATAATCTGAATTTGAAAAAAAAAATAAAAATATTCACTAAAAATTTAATTTTATGTAAAATACTAAAAATAATAAATTTCACTAAAAATTCTAAATTTCAAATGTTCACTGAACATTAAATTATATAAATTGTTACTAAAAATAATAATTTTTAACAAAATATTAAAATTTTTCACAAATTTAAAATTTTTTAAAGAATATTAAAACATTGAAATATTATATATTTTTTTGCACAGTGTATTTAACTGATGTTTTTGACTTATTTCTTGTTTTGTGTATCTTTTCAGCATTTTTTTTCTATACTATATAATTTTTATTAACGGTACTAATACATTTATTTTTTATTATTTTACTTAACTGTTTTATGCAACGTATTATTTAAAATGAGTCACTTGTATTTAATATTTGTATTTTGGACACTTTTTTAATATTAAATTATATTAATTTTAATTTGCATTTATGTTTTACCTTGCATGAAAATCATTTATATGAATGATCGACAACGTATAGGGCTCAGCTTTAATCAATGCAGCCCACAGCGCGACAGTGAGCAAAACTAAAAACGACTTCATTACTTTGAGCGCGCTTCTCTAATTTTCAACTAAATCGAGCGGCCGCCGGAGAAAAACTAATTCCAAGACTTGTTGTTCGGAGGAACGTGACATTGGAGAAACGACGTTTAATACATGTCGAAATTTATGAATGCAATAAAAACAAGTAATACAATCTACTAAAACCATTCGATAAGCATAGAAATAAAATAAGTACAAAATATACTTCAAAACCCGTAGGGTAATTGACTCACATGCAGGGCTCGTTTGCTCAAATCCGTATTTGGTTTGAACTACAATATATAACTCGATGCGATACTGGTTTTTGATTTTTTTCGATTAATCGATTCGATTATCATTTGCACATATCAGGTTATCAGGCAAATATGTTCAAGTGGTAGTTGAAGGTGTCATTTTTATCAAATTAAAAATGGCAAAATATCTTTAGATAAGATTTATATACACTAAAAAAAAGTAACATAATTTTTAAAAGTGTTTTTTTTTTTGTAAATATTTCAAATATAATTTAATAGTAAATATACAGTATAATCTATAGTATTCAATGGTATTAATCAATTAGTAGAATAATTTATACTATTAAATTTAGTCTATTATATACTATTACACGCTGAAAAAAATAGTACTGACCCAAACAACTTCTACTGGAAACAATGTATTGTTTGGGTAATATATAAATATAAATTGTTTGAATGACTCAAACATTTTATATTAGGATGAAAATAAATCATATTTGCATGCATATATTACCCAAACAACATAAGTTTCCCTGCAAATAAAATATAATTACGTGATAATAAAATAAGATTCCTTAAATAAAATATTGTTTGGATGCAAATAAATCATTTTTGCATGCACGTATTTCCCAAACAACAAATGTATCCCTGCAAATAAAATATACTTATAATAAAATAAGATTCCTTAAATAAAATATTGTTTGGATGCAAATAAATCATATTTGCATGCAAATAACAAATTTTGCCCTGCAAATAAAAAAAATATTAATATTTAATTTTTTTTTTCTTAAGCTCGAATCACACGATTGAATAAACAGTCAACTTTTGAATCAATTTCTAATAATTTTAATGTCAATCGTGTGATTGCCCAATTTTTGTATGGAAAATTAGGCAATCACACGATTGATATTTACATTGTTTTGAAAATTGATTCAAAAGTTGACTGTTTATTCAATCGTGTGATTCCAGCTTTACAATTATCTGAACTTATTACAAAGTAAGGAATCTAAATTTAATATTATGATTATATTATATACAAGTTTTATAAATATTATTTTCATTATTCTTACATATATATATATATGACGTGAAATCTGATATTATAATCTGAAAGGAATAGAAAAGAAAAACAACAGAAACACATGTAAATCTGTAGAAATTCTTATATAGTACTCACCTTTCTTTTTAAATAGAATTCATAAATTTTTCCAGTATGATGCGTCGAGTCTAATACAAAAATCGTGCACTTTAAAATCGAACCACGAGCTGCAACAAATACGAATGAACTGTAAGAACAACGAAATAGAACAAGAATAAAATAGAAGAATAAACGTGCAAATAATTGATGTTTATGTACAAACAAATTATGTTTATGTACAAACAATTCTTATTTATCGACAAACAAACTATATTTGATTCAGGCAATTAAAGTATCTCCTAAAACAAAAGTTATTTGGATACACATAAACCTTATTTAAAAACATATTAAATGCAAATAACAGCATATTCAGGTATCAAACAAATTATGTTTTGCAAGAATTAATATTTATTCTATACAAAAACACTATGTTTGTGTATAGCAAATAAACTTTGTTTATCTACGAATAAATGTTAAAAAAATTATGCAAACATATTGTATTTGTGTAAATAATATGTGCTAACAAATGTTGTAAATAAATCTATGTTTGTGTATAGCAAGTAAACTTTGTTTATCTACGAATAAATGTTAAAAAAAAATTATACAAACAAATTGTATTTGTGTCAATAATATGTGCAAACAAATGTTGTAAATAAATCTAAATAAAATGTATTTATGTCAATGTTCCCAAGTACATATTATTTTATACAATAATATTTGATTTATATACAAACACAATATACTAAATTAAACTGATGTCTGTAAACAAATTTTGTTTTAACAAACTTTTTATATTAATTCCATACAAACATTTCTAAATCTAAATAAATTATATTTTCGCTAAATAAAATGTATTTGCCCCCAAACAAATTCTTATTTATATTTAACAAAATTTGTTTGCGTAATTGTTTCCAAACATTTTTTATTTGTCTCTAAACAATTACCGAGCCATGATTTTTCTCCGTGTAATTATATGATATTACTTTCTCTGTGTAAGGATTAACTGTTTTATACGTCAGTATTTAATTTTTTTTTATTGTTGATCCAAGATAAGTTAATCAGTTTTTAAAAATTTTATAAATATTATAATCTTCATTCACACCATGATGTGGACATGCCTTAAAAATCATCTACTCAAATGTTTAAAGTACTCTTTTACGTAGGTTTTAGCGATTGATTTTAAAATGGATTAAGTTGGACTGTGGATATGTTTTCTTTTATTTATTTATTTTAAACTTTATACATTGTTTGTGAACAAGTTTTAGTTAAACTTATAATTTTTAGTTTACATTTAAAGTTTATGTGAACATTTAAATTTTAATTGAACTTTTTGAATATTTAGAGTATTTTTAGAGTTTTTTCAATTTTTTGTTTACTTGTTTTTTTTTATTCTGTAGTTCCACGCAGAGAAATAAACATGATTGAGGCATTATTGTGATAAAAACAAACTATGATTGTAGCAGTAATATGTAATAATGGAGACAACCAACAATACAATAGATTATTTTTGATTGTCCCCATCGTTCCTATTTGTTTTAAATGATTATGTCTTCTATTAAATAATTGTAGTTTTCATAAAAAAAATAATGTGCTACAATTAGTCATAATTTAATAACAAAAACTTTGGTTTATCGGCGAACGACACCACTATAAATGCAAAACAATATGCTGATGCACAATTGTTCCATTTGTTTTTCAACAATAGCGAACTTCAGCGTCTCTGTGCGTATAGTTGCTGGTAGTTCATCGACGTTAAACTTTTCAAGATAAAGTAACGTTATAATATATATAGTTACACTTAGAAAAAAACCTATGAAATGCATAGGAATACCTATTAATTCAACGATGTTTTACTTTTAAAATTTGTCAATGGGATTTTTCCTATTAATATTATAGTGTAGGAACTATTAATTTTATAGTGACGCTACACCATTGATTTGAATAGTTCTTACAATTAAAAATTAATGTGATGTCTTATAATTAAAAGAATAGGTTTATCACATTAAGATATACTACTATATACTACTATATCAATGTGATAAAATTATTAATTGAATAATTCAGACTATTGTTTTAAATATATTACAATATAAATTCAATAGTTTTCAATTCAATATTTTTGAAGAATATAACTATTAAATTCATATGGGAAAATACTATTGAATTTATAGTTTTTTTTATATTAACAAAATACTTCCAAATTTGATTGTACGCTGAACATTTTTGGAAAGCTAAATAAATATAAACATTTTATTAAATAAATGCTGCATACGACAATTAGTATTTTGATAATATACTTAAATAAATATTATTAATATAATTTATCTGATCTTTGTGTAATGGAGAAGAGTCGCATTTTGCGAGTCAAATATGCACGGCTTCCATTTGCTTTCCTTGATGTCATATTTTCTTGAAGTAAAAAGACATAAATACAAACTCATTAGTATAGCATATTGGTTATAATAATGTATCCTATTAGAATAAAATGACTAAACTATAACGAGCACACTTTTCTTCTTATTTAATAATAAGGTGCCACACAAAAAATATACAAGAACTCCGACCTATATTTTTGGATAGGTATCGAAAAGCAATGAATATCCTCATTTACAGAATGTCTATATCACTTCGAGTTTTTATACCCTACACCTATTAGGTACAGGGTATATTAACTTTGTGCATATATTGTAACGCCCCTTAGGAGGCGTGTCCGGTATGGAAATCAATCACTACCCGAGTCCGTTTAGCCATGTCCGTCTGTCTATCTGTCCGTCTTGCTGTCCGAATACTGAATAATTTGAGAAATACTGATCAGAATGCGATGAAATTTCGTCTCAATATATTTTAGCCAAAAGTAGGAACTGAGTTTGAAAATGAGACAAATCGGTCAACGGACACGCCCACCTCCCATACAAGTCACTTTTATATAACTCTTTCGAAACTAATAACTCGAAAAGTATTCAAGGTATAGTTATAAAATTTAAAAGGTATTGTTAGAATTCACCTATAAATATGTGGTCCAAAAATGGGCGTGATCCACCCACTTTTTTTTCATTATTTCCCGGGTTTTCATAGTGGACATTTGATCTGTAAATTATTAAAATCAAATCTATGAAATATTAGCCTTTCAAAATTTTAAGTATAGGCGTGGTTCGCCCAATTATATTTTTCAAAATTTTTTTTTTAGTTTTTTATACTTTTATATAAATTTTTTAATTTATGGGGATATAAGATGAAAATTTTTTATAAATGAATAATATTCTGAGGGTGGGGAGGTTCTGCATAATTAAAAACTTTAAAAATAAGGTATGCAATTAAATATCCCACATTAATATCCCCACCAAAGGTGTAGGATATTCTTAACTTACCCATGTGACCTAACTTTCCCAACTCGTTTTAATTTGCACTTCTGTGTGCAAATACCTTGAGTTACTTATGTAATTAAAACTCAGCATCTACGGAAGTTATTTTAAAAGTGTTTAACTTTTTGAAAAACCAACACATTTATCTTACTAAAATTTTTTAATTTATTAAAATAGGTTTAAAAAGTCCTGAGTTATAGGTCATTACACGACAAAACAATTCATATTTAAATACATTTTTCAATTTTGAAAAATCGTTAAAAAATCATCTTGCAAGATAATCTACACATTTTTACAGTTATTAGAATTAAATTCAATTACCTTATCACAACTTTTTGATTTATGAAAATTCAACAAGAAACAACAAAGTTATGATCGATTAAATCATTCTCCTTTTAATAATAAAATGCTTTAACCGAGTCATTCCCACACTATATTTACCAAATCAAGTCAACTATGAGATTTAAAGCTCTTGGATTTTGGTTAAATTTTATTATGCAAGGGTCAATTGAAATGTTTTGGTCAATTATTTTTTAATTTTTTCGGACAACTTCATCCTGAGATACAGTGATCTAAAGTTACAAAAAATAGACAAAAAAACACTTTTTTAGGTTGTTCATATAAAATATCTATTCATCGAGATATGGTATAAACCCCGACGAGGTGTCATTTTAAAGCTAACAAAATATGCTTTTTGAAAAATTGAAGTTATATTTCCTTTGCCTGGACAAGTGGTAATTATCATTGCACTTCAAATTGTATGTCCTTAAAAAAGACTCTTTTGAAAAATCTGAAAAAATCCTAAATTTTGTATTGATTTATTATGAATATTCGTGCAAAATTTCAAGATAGTATTTGTGGGGTCATATTGAAAAAAAAATCCAAAACAGATATATCCCATATTTCGAAAATTTTCCAAAAAAATGGACTATACAGGAAAATTAGATCAAGTTTGATGAAACTAACATAATTTTCAGAATCAGCGTTAAGAATGCATTCAAAACTTGTTACATATTTTATTTTCCCAAAATTAGGAGACGAGTAATATTTCCATACATAAAGTAGAGCGACAGGGACAGCAAACGACGCCATATTTCTTGCCGCTCTTTTGACATTTCCTTCAGTAAGGTTTGCCATTTCATGATGCAAAGATATACGAATTCGAATTCGAATCTGAAGAGAAATGTCAAAAGAGCGGCAAGAAATAAGGTGTCGCTTGCTGTCCCTGTCGCTCTACTTTTGTAGCGTCCCTGTTGAAAAACCCTCGAAAAAAACTTTTGTAGCGCTCTTATTGAAAAACCCTTTATAAATACATTAAAATTTGGAAAATTTATTATTAATTTGACTCCGTCAAAATACCATCTTGGTACTCAAGGTAGGAAAATGCGAATTTGCACACAGATGTGCAAATTTAAAAAAACTCGAAGTGATATAGACATTCTGAAAAATGAGGATATTCAGTGTATACGGCATTTTTTGGAATTTGTAGCATAGTGTAATTTATTCCTATTGAGCCACATACTATTGTTTATCATATTGAAACAATATGTATTTCAGAACTATAATGACAATAATTTTCATCATATGAATTTCATAATTAATATTTTTATTCAATAAAAACAATAGGAAATACCGATAAAACAATTAATATAATTTTGTTTTTTCAGTTATACTATCTATTTTATAGGTATGTCCTATTGTATCTATTGGATGAAAATATTAAATTCATAGGATAAAAACTATTGTCATTATAGTTTTCTCATACACCTTGCTTTACGAACAAACAGACAGAGTATTGAATATTACAATCGCCAAGCACACGACGTTTTGCAAGTCACGGTTACATTTTTACGTATTGAATTACTTACTATTTTGAAAAATTACCAATTTTAGCATCTTAGTACTTTTCAATTGTTTATCACATCGACGACTTTGGTAATAAGTCATGAACATAGAGTTTTTCACTGTAGAAATTTTAGTGTAGTGGGTTTAAATGTGGTGAGTTCAGTGTGGTGAGTTTAGATGAGATGAATTTAGGTGTGGTGAGTTTTAGAGTGGTAAGTTTTAGTGTGGTGAGTTTTAGTGTGGTGAGTTTTAGTGTGTTGAATTTTACTGTGGTGAGTTTCATTGTGGTGAGTTTTAATGTGTGGTTACTTTTGTATATTTTTTTTTGTATTTGAATTTCATCTTTTTCATCTTTTTAGCTTGTGTATGTGCTGAGTTAAATCGTTTTGAACGTTTAGGTTGTATGGGAGGTGCCACGCCCCCTTGTCCAATCCCGCCTATATATAACCTATGACACCCTCCGTACTCTATAGTATCCTGGTGCAAACTTTCAGTTAAATCGGTTCAGCGGTTTAGTCGTGATGCTGGAACAAACAGACAGACTGACAGACGGACCAAGAGTTTTATATATGGGCCATTCCACACCAAATCGACCAAAAAAAGTCAAATTTGAGATTTTACCTTTTCGATCTTAATGAACTTTTGGCAACTGATAAAGGGTATCGAGACATGCACTAAACATTTTTTTTTTATTTTTTTCCGATCACTACTTCCAGAGATACAGTGGCTCAAAGTTGGAAAAAAGTTCCAAAAATCACTTTTGTACTGTTGTTCAAATTTAAATATCTCTTGAACTAGAAATGCTAGAAACTCCGTTAATGGCTCGTTTTAAAGCTAATAGAACAAGCTTTTAGAAAAATTAAGTTGTAATTTCCAAACGGTAACATGTGGCCCGTGGTCATTATCCTTGCACTTCAAAATTGTGGTCCTTAAAAAGGACCCTTTTTAAAATTCTGAAAAATATCCTAAATTTTCGTCAATTTATTGTTAATGTTCATGCAAAATTTCAAGATGGTATTTTGATTGCATCATATTTTAAAAAATAATTTTCTAATTTTTTTTTTTTGTATAGAAAATAATTTTTTTTTTTTCAAAAGTAAAATTTGCAATAGTATTTCAATGTATTTGTAACTCTAATTTCGAAAATGGCGGTAGTTTCATCAAATTATCTCTAGTTTTTGAAATATATACCATTTTTCGAAAATCGTAAAAACTATATGCCAAAATCAATATCTCAAAAACTAGATTGAATATGATAAAAGTGACTTCATTTTAGAAATCAGAGTTACATATATATTCAGGAATTATTACAACTTTTAGTGTAGACATTTTGTAGAAAAAAATATATATTTCAAATAAATACCAATCGCTTGATCTTCAATAGCTGCGTTTTTTTTTCATAATTTAATTTTGAGCCGGAACAAATTTTATACGCAAAACAAAAACAAATTTGAGCTAGATAGATTTATCGAGCTCAAATTGTTTTTGTTTTGCGTTATGATGAAATTATGAAAAAAACGCAGCTAATAATTCAAAATTGGTTTGGAAAACATTTGAGGAATCTTCCAAGACAAAATTTGTGGCATTTTAGAAACATTTTATCGAAAGATTTCAAGCAGAAAATGCCTCAATTAGTATTAAAAGCTGTCTGTTTCCAAAATATACCGAGAATGTGCCTTTATTATTCAACAAAATTTGATAACTTGCTATACGCTTGCAGAAATCTTTAAATTGCCGGAAATATGCCTCAAATATTCCAGAAAAATTACAAATTTAGTTTCGGGCTGGAATCTAATTAGAATAGAATCTATTGCTCTCAGCCTAAAAAATGTCCATAACTGTATACTTAATTTTCTATAAATAAAACCAATTTATTTTGTAATTTAATTTTCACAAATTATTTTATATATTTCAGATATATTTAATTCAAATACAATTCATATGACTATTTATAAATGAAAATATTTTGATGTTATGTTTTATATGCTAAATGATTACAATGATTCCCGCACAATTAAATGTTTGTTAATTAAATATTATTATAATTATAATTTTTATATACAATGTATTACATTATATACTAAAGTAGAATGCGTTTGTGTTTTTAATTTAGCTAGCAGTTAATTTAATTAAATTAAATGTGTATATATAATATAAATGTTAAATATTAACAAATGCTTTACAAAAATAAGCAAAGTTGTGCAGAAAAATATAAAGAAGTTTAAAAAAAGAAAATATTTTAACAAATATAACAAAAATTATTAAAAATCAAAAAATTAATAGAAAAAGTTTAAAATATAAAAATGAAAGAAGAGAAACGTTTATAAAATAAACATTTTTATAATAAAAAAAAATCAAAATAGAAAAATTTAAATAAAATTGAAGAAATTAAATAAAAAAATAAAGTTTATAAAAAAAGAATGTAATAAACATAAAAAGATATTATTAAAAATAAAGCAAAAAAACAGCAACAAAATTTGTTAATTTAATGAAATGCTACCTAGCAAATATATAAAAAAAAAAACAATATACAATATAATTTGCTTTATGTCATTACATAACGCTGTTGTGTTTCTTAAAATTTTTATGTCTATCAAAAATTCAACATTCATTGGCAAAATATAAAAATTAAAGTTCAGTTCTTTAAAAAAAATTAAAATTATACACAACAAAAATAAAAGTATAACTAGCAGAAGGTAGCATTATTTATGCTTTTGTGTAATAGTGTTAAGTATTAAATAATTAAATATGTTTGTTGTTTTTTTTTTAATACAAGAAACAGCAAAACTATTTTTTTTTATATATAGAAAATATATATAGGGTATCAGTGCATTTGTGGTTTTTATGTTTTTTAACGCATAATAATTAGTTTTTGCAGTAATAATTATTATATATATATTTTTTTATAAAGGTTTTGTATTATTACAAATTTAGTCAATTTATTTGCAGCAAACAATTTACAGACAACAAAGCATTGAATCAAGTTTCATAAGGTAACACAAAACAAATCAAAAATTTGGATTTGGCGTGTATTCAGCTGCATATCACATAAATTCAATAGTACATGATATGCGGCGAATACTATTAAATTTGTAGTACGTTTAATTTTGAGGCAGTAGCAATTTTAGTGATACAATTTTAATTCTTTATATTTAACTTGGAGTTTTAATTTTAAATTTTTATTTAATTTTGCTTTATTTTAATATTTTTAATTTGAATTTTAAATTTGGATTTTATTTTTTAAAGTAGATTTTTTTTTTCATTAAATCTTTAAATTTAATTTTTGTGTTTTTAAATATTTTTAAAATTAATTTGAATGTTTTTATTCATAATTTTTCAATTAAGTCTAATAATTTGTTGACTTTTTAAAATTTTATTTTATTTTATAATTTTAATTTTTTATTTTAAGTTTAAATTTTGAATTTTTATTTTGAAATTTTAATTTGAATTTTTATTATAGAATTTTTAAAATTATGAAATCGAATTTTCTTTTATAAAAATTTTAATTTTCAATTTTGAATTTACATTTAAATTTTGAATTTTAAATTTATATTGATTTTAATTTTTCTTTTTTCTAAAATGTGTTGCTTTTATTTAAATTTTGAATTTTAAATTTATATTGATTTTAATTTTTCGTTTTTCTAAAATGTGTTGCTTCCTCAAAAATGGCTAGTTTAATCAACGCTATAAAATTTGGAATTTAAATTTTCTATTTAAAGTTTTAATTTTGAGTTTTAATTTTGAACTTTAAGTTTGAATTTTTCTTTTAGAATTTTTTTAATAATTTAATCTTTTTTTTATTCATATCTTATTTATTTTGAATTTTTATTTTAAATTTTGTTTTTTGCTTAATTTTGAATTTAAAATTTTTCATTTTGTTTAAATTCAAATTATTCATTTTGATTTGACCGTTTAGTTTTGCATTCTAAAATTTGATGCCTCCACAAAAATTGCTAGTTTAATCAATACATAATTTATAATTAATTTTGGAATTTGGAATTTTTTTTCATAGCCTTATTTATCAACTTGCATAAATACTTTGCAGTTTTATAATTTTTTTTAAATAGATTACTTGAATCTGAAAAAAGTAATTCGTGACATTTTAAATGTATTTAATAATTTATACATAATTTTCCAATTTTTAATTTATAGAACAAAAAAATTATAAATTAAAAAGCGTAAATTTTGTTTAAGTTTTTCATGTTTTATTTATTTTTTGTTGGTTTTATTTTATTTCTCTATTTATTATTCTATTTATTTTTATTTTTTTTATTTATTTTTATATTTTTCTTTTAATTTATTAATTTTTTAATGTTTTATTTTATTTATTTTTTTTAATATAATTTTTTGTATTTATTTATTTTTTAATATTATTTTTTTAGTTTTATTTTCTTTTTTTATTTTTTTAATTTTATTTTTTATTATTTTAATTTTATTTTTTTTATTAATTTAATTTATTTTTTAATTTTTTTTTTATAAATTAAAAAGCGTAAATTTTGTTTAAGTTTTTCATGTTTTATTTATTTTTTGTTTGTTTTATTTTATTTATTTTTATTTTATTTCTTTATTTATTTTTCTTTTAATTTATTAATTTTTTAATGTTTTTTTTATTTATTTTTTTTAATATAATACTTTTGTATTTATTTTTTAATATATTTTTTTTATTTTTATTTTCTTTTTTTATTTTATTTTCATTTAATTTTATTTTTTTTATTAATTTAATTTATTTTTTAATTTTATTTATTTTATAAATTAAAAAGCGTAAATTTTGTTTAAGTTTTTCATGTTTTATTTTATTTCTCTATTTATTTTTATTTTATTTATTTATATTTTATTTCTTTATTTATTTTTCTTTTATTTTATTAATTATATAATGTTTTTTTATTTTTTTTTTTAATATAATTTTTTTTTGTATTTATTTATTTTTTAATATTATTTTTTTAATTTTATTTTTTTAATTTTATTTTCATTTAATTTTATTTTTTTTATTAATTTAATTTATTTTTTGATTTTATTTATTTTATAAATTTAAAAGCGTAAATTATGTTCAAGTTTTTCATGTTTTATTTATTTTTTGTTGGTTTTATTTTATTTGTCTATTTATTTTTATTTCTTTATTTATTTATTTATTTATTTATTTTTATTTTATTTCTTTATTTATTTATTTTTCTTTTAGTTTATTAATTTTTAAATGTTTTTTGTTTATTTATTTTTTAATATTATTTTTTTAATTTTTTTTTTTTTATTTAATTAAATTTAATTTTATTTTTTTTATTAATTTATTTTTTAATTTTATTTCTTTTTTGTTAGTTTTATTTCATTTGTCTATTTATTTTTATTTCTTTATTTATTTTTCTTTTAATTTATTAATGTTTTTTTTTAATTATTTTTTTAAATATAATTTTTTGTATTTATTTATTTTTTTAATTTTATTATCTTTTTTTATTTTCTTAATTTTATTTTCATTTAATTTTATTTTTTTTATTAATTTAATTTATTTTTTATTTTTTTTTATTTTTAATTTTATTTCTTTTATTTTATATATGTTTTTTTTTATATTTGGCAAATGTAGTTAGTAATAGAAAAATAATTGAAAATTTTATAATTGACTCTTTGCACAAATTTCGACACATTTAAATAATTTTAAAATATTTAATAATAAATGCAAATTTTATAAATTTATTGTATAAATTAAAAAAAATATCAAAATTATTACAAAATTTGTTTTATCACTTGAATAACGTATTTTTTTAATATTAGAAATTTATATTTTGAAATTTATAAATGAATTTTTTGTATAAAGCTCGAATCACACGATTGAATAAACAGTCAACTTTTGAATCAATTTTCAAATAATTTTAATATCAATCGTATGATTGCCCAATTTTGTATGGAAAATAAGGCTACCACACGATTGATATTTAAATTGTTTTGGAAATTGATTCAAAAGTTGACTGTTTATTCAATCGTGTGATTCGAGTTTAGGAAGTTTACAAATTTTATAAAAACAAATTTGTAAACTACTGCAATGAAGTAAAATATATAATTTATATAGATTTTTTTTTTATTTTTGTAAAATTCAAATATTCAACTAAAAATTTTCCAAAATTTGATAATTAAAAATTAGAAAATTAAATTAAACTTTGAATATTTAAATTTTGACAAAATCTTAAATTATACAAATTTATTTAAAATTTAGTCTGTTCATTTTGATAAAAAAAAATGGCCCACACATTTTATAATTTTTTTTTTATTTTTTGGAGAATGTTTTTTTAATTGATACAAATTGTTTTTTATGAAAATTTTATATTTACTCCAATAAAATTTGTGACCGTATTTATTTATTCAGAATTATACAGAATAAATTGAAAATTAGCAGAAATTCAAAATTTAGAATAAATTTCAAATATTTAAAAATTGTACATTAAAAATTTTACAAAATTTTAAATTTCACAATTTATAAATTATGCCTTATGAAAATTGGAAATTTAGAATATTAAATTTCAAATTATTAAAATTTAGAAGTTTTGAAATTTTTTGAAAATTGGAAATTTTAGAAAATTTCCAATCAGACAAATCAATCAAGCAACAAAATACTCTGTCGGAATTTTAAAATTGTCCGTTTTGAAAATTGGAAATTTAAAAAAAATTCAGCCTAATCGAAAAATACTTCGTCTGAATGTTTACGTTCGGAAATATTTTGTATTAACGTTTAATACAAAATATTTCTTTTTAGAATAGTGCTGAATATTTAAAATAAAAAAATTCATATTGAGATCAAATTTTTAGTATTAAAAAATCTTTAATTTTTTAATCTTTATTATAAAATGTCTTTAATTTTACCCAAAAATTTAATTTTTTTAAAAATTTAGTATTACTCAAAAACTTAAATTTTATAAACTTTATTATAAAACTTCAAATGTAACAAAATTCCAACAATTTATTATTTGTATTACCCCAAATTTTATTTGTTTTGTTTTTAAATCGTTTTAACTTAATGCTGCCTTGTTTTATTTTTTTGTTTGCTGCCATTGCTACTGCTTTCTTTTTATTTTTTAAATATGTAATTTATAATTATTACAACTTCAAATTTGGCCTTATTTTAATTGAATTTAGTTGCTGCATTTTTGGTTTTTATAAACTAACTAAAAATACGTTTACTTAATGTTTCATTGTTTGGTAGGTGGTTGCTTGGTTTTTAGGTTGCTTGGTTGTGTTGTGTTTTAAGATTTGCAATTTAAGTTGCAGACTTCATTCACAACAAATCTACAAATTATTTTGTGTTGGTTTTAAGCTACGCTAATGTCTACTTCTACTACTATTAATAATAATTGCTACATTTAGGTAAATAATTTATCTAATATTGGTGAATAGATTAAGCACAGATTTGTTCTCCTTCTGGCTGCGCGCCTTGCTGAACACATTCCAGAAACGCAGCGTCTCATCGCCGGCGCCCGTCACAATCGCCTCACCGTCCGGACTGAGCGCCAGATAGAGCACACGATACGAGTGTCCCGTCAGTTTGGCCACCTGCGTCAGCGATGGATACTTCCAGACAAGTATCTGATTCTGTGAGTAGCCGTGCGTCGACACCAGCTCCGATGAATGTTTTGACCATGCCAAATTGCAAACCTGCGATCCGGTGTCAACGCACTGCATTGGCTGTCCAGTCAATGTGTTCCAGAAACGTATACAACGATCGGCGGTACCGCCACCGCTCGCCAGCAGTCCATGATGATGTGGTGACCATGCAATTGCTTTGACAGCGGCCATATGTTCGGTGTACGATTGCACGGGATGCACGGAATGTTGATTCCAAACATAGAGACGATTGTCATTGCCACCGCTGGCTAAATACTGATTATCCGGTGACCATTTGAGGCCGCAAACCTCCTGCCGATGACCGGCAAGACGACGTTCGGACTGTTGTGCCGGCGTACGCGTGTCGCGCTGTATGATCAGACGATCGCGTGAGCCGCTGGAGAGTACATCGCCGTTCCAGGCGAGGGCGCCAACGCGCGCCGAGTGGCCGTTCAGTTTGTTAATCTGTTCGGTGAAGAGAAAGAAGCGGAAAATTGAATTAGTTGAGTGCTAAAAGTATGCAATAGAAATTTGAAAATAATTCAATGATAATGCGAGGTGCTGCTTTTAGGGGTTATGTTTCTCAATTGTTGCTATCAACATGTTGAGCAACATAAATGTTGCAGTAAATTTTTAGAGTCGAGTTTTTTTTAATTACAAAAATAACTTAAAAATATTTTTTTTTACAAAAAATTCAAATTTTCACTAAAAATTCAAATTTCAACAAAAACTAAAACTATCACACAAAATTAAATTTTTCACTAAAAAATCAAATTTTCATTCGAAATCACTGAAAAATCAATTTTTCACTCGAAATTCAATTTATCACTAAAAAATCAATTTTTCACTAAAAAAAAAAATCAATTTTTCACTCAAATTCAATTTTTACTTAAATTTAATTTTTCATTAAAAAAATTCAATTTTTCATATAAAATTAATTTTTTTACTTCAATTAAATTTTTCACTATAAATTTAATTTATCACTTAACATTTAATATTTAACTAAAACTTTGATTTTAACTGAAAATAAAATTTTCGCTAAAAATTAATTTATTATAAACCGAAATAATTCTCTCTAATTAAAGTGCCAACCCTATGTCATCATTTAATATTTGTTCCAATAACACTTACTTGTTTGCTAGCCGCCACATCCCAGACCGTAACATAACCGTGATGTGTGCCAACAGCCACCAGATTTCCGCGCTCGTTCCATGACACCGATGTGACGGTATTTGCATCCGGGCTAAGGTCACAAAGACGCGTTACCTGGCGAAATAATTAAAAATTGCAAAGTTAAAATAGGTGTTAAATAGAAAATTCAATATATAAAAAATAAATATAAATAAAATAAATAAACAGAAACTATAAAAATAAAAAATTAAAATAAAGACAAACGACGTCTCTCTGCCAACAGAGCAAACGGTAGTTGTGCAAAAAGAATAAATAAATAAAATCATAATTAATACGTACTTGACTCGTGCAGGCGCTCCATAGGTAAACACAACTACCTAAGCCGACAGCGAGCACATTTTGTGATGACCAATCGACCAGATTCAAGTAGAAATCATCTTGCAGTTCGGGTGCGTCTAATACCTAGATGAAGAGCAGATAAATAAATAAATTAATATAATGAATTATGTTGTATAATAAGTATTTAATATGAAAAATAGTAAAACTAAGATATAACGATGTAATATTTAAAATTATAATAGTAATTATTAAAATTAAAATAAAACTATAGTAATGCGAACATATTTAAAACAGCAATTTGAAATATGAAATATGTTAAATTGTAAAATAAGCTTGTATAAAATGGTATAAATAAAGAAAATATTGAAATTATCAAAAATATTACAGCTATCGATCGAAATCTGTACGGTTTTGTATGAAAATTTGTAATAAAACAATTTTCAATTCGTTATCTCAATACAAAAAAAAGTTTTCCCAAAGAAATCAAACAAATTCAAATTTTTCAAATAAAAGCAAGCGTTTGAATGAACATTTTTGTATGGCGATATCGAATTTAAAAAGTTTTTATTATAATATTTCAGAGAAATTCGATCGAAATTTCATTTAAAGCTGGATCATTCCCCTATAACTCATAAAATAGTTGACATAAATTTAAAAAATAGTAAAACTTAATAAAACCTAATAAAAATTCAATATAAAAATAGTAATACTCAAATAAGTGTTAAATATTTCAAATAAATAAATTAAATAAAAAAATATATTCTCAAATTCAATATACAAATTTAAAAAACAACAACATAAATATAGTAAAACTCAATATAAAAAGAATTAAACTCAATAAAAATGTAGGAATCTATAAAACAAAAATAGATAAATTGAATATAAAACCAGTTGGGAAGGTTAGATCACATGGGAAATTTTAAAGTAGGTGTAATTATGATAGTTAGGATTATCAAAATTATAGTCGGTCTAAGCCGACTATAAATACCCTACACATATGTGTGGTTACCATTCAAAGTGATATATAGGTCACCAGGGTATACGAATCCTGAAAATAACTACAAACATTCAATCGCTGAAGAATTTCCATTCATTTGATACCCATATTTACAAATGGGTAGGTGTACCGAATTTCGATTTTTTTTTTTGTGAACCACAAGTCTTTTCGCCGGAAAACATTATTATCATGTATTTGAGCATCATATCAATATATATTTGACCAAAAAAGTTTACCTAAGCACGTATACATAAAAATTGATCTTTATATGTACATTTTATATGAGGTATTTGAACATAAGTGGTCGGATCATAGGTCACAATGGACCGATCTCGCCAATTTTTTCGCACATACAGCGTAGGTATATTAGTAATCTAAGTTATAAGTTTCATTTATCTAGCTCTTCAATTTTAAAAGTCTTAAGGATTTCAACAGACAGACAGACAGACAGACAGACGGACGGACAGACAGACAGACGGACAGACAGACAGACAGACGGACAGACGGACATCGCTAAATCGACTCAGGAGGTCATGCTGATCAAGAATATATATACTTTTCCATACCGGAGATGCTTCCTTCTGGGTGTTACAAACGGCGTACCAAACTGAATATACCCTTTCACTCTTAGTGTAGGGTATAAATAGTAAAATTACAAAAAACAGCAAAACTCAACATAAAAATTGTAAAATTCACTATTAAAATAGTAAGCTTAATATACAAATAGTAAAATTAAATATAAAAATACTAAAACTCAATATAAGTAAGTAACATTCAATATAAAAATACTAAAACTAAATATAAATTAGTAAAACTCAATATAAAAATTATAAAATTAAATATTAAAATTGTAAAATTAAATATTAAAATAGTAAAACTCAATATAGAAATAGTAAAATTCAATATAAAAATAGTAAAACTCAATATAAAATGAGTAAAATTCAATACAAAAATTTTAAAACTCAACATTAAAATAGCAAAACTAAAGAATAGTAAAATTCAATATTACTTAAAACTTAATATAAAAATTAAATATAAAATTAGTTAAATATAATATAACTAATTTTTATAGTAAAAATAATACTCAATATAAAATTTATAACATACAATAGACTAAATATAAAATTCAATATTAAAAAGCAAAATTAAAAATTCAAATAGTAAATGTTAATATAAAAATAGTAAAATTCAATATTAAAATAGTACACTCAGTACAAAAATTATTAAAATTCAATAAAAAAATTGTAAATATAAAATGTATAAAATTCAAAATAAAATATAAAACTCAATATAAAAATAGCAAAATTAAAAATACAAATAGTAAATGTTAATATAAAAATAGTAAAATTCAATATTAAAATAGTACATAAGTACATAAATTATTAAAATTTAATATAAAAATAGTAAAACTCAATAAAAAAAATAGTGAAATTTAATATAAATTTAGTAAGTCCATAAAAAAAATGTAAAACTCAATATAAAAATATTAAAATACAACATTAAGATGGTAAAATTCAATACAAATTATTGAAATTTATTGAAAAAATAGTAAAAGTCATTATTTTAAATAAAATTGTAAAATTCTGTATACAAATAGTAAAACTCAACATAAAAATATTTAAAAAGAAATTTAAATTAAAGATGATAAAACAAAAAATGTGCTATTTAAAAAAATTAATAAAAAAATAATTAATAAAAATAGGAAACTATAAATTTTAAATTTAACAATTGTCTAAAAATTGAAATTATTCATATTAAAAAAATAGAAATAAATAGACATCAAATAGAAAAAGAAAAGTATACAAAATTAAAGCTATAAATAACTACATAATAAATCTTTATAATAACTTAATAGAAATAAAACAAAATAAAGTAAAAACAATAAAACTTGTAAAACCATTATACAAATATCATAAAAATAGCAAAATCTTTATAATAAAGTTATAAAAAAAACCCGAGCAACAAGTGCTTCTGTCTCACACTTACCTTGAAAGGTATTCTCGATATTTTTCTAGTGGCTTTGCGCGGTGACCTCAAAAGTTTTTGTGATTTTGTGCTGACGGGCGATAACGAATACGGGCATTGTTCATTGAAGTCCTGCAATAAAATTGAAAACAAATACGTTAAAATTGTAATTAAATATAGGTGTTAAATTTATTAAATACATAAAATAAAAGAATAAAACAAAGTTCTAGTTGAGCATAAAATTTAAACTAACATCAAGCGCATATTTCACAATTAACAAATATGTGTTAAGTGGTAAAGGTTTTATTCTTTTTGTTTTTAGAAATGCACAAAAGAATATTTTAGTTGAGCTGTGTAATTCGGTACATTGAGCGTGGTGCTGCTGATTTATTTATTTTTTTTTAAATAAACAAAAATATTTCATTTTCGATAAATCTTTGTAATGAATAAAACATGTTAGTAGGACAAGTTATTTTGATTCTTGACGCTTTAAATTAACAGCAATAAATTATGCGATAGACAAACGTCAGACAATGTGGTAAAATGTGGCTTAATTTAAAAACAGAAAATGCGTGGACGCAGAAATTATTTTAATAACAGATGTGATACAGTGGGGGAAACTAAATTTAAACTAAGGTTATAGAGCATATTTCAGATTTATCGGGAGAACAAAAAAGCATTTGTGTAATTCAAACAGTTCCTGAAAAATCGAATTCTAAAACATAGAAATTTTAATTTTATAGAACTTAACTGAATCAAATCAAATTTTATCATTTCCCATTTTCAGAGTTTATATATTAAAATTATTAAAATCATTTATTGTCATTTGAAATCTCGCTGTTTAATCTTTTCCCTCTTCATTGACACCAAAATGATCTTTCTCAACGTAAAATTGTCCAAGATATAACGTTTTTTTACTATCTACTTATTTAAAATAACGACATTTTATAACAGTCCCTCACAAATAATTGTTGCGTGACCTATATCACTCTCTTCAACAGCAAACATAACAAACATCGATCTGTCACCGACATTATTATGATTATAATTATCATTATTAGTAGAGCAGCAAGTGTTGTTTGACTGACGTATATTGAGCAAAACTAGGGTGTAACGTAAGGTGTTTGCGTAAGGTAGATATGTTGTTTTCGGTTCTTATCTGATCGAAAAAGTAAATATAAACAATTTTATCTTGCAATACATAAATAAAATTGTATTATTTACAAACTGTACACGAAACCATATTCTATATGTGGGTTCGTTGTTCAAAATAATAATACAAACGACACAAAAGTTGTTTTAATTTTTTTGTTAAAGTTTTCTTTTTTCATATTTAAATCACAAAAAATGAGCGAAAATTATTAGACTTTGAAGTATGCGCTGAAATTCTGGGAAACAAGTGCAGAAATAATTTTTTATAATATCTTTTTAAATAAATAAAAATGTTGAAGTCATTTCCGAACTCGACCAATGAAAAAAAACACTTTTCCTATGCCATACCATACAGGGTTAGATCGAAATATCTTGAAAACTAATAAAAATATTAGCAGTATTTGTTATACTAAAATTTGCTTTGACAATTGGAAGAAATTGGATTTGAAATGTTTTTGAAAAATTACTTTTGTGAAGTGCTGTAATTTTTTTATTCTAAAAAGTGACTGTACAGAATCTGAAGTTTCGTTTTAAATTTTTAGGAAAACCGAGTATGCAGTTAAAATCATCACCCTTGAATTAAATAAAAATGATGTATGGGATATGAAAATAAAACTGAGTATACAATAAAAATCAGCACTCCTGAATTATATAGAAATGATGTAAGAGATATGATTGAAAAAAACTGAGCATGTAGTAGAAATCAATACTCTTAAATTATATATTTATTATATATAGCATATCTATAGAAAAAATCGTGTATTATTTTCAAAAATGACAGCTTTTTAAAAACGTAAATTGTTCTAAGTACAAAGTACTCTGGTACTTTTTAAAAAGTGCGAAGTACAAAGTACTTTGATACTTTTTAAAAAGTCTATTCGAAACATTTGAATGACGTCAATTTAAATTTATTATAACAGCAAGACAATCAGTATTCATGACATTTGAAAAAAAATGTTGTATATTTGGTGGTCAAAAATGCAATTAAAATTTATATATATTATATATAATTCATGCGTATATTTGCAAAAATTTTTGTGTTTTTTTTTCACACATTTTGCGATTTTTTTCTTATTTTTTTATTCAAATGTTGACTAAAACTCGAGCACACATTTGAAATGTAGACTATGTTGATTTATTCAAGTGACACACTTTAGACGACGAATGAGCGGACGCACAACTTACCGGATGGCTTTTTAGTTTACACTTAATAAAAATGCGTAAAATCAATTACGATTCATTTACGCATGTTAATATGGGGAGATACGAAAAAAAACTGAGTAAGTAAACGAAGGAATTTTTGAAAAATATGCATTTTAATATAAAAAAAATGATAAAACGTTAAATGTAAATTGAAGAAAATGTGAAAAATTAGTATAAAATTAGTTTGACTTAGAGCTCATGATGAACTCAAAATGAAATGGAACTGAGAAAAATGAACATGATATCGTTACTATCATGTCAAAGGGGCAAATGTGTAATTTTTGACATTTTCGTTTTTTTTTTTTTTGATTGTGGTTTTTCCTCAAGTTTACTGTGCCAAAATCGTGTGCGATTTGTTGGATATTTTTAGCCACAAAAGACAAAACCAAAAGGGGAATTCGAAAAATTGAAAATGTTTTCATGCCAAAAGGGCGAATATTTTCGTTTTTTTGCCATAACTTTTTATTGGTATAAGATAAAATAGTGGTGTAAAATCATTAATTGTTTGCTTTTAAAGCACCTATCGATTAGCATCATTATTTAAAAATATTTTGCCAAATATTTTTCTAACATGGCAAATTAATGTTTGGCAAAATATTTTTAAATATTGATGCGAACCGATAGGTGCTTTAAAAACAAACAAAATAATAGTACAAATTGAAAAAAAAAAACTAAATTTAATTTTTAAATTTTGATTTCCCAACATTTTTAAAAATTCATCAGAGTTCAGTTCATTGTACATTAAAATTTTTGTACTATATCAATAAAGCCAATTTTAGAAAGATAAATCAACCATTCTCGATTGCGCAATAAATTATCAATTATTCGATGAATCCATTTTAAAAGAAGAGGATTTAAAAATAAATAAATTCAAGAAGAAAAAAAATGACAAGTTTAAAGAAGTCAAAAATAAGTATTTCTCAAAAAAGTAAAAGAAAAATGTAAAAAATATCAAGCGCAATTATCAGCAAAGTTAATTTAAAATTTCCGAACGTAGATATTGGCTCTAATTAATCAATTATCAGACAGTCAGTCACAGCAGACACAAAGTATGTGGGCGGCAACAATAAAAAATACAAAAATTAAAAAAATATATTACTGGCTACTGAAGGGTCAAACAAAAAAAATGTGTAGCCACAAGAAACAAAAACACAATGTATTTTTATTGTGAATATTTTATATTCAGCCTAATCAGATGAACGTTTTTTGCATACGCATTAAATAACAAAGAAATTAAAGAAATAAAGTTTTTTTTAGATATTGGTGAGGCTTTTATTAAATTGATAATTAGGCAAGACAACTGATGGCATCTAGTAATTTTTTATCTCATTGTAATTATTGAAACATTACGTAGGCTAATTATGCGAGGGCATTATGCAGTTTGAATAATATAAAATTTCTAGAAAGATATTTGATTGAAATTGATTAATAAATAAAAAAAATAATTGTGCAGTTTTTTGAAACCTTAATAGACGCAGAACACATACAAATGTTTGCGGAGTGAACAAATGATAACTGCAAGCATATAAACATATTGTAAACATAAACATGTTTGGATATTACAATTGGAAAATTAATAATTGTAATGATTTAAGCAACAATTTGAAAACTTTTGTTTTCAGAATAACACATTCATTTTTAAAAATTAAGAAAATCAAGTTAATTGGTTGCAATAAGATTATGTTTGCTGTTAAACACATTTTCATTTTTTTTTTTTATATTTAATTTTTAAATTACATAAAAATTCAACTTTACCATTATTTTAATCCTAAACTATTACTCATGCACACAAAATAAAAAGCATATAAAAAAAGATTTTGCATCTTTGAAACTGAACTTTGACCAAGAGATTATGAAACAAGAGACGACGACGAGTATGGTAAAAGCAAAGAAAAAACAATTAAAATCTTGTACACGTTTAAGCAATTTAGAAGATTACAACAATAAATGTACGAATGAAGAAATCTTGTCAGTCGGTTCGTCAGCAAAAGACAAAAAACCAAATGCACGGATGTTGGCTGTTTAAATAATTATAAGGTTAATGTACTTAACAAAACTCGGACTCAAAAAGCAGAAATTAAAAATTGTTGCTTTTTTTTAATTCAGCTTTTTTTGCTGGTACTAGTTCAACATGTAATAACTGCACGCGAAGAAAAAATGTGATTAGCATAACTATATAATTATGAAAAAGCATGATTGTGACAAGTATAACTGTAGAAGTGAGAATTATGTTTGCTGGAAATTATAGTTAATTTAATAATAAATCGACTGATATTAATCAAGTTAATTAATAAAATATTCAGAAAGAATGACATCCAAATGAAGAATATGATTACCACGATAATAGTAATGATAATAACATGAGTTCAGAAGTCATGTAATTAGTATTGTCGACTTGTATTAAGCATGTTAATGATTAATAAAACTAAAAATGTCGGATGCGATTAAGAAATATGTAAGAGTTCAAGCTGTGTCCCTGTCAACTTTATTGATTCAATTTTGTTATACGTTTATCACAAACAAACTCAGAAATAATACTATAAAATCAATAGTTTTTTTTCTGCTATTAAAATTAGACAATAAAATAACTTATTATTTTAATAAATTATTATTTAAAATCCATTAAATACTACAATATACTATGAAATTATTTTTGAAATTATGATATTCAAATGAAGAATATGATTGCCATGACAATACTAATGATAATAACATGAGTTCATAAATCATGTCATTGTCGACTTGTATCAATTATGTTAATGATTAAAAAAAATAAAAAATGTGAGATTCGATTAAGGAATATGTATGAGTTCAAGATGTATCCCTGTCAACTTTATCAATAATGATATTCGTTTGTCACAAACAACATAGAAAAAATCAATAGTTTTTTTTTCTGCTATTAAAATTAGACAATAGAATAACTTATTATTTTAATAAATTATTATTTAAATTCCATTAAATACTACAATATACTATTATATACTATGAAATTAGAGTTTATATGAAAATATTTATTTTTTGTATACTATTGATTCAATAACCTATTTTTATAGGATCTTTTTCTGAGTGAATATATTTAACGAGTTATTAAAAACATGTTTTTTCATAGTGTATATAAATACATCAAATGCGATATATCTTTGTGATGAAAAAAAAATATTAAAAATAAAAAAAAACTAAAAAAAAACACATTACGCATGTGTCTTAAACTGCAGATTAAACCGCAGATTAGACACTTTATTTTACTTTTGAATTTGTTCAACTTTATGTCATATCATCAAGCAATTGTTGCTCATAATCATTGAGGTCTTTTTATCCCAAAAAGGTTTCAACAATTTTCAAAGAGTTTAAAACAGTGGCGCGCCACAAACAAAACGTGTTTGCATTATTTTGGACATATTGAGAAAGTCAAAATAAAGCCTACATTACAGAAAACAAAAAAAAAAAAAACAACAAGAGAAAAAACTAGAAAAACATAGACTATTTTATGCTTGTCATTTAAGCGGCTTTAATTGAGCGGACAACGAAACAAAACAAAAAAAAAATGTGGTTTCCGCATGTCAGCAATTTTGGTAATTGAATTGGAGCGACTGACTACTGAAACAAAAAAAAGAGGTCGAAACAAAAACGAAAAATAGGTCGTAATTAAAGCAGTGTCTATGAAAATGTTTAAAAGCGATAAACTATAGTTAGTTTAAAGAGCACAATATAATTGCAGCAATAAAATATGCTTGCCACAAACTAATTTTGTTCAAATAAGACATGTTTTAAAAACGTTACAAATTAAATTCTTATTGATAACTATAGAAAAAAATAATTTTTTCGTGTTTTCTTTTATGTTTTTCCCAGTATCTCTTGTAAAAGAAAAAAAAACATTGACCGGAAAACCATTATTTAATTTTAGTTGAGCAAAAATAAAATTACAAACATTTGTTGGCCAAAATGAAAAATGTTGGCAATAAGCAAAATAGACATAAAAGAAGTTATTAATTCGATGCAGTAATAAAAAAAGCAAATTGTGGTTAAATTCCTTAGCTAGTGATAATTGAAACCACCAACACTTTTTGTCGATCTCTTAGTGGTTTGGAAAGGTGGTAAAATGTACGTGGGAATAAAATCAATCAAAAACGTAGAAGAAAAAAAAGCTTTTATTATAAAACTGTTGGGTCATTAGACTTTGTTTGTTGTACAGGAAACGAAAAGGTTTTCCTTAATTTCAGAATATAGACAAAATAAAAGAAAAAATGCTAGCTATCATAATGATGGAAGGTTTTTTTTTTATTTTTTTGATAGGGTGCCGTGTTATAAATAAGTCTCGCTGTTGATTATGATTGATGATGGTGGTAGGCAAAGATCTTGAACTATAGACAAATACAATGAAAGATAATACAAAATGTGTCAGAGGTCACAAAATTCAATGTTATAGGTTGAAATAGTAGAAAAAAAGTGTGACTTCAGAAAAATGAAACATATCACAAGTAGATAATTTCATATTACTGGAGTTACTTATCGAAAAATACTACTTTTCAAGAATATATAAAAAGAGTGAAAAGAAGTTTGAATTTAAAAAATAATAGAGACAAATATGACTATAGAAAAAGCTATAAATTAGGCAGGTAAGTAATAGTAAATTTATAAAAAATAAAAATAATATAATGAAACAAAGTAAGAACAACATATCTAAGTTGTACTCAGAACTAGTATGATTTATGCCTGTAAACATATAATTATTACGTCTACTTCTATTAAACATGCCAATGCTCAAAAAAGTCCAGAAAGCGAGCGTAGTTTTGAGAGATGAATATAGTTGAGAGCATCATGTTTGTCTTAAGACATTATTGCTATTATCATCTTACACATTTGCACAAACATAAAAACATTAACCACATTAAAATAATATATTTTACACAATTGTTATGCTTTTCGATGCTTTTGTCAATTGAATTAAAACAGATATAGAATTTCATATTAATGACGATCAACAAAGATATCGATACACTTGTAAAAATAAACATAAACAATATTTGCATATCGTCAAAACATTACAACTCATTAATCAATATAAAAAAAAAATAATATCAAATTCATGATGTTTGCATTAAATAACAAAAACAGCTCTTTTTTTGTATAGACGACAAAGCCATTTTGACGGTAATATAAAACGTTACAAAAACACGATCTTGCCAACAAAATAAAAACCATACAAAACAAAAATTGATTGCTTTCATATTTCGTTGTTTTTTCAGAGCCTCAATCATGTTTGAAAACAGAAAAACGTATACAAAAAAACGGTGTAAAATAAGACAAAACCATGGAAGTATTTTTGGCGGGAAGCACCACGATTTGCCGGCTCATCGAAAAATGCCGGCAGCACATATAAAAGGTGGGCGGAGTTAGATGCGGCACAAACTTTAAGTCAAGTTATAGAATTTTTGAGTTTTGAAAACTGGTTAAATTTATGCGTAATTTTTTATTTTTGTGAGTTTTAAATTAACTCTATGTATTTACATATGTAAATGTTATGTGGTATAAAAAGCAAGAGGGCTTGAAAATCACGTTGTAAATTAATAATTTAAATGGTTTTAAGTTATAACATGTTGGTCAGCAAACAGGTGAAATTATGTTAATCGAAACCAGTTAATAAATTTGAGATTTCTATGCTTTAGAATTAAGCAGTTGAAAAATATGAAAAAGTTTAATAAAGTATAAACAAATTTTACACTTAAGTTACAAATAATTTGAAAACTACGTGGAATATGGGCATTCAACTATTTATTAAAATTAGTTGAATATTTAACGAAAAAATTGTATTTTAAATGTTTTTGAAAAACTACTTTTGTAAAGTTCTGTAATGTTTGTGTACAAAAAAGTAACTAAAAAAATTCACTTAAATTTCGAATAACATTTTCTAAAAAAACGTTTAGTGTTAAAAAAATCTAAGTATGCAGTTAAAATTAGGAGTATCAAATTATTTAGAAATGAAATATAGAATGTTCATTGAAAAAACAATTAGAGTAGTCTATGGAAAGCGGAAATTTGTATATATAAAACATTATAAGTTCGAAATACTACAATAAAAGAAATATAATTAGCGTATTCACAGTTTCATGGCACTGGTACGCCATTGTACGAATATGACAGTACGACATTTGAACTGTGAGCACCACTTCTCTGTTTGTTAAAATATTTCGTAAAATAAATGTAGCTGATTCTTATAAAATTTTGAAATTATTATAAATATTCCTCGATTTGAAAAAAAAAAACAATTAAATTAATATTTTATCTGCTTTATTTGTCTTCAATTTCACAATATTTTTTAATTTCACAAAATACTACACCAAAAACATGCCTCAGGGCTACTCTTAAATACAACACTTGTGGTATTTCACTTTTATAAGGGATGCAACAACATATTGACGTTTCTGTGTTATTGTGTCGTATATATACTACATGGTACGAATACCAGACTAAAATACAACGAACTGTGAATACACTAAATATTTTTTATAACATTTAACTGTATAAATAGCTGGTGTGAATACCATGCGTGATGACCCCACTCCAATTAAATATGATTCTTTCGAAAATAAAAATTTGTAACAAATTGTAATTAAATTAGGCTACGTTAATTCATTTTGACACAATTATGTGTTGCTCGTCTGGCAGCTACTGGTATTTTGTGTGCTGATCTATGACCGTAATTGAATTATTAATCAAAAGCACATAAACCATCCATATAAAACATTGGTATATTGTAGGCCTAAAGCAAAAAGAATTAAAAAAAAGACCAACCCACTACAATTAATAAAAATTACATTTTGTGGGTTTTTCTGTTATTTTTTTTTCTAATAGTGGCGGAGGCGTTTATATTAAGATATATAGTTAAGGCATGAGTTATAAATTTTGAATTTTCGTTGCTGTTGCTACAAATATGTTTAGATATACAAGAAGTACGTGTTATAGACTTGAGTTTACGTGTATGGAATATGAAAAAACAAAACATAAATATTCAAAATTACAATTTAAAAAATTCATAAAAATATTTGTGCGTCTGAAAAAGGTATTTTGTACAGCACATGTAAATAGTGTAAATATGTTAATAGCTTTAATTTATTAATAGGATGTTTAAGCAAATTTAATTGAATTATATTTCAATTTTTTAAACAAACTTTATTAAATTTTAACACATTAAAAAGGTATTGATGTGATATATAACATTTTTCAAATAATATTTAATTTAAAGCATTTCTATTTAATTTATGTCAAATTATATGGAATTTTAATCAAATCATATTGAGTTTAATAACATCTTATAAATTTTGTATAATAATATTAAACGACATAAATTTAAATCAAATTATATTGAACTACCCAATCTGCCATGTCTCGGAGACCTTCGATAACTCGAAGCTTTCTCGAAAACTTTCGATAAAAAATGTCGATTACGTTGCTTGCTCAATTCTAATTTTTAAAAATGTTCGTTCATTCAAATTCTTTGACAAGATACGACATTTAAACATTTATCAAATCGATATCGCAATATTTTTCGCAGCAATCTCGAACTTTGATAATTTTTTTCTTCGATATCGTTCCGATTTCGAAAAATTTCTCGTATTGAGAAAACTCCGACAGAACGTTCCGATATCTACCTACCACCTGGGTCCAATTTGACGCTCGATATCGTTACGAGAACGGGTCCGATATGTTGTGATTTCTCCATCTAGTCACACTGATCTCGTAACGATATCGATACGAATGGCATACTGGGTAGAATCAAATCACATTGAATCTTAGTTAAATCATATTGAGTCTTATGAAATGTATTCAAATTATATAGAATTTTAATCAAATCATATTGATTTTCAGTGAATCTTTTGTATTTTATTAAAATTATAAAGAATTTTAAACAAAACATATTCAATTTTAATCAAAACATATTCAATTTTAATCAAATCATATTCAATTTTATTTAAATCTTTTGAATTTTGTTCAAATCTTATCGAATTTCAATCAGATCATATTAAACTTAAAACATTTTAACTTTGAATAATATCTTGTTGTATATAAATCAAATCATATTGAATCTTAATAGAATCATACGGAATTTTAATGAATTTTATTAAAATTATTTACAAACAAATCAATTTAATTTTGAATATTTTTATGTTGAATTTGAATTAAATAATATTTAATTTAAATACTGAATTTAAATGACAACATAATCCAAACAAATTATGCTAATTATAATCAAATCATAATGGATTTATCTCAAATCGTAATCAATTTAAATCAAATCTTATGAATGTTAAGCAAAACATATTGAATTATAATTAAAAAATATTGAATTTTAATGAAATCATATTAGATTTTTACCAAATCATACTAAATTTCAATCAAATCATATTGAATTTTAATCAAATCATATTGAATTTTAATCAAATCATATTGAATTATAATTAAAATATATTGAATTTTAATGAAATCATATTAGATTTTTATCAAATCATACTAAATTTCAATTAAGTCATATTGAATTTTAATCAAATCATATTGAATTATAATTAAAAAATATTGAAGTTTAATGAAATCATATTAGATTTTTATCAAATAATACTAAATTTCAATTAAGTCATATTGAATTTTAATCAAATCATATTGAATTTTAAACAAATCATTTAAAATTTTAATAAAATCATATTGAAGTTTAATCAAATCTTACGAAATTTGAATAAAATCTTATTGATTTTGAATAAAATCATAATGAATATTCATAGCCAAAGTAATATTAATCAAACTTAACTATATTTTTATCATTTTAAAATTTATATAGAATTATAAAAATATTATTAAAAAAAATATTTATCTTATTTAGAGTCACCCCTGGAAAACACTCACAACTGATAAATTTAAACAAGAAATGACAAATTTAAACAAGTGCTCACAAACATATATAGTAGGTAGTTATTTGTTTTTGTGTGTCATTAGGTTAGCAAATATGTCAATATTCATTTAATGATAATAATTAAATTTATCGTTTTGGTGTTTGAGTTGTGTGGTCAACCAGTCATAAACATGAGAAAGATAAATAAATATATTTCTTTTTTTATAAATTGTACAGAATTTGTTGCTATATTTTGATTAAATTCTTTAGTTATCTGGACAAAAATTGTACTGAAATGCAGCAATATTCACAGGCAATTCGTAAAACCTTTTTTTTTATTATAATATTTTATGTTCTCTTATAAAGAATTATAAATGACTTACTAGGCAAACAGAAAATAAAATTCTCATTAAGTTGCGTTTCGGATATGTTCAAAATTTTACTTTCGATTGAAATTCAAATATTTGACAATAAAAATTAAATTAAAATCATTTCAAGGAACTTTAAAGAATTGAATTCGAATGAAAAACTTTGCTTAGGTATTAAAAATATCGAATTTTGTATTGAATTGAAATTATAAACGCTTTTGATTTATATTTTGGAACAATTTTAAAACAAAAATTAAATTGTTCAATTAAAATTTACTTTTTTAATAAAACCTTACTAATTTCTTACATTAAAATTGTGAAATTTTGACAAATTTGTAGAAATTTTTTCATTTATTTTGTATTCCTTCTCTCAAGTCATTGTTATGAATGGCCGTACATCAAAATAATCAAAGCAGCTGTCAACATTTGTTGATCTTAAAGACAGCGGCGACGACACTTGACGCGATTTACCGACGCAGTACCCCCGCCCGCCCCTACGATACCGTCCGACGAGACGACATAGTGTATTTGATGGGCGATATTATGGCGCATGCGAGATGTTATTAAAAGATTGCTGGATGCCGACGGTTTTAGTGACTGACTGAATGACGACGGGTTAGATGTTTGACGCGGAAACGTGAGCGCAACGCGTTTTTTTTTTGAGCGGCAGACGGCGGCACTTAATAGATGTAAATATCAACAAAAAATACAAAAAATCTACCAAAAAATTATAAAAAAGGTCTAAAAAAACGATATAAAAAAAGGTTTATTTTTATATTTTTAAAAATAAATTTAGTAAATGCTTGAAAAAGACACTACCCAGTCTGCCATGTCTCGAGGTCCTTCAATGCCTCGAAGCTTTCTCGAATAACTTTGATAAAAAAGTTCGATCTCGTTACTTTCTCGATTCTAATTTTTAAAAATGTTCGTACACTGAAATTCTTTGACAAGATACGATATTTAAACATTTATCAAATCGATATTGTAATATTTTTCACTGCAATCTCGTACTTTGATCATTTTTTCTTCGATATTGTTCTGATTTAGTTAAATTTCTAGTATCGAGAAAACTCCGACAGAACGTTTCGATTTCTACCTACCATGTAGGTCCAATTTGACTCTCGAAATAGTTATAAGAACCGATATAGTGTGATTTCTCCATCTACTCGCACTGAATTCGTAACGATATCGAAACGAATGGCATACTGGGTTAAGACAAACTCAAGAAAATTACTTGAAAAAAGTCAAAAAAAGACTCACGAAATACTCAAAAAATAAATAAAAAGACGTAAGTCGCAAAAATACTCGAGAACGAGTAAAATAACTTGAAATAAGTAAAAATACTTCAATCAAAACTTGAGAAACACTCGAAAAAGTCGAAAAAATACTCGAAAATAGCTAAAACAAAACGTAAGTCACATAAAAATACTCGATAAAAGTAAAATAACTTGTAAAAAGTAAAAATACTACAAGAAAAACACTTGAAAAAGTCGAAAAAAAATACTCGAAAAATCTCAAAAAATGGATAAAAATGATTTAAGTCATAACAAAATACAAGAGAAAATGTCAAAAACTTAAAAATAAAATAGTCTTGTAAAAATTAAAAATACTTCAAACAAGACTTGAGAAACACTCGAAAAATCGAAAAATAAGTAAACGAAAAATATCAATAAATAGACAAAAATGACTAGGGTCGAAAAATACTTGAAAAAAAACCTGAAAAAGTAAAAATACTTGAAACAAGACTTGAGAAACACTTGTAAAAGCTTTAAGTATAAACTTGAGAAAAAAATGTGTGTATACGGAATACTGAAATAATTTCTAAAACAAACATTTATCAATAAAAAAAAATAAAAAAGTTGAAAATATAAATTATACAAAACAAGTTCCCATTACCAAATATAACCAAAAATTTTAGAGCAAAAATATTGGTAAATTACAAAAACAATGTCAAACAAAACCACTATAACAAAGTGGTAACTACTTCAGTGGTAAATGACACTTGAGTCAATAGCACAAGAGAGAAACGGTTTCGATATATATTTTTTTTGTGATATTATTTATAGTAGAAAGAAAAATATTTATTTTGTGGCCTAAAATTGTTTGAAGATTTATTTCATATTTCACGGCCCATAGGTATTTTAAATTTAGTTTTACAGGTTTTATTGTATTTTTTATTTCTACTTTAAAGAGTTTTTGGGTCTACTTTAAAGAGTTGTTGCTACGAGAAAATCAAATAACAAAATATTTGGCGCAAAAAAAATAGTTATATATTTGCCAAGATTAATTGCTATTAAAAAATGTGACAAGCGAGTTTTAATTTTTTTTCATTTAGAGATCTTAAATATTTATGAGTTGGTTCATTAGTTAATAAAACATTGCTTTTAATGGGTTATAATATTGTGGGCAAGTGTGTGGGCATAAATTAGCATATTACAAAAAAAACCAAAAGCACGGAATTGAAAAATGTTGTAGTTTTTGGAAAAAAAAAGTTATAAAACTGCTCTATGTCTTATAAATAGAAACGTTGGGTTGAGCGGTTATATGATATTTATGATGGTGTTTGTATTATAATGGTTACAAACATTGTTTGTAATCATGACATTAATCATAGCAAACAAAAGGTCAGTAACAAGTGCTTTTTGAAAAAATATTATTAAGAGAGCGTTATTAGAAAACGTTTTTTTTAAGATGAAACTGTACCTATCAGAGATCGAAAATTTGTAAAACAAAGTCATTGTAAATTAATGATTGATTGGATAGCATTGAAAAATATTCCATGAAAGAAATTGGAGTTCATGGCCAGATCATGTAAGTTATGAAAAGGAAAAAAATCTATGATTAGTTACCATTCATTACCTAGTATTTATATTTTAACAGTTTTGTTCAATAGTTCTATAAATTAATAAACACTTTATTTGGTTTTTCCTATCGACATGCCATACATCAGTGCTATTCGAAGATGCTGATTTTGATTGTCATTTGCATTTAAGAAGAGGTTTGTTCAATATTCCTCCAAATTAATAATAATGCATTATGATTTTTCCAGCCGGCCTCAGCAGTCCAGAGGTAGCGCGCTGGACTTGCATTCTGAAGGTCTCGTGTTCGAATCCCGGCTTGGGCATGGGCGCTCGTGGTGATATTAACCACAAAATTGTAGGGAATAGATTTCACAGTATAATGGATATAGTCTGTCTGAGTGCTGTGGATCTTAGTAGATATTCCAAAAAAAAAAAAAAAACAATGATTTTTCCTATCGAGATCCAATACAGCATCTTCTATATATTTTCCGTTTGTTTGTGTGCTATGCAAACGTACACCTGTGCACGGATTTTCTTAAAATTTGGAATATATAACCTACAGATCCAGGAGAAGGTCACTACATAGTTTTCGTTGACCACGCCCACTTTTACGACTACTTTTATTTTTTGTGTATAATTCAGATTCATAGCAAAACCACTGAATGTATTTTTCTGACAATTTGCATTACTATGCTCTAAAGTCCATGGAGTATTCTAAACCATATATAAACTAGATTGGGCAAAGGGGAGTGGCACCTCCCATAGAACCTAATAATTAAGTACGCTATATCTCAATGATATCGATTTCAACTAAACTTTAAAAAAATTGGATGTTACTCATCTTACTTAATCTCACCACACCAAAACTCACCACACATAAATTCACCACATCTTAACTCAACACAATAAAACTCATCACACTAAATTCATTACACTAAAACTCACCACATTAAAACTTCTACTGGAAAAACACTACGGGAAAGAATTCTACGGGGAAGAATTCTACTGGGATGAATTCTATGGGAAAGCGTTCTACGGGGAATAATTTTACGGGGAATTATTTTTGTTTTGGTTACTGCATTTATACCACCAATAAAAAACGTCCACAGCGAAGCATGGGTCCCTGATATAAATAATAAAAGGTTCTTTATATTAATAAAAGCACTCCATATCCTTGCATTCACAAAATCTTTGCACGAGTCGTGCACGGGTCCAGCTAGTTTATTACTATAATTCGATTGACTGCTTACATAGTTTATTTATTACTATCAATCGAAATTTTAGTTACATTCTAAAAACTCGAATACACGATAGAGAAAATCGTTAGTGCGAGTTTACACGATAGAGAAAATAGCTAGAGATAAAGAAAAAAAAAATATACCGTAGAGCTCTATGTGGTGTTTACACATCTCTATGAGATTTTATGCTCTATCTCTAGTTATTTTCTCTATCGTGTAAACTCGCCCTAACAATTTTTATAAAAAAAAATGTACAGAACTTTACAAAAATAAATTAACTACAAACTTTAAACGCATTTTTTCTTTTAATTGCCGACGCATATCTGTCAATTTCAGAGTGCTAAGGTCAATATTGTTTTCAATTTATTAGAATATCGTATGACATGCCACATTTAAAACTGTTTGATCAACTGTTTCTTATAATATTAAACAATAATTTAAAAAAGAGACATTTTTTTAATAAAAAAATGTTTTTTTCAACTACAAGAATGATTCATATATGAAAAAATGACATCTTTCATACGTCTTATCACTATTTCAAAAAGAAAAACAACCATCGAAAAATTAAAATTCCTTATTATTTCTTTCGATTGAACTGAACGCCTGCACTTCGTAGTGATTAAGAAGAAATTCTTATTGTTGTTACTGACAAAAGACGCGCACTACACAACATAATTGTCAAGATATCATGCATTTTATGATATTACATGAACCAATTGAACTCTGCATTTCTTTCAACTTCAGATTACAGCGCACCCAGGGGTCAATTTCAAAATGACGAAAAAATCTCAATCTCAATTTCAATTTAATTAAATTAAGCGCAATGCTTGAATTAATTGAAAATGCAACCAAGAAATATAAAAAAAAAATATTAAATTTGCATAAAAACGGAAGAGACAACGCGACACTTGAGAATTGCATTTCAAGAATACAACAAAACAAAAAATTCAAGCCACGTTTTCTATAGTTTTATTGCTTTATACAAATGCATTGAATGCATTTTATATTTTTTTATTCAACCCAATTGATTTATTTTTTGTTTTCTATAGAAAATATTTTTCTATAGCATAAAAAAATTAAATAAAGCAAAAGGTCACTGCACGTTAAATGATTTTTATAGGGGGAAAACAGGGAAATAAAAGAACAAAGTGGTCTGTCTTTTCCGTTAAATTCTCGACCATGCAGCAGGTTAACGTAACAGTCCTCAAAGCGTCAAGTGTAATTGCTATATGTCTATCTTCTAGCTATCTTCTAGCTGTTTGTCTGTCTGTCTGTTCGACTGATTTGTTTTTGTATATTTTTTATTCCCAACATTTGAGCACATTGACGTTGCAACGGCATGCAGCAGCAACAGGTTTTTCATCATCAACGTGGTTGGAAATATATTTTTAGGTTAAACAAGTGCAACGTTTGTGAGACAGTCGTAAAAATCATATAACCGCATTTTAACGGCTTTATTTTCTATGGTATGTAATAAAAAATAGATGAAAAAAACACCAACTACAAAGTGAAAGAGTTTTTTACAAAGTGCTAAGTGAACTGCATTAAATTGAGCTGAATTCTTCATTTTTATTTCCATTCCATTGAAATTGTTTTGAATTGTAAAATAGTTACAAAGTACTTCAAGGAAACATTTAAATGTTTAGCGGCCAAATGCATGAAACGTGGGAATTTGAGGTTAGATCAAGATTGTAATTTTACTTTTGCTATAAAATTAAAATTGAAAGATAGAATTTTTCAGTGTAAATTGTAATTATTTTTAAAAAAACTATAAGAACTTTTTATAACGTTGTTGTAAAATATGTATATATTTTTGAAAAATTAAAAACTTTAAAATCATTTTAAACTCCGGTGTACTTTTTTTCTCGTTGTGATACATTTCATTTCAAAAAAAAAATGTTATAAAAAACGACAATTTTAATATATCAATTACTTCATCTTCGAGTATACAAAAAAATAATTAAACTCCGAATATAAAATAAATAAAATGAAAATATTCCTCAATATTCTTCATATTTAAATTAATATTTTTAAAAAATTTAAACAAATGTTTAGATTCAAAAACTTTAATTACAAAAAAAAACTTTAATTTTTTTATCGTCATTTTAGTTTTCTCACATATTTGTAGCCCTACGTCATACAATCGCAAATATAAAACATGATTCAACGCGATAGGGTCTATCCCCAGTTTGCAGTACAAGAAATAATCGAATATTTAATATATAAAATTAAAACATAAATTATGCAGAAACAAAAACAAATGCGATAACAGTGCAACTAAAACATTTGAGGAAAAAATAGTTCCCACATGATTCACGTAATATTTCTTAAAACTCAAAAATAACACTAAACGATTCCTTACACAAATTCTATATAATTCGTGTGTGCTGATTTTAACTGCGTTCTCAGTTTTATTTTTTTCTAACACGTAACGTTTTTCAGAACATTTGAATCGAACATTTAGGATATTTTTTAGAATAAAATCAGAATCATTTTTTTAAAAGCTGTTTTAAAAAAACTTTAAACGCAATTTTTCTTTTAATTGTCAGTACTAATTTTAATATAAATAGGAATGCCCATATTGCAACAAGTTTATAATATATTTTGATGTAAACTCAAAAAATGTATATTTTTAATTTTTACTTTTTTTGAATAATTTTAATTTAGTATTCCAGATTTAATGACAAAAATGAAAATAGTAAAGTTATATAGAACATAGTCCAAACTAACGATAAAAATTACTAACATATTTGTATCTTGTATAATTTTTGAAATATGCATATTAAACCTAAAGATCTAAATTCCAAAAGAAGTCTCTTAAAAAAGCGGTATAATTATTATTTAGTATTTTAGATAAAATGATAACAAAGAAAACTGTTTAAGTTTATCTAGAGCAAAGTTTAAACTATCGTTAAAGATTATGAATCTTCAGTTATCTGTTCTACTATTCAAAATATACACATTGAACCTAAGAATCTAAACTCAAAATATTATTTTATTTTTTAGTCTTTTTTTGAATAATTTTTTAGTATTTCATATTTAATGATAACAAAGAAAACGATTAAAGTTTTCTTGGGCATAGTTTAAACTAACGTTAAAAATTATGAATCTTCAGTTAACTGTTCTACTATTCAAAATATACACATTGAACCTAAGAATCTAAACTTAAATATTATTTTATTTTGTTTTAGTCTTTTTTTGAATAATTTTTTTAGTATTTCATATTTAATGATAACAAAGAAAACTGTTTAAGTTTATCTAGGGCATAGTTTAAACTAACGTTTAAAATTATGAATCTTCAGTTATCTGTTCTACTATTCCAAATACACACTTTGAACCTAAGGATCTAAACTCAAAATATTATTTTATTTTTTAGTCTTTTTTTGAATAATTTTTTTAGTATTTCAAATTTAATGATAACAAAGAAAACAATTTAAGTTTATCTAGTGCATAGTTTAAACTAACGATAAAAATTATGAACTTTCTGTTATCTGTTCTGTTTTTGAATCTAAGAATCTAAACTCAAAATATTATTTTATTTTTACTTTTTTTTTAATTCTTTTTTAGTATTTCAAATTTAATGATAAATAAAGAAAATGGTTAAAGATTATCTAGAACATAGTTAAAAAAAACGATAAAAATAACCAAATTTCTGTTATCTTTGCTACTTTTATGTACTATATGCACTTTTAACCCATGATGCAGTAAAAATCAGCGCCCTCGTATAATATAGATATTTTATGACATTAAGAGATAAACCCAACGTACTTTCGTGTTGCTATCTGCTATAGTTAAATAATTCAAATCTATTCAAATAAAATTCTATGCTATACCGTGATGGGCTTCGTGTTGCATGATTTTTTTTATTTGTGTTTCTACTATTTTTCCTAATGAAATATGGTAAAAGCTATAGTAGAAAGACGCTGCTTAATTCGCTCACATGTAACTAAATCCAAGGCATAAATTATAAAGAACAACGACGTTGTGCATTTCTTCCGCCTTGCAATGGTTAAATATGATTAAAGAGTTATAAACAACGGTTAGAATTTGACGTGACTGACTCGAGACGGTGGCTTTTGATTAACACACAGATGGAAGAGTAAAGCAGCGAGCGTCTCGTGTTTTAATGAATAACTAAAATATTTTGTTGAAAAATTTCAAATGTTTCTAAGCCAACACTCGATGGTTGGTAGTAGTTGGAAGTAGGTAGATAGTAGAGTTGGTAGATGACGATACACATGACGATGGAAAATGCATTTCCGTGTTTTGGCGTTACAGATTGTTGGATACGGCCAAAAGATTTTTAACATTTTCTTGAATTTTTTCATTTTTATTTTCGATTTTAATTAAAATGCACTTAACAGAAGCAGCAAAAAAAAAAACGAGAAGGCACTGTAAGATGTTACTACTGATTTATGCAGCGTTTATTATGCTGGCGCAATGCTTAATGGAATTTCTAAAATGTTTAATTATTAATTGCAGAATAATGCACAAGGCGGCACATGCAGAATAAAAGAATTAAAAACTAAAAATAATTTTAAAAAATCACAATGTACACTAAAACCTAAATAATCGCATATCAAAAAACATTAAACAACAAAAATAAATTTAAGAAAAACTTTATTTTACAATTAAATTAAAAATTCCATTAAAATGAAGCCATTCGTGACTACATTGAAAAATGTTGTTGCTTCTCTTTGCGCATAATTATGCCGCGTATCAACACTTCTTAAAATGTATAATTGTAATTTATAAAAATATTCTTTGAGAAGTATAAAAAAAATGGTCTTTGAGTTGATATAAATAAATTAAACTAGTCAACACGACTTTTCCATACATCATTTCTATATAATGCGCGGCTGCTGATTTTGACTGCATACTCAGTTTTTTGTTTTCTATAACGTACACCCAGAAACAAATACTATATAAATAATAGTTTTTTACTATTAAAAATAGTCAATAGGATAAATTATTATTTTAATAGGAAAATACCATTAAATACTGAAAATACCATTGAGTTTATATGAAAAGATTTATTTTTGCTATACTATTAAATCAATAATTGTCCCATTGACCAATTTTAATGGGAATTTCTTTCTGGGTGTAATTTTTTAAATAAAATCGAAATTTAAGGACTATTTCAGGCACTTTTGAGATAAAATACAGTACTGTTGATATTTAGTTTTTCATAAAATTATAAACGTAATTTTTCTCTTAATGGTTCAGACTAATTTTAATATATGAATAAACGCTAATTTTACAGTACGTTCTTTTGATATTTGGCTCCAAATTCGATTTTTTTGTTTTAATTTTAGACCTTTATTGGATGTTTTTTTTTAGCATTTAGTATCTATTGATAAACCCGAATATGATTTATATTTATACAGAGCATATTCCAAAGTAACAATCAAAATTATTAACTTTTTTCCAGCTGCTATACTTTTTAAAATATGCAGTATACGTCTAAATTGCATGAGTAATTTCTTTCCTTTTCATACACTTCTTATAATAAATAGAGTACTTTACACAACTAGTTTTTCTAAAAACATTGAATGCAATTTTTCTTAAAATTGTCAAGACTAATTTCAATATACCAAAGAATACGTTTTTTTATATATTTAGATCTAAACTCGAAATTGTTTTAAATAATTTTAGATTATTTTTGATATTTTTTCGCATTTAGGATCTATTGATAAACACGAAAATGAGTTATCCAGATCATAGTCCAAAATAACAATCAAAATTATTAACTTTTTTCCAACTGTTCTACTTCTTAAAGTAGTTTCCGTCTATAAAAAATAATCTCCGAGTATAAATACAAAATATTCATAGAGTATAAATAAAAACTGTCTCAATCGGTTCATTGTAAATATTTACCTGTTTTGTTGGTGACTGATATTTGAAAAGACTTCTTTTCGCGGTTGGCGTGTAGGTGTTTTCATTGCGTTCATCACCCGCCGCCTTTACATCCTCGATGGCGGTGCCCAAGAGTTCATTCTTGAGCAGACAGGAGTATGCGGCACTATCACGTGCCGTCTCGCCACAGTCACGCTGTTTCTTGTTCGTCTGCGGCGAGTTCTCATTTGATTTATTGATGGAGGCGAAATTCGTTTGCCAATTGTTGTTTGCTCTGTAATGACAAAATAAAATGATAAAGAATATATAGAAATAATTGAAAATTATGCAAAGATTATAAATGTAAAAAAAAAAATATAATAAAAAATGGAAATGCAAAAAATTAAACTTCAGAAAAACAAAATTATACAAAATACGGCTATTCTTATATCCGTCGTAGCTATTCTAAGTACAGAATCGAATTAGATATTCATAAATACGGCATCACAGGAACCGTGCGGCATCGCATTTTGACTTATTTATCTAATAATTTGACATGAAACAACTGACTTCGAAGTTACGGAATAATATGTCAAATAAAACTACACAGTTCCATTTATAAAATTATAAAACCTTTCTTTGCAAACGCATAATTTTGATTATTAACACTAAATTTTCTTTTGTTTCGAACCTCAAATAAAAGAGCATTTTTCTATGTGTACAGAATATTTTTTTTAGTATATTTCAACTGTTGAGTGCTGCGGAAATAAATATTGACTTTACCATATTTGGGGGTAGGGCCGGCTATAAACTTCCGTTTTCTTTAAACACCTGTTTTTTTTTATAGAAACTGACTAAGTAGTTATTACAACAAACAAACTGACTAACCGTAAAATCAGCTACCTTCTGTAATACGAACAAAGAAGACACAACTGTCAAATGTTTTTATGTGACTTATTATTTACATAATTAAATTTTGTTGTATTTGTTTGAGTGGCTTTATGAATGATTGTCAGACAATTGAAATTGGTAAAAAATATCAATATGAGTATTGTTATGCAGCGACCGACCGGCCGGCCGTACGACAGTCACGCACAGTCACAGCGCACCTTCTTCAGTCAACACCAAAAATTATGAACCATTCATCTTTTTGTGTTTTTTTTTTTTAATTTTTAAAATTTTTATTTTAATTTTATATTAAATAACTTTGGTTTTTTTTTTCTTTATTAATGACGATTATATTTGGTTGATTGCTATGAGTTTAATATTTAATTTATGCCCCTGGAAGTAAGTGTCCCGGCAAGACGGACTTTTTAATCTTGCGGCACGTTACGCGATGCGAAATGCGAACGACGTGCGCTGAGTCAAACGGAAAACGTAATTAGAAGTAGTAGAAAAATATAAACAAATGTTGATATAAATAATAAATAAAAAATATACAAAAAGAAAAATAATAGTAACAACTTTATACTTTTCACCAATTCTTTCCCCAAGACAATTCTTTCCCGAGACAATTGTTCATCAGAGTTGCTAAAGGGTTTTTCAACAGGGACGCTACAAAAGTAGAGCGACAGGGACAGCAAACGACGCCATATTTCTTGCCGCTCTTTTGACATTTCTCTTCAGTAAGGTTTGCCATTTCATGATGGAAAGATATACGAATTTCGGTAGTAAATTTTAATAATTTCGACTCGATGTTGGCTCGTATATCTTTCCATCATGAAAAGGCAAACCTGACTGAAGAGAAATGTCAAGAGAACGGCAAGAAATATGGCGTCGTTTGCTCTCCCTGTCGCTCTACTTTTGTAGCGTCCCTGTTGAAAAACCCTTGAAAAAAACTTTTGTAGCGCTCTTATTGAAAAACCCGTTAGTTGCGACCATTGCCTTATCATATACATAATCTAAATACCCATTTTAATCGATTAGCTCAATTCGTTTTATTGTCTATTTTGAGGTTAAATTGAATATAAAGCAAACACACAAAAAGTAGTAACAAATGAAAAAAATTGCAATTTTGTTATTTTATTTTAGCAGTTGCACGTTTTTCGTTTTAAAGCACCTAAAGCACCATGTCATGTCGTTGACAATTTGTGCAAATGTTTGCAAATAAAAACATAACAAATTTATGGTTGACTTCATTTAACTTACCTTGCAAGCGCATGCGTCAAGGTAATAAAAGCGCATAAATAAATTCTAAATTTTTGCAATTGTCACAAAATCGCACGCAAATCAAAAAAATTCATTTGAATTTTAATTCGATTGTATTAAATCCTTCAACAAATTTTTGTTAGTTGCGACAATTACACTACCTTGTCTCGTTGAATTTATTGCTTATGCATCATAAAACTTATTTGTGCTGCGTCCGGGGTCAATAACAAGTTGCAATTTGAGATTTGAATATTAAAAAATACCGTGTGACTACTTTTTTGGTTATTCCGCAAGGTTGTGCTAAAGGTTTCAAATTCGTATTATTTATTTAGCTATAAGTTGGATTGGAAAAAACCAACTAGCGACGAAATTGGAAAAGACGAAATTGGAAACGCTTTAATGATTGATAATGGAAGCGGTGTAGATGGCGGAAATGAGTTTTCGAAGTAAAACAGGGATTAAAATCGAATTTAATAGAATTCAAAGTTTAAATAAAATTTAAGGGTTAAGTACAATTTAAGGTTTAAAAAGAATATAAGTTGTAAATAGAATTTAAGGTTTAAGTAGAATTTAAGGTTTAAATATAATTTAAGGTTTAAATAGAGATTAAGGTTTAAGTAGAATTTGAGTTTTAAATAGAATTTAAGGTTTAAATATAATTTAAGGTTTAAATAGAGATTAAGGTTTAAGTAGAATATAAGGTTTTAGTAGAATTTAAGGTTTAAATAGAGTTTAAGGTTTAAATAGAATTTAAGGTTTAAATAGAGTTTATGGTTAAAGTAGAATTTAGAGTTTAAATGGAGTTTAAGGTTTAAATATTATTTAAGGTTTAAATAGAGTTTAAGGTTTAAATAGAATTTAAGGTTTAAATAAAATGTAAGGTTTACATAGAATTTAAGGTTTAAAGTTTAATAACTTTTAAACAAATGTTGTACTTTAGTTTCTACTTAAACAACCTCCCCCCTCCCAAATACTACTGTCATTGAGTACAATCTACGTCCAAACCACCCTGTTACCGTTACAACTAAGAGCGGGGGCAATCGAATAAACAGCTGTTCGTAGCAAACATACTACAGATCGAGTTTCCGGCAGCCACCATCAACAGCAATTGTGGTGACGAGTCAACTTAACCGCTGTGAATTATTGCAACTAGAAATTATGGTGTGAAAAAAATAAAACAACAACGTGGGATAGATGAAAAAATACAACAACAAAAAAAAAAGACCAACCACAACGTGAGGTTTATAATGTTATTGGAGACAAAAACAAAACATTTACATATCATGTACCAACTGAGTTATGTGAAAAAAAAGGCTCTAATTTAAATATCATGTAATGCACTGAAGCGTGCTTTAGCTCTATTTTCAAATACAGTTGCTACGACTTTGGCACTGACTTGAGCTTGACACGACTCAGCCCAGACCAGCTCAGCTCAACTCAACTCAAATGAACTCGCAACAACTTGGCTTAAATGATTTGTTTTCTGTTGGTTGTTACCATAGAATTACAAACCGTTGCGGCTCTTGCACATTAACGGTACATAGCTAAAATACAACAACAAGAAAGCAACATAGTTAAGTATTAGAAATTGTAAAAGCTAAAACTAAAACTAAAAAAAATTCAAAACTTAACGAAGCGTTAAACAAAATGCATGTTTGTGCAATGCTATGATGTGCTGTGGTAAGTTATAAAGTAATCAGCTTCAGTTATAGCTGAAAGCAGCAACAAATTATAGAGTTGGAAAATAACTTTTTATAAAGATAGAATCTTAATTATTTCGAATATTAAGTCATTGAGTTAAGTTAGCAGTAGCATTTATTTTGGCTAGTTTTTTTTCTATAGAGCTACAATATTTTTTTTATAGAATACCTACTAAAACTTTTCAGGAAGCTTATTAAAACAGTTAAAATAATTTTTCGCAAAAGTCAAATAAAGGTTTTTATAAAAAAATGTATGTTTTAATGGTAAAAACGAAACAGCTCATATGAAGGTACAGGATTTTCCAAATAGGACGCTACAAAAGTAGAGCGACAGGGACAGCAAACGACGCCATATTTCTTGCCGCTCTTTTGACATTTTTCTTCAGTAAGGTTTGCCATTTCATGATGGAAAGATATACGAATTCGAATTTCGGTAGTAAATTTTAATAATTTTGACTCGTTGTTGGCTCGTATATCTTTCCATCATGAAATGGCAAACCTTACTGAAGAGAAATGTCAAAAGAGCGGCAAGAAATATGGCGTCGTTTGCTGTCCCTGTCGCTCTACTTTTGTAGCGTCCCTGTTGAAAAACCCTTGAAAAAAAACTTTTGTAGCGCTCTTATTGAAAAACCTTTTAGCTTCTTGTTCTATATTCACAATGCCAAAAAAACTGCGCTTCTGGCACAAATCTGTCATTATTCTGCCAGTAATCTGCCGAATATATTGTTTTCACTTTGGCGTTATTTTTATACCCTACACTAAAAGTGAAAGGGTATATTCAGTTTGGTACGCCGTTTGTAACACCCAGAAGGAAGCATCTCCGGTATGGAAAAGTATATATATTCTTGATCAGCATGACCTCCTGAGTCGATTTAGCGATGTCCGTCTGTCTGTCTGTCCGTCTGTCTGTCTGTCTGTCCGTCCGTCTGTCTGTCTGTCTGTTGAAATCCCTAAGACTTTTAAAATTGAAGAGCTAGATAAATGAAACTTATAACTTAGATTACTAATATACCTACGCTGTATGTGCGAAAAAATTGGCGAGATCGATCCATTGTGACCTATGATCCGACCACTTATGTTCAAATACCTCATATAAAATGTACATATAAAGATCAATTTTTATGTATACGTGCTTAGGTAAACTTTTTTGGTCAAATATATATTGACATCATGCTCAAATACATGATAATAATGTTTTCCGGCGAAAAGACTTGTGGTTCACAAAAAAAAAAATCGAAATTCGGTACACCTACCCATTTGTAAATATGGGTATCAAATGAATGGAAATTCTTCAGCGATTAAATGTTTGTAGTTATTTTCAGGATTCGTATACCCTGGTGACCTTTATATCACTTTGAATGGTAACCACACATATGTGTAGGGTATTTATAGTCGGCTTAGACCGACTATAATTTTGATAATCCTAACTATCATAATTACACCTACTTTAAAATTTCCCATGTGATCTAATCTTCCCAACTGGTTTTATATATATTTCGACTCTTTTACTCTATTATTAAAATCGATCTGTGTAGTAAGATAAGTAATTAAGACAACATTTGTGGCATTTTTCAGTTATATTTCAGCAAAATTTTCACACAGATAAATGGAAGTTTTTAGTAAGCGTGACGGACAAAATTTTTGGCAAGATCGAATCAGTTTAGAAACATTTTTTCGACATATAAAGGCGGAGTTTATATTACAAGCTGTCTGTTTTCTACCCGTTTCCAAAATATGCCGTGAATTTGCCATTAAATTTCAAAACATTTTATAACCTGCTATACACTTCTATTTATCTGTGTGTTTGCAGAATATTGTTACAGAAATATTGCTGAAAAATGCTAAAATTTTTGTGTAATTGTTCACTCGCATGTATGACGTTTTTTGACGAATTCGTTTCGTTTTACGTAAACAGGGTTTTAATTTTAGTTTTTAGCCTAAGATTTTCCTATTTTCTTAAATAATGTTCTTCAATGATTAGATTTAACTTTAAAAATTCTCATATTCATTGACTCACCTGCAAGGTATAAATCGATCCAGCGATGATGTTGTGCTTGCCGCCTCAAAGGAATTGAACAAATTTCTTGCCACCGGACTGCAGTGTTTCAGGATACGTTTCTCATAATCGGGACTAAACATTTTTGAAATGTGTTTTGTCTGTGTGTGTGAAAAGCCTTGGAGGGTTTTATTTGAATGTATTGCGTGGATTTTTTTTTTTAGAAATGCGACGAACTAACAGCAATTTAGACTTGTATCAAAATATAAAGCTGAAAATAGAAGAATAACAAAAGATTAATATTTATTAAATAAAATGTAATTTTCATAAATATTTGGTAATATTATCAAATTTATAATTTTTAAAAGAATTTTATTTTTGTTTAAAATTAATTTTAAATTTCTAAAAAATGAAAATCCATAAAAGGCAACAAAAAAACTTTTTATCAACAAATCAGTGAAACTTAATTATGGCCATAACAACATTTCTATGTTCGATTTAAACAAATCAACCAATTAATCAAATAACTGATCGATTGTGAACGAACGTGTTTTTTTTTTGTCTTCTTCGCCTATTTCTTTTCTTTAAAGCAGCAACACAGCGTAGAAAATTTAAGCAATTAATTTTCTACTTTTTAAAACGTACTTTTTTTTCTAAAGCCCTTCCCCAAAACCTAAGCAAAATCAAACCAAACTAAAAAAAAAAAAAAAAAGAATGCCTAAAGATCACTCGTGGTCACACTGAAAGACGTTAATATATGCGCCAACATTTGAGTGGTGAGAAATGTGAAAATCATGCAATGAATTGTTAATGATGTAAAAACCAAAAAAAAATTACATGAAAAAAAAACCATATAGGAAGAGATTTAATACTTAAATTCTTTATTTGGGTTTAGAATAAGTAAAATTGCTGCTATTTTTGTTTTGAAACTTAAAGTTTGTTGAGCAAATCAATCAATTCGTTGGCATGTCATGTCGGACAAATGTTTTGAATGAATGTCTAGGAATATTTTAAGTAAAACGTACAAAAAAAAAACGCATGGCACAAATTAGCATTAGTTGGAAAAACGTGATAGTGCTGAGCAGCATAAAAATAACAAATTATATAAAATCAAAAGGTCGCGTTTTAAAAAGAGTTCATGTTGAAAATAAAGAAAACCGCAGAATTTAATTTTCTCACGACACTTTAAAGTATAAGGCAGAGAATCAGATGTTGATAACCACAGTCGTAGTATCCGGTAGTTATTTGAGGTGGACGCCCCCAAATATAAATTGCAAAAAAAAAAAACAAAAAACTAAAACTAGATAAAACTTTTGTTATCTTTGAGCGTGTTAAATTTTGTATATTTCTAAAATAAATATTTAAAACTCAGAATACAAAAATAACAACCACAAAAATTAAACAAATAAAATACAACATTAAGATGTTTATGTTTTGTAATTCAATAGTTTACATTTTAGTTAAATTGTTCAACGTTAAAAAAAAACAACACTATATAAAAGAATTTTAAAATTATTCAAAAAAATAAAAAAAAAAATCAACAAGCATTTAATATGGTCAAAGGAATTGTAAAAATATCAAAGTTGAATTTTAATTGACAAAATAATTAAAAAAGTAATTGAATTGAATATAAAAATGTAAAAAAAAGAATTCCAAATTAGGAGATAAATTGAAAAATGTAGAAAGAAATCAAAAGAATTGAAAAATGTCTGAAAATTAATGTTAAAACAATTTTAAAATGTCAAAAAGAATTTAAAAAAATGTCAAAAAGAATGTCTAAATGTCTAAAAATATCAAAGAAGAATTTTAAAATGTCAAAAGAATAAAAAAAAAAAGATAATTGAATATAAACATGTAAAAAGTATTGAAAAATGTCAAAAGAATTCCAAATTATGACATGAATTGAAAAATGTTGAAAAAAAACAAAAGAATTCAAAACTGTTGAAAAATGAACAAAGTTGAAACAATTTTAAAATGTCAAAAGAATAGAAAAATATCATAGGAATTGAAATAGAATTAAAAAAATTATCTAATTAGAAAAAAATCAACGAATTGGTATATACAAAAAAAAGTAAATATCAAATTTCACTGATTCAAAACTGTCAAATTTTTTTGTCCGAAAAAAATGTTGTTTTGGGTCAAAATATTTTGTACAATAGGTTTCTATACCAGCTACAAAAAAAAACCTATTAGATTTCAATGCGAACAGAATTTTTAACAGCTATCAGAAACATATATATATTTGTAGAATATCAGCAATAATCAGCAATTATTATTATGACAATTACATTGTAACAATGTATCTAATTAAAACGCTAATGTCTTTGATATAAATCTGCAAAAACCTAAACAAAAATGTCTAGCATGTGTTTAAAGATTTGAGAATATTATAAAAGACAACTGAAAACAAACAAAAAAATATATACTGCGTTGGCACACGCCTAATATCAACGAGATTCTTTATAATTGTTGCGTGTTTATTGTAATTATATTGTTAACACTAAGTAGCAAACAACGCAAAATTTTTTTCAACATTAATAAGATATTAAAATATAAACAAAACAAGAAATGAATTGAAAAAAACAATTTAAAGGTTTGAAAACAACACGAATTATTTTAAACTATATTTTTTTTATTCAATTTATATGCACTATTGTGATAATTTATAAAAAAAAATCATTATTTTACAAAAAGAAATGTCACTGACCAATGTCCACACTTTTTAAATACATAAATAGTAGAATTAAATATTTTATTATTTATGCTTTTCAGCATTATTGCAGTTAATCGAAAACTTTGTAATTTTTAGAATAAAGTATATTGTTTTCAACACCGTAATAATAACAAAAGAAAACGATTTAAAAACTTAGATGCCATTTCAAAAGAATTCAACTTGTTGTTTAAGTATTTTCATATTTAAATTTTGCGTATATAATTTAATTAATTGATGAATTAAATAGATAATTCATTAAATATTTAGCACTAGTAATTTAAACATTAAAATTTGATACTTATACTTTATAAGTAACTTTGAAAAAACATATAAAATGCAAATGTCACTGACCTATCACAATCCACTTTAAATATAAAAATACTCGTTTCAAGTAGTTTTGCTTTTGAGTGCTATACACTTTTAAACACAAATTAAACACTTACCACTTTTATAAAAAACTTTGAAATAATAAAAATAACAATTTTATAATCTTTTTAAGATTTTCAACAATTATTTAATATTTATCACAATAATAACACGAAGCACGAAAGAGTGGCTTCTTAAACTCAGCTCCTTACCACACAAGTACTAAAGAACGAATGAATAAACACCGGTAGCGCTCAGTTAGTTTTATAAGAAATACGAGAAGCGCATCTGACCGAACTCAGGATAAAAACATCAGAGCTAAACTGAGAGAAAAATGCATGATAAGAAAAGTAAAACCATAGAAACCAAAACAACAAGAGCCACACGTGGTCACGTGGGCGCTAGCAGGAGAGTGAGAACGAACGAAATAACGAGGAGACGACAGTCATAAAAAAAACAACAACCTAACTGAGAGCACAGAATAACAAGTGCAGGTACCTACCAACCTCCACTCGTAAGTAACACGTGGTGCTTGCTTACGACGACAGTGCATTACCACACGACGAATCACGGTTTATAATGATGGTAATAATTTGATGATCAGAATGGATTTTAGACGAATGACTTTTTAAGCTGTTTACAAGAATGATGGCTGACAGTGTGACTGACTGGCTGACTGACTGACTGACTGGTAAACTGGCTGTGAGTGTAGACAACACAAAAGCATGAATATTTAAATTTGCATTTAGTTCATGTTAGGTAATAACACAGCTGTGTGCATTAGGACGAATGTTGTTTTGTTTGTTTGTTGATTTGATAGGGTTTTTGAAAAGTAGCATTTTTGATAAATATGGTAGTCTCAATGCTAAGTTGTTCTATTCAATTAGAGCATCTATTGTGCGTGAAATAAATGACAGTATAAAGCAATACATCAAAATGTAGTTAAATACAAACTTCTGAAAAAAGGTTTAGCTATAGCCTATAGTTCACACATAGACTGGGGGTAAATATGTCAATGTCATGGGTGCGGGTTTGTTGTCGTACCCAAAAATATATATAAAACAAAAAATAACGTTCAAATGACGTTCTACATTACTCATCGCCCTAATATTTACAACACCAATTTGGGGTGTTGTCTTTTATTTGCTGACTGACTGGCTGACTGACTGACGGACTGATAAGTCGTTGATGGCACAGGTCATTAGCTTCGACCGGCGTCTCTACGGGCCTGGGAATATCATTTGCATTTTGGAAAATGTGTCATGCACTCAGCTTTTACCACTGACTCTCCAAATCATATCACCAGAAATACCACATTAAACATAAACGTTATTGCTTGTTAAGAGTATTTAATGCATTTTTTTTTTGGTATTTAAACCACATCCGTTGTTGAATTACTCAACACAATCTAAAAAAATAATAGCTATATTTAATTATTATTATTTTTGCTCTAAACATTCATCTCGTTTGTTGTTTGTTTAAAAATTACCACATAAAAGGCTTTAAAAACCCGCTAGTGCGTTATCTATGGTATGCAATACCATTTGCTATTTTATTTTATAACATGTTCACATTATTTGGTTTTTCTGGAATTTAAAGGGTGGTATTTTGTATGTGTTTATTATATATTGTTAAATATATATTTTTCGTAAGAACCCAATTAAGTATGTCACAACGTCAATTATATAGAAATGATACTAATTTCAAAAATAAAATGCGACTGTCTTTAGTATTTTTTTTTTATAAAAGTTTTCTTTGATTTTACGATAAAAGTATTTTAGAAACATACTATATTTAAAATTCCTAAAATGCTCTAAAAAAAACTAAAAAATATAAATGTTTTTGTAGCAATAAAAGACTCATACATACGAGGACATTTTGTTTTTTCTTTGGGCTTTTTTTAATGCTCATATTTGAGGGTAACATTCATAAATAGAACTAAGTTTAGAGTCTTCCAAATCTGTAAATGTTTATTGAGCACTATTCTTAGCAATATTTCTATCAAGAGATTTTTAAATTGTTTTCCGAAATTGAAACCAGTAATGTCTAGTTTTTCAATACAGGGTTGAACTTAGTTTAAACTTTTCTACATTTTTAAAACGCCTAAAGTTTCTAATCAAAACGGGTGAAATGTTGTTAAATTTTACAAACATAAAAAGACTAATTTTTAATATGTTGACTTAGACGAAATTATATCTAGTTTAATTGGATACTTCTTAATTGGTTTAAAAACCGGTAAAGAAGGTTAAGCACATGGAAATTCTTAAAGTAGGGACATTTTTGATAGTTGGAGTAATGGAAAATTTTGGTCTAAGCGACATATGTGTTTTCTACTTACGAGGTGACGCTCCGCCAAAAATATCTATAATTTTCCATTACGCCCTCTATTAGTCTGGATGTTTATTGAGCACTATTCTTACCACTATTTCTATAAAGACATTTTTAAATTGTTTTCGGAAATTGAAACCAGTAATGTTTAGTTTTTCAATACAGGGTTAAACTTAGTTTAAACTTTTCTACATTTTTAAAACGCCTAAAGTTTCTAATCAAAACGGGTGAAATGTTGTTAAATTTTACAAACATAAAAAGACTAATTTTAATATGTTGGCTTAGACGAAATTATATCTAGTTTAATTGGATACTTCTTAATTGGTTTAAAAACCGGTAAAGAAGGTTAAGCACATGGAAATTCTTATAGTAGGGACATTTTTGATAGTTGGAGTAATGGAGAATTTTGGTCTAAGCGACATATGTGTTAACTACTTACGAGGTGACGCTTCGTCAAAAATATCTATGCTTTTCCATTATGCCCTCTATTTTTACAAACATAAAAATACTAATTTTTAATATGTTGGCTTAGACGAAATAATATCTAGTTTAATTGGATAATTCTTAATTGGTTTAAGAACCGGTAAAGAAGGTTAAGCACATGGAAATTCTTAAAGTAGGGACATTTTTGATAGTTGGAGTAATGGAGAATACTGGTCTAAGCGACATATGTGTTAACTACTTACGAGGTGACGCTTCGTCAAAAATATCTATGCTTTTCCATTACGCCCTCGTATTATTCTGGATGTTACAAACAAAAAATATATCCTTTTACTTTTATTTTAGAATGTAAAAACATTAAATAAAAATATTAAATTTAATAGAGAAAATATGATCATTGCCTTGGGTTTACATTATCTAAATAGTCAATGTTCCTGATCATAGCTACATTATTTCTCCTCATAACGAAATGGCATCAGACAATGATCGAGATTTAATGAGAGAAACCCTATTATGCTCGGGCTCTGACAAGGCAATTTTCGGGTAAAAAATAAAATGGGGAATTGCCCGATCAGTACATGATCATGGCCTGAGGTCAGTACATGATCAGGACACTGTGTTACAAGGACATTATGGGCCTCGTCATATCCCGATCATCTCAAATAATGACATGATCACTTCATGACCATGGCCCTACCAAGTAGAAATTTAGCCCTAGTAGAAATTTCTCTCATAGTAGAAATTTTGGTAGGGCCATGGTCAAAAAGTGATCATGTCATTATTTGAGATGATCGAAACCAACGAAAACCCGATCATTTCCCGATGGCGCATCGGGCAAATTTCTACTAGGGATTATTACTATCTACTAATAAGACGATATCTGAAAAGATAAGTGTGAGTGTATAAAGATAAATTTATGTAGAATAATACAAAAATGTTATTCCAAACTCTTTAGAATAAAATAAGGAAAATGTCGACATTTAAAATTACTATAGTAAGAAAAAGTCAAAATTTTTGTGTTTGGCAAGTCATGAAACTGTAACGGAAAATTAAAAACAAATAATTTTAAAAACCACAATTTAAGTAAATTATTTTAAGTTAAGGATGAAAGAAAACCTAGTGATATATTTTTTATGCTTGAAGCAATAATAATTTAGTTGAAAATTGTTTTAAAAATTCAAAAATGTCCTTTAATTTATTGGCGCAACATCACAGGTTCGTTTTTTTAACTTTCAAAAGCTTCTTAGTTTTAGAGGTCATAGTTTCAGAAAGTCGAAACATTTTAACATAATTGGATTTTGAATCAGTCTAATATAGGGTTGTCTTAGTATTTAATTTATGTAAAAAATTGAATAAATCCAAAATGTATCTTTTTTTAATTTAAAATTAAAAAAAGAACGATTTTAAATTAAAAATATTTTCAAAAAATTTGTTGTCTTTTATATTTTTGACACATTTACACATATTGCTAAAAGAAAAATGCTGAATTACTAACAATATGAAGCAACGAAAAAGTTCTGATAAGGGATTACAAACCCAAAGCCCGGGAATAGAGATATACAATTCCGAGATTATTAGCAATTATTATAACTTATATGATTAACTGAGCTGTAAATTAAATGAGAATTTATTGAAATTCCAGAACATTTAGGAGATCTAGAAAAACTGCCAGGCACGTATTTTTGTTTTAAATATACTCGTTGTAAAATTAAAATTCACTAAGAACATTTTAAAAATGTCAATGATATGTTTACAAAAACCCTTTAATATTAAATGGTTTTAATAGATAAGGTCAACAACGTCACTTTGAAAATGTATCAACTATTTTTTATAAAATTTAATTTTATTAATTTTTTTTGGTTGGTAAAAATGTAAATTTCAAAATGTGGACATTCAAAAGAAAAAAATAACTATAATTTGAAATGTCTAAATGAGGTCAAACTTTACATTAGAAAATGTTTAGAAATTTTGAAGAAACAGCAAGAAGAAAGACTACATAACGTCTACTTTAAAACATGAATTAAAACCGTCTGTTTTGAAACGTTTAATTTTTAAAAACGAATCTATTATTCATGAATCTGAAAAATCTATATATTTGTGATAATTTATCAACCGTACCCGCTTTAAAAAATGTTTGCTTCCGATTTGAAAGAATGTTTGGCGCTACAGTCCTATAAGAACTTAAGTCGAGCTCTCTCACCACTCTGAGCTGTGCGTGTTATATTTCTACTCAAAGTAGTGGGACCTACAGTTTATTGCCGACTCCGAACGGCGGGTGAAAGCTTTTCATAGGCAAAGTTTTACTCTCGTAGGTTTGCCATTTACTGCCGAGTGGTAGCGCGGTATAGAAAATGATTCTATGAAAATATATTGTTAGCCCCAGCACAGGCTTGAACCGGGGACCTTTCGGCTGGCAGTCCAATGCACTAACCTTGAGCTACCGACGCTAATATAAATGGATCTCATTAAAACCTGTTACGGTTGGGCAAGTATGACGTGAGGTCGAGATATTGGGGTTCAAATATGGCGAATTTGACAATGTAGGCTTGTACTGAATTATTTATAATTTGTATCAGAGTGCCTCAAATATAAATAACTAATAATGATTTAGAAAGTATTTTTCATGAGCTTTACAATAAAAATATTTTTTTTGGAAAAAAATATTTTTTTTTTACAAAAAATGTTTGCGGGTTTTTTAATTTTAAAATGAAAGCTTTTGTTTTTCCAACAAAAAAAAAAAAATACATGATGTGTAAACGAAAATGGAATTACGAGTATTGAATGTTCTGTATATTTTTAAAGTCGGTAAACTGATGTTTTTCATACAAAGGTAACATGCGAATCTAAAATTCAAATATAAGAAAATATAAATCGAATTGAATTCATACCATAAAATCGTAAAGTATTAAATTCGATATACGTATATTTTGTATAGATAAAATTGAATTCTGGATTGATTTGAATACAATTTTAATCTTAGTAACTGCCCCATTAACACAAAACAGAAATCGTTACTAAAACCTTAACTTGTAACCGATATATAGTATCCGTTTACTTATTAAACTTAAAACTGAGACCGACATTGAATTCGTTTGGGTTTCAGTCATAGGTTGGATGATATTAAAAAAGAATGGAGACAAAGTAACATTAATGCAAAAATCGAAATCAAAAATGTTATTTAGAACCAGTAATCGAACGCATTTTTTATAAATTATAATACTTTAACCAAAACCGTAACGTTGAAAAAAATCGAGACCGAAATCTAAATTAAAACCGTGGTTTGTGTGTTTCTTGGTTTTAAATATACGACATTTATAGTATTCGGAAATATAAACGTGATAAATGTGAAAACGTTTAAAATAAAAAACGATCACTTCTTTAAACCCTACTCTATAAATTAATCAAAGACCCAATATAAATATTCATTAATAAAACTGTTATACAAAGTGTAACTTTTCGAACCCATTACCCATCCAAAAAGCAAACTCTACAAAGGTGGCTGCTACGTGTCGCGCTCTAAACCGTGACCTTACACACAGCGACAATACAACTCAATCCACCCCATAATTCATGCTATGAGTCGCTATCGACGACGCGTCCCACACGTTGCGTTACACAATGAACGATGAACGGCATAGAATTCGACGAACGAATCAAATGAAAATCAAAGTCAACAACATGACGAACAAAATATATAAAGTATACTATAAAATGTTAAACAGATAACGTATGATAACGCAGCGTGCGACAACATTTAAAAATAAAATCCATCTATGGCTGAATAAATTCCAATTGTACAGTCAAAAAGCAAAAAAAAAAAAAATAATAAAGAGAAATGAGTTAAAGAAAATGAAAACAATTTGGTTGTACATGCAGCAGCATGGGGTGAAAGTATGGCTCAACATGAAAAAGAAAATTTATTTTAAATGCAGCATTAGAAAATGTAAAAGTAAAAGTAACGTACGTTTGACCTTTTGATTACTTTTCGGAAAAATATTATATTTGTATTAAACTTAATTCATTAAAATACCGGATTTAAAATCAATTTGTAACAACATTAAAATATTTCTGGGGGTAGAATGAAACCTTGTCACATACACAGTAGTAATTAATATGCATTGAACAGCATTGTCGTGTCCTTTTTTGTTTTACCCTCATCGATGGTGATGATGATGATGCCGGAGCACTTTGTAACAATTTGTGCCGAACCGGCCGGCTTATTATGCTGCACATACTACACCCCATAGTTACACGAGTTCATATTGTACCGTCTGTTTCAAAAACTTTGCGGGGTTCTTAATTATTGTGACCAAACCGTGTGCCTGTTTCCTGTCGCTAACCAACTGCTTTAATATAATTTATTTTATTAACGAAATAATCATGCATAGACCATGTTTATTTTAGGGCTAAATGGTCGAGCATTTGAATTTATTAGAGTGACGAGTAACAAAACCCAAAGTACAAAATGGGTTTTCATTCAGTAGACCGTATGAAGTATTTTTATTGTTGGAACTTATTACTTGAACGCTTTTATATATAACGATCGTTTTAGAAATAAAAATAGCAAAATACATTTACAAAATTTTAATGAGTGCGCGTTATAATGTTATATTTTTAGGAAATCAAATGAAAATTTAACGGCCCAGTTTTTCAGTGACATTTTCAAATTAATCTTAGTTTAAACTAGAAGTAATCTAGACGTAAAATGTTATCAGCACTGATTATGAATAGTCTGTCTGTCTGTAAAATGTTTAAGACATTCGAACGTTTTGATTTGGTACTATAGACGTTTGAGGTCCAGTTTTACCGTCACATGTTTCAAATTGTACTTAGTTTAAACTGGATGCCATTTGGGCTATAGTCAACATATTTCAAATATAAAAAATGTTATCAGGACTGATTATGAATAGTTTGTCTATCAGTCTGTAAAATGTTTAAGACATTCGACGGTTTTGATTTGGTACTATAGACGTTTGAGATCCAGTTTTTCAGTCACATTTTTCAAATTGAACTTAGTTTAAACTGGATGCCATTTAGGCTATAGTCAACATATTATAAATATTTAAAATGTTATCAGGACTGATTATGAATAGTCTGTCTGTCTGACATTCGAACGTTTTGATTTGGTACTATAGACGTTTGAGGTCCAGTTCTTCCGTCACATTTTCACATTGAACTTAGTTTAAACTAGATGCCATTTAGGCTATAGTCAACATATTACAAATATAAAAAATGTTATCAGGACTGATTATGAAGAGTCTGTCTGTCTGTAAAATGTTTAAGACATTCGACCGTTTTGATTTGGTACTATAGACGTTTGAGGTCCAGTTTTTCAGTCACATTTTTCAAATTAATCTTAGTTTAAACTAGATATAATTTCGTACATAGGCAACATATTACAAATATAAAAAATGTTATCAGGACTGATTATGAATAGTCTGTCTGTCTGTAAAATGTTTAAAACATTCGACCGTTTTAATTTGGTACTATAGACGTTTGAGGTCCAGTTCTCCAGTCACATTTTCACATTGAACTTAGTTTAAACTAGATGCCATTTAGGCTATAGTCAACATATTATAAATATAAAAAATGTTATCAGAACTGATTACGAATAGTCTGTCTGTCTGACATTCGAACGTTTTGATTTGGTACTATACACGTTTGAGATCCAGTTTTTCAGTCACATTTTTCAAATTGAACTTAGTTTAAACTGTATGCCATTTAGGCTATAGTCAACATATTATAAATATTTAAAATGTTATCAGGACTGATTATGAATAGTCTGTCTGTCTGACATTCGAACGTTTTGATTTGGTACTATAGACGTTTGAGGTCCAGTTCTTCCGTCACATTTTCACATTGAATTTAGTTTAAACTAGATGCCATTTAGGCTATAGTCAACATATTACAAATATAAAAAATGTTATCAGTACTGATTATGAAGAGTCTGTCTGTCTGTAAAATGTTTAATACATTCGACCGTTTTGATTTGGTACTATAGACGTTTGAGGTCCAGTTTTTCAGTCACATTTTTCAAATTAATCTTAGTTTAAACTAGATATAATTTCGTACATAGGCAACATATTACAAATATAAAAAATTTTATCAGGACTGATTATGAATAGTCTGTCTGTAAAATGTTTAAGACATTCGACCGTTTTAATTTGGTACTATAGACGTTTGAGGTCCAGTTCTCCAGTCACATTTTCACATTGAACTTAGTTTAAACTAGATGCCATTTAGGCTATAGTCAACATATTATAAATATTTAAAATGTTATAAGGACTGATTACGAATAGTCTGTCTGTTTGAAATTCGAACGTTTTGATTTGGTACTATAGACGTTTGAGTTTCAGTTTTTCAGTGACCTTTTTAAATTAATCTTAGTTTAAACTAGATGTAATTTCAAATTACAAATATTTAAAATGTTATCAGAACTAATTACAAATAGTATGTCTGTCTGTAAAATGTTGAGACATTCGAGCGTTTTGATTCGGTACTATAGACGTCTGAGGTCCATTTTCAAATTTAACTTAGTTTAAACTAGATGCCATTTCGAATATACATAGTCAACATATCACAAATATTTAAAATGTCATATCAACTGAATACTAATTATTTTTCTGTCTGTAAAATTTAAAGACATTCGGTCGTTTTGATTATGAACTATGAAATTTTAAAATATGTGAAAATTAACAAATGGTTTATAAGAATATTTAACAATTGGTGCTCGTTGAAGCAAATATTGTTGTCATTTAAATATCGCATATTATTCCAGCATTCCAGCTTTATTTAGAACTTTTTAAATATTAATACATGAACTTAGTAAATATATATTTGATAAAAATTAAACAAATAACTCTTTTTAGATATATATTTTTTTGTTTTTCTCATTTATAATGACGTGCTTTGGTCTTCTGTTGGGTCCTGCCTTAAAATTGGGTTCTTAAAATTTAATTTTTATTTTATATGTCAGACTATCAGAGTAGTTAGTTATTTGCTTTATTTATTCGAGCAAATATTAGTCATTTAAGTGCTGATTTTTTGCTTTATATTTTTACATTTTTGATTAACTACGCGCTGTTTGAGTGCCTTACCCAGGTTAATAACTTGAAGCTTTAAGCCTTGTTATTCGTTTTTATTGACCACTTTTCGGACTAATTGTTACTTATTGAAGCGAATTTTCGCAAAATGCTTTTAACAAATTAATATTTTTTCCATTTATATAAAATGCTTTATAAATTCAAAATGCTAATTTTTTTTTTTTTTTTGGCCATTACTAAAATATTTCAAACTATTTAGAATTTTGAAAAATTAATTTACTATATGTTAGCTCAGTGGTTAGTGCGTTGGACTACGAGTCGAAAGATCCCCGGTTCAAGCCTGGACTGGGGCTAAAAACATCTTTTCATAGAAACATTTTTCTATACCGCGCTACCTCTCGGCAGTAAATGACAAATCTACGAGAGTAAAACATTGCCTATGAAAAGCTCTCACTCGCCGTTCGGATTCGGCAATAAACTGTAGGTCCCACCACTTTGAGTACAAATATAACACGCACTGCTCAAAATGGTGAGAGAGCTCGACTTAAGTTCTTATAGGACTGTAGTGCCAAACTATTATAATTATAAAAGAGTCTGAAATAAACGTTTTATAAACATAATATAGTACATGATTATAAAAAATAAATTTTCAGAATAAAATTATATTCAAATTCTTATTTTTATAATAAAATTAGCATTTTAACCTTTTTTAAAATATAGACCTGTTTAATCTTGAAGAAATTAGTAACTGACATACAAAACTATAATCGATACCGTTATAGGCAAACCAAGGTGGCCGATGCAACCAACCCAGCTAACCAACACTGCTGTTCAGCACACTTTGTATGAGATTTCGCTCTGGCCATATTTTACTCGATGGACGGCAATCCGAAGAATCTCTTGCAGCAGTGTCCGGTAAATCTATAGCCGTTCGTACGTTTCACGAGAATTGCAAGTGGGAGCTGTCCAAAGATCCGATACTCCTCCATAGGCCTATCGATTCAATTGAATTAATCGCCTACATCAATATTTGCAGGCAAATTAAACAAAATTTCTTCAAAATATTATATTTTTAACAATTTGTTGGAAAAATGATTTTAATTTTTGTTGGTAAATTTTCACTGATTTGACATAAACAGCTGATTTCGAATTTTCAAATCCATTCCGCACGGAACTCATGATAGTTAAAAATTCGTATTCGTAGCGGAGATTCGGATTTTTGCTACGACGGGCTTCATGATTGCTCTGGTTATATTTCTAAATAGATCTATAATATTATGCTTCCTCTTATTTTTTTTTTAATTTTCCAAGCATAGATTTGGTCGATGAAAATAAAAACCAAAATTTAAATGGAATTAAAAGTTATATCATGGCACCCATATATATCGAAAAGACGTATATAAAAAAACCTTTAATTTTTAAACATTAAACCAAAGCTGTAACCGACACATACGTGATTACAAAAACGTTAAAAATTACATTATTTTAAGTTTACCCAACGATTGAAACCGTAAGTTCTCGATTTTAATACCGAACGGTATTAAACAATATTAAAAACTAGAAAATTTATTTTTAGTCCAAAAAATCGAAACCGTTATTCGTATGGGGATCTATTTCAGAAAATATTGTGGGAAGAGCCCAAATGTATAAACTTTGATAATTTTGGTTTAAACTGAAATTATTTAATTTATTGTAGCTTGGTTATTTTCTATTTTTGTATTAATTTCATTTATTATGCATACAAAATAAAAAATAATAGTAAAACTTATAATTTTTTTTTGTAAAATAATTTTTATTTTATTAAAAGACATTATTTTTTGTTAAAATTATTAATTATATTAATAAAATGACTCTTAAAAAATATCAAAAATGCCAAAATATATAACAAAAGGATCAAATATGGCAACGCTGCCGCAACGTCACTTGATCCTTGCGTCACGGGGAAATTAATTTGTGCAACACTGAAATATTCACCGTGCCCCCTCAAAAACGACAGCAGACAACAGCCGCTGCTGCTATTATCTCAAACTCACCCTATTTTTTTTTTTTTTCTTTTCCTCTTGCTGTTTTATTAATAAACACAAAATACGTTACGTGCTTTTATTTTTTCGTTTATATTTATTATTTTATTGTTTACTTCGTCTAGCAAATGCACTTTAAAGATTTTTTAATCTATTGTCAAGTGTTTTGTACAATTGGAAAACTTCAAGCAGACGCTAATGAAAATGGGAAAACTCACTTTGCTTACTGCTGCTTGCACTGTTGTATGTTTTTCTTTACAAAATATATCAAAAATTTATATATTTTTTAAAATATATTGCTCACTTCCAACGTTTAGTTATATAAATTTCGTGTATATTTTTGGTTTGTACTTGCACACGGTTGCGTATTAATCGTCAGAAAATTCACAACGCGACGTCAGACAAATTTTCCAAAGTTATACAAAATAAAAATTTTCTTGTGAAAATCTATTTTTTCTTTGCACACACTACACCGACGAATGAAATTTGACAAATGCGCTCTTGTCAAAGTTGTTGATGTTGTTGTTGTGTCAGAATGGACGTTTGAACAAATTTAAAATTTGTGTGTACTAAAAATACACACTGTCAAAAGCCATTTTGTTTTCGGCGCGTTCGATAGCAAAAGAAATGTTTGAGAAATACACAGGGTGTTCACCCTGTGAATTCAAGACATTTTATTTTTTTTTATATCTGAACCTAGACAATGAGTATACATTTGATATAGAGTTTTCTTCCGAGTTTGTTGGCGTCGCTGCCGAAAACATTGGTCATGTGGAATTGAAATTTTACAGATTGAAGTTAACAGAGGAAAACAGTGCACAAAACTGGATTTGTCCGCGGATAATTTGCAACCAAACTTACCAAGATATATTGCAATCCAATGCCTTATTAATTTTAATTATTTTTCTGTATAAAAATGTGGCAGAAAATATCAGAATATTGAATTCAAACCAATGTTTGAATTTATTTGACAAAAGTGGCAGCGAAACCACCTCTATATCAAATATACCCTCTGACCAAGAGAAAAAATGTTCATATATGAACATGTATAAATATATATGGTTCCATATATGGATCATATATGGTAGCTATGAAATCAGATACACACATAGAAAATTATTGTCGAATCCGACAATAATTTGAAAATATTTCATGTTAAAATGGATCCACAAATATTATTTTCAAATTATTGTCGGATTCAACAATCAAATTATCAAACAAATATTGAACATACAATTTTTGTTAATGAAAATTTCAATTGTTAATTTTCATTTATGCTTTGAATAACATTTTTAAATTTGAAATATTATTTTTAAAAAGAAAACAAACAATTTTTAATTTTATGTCATTTTTTATTAGCATAAAAATAACATTACAATTTTGCTCCGCAAATAGAACCTTCTTCTTTCCTTCAGCTGCGCAATGATGACGTCTGACAGTAGGGCAGTATTTTTTATGCACACGCCTCGAGCGGTTATGTTAAACTAAGTTGGACCAAATTTAAAATTTTTAATTTAAAATAACTGACAATTGATGACAAATTGTTGAAAAATCCAACCAGTGAAAACGTCAAAGCGAAAAAACAGAGTAGTAGATTTTTTCAATTCTGCTTTGCGTTTCATTTTTTCGTTGTATAATACAGCTGGTGTCATCAATTCTGCTTTGTGTTTCATTTTTTCGTTGTATAATACAGCTAGTTTCATCAATTCTGCTTTGTGGTCCATTATGACAATGCCTTTTTGAGTTAGATGTTACCAGCAGTAAACTATTTATTTCACATTTTAGGTATCATTTAAAATTTTACATTTTTGTCTCGGTTAAATGCATGCTATTTTTATATTTAATGTCTTCATACGGTTGTTTGCGATTTAATTTATCACTAATATTCGTGATTGAATCAATTTCACGAAAAACGATAGACAAGATTTATATTACTTTTTCTTAAAATTCAATAAATAAATTTTATAAATTCAATTTATTGCAGCATACACTAAGAAAACAAGATGTTTGTGAAAGTCTTCCTGCAACTATCCTTTTAAATTTACACCTTGTAGCAAATATTCAAACATCCCATAAGTTTCAATAAAGTTGCTGCAAAACTATTAATATTTTTTGAATATGACATATGCAAATAGTTACGAGATGTTTGCCACAACAGCAATGAACATTGAAACCCTACAGCGGTAGTAATATTTTCTACTCCACTGCTTAGCACCTTTAAAATGTTTTTTTTAGTACATCATAATAATTTTGAATTTGTAAATCACCCTATGAACTGTGATACATTTTTATGTATGGCAACGCCCTTGCTAAGTAATTTATTTGTAAATAAATAAAAAAATATAATTTGAAAATACAATTACTATTAAATAAAGGCAGCACAATGAATTATAGTAAATGCAGGCAAATCATGTCACCTCAACCAAAAACAAAGGATGGTAACGTAAAAGATGAAATGCCGGAGCCTTCGCCAGAATCAATTTTGGCCAAATGTGGCGAGGTGTTCTTGCAACGACGGCAACAAAACGAATTATTTATATTTTTGTGCTTTATGTGCGAAAATAAATTCAACACCTTGGACAGCTTTACAAAACACATACAGGTCGAACATTTGGTTGTAGAAGACGATGTGGCGTTGCAGGAGCTTAGCTGCGCCGACGAGGAACTGCAGGATGAGCTCCAGTGTGAATATTTGTCAGATGAGTTTGAGGACAGGGAAGAACAAGCAGAGGAGAACAGCATACAAAATCAACAAGTAGAGTTTGTAATGTTTTAACCATATAGTTGCTTAATATATGATAATATAAATTATAATTTCAGTTGGAAAACAGAGACTGTGATGCAGGAGATAGCACCGCAAATAGCGCTAAGGATGACGAGACGTGTTCGCAAATAACAATCGTCACAATTGCGACCGTTGACATGGAAAAGCACAACAACTGCAAACAATGTTTACACAGTATGGAAACAGATCAGCCGACATGCCCAGTTTACTCTCCCAATGATTTGTCTAATTCTACAGAGATCAAGCGCTACAAATGCACCATATGCGACAAGTGTTTTAAACGCAAATCTAATCTGAAGACGCACGAACTAACACATCAGACAATTAAACCATTTGCCTGCAATCAATGCAGCGCCACACATGTCAACAAACAAAATCTTATTGTACATATGCGTCGTCATCTTGGCGAGAAGCCTTTCAAATGTGAATATTGCGATAAGAATTTTGTTTCATCCACCGAACGAAATGCACATGCACGCACGCATACTGGCGAACGTCCGTTCATTTGTGAGCAGTGCGGCAAGGCGCATACCACATCTTCCCAATTGTCTGAGCATCGTAGAAGTCACACGAATGAGCGTTCCCACGCGTGCGCAGAGTGTAGCAGGTGTTTTCGCACCGGTAGCCATTTGCGTTCGCACATCGCTGCAATACATGCAAATCTGCCGCGTCAACATCGTTGTGCGCAATGTGATGCTGGTTTTAAGACGACGTTGGCGCTGCAACAACACTGCAAGATACATGACAAGTTGAAGAGCTACAAATGCAAAGTATGCGGCAAGTCATTTGCTCAGCATCCGGGTCTTTATGCACACATGAAGACGCATGCGAAGACGTTGGACATTACACAGGATTCTACTTAAAACTTGTATGGGAAGCAGCAGTTTTACAATTACATTGAGCACTGAAATTTTCGAAACGAATGAAATGGGAAATGCAGTAAAGATTTATGGGAACTGCCCACTTTAATGGCCGATACAACCGTTTGTCGATCTACGCCGTTGATAAAAAGCCACACCAGTTGCTTACGCCGACTGAAAATTGCCAGCGTTGTCCTCAACTTGGTCCTTCCAACGATGACTTGTACGTTCTCTACTACGCAGTTCAATTTCAAGTCTCGTTTCAAGTACCTTTTTGAGGGTAGCCTTTTCATCTATTCGTTTGATAAAACGAAGCCAGTTGCTGGATTTTGATTCGCTTGATTACGTCAATGCTATCGAATAGCTCAAAAAGGTCTTGGTTCATTCTGATTCGGTACTCGTTAGCAAAGCAGATAGGTCCAAAGATTTTACGGAGATTATTTCCCTCGAATACTTCCAGGATTCCCTCTCATCAGTGGAGAACAGTGTTCATTTTTCTGCACCATAAAGTAGGACGGGCAATATGAGTCACTTGTAGAGCATTATTTTTGTCCGGCGAAAGAGGATTATACTTCTCAATTGACTACTGAGCCCAAAATAGAAACTGATACTCACCGTTTAATTTTCAGGCTAACGTCGTTGTTGGTTTTAATGCTATGATAATTTTTAATGAGTGATGATAATTTCCTTGTCTATTTTTAATTAGCAATTGTTATTAACATATTATGTTTATTATATAATATATAAAAAAACGTCGCATTTGTTTTTTGTACCTTACTGAATAAATATACTTAAACCTAGTTGTCTAATTACTAAGAATCTTTCTCCTCCGCAGTATGTTGTTCTCGATGTCGTCGCAATGCATCGCGTGTCTTGTACGCCAGTCCACAGATATCGCAACAATGCGATTGTTCACCCGTATGCTCCAGCATGTGCAGCTTGAGTGCGGCGCTGTTGCCCGTGCCCTGGCCACAGATAAGGCAATGATGTGCAAATTCCTTGGTGTGTCGTCGCAAATGCACCAAGTAATTGTGTTGCAGCGCAATTTTTAGACCACAAAACTCACAAGTAAAACTGCGCTCTGTCGCCGGCATGTGTGAGCTCATGTGAGCCTGTAGATTAGCGGCTGAACGAAATGATTTGCTGCAGAGTTGACAAAGAAACGGTTTGCATTCAGCATGCATACGCAAATGTTGACGCAAAGCGCGCTTTGTCTGAAATTCACGTTGACAATTTGAGCATTTTGGCAGTGCAATGAGCTGTTGTAATGTAATGCTGTGTGATTGTTGTTCATCGTATATGTGCGCATCTTCGATAAACGATAGTTTGTGAAAATACCAGAGCTTTGGTTTGTACAAACTGTCCATAGATTTGCGATGGTATTCGCGTAAATAACCCGCACGCATACTTTTAATCGTTTTGATAACCTTTGCCGTGGATATCTGAAAGCGAAAACGTCGATGCATGGTTTCGGCTATATTCTCAACGGCCGCCATACGTTGTTCTCGATCAATAATATGTTCATGATCGGCGCGCCAAAGGCAAGGATGTTCACGATACAATTCAATAAAATACCAGAGCAAACGTTTATTACGTATGAGTGATTCTTGTGTGCGTACATTATTTGTTGGTGCATAATTTGTGCTACTGCTGGCGCATGTGGCGGAGTTGGAGCTGTTGCTTTGTTCCTCGGGACTATCAGGGAGCGAAAGCTAAAAATGTGTCAAGTTTTATATGATTTATAGATTAGAATATAGAATTGTTATCATATTCAGGTTAATATAGTACGAAAATACGCATTAAGTGGAACTTTTTTTACACATTACAGTTATTTCAAATTTCAACAAATTATTAGTTTATATTTAAATGAGTTCAAATATTCCAACAGTTATTATTGGATATTCATTTCGGAAAAAAAATCTAATAAAATATTCAATAAAAACTTTCAAATAAAATGTTCTTCATACAATACAATGCCGTCATGTAGCAGTAGTGCGATGAACTATTAGACGATAGGTCGCTTGTTTTAAAATAGAAAAATGTATTTTTATACGTCGCTATCTCACGGCAAAATTTCAGGTATACATAAAATTCACAAAGAGAATTTTTAAAAAATTCAATTAGGCAGCAAAAATCGTTATCAGTCCATTGGGCATTGATGTCTTTTAAATTTAAAATATATTTTCTTAATTACTATTGATGTCCTTTGAATTTCAAATGGAATTTCTGAATTACAATTGACGTTTTTGGAATTTAAAATATAATTTCTGAATTACAATTGATGTCTTTTGAATTTCCAATGAATTTGTGAATAACCATTGACGTCTTTTGAATTTCAAATAAAAATTTCTGAATTACAATTGACGTTTTTGGAATTTAAAATGGAATTTCTGAATTACAATTGATGTCTTTTGAATTTCCAATGGAATTTCTGAATTACAATTGAAGTCTTTTGAATTTCAAAATGCAATTTTTAAATTACAATTGTTTTTTTTTATTTCAAATGGAATTTCTGAATTACAATTGATGTCTTTTGAATTTCCAATGAATTTGTGAATAACAATTGACGTCTTTTGAATTTCAAATAAAAATTTCTGAATTACAATTGACGTTTTTGGAATTTAAAATGGAATTTCTGAATTACAATTGATGTCTTTTGAATTTCAAATTAAAATTGATGTGTTTTAAATTCCAATTTAAATTTGTAATTAAAATGTTGATGTCTTTTGAATTTGAATTAATCTTTTCTAAATTAAATTTATAAATAATTTAGCATCCTTCATTGATTTTTATTTCTGTATGCACTAAAGATATTTAGATCTTTTCTTTAAAGTTTCTCCCCAAACTCACCTGTTCATTTTCATGTAAATCCAGCAGCTCTGTATCATCCAACTGCAAACACTCATTCAGTAAATATTCTATGCCATAATCATCATTTGTTGTGGTCTGAATCTCTTGATTGCACGCTGTTGCCTTTAGCAGTGCCGCAGTTTCACTCTCGTTGTCTGATGTCTGCCAAATAATTTCCTCTGCACAACCGGTAGTCTCATCAAAAGTGGACAAAGGTACTTGTTCTGCAGTTAAGTCCAACGCACTCAACTCAAGCGCGGCGGCAGTTAGCTGTTCCGCGGTGCTTAGATCGCGCACTGCTTTCTCTTCCAATGTTAGATCTGGTGTTTCTATCGCTACTCTAGTCAGCTGATTCCCGTCAATCTCGTTCACGTTGTTTTCGTCCTCATTGGACCAATCATTATCGATGCTATTTTCGGAGCCCTGCTCTTCTTCTGCTAACTCGACATGGTGCTTTTGCTTTACATGTTTCAGGAATTGTGCATATTCAAAGAAGACTTCTATGCATAGTTTACGTGTACAACAGAGAATAAATTCATCGCCCGTCTCAGACAACAGTATTTCACCAAATTTTTGCAGTTCCACGCCGATTGAAGTTTTTGGCGGATCTGGTACGGCTGCTAGTTGGTGTATGTTTTTTTGTGCAGTGCAAATATTAAGTTGCAACACTTTGGACATTTTACGTGTGTGGTTTATTTCATTATAAAGATATTAAATAAATTTGCGGTATTAATTTCAAGTAAACAAATTGGAGCGAATTCTGAAACGTAAACAGCAGCAGCACAAAATGTGAAACAGCACGGCGTTTTTTTATTAGTTCAGTGCAGTACGTTCAGTGTAACCAGTGCAGACTGTTTCTTCGCTGAACGAGCTACTCTGTATTTTCTGTGTTAATTTTGTTACACTTTGAGTAGGGCAGCTTTCTAATGACATTTCTAATTTTTTTGCAAATGTATTTAAATAAAACTATTTAACACTAATGATCATCCTGTTAACTGAATAATATACATTCTATCTTATTATGGCACTTTTCTTTGTCCAATGGCTTCATTTTATAAATTCATCACTTTTTAGTTACAGTTTTTGTCATCTGCGAACAAAAAAAAGAAATGACAGGGATGCATTTTGCTTGTGCTCGGACTGCTCCAATAATTAATTCAGTGCACGTCGAGCACGTTTAGCGAGCGCTTTGTGAAGCTCAAATTTTGACAGTTTGTGCTCTACTCCATTTGCTCTGAACTATCGTATTGTGGTTGTCTATTGTACAACCGCAAGACGAAGTGGCGGTACTATATATTCTTAATCAGCGTCACATCCGGACCCCGTTTAGCGATGTCCGTCAATTTGAACATCTGACTGTTTAAATCACGACTATAGGGAAACGAATAAATCAGGATCATTGTAACTCTCAATTTAGATTTCTATGTTGTCTGATATTAAAAATGGACGTGAACGGTCGATCTTTTGCACATGTTCCGTACATTGTTCTGTGTATACCTCATATATCAGTATATCTACGGGAAATTTAAATAAAACCATAAAATATTTAAAAGAACGTTAAAATCCAAATATAAATATTCAAATATATCACATAAACTGAACATTTTGATATTAGAATCTTAATTTAGATTTTTATTGAATATTTTACATTTTAAAGAATGTCTTTTTATTCGTACATTTTTTAAATTTTCACTATAAATTCAAGTTTTCAATAAAAATTGAATTTTCACTAAAAATTGTATTTGTCACTAAAAATTTTAATTTTTACAAAAAAAAAAGGAAAATCTTCACTAAAAGTTCATTTTAATTTTTAACTTAAAATTCTAATTCTAATTGAATCTAAATTCAAATTTTTGCTAAAAAAAAAATAAATTATAATTTATATTCAAATCAAATAAATTAAAAATGAATTTTAAACAAAAAAAAAAATAAAATTCATTTTTTCTTAATTAATTTTTTTTTTACAATTATTAAATAATTTACAATTTTAGTCACTGCAAAAACATAACATAAAATTGCAAAAATAAAAACACAGAAATTCTTCAGTCATGAATAAATATATATATATATTTAAATAAGAGTATTTAATATTTAGAAAAAGTTCCACTAATAAAATATTTATTCAAATACACGGCAAATTTTTGAAAGAGCACAATATTTTAAATGGCTGCCTTATTCTCTTTTACCAATAATGGTCTGTCTCAGCCACCTCATCGATATGCATAATACACAAATGCTAGCTATGCTTTTATAGCGATTTCATTGCGATTTTTTTTAGAAATTTGATTAATTTTGCATAATTATATATTTGAAGCATTATTTACAAACTTCGAAATATTTATATGTATATATTGTAATGTATATGATTGAGATTGACTGCAAAACAAACAGATCAATACAAAAGCAATTAATTAATTGATTAATAATAATTAAATTTGTATAATTGTGATAATAAATTGCGTCCTGAGTCGCCTGCCATCATTATCGTTACCGTAACAACAACACAAGCTGATCCCTGATATGCGCTAAAAAATACACTCACTGCAGCAGCAACCAAACAACCTCAAACAGCAACCTCGAGCTCAATGAAAAACGTCCATAAATGGAAAATGTGCCTGCTGTGGTTCCAGCAAATCTATCAGAAAGCAAACAGTGCCCGCCACACCCTCATACAGACTGTGCGGACGATCGGGTGTGCGTGCACGATACTTAAACTCCGAGTCAGTCAACAGTTCCATGTATTTGATGGCGCGATAATAATACTTGGCCTCATTGGTCAGACGATAGAGCAGCAGAAATACATAGCCATTACCCGCAACGCCATGACAAATGCCAGGACCTTTGCGCAAAAAGCCCTTATCCCAAACCAAATCTGCGCAACGTCTTAATGCCAACATATATTTTTCCTCCTTGAAGATGAGATAAGCTTTGGCCAGCAAATAGACAGCGCCCGGTGCACCATGACACCAATGCACCAGACGTTTCTCGCGCCCCGTCACTATATCCTCGAGTGCGACCGGAAAGTTGCCTTCGCTGTCCTGCAACGTCAAAAAGAAATCAATTGAGCGCTTAATATCGCTAAGATCAGCGCTGGGCGCCGATATAGGCGAAGTGCGAAACCATGGACTGTCCAGCAGCATATGTAAAATGGAGCAGAGTCCATGTGCGGCGCCCAAATACTCGGTGTCATGATACTGATACATCAGTGGCAATGGTGCCTGTGTCTGGCGTGCATATTCGCGTCCACTCATGACAACCATATGACAAATGGAGACTATATCATCATTGGTGATAACTTTCTCACTCAGCACATCATTTAACCAGTAGCAGCCCGAGAGATAACCGGCGCGTCCGACAAGCAACTCATCGCAGCCGTGTTTTGTAAGTAAAAACTCCTTGGAGGCCGCAATGCCTGACTTGAAATTGGCCAAATCATTGGAAAGCATTTCGCGTGATTTGAGATCATGCGAAATTGCAGCCGAGACCGCATAAATACCTGCATTACCCAGCAGAAAGCTGTAACGTTCGGGGTGGCGATTGCGATAGCGCTCGGCACGATATTTTGCATTGCGTATAAAAGCTTCCGCATGCTCCAACGCAGGATATAGATCGTGCGTCTGCATGGAACGCGACATCTTCCAGAACATATACGCAATACCAGCATTGCCGACATACAAGTCGCCACGCGTATCCTCTTCACAGTCGGCCGGCTGACAATACTCGAGTATGGCATCGACATAGCTGCATATTAGATTCTTCACATGCTCCACATCGATTTCGAGCGGTGTGCTGAGCGCATTTAGAAAATCCGGATGTGGATTGTCCAGGTAACGTTTCTCCAGGTTACATGCCATTTGCGCGTTTAACAAGCTGCTTGCAGACAATAATTGGCGATGGCTCCGGCGGAAGTCTATCGATCGATTTGTAGGTGTGTCCTTTAATGCAACGTTAAACTGCGCTGCGATGCACTTTTTCAAGTGCAGTTTTGTAAATTGCTTTAAGTACGTGGTTTTCTATTGTTTTATTTAATTTATTTGTCAGTTGCTAATATAGTTTTTTAAATTATTAACAAAATTCTAGCAAAAATCGCTGCGTCTACCAAATAAAAAAAAGACCGGCTGACAGTTTTACGAGAGGTAGTATTTGAGAGGGTTGGCTGGGAGCAAATATATACTACCTTTTAAAGGATTAAAAAGTGTTTTTTTAAGGACGAAAAATAATGTTATAAAAAAAAAATACTTTATCGGCGGAGTATAATTTTGAACAACATTTAAAAAAAATTAAAAATTGATGCACATAGTCAATGTTTCTATTATTGATAGGGCTGTTTTTGAATATTTCGCGTCAGCTGGTAAATCACCATTTTCAAGAAAAATGGGATATAATTAAATGTTGTAGAGAATTATTAAATTACACATAAAATTTCAAACTGCGGTTACTTAATTAGAATATTTCAATCTTGTAATTTTATTATATAAGATATTATCACAATACTGACAAGATATAAAATGCATTTCTTATTAGATTCTCTCATTTAATTTCATTTTAGATATATTTTTATTTCATATTCTAGATTAATTAAAAATAAATCAATAATACTTTTCTTTCAAAAATTATGCAATATTTTATTTAAAGTTATTCAGCCTAACCAATAAACGAAATAAAGTCGACTCTAAAGATAGTATCAGCTTTTTCGACAATTTTCTCTAATATTTATTTGTCAAAAAGCTGACACTTTCTATAAAGTCGACATTATTTCGTTTATTAGTTAGGCTCATTGTTTCACAAAAAAAGAGTACTTTAATTGAAAATAGCACGTAAGAAAGGAACCAAATAAATACGAAATTTCTTTCTAGCTACACTGTTATTTGACTGATTAACAAACATAGTTGCCAACAGCTTGAGAAATAATGAATAATTTATTTTTTGTGTCCTGTTAGTTTTCATACTCTTTAAAGTGTTTGAAGCACTATATAGAACTTATTAATAGAACCAACTCAATTGATTAATCAAAACATTTAAATCAAAAGGCTTACTTTCAATGCTCATTAATAATTCAAAATATAGCGCTTTTTCAATGGTCTTATTTGAATGACGCATTTTGCCAAAACGTATATAAGTTGAGACTATTTTCTAAATAAAACTGAGATAATCAAGATCTTGAAACGATACTGTAAAAAAGCTCATATTACAGCCTGAGTGATTACTGAAATCATTGAATAAAAAGGTCAATTTCGAATTAATCGAAATTCTGAGTAATCAGAAACTAATCAAAATGTTGATTAATTGACCTGCCCCAATTTGAATGAAATTGTTTTTTCTATTTAATTAAACTTTTATTGTGTTAAGAATTGCTGTAGTTTTGTCTAATTTTACATCACATGTATAGGATAAAGCAACAAAATAAATTAGATTTGGCTTAGCATAAATTTTAATAACTATCAACAGATTAACGACGACGGTTGCCACCACCACCAGCCAAGATCGTAGCGATTCTAATAAAGATGTTCAAGGTGTCCATATAAATTGAAAGGCTCCTAAAAGTGCAATTACAAGAAATAAATTATATATATATATATATATATATTTTTACTTTTAAAACCAATATTTACGCATTAATGGGATCGAAGGGAACAGAGAAATAAGCTGGATGACTCTCGGCCCTGCGTATAATACGTTGGGTGTCGTAAAGTAAAAAGCCACTGAAAAGAATAAGGCCACCATAAAGCGACAAGGAGGCCAAACCTTAAAAAATAGAAATTAAATTTTTATGAAAATCTTACAAAAAAGAGATCAGAACACTTACCCGCGCCTAAAGCAGTAGTTGGTGGCAGCCACATGGAAGCCAACGATGAGGCAAACACAAAGCCTAAACCCACAGCCAAGGGACCACCCATGTACAGGAATTTATCGCTGGGCGCACAGACAGCAATTGTCGATAAACCGCCTACAATACCCGACGTGTACAAAGCAGCTCTGGTCAGTATGGGACCGCCGATGAAACAAAGCGGTGCTACAACAGCGCCCAAGACAGCACAATGCAGAGCCCAGGCCAGTTGTTTGGTTCCAATACCGGGCGAATACTGGATGGACTGTGCCAACATGCCAGTACCAATCATAGCGGCAAAGGTACCGACCATCGACTGTAAATAATAATTATAATTAATATTGATTTCTTGGTTGATTTAAGACATTACTTACCATCAGTCCATTGCGTGTTACTAAGGAGAGCAGACGTGGCGTACGAAAGACGGCCACAGCGCTGGCGGCGGTCAAGGCAATCGAAGCTCCAAAGTAACCATAGGTTGTGTGAACGCGTTCGCGAACATATTGCGGCCATAACCTGCAATAATTTAATTTTTATAAAGTACTCTGTAACAATTCAATCATTTAGATTATATTGATTTCATAAAAGCGGAGAATTTAAGAAAACACGAATTGTAAAATTTTATTTCACAAAGAAAATACATAATCCGTATGACATAAATGCAGAAATAATTGACCAAAATAGGTCTTTTCCAAATTTCCGAACCTTTTTTAATACATTATTTATAACTTCAACCGTTTTGAAATTTATAATATCGACCTTTTTTACGAAAACTAACACGTCTTAAATTTTGTGTTACATTTCGTAAGATGCGTCGTTTTATATTAATAATTTGAAATATATCTTGAATTAATTTTTTGATTTGTACCTTCCATTCTGAAAGCAATTCAATTTTTTGTTATTTTATAAGTAGTTTATCATTTTCTAAATAAATTTAATGTTTCCGATTTGACTAGATTTTAAAAAGTAAAAAAGTTGAGTTTAATTTTTTTTCTTTGACTAAATTTTCCATTATGAATTTACTTTAATAGTTTATGAGTTAAATATATAATCTTCTGAAATCAAATTAAATATTTTAATAAAATTTTCGGTATCCGATTTAAATCCCCAATTTTTAAATTTAATATGATAAAACTTTAGCGCTCTCTACGTACATGGAATTGTTGTAGACATTGGGTTCGTTACCCTGACGAATACCGTAGAAACACAAAGCACCCAATCCAATAGCTGCGGCTCCGGCGGCAGCTCCTTTGCCCATACTATAAGCTATAGAGTTAGAATAGAGTTAATATACTCCGCTAAAAAATACAATTTCTTAGCGCATACCACTGGCCGATGGTGGTGCCATCAATTTCTCCTTCAACGTAGGACTGCGGTGCACCTCGATACGCGTTGGCGGCTCACGCGGCGAATTACGAGCATAATTGCGCACAATATTACGTGGTGCTCCCGAAATGTTTGATGTAAATAGTGTCTGCTTGAGCATGGAACATTGCATTGGGGTTCCAATGCGAATTGGCATTATCAATGCAGCGCGTAACATTTTTCGTTTGTGATGAAATTCGTGTTTGATGAAATGAAACTATTTGTAAAAAAATATATGACGATTATCTACTTGTCACCGTACACAGTACGTATTTTTAATTTTTACTTACGTGTTTTTAAATTGCACAAATATATCCAAAATTTGGATGTTGTTTCGCGGAAATTTCTAGTACTGAATCAAAATGTTAGCAAAAATAAATAGAAATTGCGAAACTCATTTGGCACACAGGGTTGCCATTTCATTATAAAAACTACAATTTAACTACTTTCCTATATTATTATAACCCTGCTAAAAATAAATATAGGAATATAATTTTATGATCTAACTTTCATTTAAAATAAAAATATACCTTTAATAATACATATATTTTAAGTTAAAAATGTAAAACCAACAATATAAAACTAAAATTTCATAATTATTATTTTTTGAAGTTATATTTATTTCATTAAAGATTATCTATTTTTGTTTTAATTTTTACATCACATATTTATACTAAAGCAGCAAAGTAAATTAGATTTAGATTAGCATATTTTTTTTTTAAATATTAGCAGTTTAACGGCGCTGATTGCCACCACCACCCGCCAAGATCATAGCGATTCTAATAAAGATGTTCAAGGTGTCCATATAAATTGAAAGACTCCTAAAATAGTTTAAAAAGTCAAAAATTGCAATTAAAAAAATATAAAACCAATAATTACGCATTAATCGGATCATAAGGCACAGAGAAATGAGTGGGATAAGTCTCAGCCTTGCGTATAATACGCTGCGTGTCGAAAAGCAAAAAGCCGCTAAAAAGTATAAGGCCACCGTAAAGCGACAAAGAGGCCAAACCTTCCAAAATAAAATATAATTTAAATATCAATTTTTAAAATTTTACAATTTAAAAAAATCTTACCCGCGCCTATTGCAGTAGTTGGTGGCAACCACATGGAAGCCAACGATGCAGCAAATACAAAACCTAAACCGATAGCCAAGGGGCCACCCATATATAGAAACTTATCGCTAGGCGCACAAACTGCAATTGTCGATAAACCGCCTACAATACCCGTGGTATACATTGCAGCTCTAGTCAAAATGGGACCACCGATGACACAAAGCGGTGCTATAACTGCGCCCAACACAGCACAATGGAGCGCCCAGGCCAGTTGTTTCGGACCAATGCCGGGCGTATACTCCATCGACTGTGCAATCGCGCCAGTGCCAATCATTACAGCAAAGGTTGCGACCATCGACTGCAAATTGTAATTATAATTAATATTTTTTAAACAGATTTTAAGCTGTACTTACCATCAAACCATTTCGTGATACTAAGGAGAGCAAACGCGGTGAACGAAAGACGGCCACTGAGCTGGAGGCGGTGATGGCAATCGAAGCGCCAAAGTAACCGTATGTTGTGTGAATGCGATCGCGCACATATTGTGGCCACAACCTGCAATTATTTAGTGTTTATTTAATGCAACATAAAAAACTACATAATTTTTGATTAGGTTTATAATTAAAATTTAAATTAAGGATGTGTGCGAGTTTGTCTAAATTTGCAAACTAAACTAAGTGTATCGATAAAACTGTGTTTATCGACACAACACCATGAACACTGTATTACGCAAAGCTTTCAGACATTTATTTTCAAATTCAAATAGTTTACTTGATTTTTAAGTTATTTCATGTAAAGGTTTTGATTAATCATAATTTAATTGTTACCATGTTGAAGTCAATTTGACTATGTTGAATTATTTTGATTTATTTTTATTTGTTATTTTGAAAAATATTTTCCGAATGCTTATAAGTATTCTGAATTGAATTTAAGCTTATTAAATATAAATTTTACAACACTGGAAAAAATACATAAAACATATTAAATTTGGTCAATCAATTATTACCGATTAAAATAATAATTTATCTTATTGGATAATTTCAATAGTAAAAAACTATTAATTGTAAATTCGTTTAATATTGAATTTTCAGATAAATTTTGTCATTTGATTTTCAGAAATATTATTTAATTTAATAATTATAATCTGTATAATAATCTGTATTCAATTTCTGTCATAAGATTAACTATTTTGAAATTAATTTTTTGATTTTTTAAGAATTCAATTTTACTTTTATCATTTAAATTTTGCATTTTTTAAAATCAAATGTTTATTAAATGTTTAAAAACTTTTTGAAAAGTTTGAAAATTTCCAAGTTCAACATGGAAATGTTGTTGCTCTCCTTGCTGTACTTACATAGAGTTGTTGTACGCATTCGTTTCATTGCCGAGTCCAACGCCGTAGAAGCACAAGGCACCCAAACCAATTGCAGCAGCACCGGCAGCTGCTCCTTTTCCCAGACCATAAGCTGAAGGAGATGGATTTAAATAAATATATCTATCAATTGCAGAAATTCTCATCGCTTACCATTGGCTGATGGTGGCGCCATCATCTGCTCCTTCAATGTGGGACTGCGATGCGTATCGATACGCGTTGGTGGATCGCGTGGATTACGCGAATAATTTCGCACAATATTGCGTGTTGTGCCTTTCAATTTTGGCGTAAATAGCGTCTGCTTCAGCATGGAACATTGCATTGGCGTTCCTATGCGCAGAGGCATAGTTAGTGCTACTCGTAACATCTTCAATTGTGATGAAATATTTCGCAATTCAATGAATGGCAACTATTACTGAAAATTTTCAATTTTGCACTAATTTATTGCGTTTCTTTTTTGTGTTTCTATATAAATTGTCATTAATTTGTGCTTACGTGTTTTTAAATTTCAAAAATATAACAAAAATTTTGAGTGGACATTTTCTGGTTTTGCTTATATTTCCTGTGTGGACTGTGTTCAGTCAAATAGTAGCAGTCACTGTCAAAACAAATTTGCAATATTGTGTGCGTTGCCAACTTATGCGGAATAACAATACAGGGTTGCGTTAAAAAAATTTAAATTTGTAACTAAATATTTTTCGTATTTTTTTTTTTTATTTAAAAGTCACTTCATTTCGACTAAACGATTTAAATAATACAAATATTCTTAGCAGAAAGTAGACAATCACGTATCAAAACGATAGTGTCGATACCAAGTTACGTGAAGCAAGAATCTGCTATCGTTCACAACTATCATTGAAACTATAGTCGCGATTCCATTCCTGACAAAATATTTCACTTATATTAAAACGTACAAAATACTCAAACATTTTTAATAATTACCACAAAATCGTTTAATGCCTGCAAATGGTAAAATTATCTTGAAATCTCTGAAATCATCACAAAATTTTAAATTTATGAAAACGGAAAATTAAAATTAGAAAATAAATATTTTAATGGCGTTGCCAAAAAACTGCAACCCTGTTGCGAATGAAAATAAAGATTGTGTTGAACATACCTCGCGAAAAGTGCATTAGTTTTGTTTAGGTGCTAATATTAAATAATTTTTATTTTATTAAATTGTTTATAAAAATAATAACATACAAATATTGCATGAAATAAACCAAGCATGGCTGCGCTCGTACAAAAGCACACAGTGCTGCAAACGAATTTCGATAAATGCGGTGAAATAACATGCGCCGTTCAAGTGGGCAAACGAATTTATGCGCTTAATTGTTTATTTTGCACAACTATTTGTTTGCAATTGGAAGCATTTGTGCTGCACTTGGAGCAGCAACACAATGGTGAGTTGTCTGATATCAATGCAGAATATACGAAGCAAGAGGAGGAGCAGCAGGAAGCAGAATTAGAGGCGCATCACAGGAATTATCTGGAACTCAGACAACTAGTAACTGAAAAAGTCGCTGAAATTGCGAATATAAAGGTTTGTGCTTATGTAAAATGTAATTTTAAATAAACGAATTTATATTGCAGCATGATACGGATGAGAGCACGCAATATGTAGATCCTTTGCTGGAGGCACCAATGAGTGTAAGAGCAGCGCAGAAGGAACCGCCTCCCATGTGTGTCATACATGTGAAACAGGAAACAGACGGTACTGAGCACAACTTGGATGCACTGCAGCAGACAAAAGAGGAAGAGGAGGAGCCATTCAATGAAACAATAGAGGAATCATGCGAAGATGAAGTATGATGACGACAATGTTTAATTTATAGAATTTTAAATTTTTTAAATATATTTTCAGCATGCTGTAGATGCGCTGATGCAAAGCAGTGATACAGAAACGGAAATGGAAACCGAGTCGGATGTAGGCTGTCATAAATTATTAAATGAATGCAAAAATTAATAAAACTTTTCTTTTGGTTAGAATGATGATGATGACGACGAAAATGCCGACGACGACGAAGCTGCGGATGAATCCGATGATGTTGAAGACAAGCAGCTAATGCTAGCGCTTATTGCCGGCTATGCTGCGCATCCCATACTCTGGGATCCTAGTAATGCACATGCAAAAAATCGCAAAAAACGTGATGATGCTTTGAAAAAAATTTCACAGACTTTAAAAAAGAAACTGAGTGTTACGCTGAGTCCGAAAGCGATAGGGGAACGCATTAAGAAGTTACGCTATAAGTACCGCAGCGAATTGCAATTGGAAAAACTGGCCGAGACGAAGAACGAAACATTTACGCATTGCTGGTATTTTGAGAAATTGACATTTTTAAACAAAGGCATTAAGTACAAGCCGCGCAATAAGAGAGTAAGTTATCCTAAAATAGTTTTTGAATTAAAAAATTACTGAAAATTTAAATTATGAGAAAAAAATAATTTTCAATGATTTTTTTTATTTTTAGTGAAATTTTTGATTTTAAGTGAAAATTTGAATTTTTTAATGAAAAAATTCGAAAGTATAAATTTTAATTTATTTGAAAAATATAGAATTTTTAAGGAAAATTTGATCTATTAGAGAAAATTGAATTTTTAGTGAAAATTGAATTTTGTGAAAAATTGAATTTTCTATATTTTTTTTTTTTTAATTGTAGGGCGCCAAAGCATTGGCCAATGAGAAACCCGCACTGCCACTTCCCAATATGACGCACGCACAAAACATCGAACTGATCGAGACATACAAAAGTTATCCCTGCCTCTGGGATATGCAACACATTGGCTTCCGTTTCAAGGCGCAGCGCACAGATGCATTGAATGAAATGCTGCAGGCGTTAAAGAATAAAATGCAACTTGTCGTCACACCAGAGGAGCTGCAAAAGAAACTCTATCGCATACGTTACGCCTGTACGCAGGAGAAACATCGACAGCTACAATGCGAACGCACACAAAAAACATTTGTAGCCGCATCCAAATACTTTGAACAGATAGCTTTTCTCGTCGACAATGTCGGACCCTTTAAATGTGAATTTTGTGCGGAAACTTTCAATGGCGCCGATCAGTATCGCATACATAAATCCAAGCATGATGGCTCTATGCCATTTGTTTGTCCCATCTGCAATCGTGGCTTCATGAAGGTGGGCAATTGTACGGTGCATTTGCGACGTCATACGCGTGACTATCCGTTCGAGTGTAAGGTATGTGGTAAGCGCTATGCTACGACTACAGATATCAATGTACACATGCGCTATCATACTGGGGAAAAACCATATTTCTGTGAGATTTGTGGTCAATCGTTTCGCACTTGGTCATTTTTTGATGCGCACATGCGGCGTCATCAGAAGCGGCCCGGTCACGTTTGTACGCTGTGCAATAAGGCCTTCTACGAGAACAACAAACTGACGGAGCACATGAAGGCGCATCTGAATGTACGCGATAAGGTGTGCAACATCTGTGGCAAGGCTTTCACCAGCTCCAAATACCTGCGGCAACACAAGCAGATTCATGCCGAGAAGAAGAAGTATCAGTGCAAAATATGTGGCAAGGATTTTGCGCAATATGCAGGTCTAAGTGGACACATGAAGTCGCATGGCACCACTATAAGTGGTGGCGCTGGCGTGGATGATAATCATTAGTTGGATAAGTTTTTGGATTTTAAGGACATAATATGTTCGCGAAATAGCATGTAAATAGTTGATGCATTATATGTTTTAAGATTATAACAGCTCCTTATATAAAATTAATATTAATAGAGGATGTGTGCGAGTTGGTCTAAATTTGAAGACGAAACTAAATTGTAGGGTTTTAAGTCGATCGCTATTTGAGAACCGAAATTCGATAATCAATAGATTATCTATCATCTGTGTTCGCTGTCATCCAATTTACTTTAACTTAGATTGCTCTAAAATGAAATAAATGTCATAGTGAACACTGCGTTACCAACAAAATTTAGTGTTCAAATTTAAACAAACTCGCACACACCCAAAATGCATCAACGTCGTCGGTAATGCAGTGTTAAATTGTTCGATGATCAATACACTGCTTTACCGCTAACGTCCAACAATTTAGTTTAGTTTGCAAATTTAGCTAAACACGCACACATCCTAAATGTATAAAGATTCTATAGTAATCTAAAACATTATAGAATTTTGTTTTGTATTTTTAAAAAGTAAAAGTTGATTTTTTTTATTTGTTATTTTTCACATACATCACATAAACTTCACATACAAGTTAAGTTAGTTAATTAAGTTCTTTTTTTTTAGATTCTTAGGGTGTGTGCGAATTCGACTAATTTGCTGACTAAACTAAATTGAACGGATTTTCATTCGATCGCCACTCGGTAACCGGTAATTGTTAAAGTTTATAATCAATTGATTATCATATGTCTGTTTGCTGTCATCCAATTTAGTTCAATTTAGTCTGCTCGAAAATTTGCTAAATTGAAAAGTCGAACACTGCATTACCTACAAAATTTAGTTTAGTCAGTAATTTAGTCGAATTCGCACACACCCTTAATACAAAATAGATCTAATGAACATAGTTTTCACATACAAGTTAATACTATTATAAATGTAATGTGAATGTGTGCGAATTCGGTTAAATTGCTCAATTTTATGAACAGTTTTGAAAGTGATCGATAATATAGCGTTTAACACTATTGTTGAACTAACACACCACCTTTTTGAAATTCACTAGAAATTTAGAAAGTATTTTTAAATTTTGTCTAACTCGCACACACCCTTAATTGCTGAAAGTTGTCGGTAGTGAGTGTTCATGGTGCTGCGCAAATTGTACGATTATGAAAACACTACATTACCGATAACGACCAACAATTTAGTTTGCAAATTTAGACAAATTTGCACACACTTTAAATTTATAATAATCTCAATCGATATAGAAATTAATTTTGTATTTTTGAACATCATTTTTAAACATCACAAAAATTATTACTATAGGCCATGTTGCGGTTTTTGATTGAAACAAAATTTATTTAAAAAAATTGTACGATGAAAGCCGGAACTATGCTCTATAATTGTGCAATAAATAGAGTACTTACAAATAATAAGATAATTTGAAAATTTGTTGTGAAAATAAATTCGAAGAAATCATGAGAGATTCTACAAAGATATGTCTTATCATGCTCTAGAGTTAAGCTCTAATATATTTTACGAAAATATCAATAAAACCAAAATAAGCAATTGTACATTTTAAGTTAATTGAATACAAATTCAGTTTTATTTATTTATATTTTGTATTCTAAAGTTATGAAATGAACAAGGAAAGTCACATGGGAATTTAATGGTGCAATTTTGATTAAAGAATCTTTAATTCAATTTCGTACGAGAATGTACTCCCACACACCGTATGTATCGTATTCTGAAAAGTCCCACATGCATCACTATCTTATATCTAGTAATTTTTATATTCTGTGAGAAAGGTAATTCCCATGGTTATTTTTAAAAGCTATGGTATTTTGTGGTAAAATGAACTCCAAGATTTTCTAAAAGCGCCATTTTCATGCATTAACATGTTTACCCAACATTGTTTTGCTGCATATGCATTCTTTTTTCTTTGTTTTTGTTGCATAACGATATATATATATAAGACCAGATGAACCTTTAGGACTTTTTTTTTTTTTGGCTAGGACGCACAATGCATAAATTAATTATTGTAGTCACCCTGTACAATATGGCAACACTTGACAGCAACTGAGTGTGACAGCACTCAATCAAAACACGTATATATGACGTCAGTCTGCTGGATTTCGACGAATTTAAGTCACACATTTTTAGTGATTTTTTAAAAAAATTACAATTTATCAATTCCGAACAGAATGACCTATCGCTGTGGCGTACGTGGCTGTGACAACACAAACGATCGCTATGCCAGTAAAGGCACCTACTACGATGGCAAATATTTAATATTTCCACGAGATCCAGTGAAGCTTCAACAATGGAATCAACTCATCGGCTGCAATACGCAGACAAAAAAATTCATATGCTCCGAACATTTTGCGAATGATGCCTGGCGTGTGCAGGATGTTATAATGAATGTGCCAATGGCCAAACGTAAAATTAAACCAGATGCAGTACCGTCGCTGAAGTTGCCAACAGCTGCTGCGGCGGCGCATAATGATGAAGATTCTATTAAAGTGGACCAAGTTTTAAAGCAGCCGATCGAGGAGAATGAAAAGAAGATAAAGGAGGAGACGCAGCAGGAGCAGGAGGAAAAACAGGCTATGGACGAAGCGACGCGCAAACGTCTGGTCGCAGAGGCGCTGGAAGCCTACGAAGAAAGGTGGTATATAAAAATTTGATTTAGGATTTTTTTTATTCAATTCATAATCTTAAAGCCTATTAATGGCAAAAAAACTTAAATTATTTATAATTATTTTTATTTTAGTCAACTTATACAAATTCGTGCAGCGAAGAGACAGACTAAACGCAGTCAACGTTTGCTCAAGAAAGCCCAGAATACAATTCCGCCGGATGAAGAGCCACTCATAGATGTGGAAATGCAAACGAATGAGTAGGTTTTCTTTTGACTAACATTATATAGTATGTTATTCATTAGCGAATACTTTTTAATAGTTTCATTAAATTCAAACTACAGTCTATGTTCAACTTAAGCAAATATAGCCAGAAATTGTATATATTTTTAATTTATTATATATGTAGCTGCTCATTAGACCAACACTCGACACGCAAATGTGGCGAAATCACTATGGACATTGATGATGACACCTTTGCCTTGAATTGTACACATTGCGAGGCCATCTACTGGGATCTATTGAGCTTTGCAGAACATGTTAGGAGCCAACATGTGCATAGCTTGCTATATACGTGTGAGAATCCACTGGAATTGTCTAACACAAATGAGGAAATGCATTTATCGCAGCCGTCGTCAGTTTTACAGGAAAATGTATCATGCGTTAAAGTACGTAATTTGCTTTTAAATCATATTTGCAATTGTATAACGCATCTATTACATGTTTATTATTTCAAAGATGTTGATTTACTTATTTTTCTAAAGACAAATTTGTTTTCCTGCTATATAAAATCCCAATTCTATTTGAATTTCCATTTTGAAATCCCTATTTCATTTGCAATTTTCTCAATTTAAAAAAAATATCTGAATTTAATTTGGACAACTACACAACTTCCAAGTGGAATTGAGAAAAATCCAAATTGCCGTAGATAATTAACTTTTATTCACAACTCAAATAGCTCAAACTGGAACCCGCCGAATTGAAATCGGACAATCGAGAGCTCGTGCTGCAACTCATTCATCTGCTTAAACAAAACCCCATGATTTGGCAACAACAGCATCCGTTGCATGGCAACTATAGAAAACGACGCATTGTCATAGTCTCGATGATAAAATCGCTCAGCAAATCATTTCCCGAGCAAAAGTTTACCCATAGAAATGTCGGCTTGCTGTTGTCGCGACTGCGTGCCGAATTCCACAATGAACAAAAACTAAAAAAAATTGCAGCAGAAAAGGGGCTGCTGCACAAAAACCGTGTATGGTACTATGAAAAGTTGTTGTTTCTTGATGAGGAAAATGAGACGCATAGCGAGGTTGAGTTTGTCAAAATTACTACTTTTTCATTATTTTTATATTATATATGTTATAGCCGCCGGTTACCATCATGGAGACACGCATTTATACTTGTGAAGATTGTGGAAAACGTTGTGCAAGCGCCGCCAAACTACAGAACCATCGTCGTATGCACACCAATGAACGACCCTATATGTGTGCTACGTGTGGCAAAACATTTCGTAATTATACTACTTGGTTTCGTCATGGACGCACCCACACCAAAGTGAAACCATTTCAATGTGAGCTCTGTAAACACGCCTACTATACGGCCGGCCTGTTGCGTCTGCATCAGAAAATGCATCTTGGTATACGCGACAAAATGTGCGATATTTGTGGTAAGTCATTTACGAATGCTAAGCTTTTGTATGGACATCGGCGGATACATCGTACGGAGTCACAGCATGTACGCTGTAGTTGTGGCAAACGTTTTAAACGGCATAGCGCAAATTTGCAGGCGCATCGTAAGCGTTGTGTCGGCCAGGCAGCTGATGGCGAACAACAGCAGTCCGTGTTGGATACGGTAGGCAGTAAATTGCAGACGGCAACGAATCAAGTTACGACTATTGTGAAAGTCGAGGATTATACTTGGACTACAACGTTGTGAGGGAATTTGTGTAATTAACGCATGGATATAATAAGTATAGTCTTAGGGATTATTATTTATTACTATGACTGATTTAAATAAAACTATCGAAAATGTTAAAAAAAGTGTTAAAGATTTCTATTTATTACTCTGACTGCCCAGCAAACATTTCGAGTCTTTTAAGACTTCTAAATGTGTCATATTTATGAGTGTTACCCTCATATCTGAGCACTAAAAAGTGCCCAAAAAGGCTCCCAACCCCTGGGTAGAGGGCCCCATTTTATGAGCCCAAAAACTCTCATATTTCAGACTATTTTATTATACCTAAAACACTCATATTTGACCACTAAAAAGTGCCCAAAAAGGCTCCCAACCCCTGGGCACCATTTTATGAGCCCAAAAACCCTCATATTTCTGACACTTTTATTACTCCTAATGTACTCATATATGAGCACTAAAAATAGTCCAAAAAGACTCCCAACCTCTGGGTAGAGGGCACTATTTTATGCGCCCAAAAATCCTCATATTTCTGACACTTTTATTACTCCTAAAATACTCATATATGAGCACTTAAAATAGTCCAAAAAGACTCCCAACCCCTGGGTAGAGGGCACCATTTTATGCGCCCAAAAATCCTCATATTTTTGACACTTTTATTACTCCTAAAGCACTCATATTTGAGCTCTAAAAAGAGTCCAAAAATCTGCGTATTTTTGATCATTTTAAAATATTCTTAAAACATTCACATTTTTGAGAATTTCCAGACATGACAATTTCTTCATTTTTGGAGTTTTTCGTTCTTCAGAAATATAAAATGTGTCTGAAATGAATCCAATTTAGTACATGTTCATGTTTTTCTTAGTCCAGACATCCGTGAAAAAATGCATTCATTTCAAAAAATCCATTAAATATGTATGGAATTTACACTAATATTTTATTATTTTTCATTTGATTTCAAATTCAAAACGAATATAAGTATATCAATTTTATTTAAACAGTAGGCTCCTTAAGCCAGCATAAATAAGATACTTTTATGACTCCCTTTTCTGAGTGCTCCAAAAATACTCTTAAATTTGATGATTTTATGAGATTTGAGGGGGCTCCTAAAACGCTCATGAATGAGACTCTTTTATGAGTCAAATTTTGGAGCGTTCCTAAAACATTCTAAAATATAGAACTTTTATGAGTCTATTTTCTGAGCGCTCAGAAACAATTTTATTTTTGGAGTCTGATTTATGAGGGCTCCTAAATAACTACTAATTATGAATCTTTTATGAGTAATATTTTTAAGAGCTCCGAAAACAGTATTAAATGAGATACTTTTAAGAGTCATTTTTCTGAGGGCTCATAAAACACTCAAAAATTGGTCTCTTTTATTACTCCAATTTTAGAGCGCTCCTAAATTGCTTAATGGGTGATTTCGATAAAATTAAAAAAAATAAAATGTTTTTTTCGGGCTGGGTTTCTCTGCAGCAGAAAGTGTCTTAAAAATGTTAAGTTAAGATATAAGAAAACAAATCTCAACATCTACACGATAAACATTTTTTTATTTGCAGCATTTTAAAAAATATATATTTTTGTAGTAGATAGCGCAAACCAATTCTTAGACTTTGTATAGCAAATTTCACGTACGTCAAATAAAAGTAAAATACAATATTTTATAGCCACGGTAGCTCAGTGGTTAGTGCGTTGGACTGCGAGCCGAAAGGTCCCCGGTTCAAGCCTGGATAGGGGCTAACAACATCTTTTCATAGAAACATTTTTCTATACCACTATACCATTTAGGTCCTACCACTTTGAGTACAAATATAAGACGCACAGCTCAAAATGGTGTGAAAGCTCGGCCTAAGTTTTTATAGGACTGTAGTACCAAACTATTATTATTATTATAAAATATTTTATATTGAATATTTGCTCCATATGCCAAAAAGTAGTGCAATACAATATTAAGTTAACGTTTAAATAGTGAATTTGGAGCAAAGTCGATGCTGAATATTTCCGAATTTATACGAAATAACAAAAATGGATGACGGAATTCGAAAGAGAATATGTAATTTATATATCCAATTCCTAACTCCATTCACCCAAAAATGGCGTATGGGTCAAACAAATTCTCAGGTGACGAAATGTGAAGCCTGTAGAAAGTTTTATTTTAACGGTCGTATCGCGTCACTGCCTGACGATTCGTTTTCAGTCACATTATCTATGAATTGTTGTAACGTAATTAATACATTTCACTGTAATTTCGTTGATTTGTTTAATGTTACTTTTCAGAGATATATTTTAGAGATATATCCCAAGAAACAAAACGGTCCGTTAACGGTGCCGTATACGGAACGTTCAATGACGATGTTGTGATTCTGTGAGTGCCGTAGGCTCCGTATAAATGTTCCTTGGGATGTTCTATATATTTCAAACACAATCGCAAATAGAATTAAAAATATTATCGAATTTGACAATTGTTTCTGCTAATATAGTTGAGACAAAGATGCCATCACAAATCAATATTGAATTGTGATGGCTAAAAAAGGAAAATATATATTTTTTCCTCTTTAAAAACTAAAAGAGTTTCTCTTTGTGAAAATTGTTATACCGTCACTGTTTCCATTAGGTATGTGACAAATTAAGTAATTAACTATAAAAAATAATATTACAGATTTGCTATCGCAAAAAAAATGTATATCTCTTTAAAACTAAAAGAGTTTCTCTTTGTGAAAATGTTTATACCGTCACTGTTTCCATTAGGTATGTGACAAATTAAGTAATTTACTATAAAAAATCATATTACAGATTTGCTATCGCAAAAAAAAAATGAATATCAATAAATTAAATCATCATCTTTTTTAATTTAGTGTCCACCTTTTTGATGATATTTACACCGTCACTGTTTTACTTAACGACAAAATCGTACGTGACTTCTACGAACATCCCCAGAAAATGGTATGTGACGCCATTTTTATTCTATCTCTGGCTTAAAAATCATGCAAAAATTGTATTTTATTATAAAATTTTACAAATAGATTGTAAATATATAATAAATAAATGTGCAAAAAGGTAATAAATAGCTCATTTTGTATGTATTTCGATTACTATTTTGCGAGGGCTTTCATCAGTTATTAAAGCAAAACATTTGAGCTTTACTCTGGGCTTAACCTGTTTCTGCCCATTATAAATATTTTCTCGAAGATATTAAAATTTATAGTCTTGGCAACCAAATGATTTTGTATTAAAGTTATCATCAAAACGATTTATATATTTTTACTGTATATATTTTTATTGAATATAACGATTTTTTAAATATTTAAATTAGTTTATGCATTACATTTTTTTGTATAAAATAAAATTAAAAATCCTATGGTTTAAATGTTCATACAAAACCGATCGAATGCTGTAATATGTAACACTATTTAAGGAATTTTTTGAAATTGTATCCCCTAAGATACAAAGTGTTCCTTTAACTCGAAATGTCTACGTACTTATGACAGACAGACATGTCTACGTAGCTCAACAATGTAGATGAATGATATTAATCTCTGTGTCGAATTTGGGCGTGATTGGACAAAGTGGCGTGGCACCTTCCATATAACTAAAACTGTTAAAAAGCTACAACTCCTGACTTTTAATCGTTGCAATTAAAAGAATAAAATCATATTTAACATACTGATAATGTGGGCGTGCTATGACAAAAAGGCGTGGTAACTCTCAAAAAATCTCACCTTTTCTTTATCCTCTATTTGCATATACACAAACTTAGCTGGGCGAAGTAATAAAATTTTAAAACTTTATTAAGGAATCCAAAAATATATTTAAAGCCTGTGCGAATAAGAACTAATATATGGTTAATTTGGTAATATCGATAAAACAGTGCGCAGTATTAATAAGAAAATCACACTGCTTAATCGATATTGAGACCGTTTTGACTATCTTCGGTTAGACACTAACTGTCACTTAAACAAGTAGTTAACCATAGAATATATGGAATTGAAACAAGTAACACTAGTCAATTCACCTTTATTACCACATGACCTTAATATCAAAGGTTTTTTTGTAAAAATTTTGTAATTACGTTAAATTGTTCGTAATATTTATTATTTTTGAAAATAGTTTTCACCAACTCCGGGAAAAACTAAATGTTGTAAAAAATCCATGGAATTGAAAATATGTGGAAACTTTTTTTTTTGTGTAAATTGTTTTTCAAATAAAAAAAACTTTCCCATCAAAAATAATGTAACATTTGTCTGAAAACACCTAAAATCTTTTGTGCTTTAAAATTCGCGCAGACATAACAGGTTAAGCAGACAACAGCGCGTTCATGAAACGGCACGTTTCAGTCGAGCGGACACGTTCGTTACTTAGTTCAGTTGTCATCTGAAAATCATAGAGCTTGCGTCGTGTGTCAGTGCCGTCAGTCAGTTAAAATAGTTTAGCAGTTGCTTTAATAAATAAAATTATAAAATACAAAAAAAAAAAATATGGAAGACAGACGAAGAAGACCTAATCAATTCACGCCAAAGGAGGAAGATATGCTAATAAAATTTGTAAAAATACATGAACTTTTGTATAATCCACGGCATGAGTTGTATAAAAATCAAAAATCGCGTTATCGTTTGTGGTATGAAATCGGCAGTAAAATGAATAAGAGCAGTAAGTTGTTTTTTATCTGTATATAACGGAACTTGGTCGAGGTTACAAATACCTCTAAATGGCATTTGTTAATCGAGCAAAGTTTTTATACTAAAAATTCTGTAATTATTTATAATCTCTTTGTGCAATATAATAAAATATTACATATGCTTATAGGTAATGACTGCATGAAAAAATGGGCTACCATACGTGACTATTATGTCCGGATGCGCTTGAAAGTAGCTACGACGAACAGCACCGTTTCGGACTTTGTGCGCAGACGTATGCAACAGTTGTCATTCTTGGAGATAAAAGCAATTGGCAAAAGAGAGTATGTAAAAAAAACCTCATTATAGAAGTAAAACTGACTAAATACAATATAATGAAATGCTTTGTAAAATACGTGTTATAATTTTACCTTCTCTGATGATTTTGTTATCAATTAAAAGTTCATTTTATATTCTTTCAAATGACATATTAGTTTTTAAAATGCAATAAATACTTTTTACATATTTTCAAAATAATAAATGTATTTTTGAATATGTAATTAGTTAGTTTTACCTCTACCAAAAATAATACATGTTTTAATTATGCATTTTAAAGGAGCAAAACACAAATTAGTGATGTTACCAGCGAAGTATCCCAAACCTATGAGGTGCTGGAACTCGAAGAGCCTGTTGAAGAGCAAACCGATGAAGCTATGCCTGAAGATGGCACAGAAGAGCCAGAAATATATTTTGATATTGATGTTTCACCGCCGCCGGAGATTTTATTCAGTGCAGCAGAATTTGCAGACTCCACAAACAATCACAACCATAATGGCAACAACATTGAGCAAAACTGCAACAGGCGTAAAAAGCGCATTACTACATCGACAGCCGCCACCGCTGCAAGCAGTAATAATATGGAAAGATTATTGCTAAAGAAAATGTTAACGACAGATAAGAAACCACCTAAATCGACAGGACTTGAACATTTCTTTGCCAGCATTTGTGATACAGTTGCTAAATTCCCTGCTTTGCGACAGGCCGAAATTAAAATGGAAATTTCTCATTTAGTGGGAAAGACAGAAATTGAATTGTTGCAGCAGGCACAACAGCAACAATTAAATAGTTTAAATGAAGCAGCAACAAACAATGTAGCTGTTGAACCAAAACAAACTAGTTTGTCTAAGGAAACGCCAGCAGTGGAGCTAATAGTCAGCGATCAATACCTGCAATTCAACGAACAGCAGAAACCGACCACAAGCAATACAATTATAAAACTCGAGGACTGTGTCTATTACGATCAAGTGTAGTTCGAGGTTTATCTCTTTAATATTAATGAAACGACTGCTTTTTTTTATTAATTTCAAACATAAAAACAATTACAATACAAAAATCACTTATAACTAATTCATAAATAAATAAAACGGCACTTGTGGCAATTGTTACATTATCATAATAAAGGTCTTTAATACGCAGCATCGAATAGCTTGCATTTTTCGCATTTAGGAAAGTCAAGAGAACCGCAACCACTATAGTTATAATAGAATTTACTTTAGTTTTAATATAATTTATTAAAATGCTTAATACTTACAAGATAGTAATACAATTGTTGCATAGAAAGGCGCCGCAACCAGTGCAGGAGTAGCCGCAGAATTCGCACAAATTCACATTGCAATTGATGCAGGGCAGATCAATGTAGGCCTCGCGATCGCAACATTTTGACTTTTTGCGCTCGAGCGACAGATCAGTGGGCTGTTGTTGTTTTCAATTTAAATTTATACAAATACTAAAGCATTTATTTACCGTTTCGTGGTAGAGTAAATCAATTTCGCCATCTCCTGATAGTATTAGTAACTTTGTCATATCCTTCTCCTGCTCAGGCGGTATTTCCAGATTGACTGATTTCGCTCCTTTGAACAGTAATTCTATGGTTTTGGCTACAATTAATAAAAATATTAATTACTATATAGAAATTGTTCATTCTAAATAATTTACCATGTACTTTTTTCATTTTTTCCGGATCTTGCAGGTTGACTATTTGTTGATTTACATGTATTTTTGTCTGCAAACTGTATGGTGGATCGTTTGAGCGATCGCGCTTGCGTGCAATTGCCTCCATTATTTTGGGAAATTTAGAAATTTATTTAAATACGTTCAAGTTTAAATTACAATTGGAAATTGTTACTAGTTCAACCGCGACAATTTTAATTTCTCGTCAAAAAAACAAAATGAAAATCGACAGCTGTGTTGCCAGATCTTTAAAAAAGTTATAAATATGTGCTGAATGGCACACCCTGTGAAAAGTTTAATTTCTGTTATAGTTGCCACAATTTCCCATTAGAATCGATGCCAGATCTCTCAAAAAAATCATTTTATTCCGCAGAAAAAAAATAAATATCTTGTGAGATTTTAACTGAATAAAATCTCTCAGAAAAATAAAAATGGAAAATATTTCTCAAACATTCAAAATCCGTCCATAAATCCCATATTTATAACAAAAATATATAATTATACACAAAAAATTCAACAATTTCGATATTTATTTTAAAGAAAAACGTTTGCACTTCATAACTTTACTATTAAATAACTTTGATAAGAGAATATAAAAGTATTTAATATTTCAAAACGATCATGATGTTCATTATAAACATATTTTAAACAAATTTTCGTTTTTACTCAAAACAAAAAACATAAATCGTTAGAAAACATTTGTTAATTAGAAAATTAGGCATTTAACAAAAAATGAGTGCAGTCCCTTTTCCATTTCATGGGAATTTTGTTAGTGTTCTATAGTGCGAATAAAATAACGCTTGCCAAATAAAAAAAAATGTCGATAGATATCCCTTATGCTGTTATGACACTGGCTTTTTTTATGCTTAAAAAGTTTCTAACTAGTTGAAATAAAAGGAGAAAAATATATTATGTACGTTTTCACAATAAGTGTGAAACGTCCCGATTATAAATGAAAATTGTGAAAATTAAGTTCAATTTCTTGAACAAGTTCAAAGTGTCACATAAAAAGTGGCTAAAAAGTTTCAAGTTCTGTTACTTTTTCAGCACAATTTCAATTTTCAGGCTTAAAATTTGACAACATATTTTGGTTTTGTTTACTTTTTAATTGTATGTCAAATTTATTAAAAAACAAAATAAGTAAAAATTGGAAATAAGATTTTATAGAGCAGAAAGACTTGGAACTTTTTTTTTTAGCATGGTTTTTGATGTATTCGAATGCAAACAGCTGTAGGAGCATTTATATCAAGAAAAATTCGTATTGTAGTGATCTTCCACGAGATCCCAATGCGTGGAAGCTATAAAATGCTTCCGAAGAACAAAAGAACAGCCAGAAACATGAAAAACTACTAGATTTAATTCACTATTCACATTATCAGCAAGAGTTTCACATATATTTAATTAATAATTGCATTAAACGTTTAATTAATTCGCAATGAAGGAGTACAAATTAAATATTTGTTATTGTTTTAAATTTTAACTTTTGAAATATGATTTGTCATACAACTGGAAATTTATGTATTTGTCTATTTTTATTTAATGATGTTTCATTCACACAATACTCGACAATTTTTGTACTTTTAAGCTGCTAAAAAAGCCGAATCCATGAGCAATCATAAAAGAAATTATTTCCCATTTGGCCACATGCCTATTGATTATATTTATGAATTGATGTGGGAAAATGGATTTTTTGTGGTAATTATTTCACATAAGTACTTTTAAAAAATATATTTTTAGCTACAAAACAGACATAAACTCTATAAATTTATATCGAAATCTGATTAAATCTAATAAATAAAATATGGAGGAATATATATGTAAAATATGTATAAACTTTAGTAACGTTTTTGCTATTTTTTAAATATTATAGCAACATTTTTTTGTTACTAAATAAATCCTGTGAGGTATGTTCAATGAATGAGTTTAGAATAACAAGAATATTCTTTTTATAATATTTCATTTAATATATTGTTCTCAATATATAAAATAATTATTTACTGTATACCTCGCTGCCATTGGCACGCTTCATACTAAATATACATTTTCGTCAGCTAAATTAACCTAATCTCAATCTATATTTGGACGTTGCAGTTGACTTAACAAACCATATAAATAATAAATTTGATTACAGCAGCGTTTATCACACCTTGCTTAAAAATACAAACAGCAACAATTCTAAGAAATAGCCGAAACGAAAAATACTGGATTTAAAACCCAACCAAATCACACACTCATGAAGAAGGTATTTGTTTTAAAATCACGATAAAAAATGTTTGTTTATATAATAAACAAAATATGTAGTGTAAACATTTGCCAAGGTTACTGTACGCAATCGTTAACAGAGTGTCATCTTTTTCGGTTTTTAATTCAATAGAGATTTTCACAAATACAAAGAAAGTTTCAATTAAGAATGTTGATAAATGCAGAACTAAATTTGTTAATTTAGACTATTAAGTGATACCAATTAGTATTAAAACAGATTTTATTTAATTAACTTATGAAATACACAAAGCCGGATCTGCTGGATGTATAACAATGTTGTGTTTTTGTTTGTTAAACAAAAGGGTAAATTTTTGGCCTGAAATGTGACATGCAGACATTTTTTGTTGTTGTAGAAATATTCGCATAATTTAAGTATGGGATAACGTTTCTATATCCAATCGGCACTGTATTATAATGTTAAATATTGTAAATGAAGAAGTTTTTAGCAAAAACATTTAACTTTTAATTAGAATATTTGTTTCCGTCTTCATCAACATTTTGGTTTTTATTAATAAAGATTGCAAAATCTACAAATTTAAGTTTTAATTTGACAATTTCTACAAGTTTTGATGCTAAGTTCTTTTTTATTCTAAAAATTTCATTTAAAAATGTATATAGTAATTTTAATTATTTTATTTAAAATTACTAAATTTATAAAAACTATGACTTTTCCAATAGAAAGGTAACGAAAGTATATGGCAAAAAATGCAATAAAATCGAATTTGATAAATGTATTTGGTGACTTTAATTCTACAAACGACAAAATATATTTTGGTATTTTCAATATTACGTTTACAAAAATCTGAAATAATATATAATCTATGTGGTTAATATTAATATAAAATAATTGTAAAATATTAAGCTATCAAACGGCATTTCAACTTTTGTAATTCATCAACTACAATTTACAATATAAATCACTCTAATATGAAGTTTTGCACTAAAAATGTATGTAGTTTTTTTTTTAACTTCTACTACGACGATATATAAATAAATATTATTTGATTATATTATTTAAGCTATATATTTCTTTTTAGAATTTAATTGATATAAGCAGAGAAGTACATTTTAAAATAAACAAAAATAAAATCAAAAGCACTCGACAAATTAATTCCCTATTTCATAAGATTCCCTAAGTGTTGGCAACACTTGCGCATCACGCACGTCAAGAGATATGTTGAAATCATTTTGAAGTGAAGCAATTGAACAGACGACGTTCGTTCATTGCTCGGCACACTTCAATTTATTTCGGTTCAACGGCAGTTCGTTCGTACAGTTCACGGCGAGACCAATGAAATAATTAATTCTTTTTACTTTTGTATACATTTTGACGGTTTTATACTATATTAAAAATCTGATGGCATTAAATAAAACAATTGCAAAAATAAACGTGCATATATGTGACAGTGTGTGATTAAAAAAAGAAGGCGCAGCCTAGAAAAATTAAAACCAAACAATGCATTTCTTGTATGATACTGATACATAAAAAAAAAGAAATTAATAAAAGAAAATACAACATAAAGAAAATATAATAGCAATAAGACTGCAGAAAAGTGTGTGCATTGCAGCAGAGTGAAGTGTATTGTGTACGAAACATGAAGAAATCATTGCAGCTACTACTAGTGACTGGCATTGTTTGGTTGGCCATCATGTCGTCACAGAATAAATGGACAAAAGCAGATGCGCTGGTAGTCACAAACAATACAAATACAACAGCAACAACAACACCACGCCGCCTGCCACCACCACCCCGTGTCAAGGTGAACAAATGTTGCCACCTAGGCGAACATCTCGATATGGCACAGTCTTGCGTCCTAGGCAATACGCCACACTGGGTGCCAATGATTTTTCTTATTAACAAAGGACAAAACTTTGCGCTCAAGGGAGAAAGTCCAAAATTTATAAGTTTTGTGGAGAATGTGCGTCCACTACAGGATGACACAGTCAAAAATGAGACACAGTTGTTGGCGCCATCGCCAGATTGCAGCAGCGCCGATGAACTCGAACTATTCACTGATGGCGACAACATCATACTTTTCTCCAATGGCTCTTTGTACTTGCGCGAACGGTCGCAGTTCATAGAGCCGCGCAACTTTTGCGTGGATCGTGAGGCAGCTTTGGTGTGTTTTCCGCCGCAAAATAGCAACGCACCGCCACACCTAAAACTGAAGAAATGTTGTGGCAAACATGGCATCTATAATGTGACGGCGCAAACGTGTCACTTTGAGAAGAGCAACAATATGCTGCAGCTGCCGGTGGCGCCGCAACAATTTCACACTATCTACGGGTTTCCCAAGTGTCGCGAAGCATCGCAGGCATTTGCCATCGCTGGTGATTTTGAGGATGCGCAGCTCAATGCTTCGACAGGCGAGCTACAGCTGCAGCAAAAGAACTTTAGCAGCGCCGACTATTGCTTGGAACATATTCAAATGCCCGGCAGCAATCAGCAAATGCTAGAGCAGTCGACAGACAAATCGCCACATGGTAGCAGCGTCAAAGTCTTTACATGTTTGCATCATTTTGTACAAGCCGATGTTGCCATTGCTACTGCTGTCGCCGATGGTGCGGACAGCGAGCAGCTGCAGGTCGCTGTGCTCAATATTGGCATCTTGATTTCGGTCATCTTCTTGGCTGCCACGCTAATCGCCGGCTATTTAATGCCCTCGGTGCATCATGTTCTTCACTGGCGCTGTCAGATCTACTATGTTTTCTGCCTATTTGTCGGCGATCTGTTGCTCGCGTACACCCAGCTAACGAGCACCTTGGAGCTGGGCAGCGTTGCCTGCACCCTGATCGCCAGTATTATGCATTTCTTCTTTTTGGCTGCGTTCTTCTGGCTGAACACGATGTGTTTTAATATCTGGTGGACCTTTCGCGATTTTCGTCCCAGCTCGTTGGAGCGCAATCAGGAGCTGTTTCGTCTGCGTCTCTATAGCGCCTATGCCTGGGGCATACCGCTGTTGATAGCTGTCATTGCCGTTTGTCTGGATCAACTGCCCGCTGATACGCAGCTGCTGCGTCCTGGATTTGGTGTGCGCAGCTGTTGGTTTAGCGGCGAAAGTCTGGAGATTTTCGCCTATTTCTTTGGTCCGGTTGGCATACTGCTCTGCGCCAATATTATGCTTTTCATCTCGACCACACATCAGTTGACATGTGGCCTCTGGAAGCGCGATGATGTCAAGTCTTCCAGCGAGAAGACTGCTTTGGGCAAAGTTTGCCTCAAGCTGCTGATTGTGATGGGTGTCACCTGGATTGCCGAAGTTATCTCATGGCTGGTTGGCGGTCCACATGCCGCCTGGTTTGTCACGGATTTGGTAAATGCGCTGCAAGGTGTTTTCATATTTTTGGTCATTGGGTGTCAGCCACAAGTTTGGGTGGCCATCAAGCGTTTGTGGTGTGCCGCCGCGCGGCAAGAAATCACAAACACCACAAATGGTGTACATCATTCAAGCTCTTCGCATGGTTTGCCCTCGTTGACGGCGTGTGGCGAGACCACACAAAATACTTCGATTAATACCACGTTGGGCGCCAATGCCGCCGCCGCTGCTGCTGCTGCTGGAGCAAACAATGTGACGCAGTCCAAGATACCAATGGAAACGGTTTGCTGAGGTGAGTAGTGCTCAAGACTTGATTTATTTGGAATTTTTAAAGCATTCTAATTAAAACTTTTTTGTTTGAAATGTTTTTAATTAGAAAAACTCTGCGAGGCAGTAGAACTAATTTGTAATAAATGATTTTTGCAAGATTTTTGAATGTTATTCACGTGATAACTTTTGATTTATGAAATAGCAAAAACGAATATCCTTTGAAGACCTCTTCATATTTTGAACAAATTTGAATAAAATGTTCTATAGTTTCTGCACTTCATACACGCATTTATTCTTGCTTTCAATCGAATTTTGATAACTTTTGTTTAATTCATTTTTATTTAATCGATTCGTTTTGAAATAATAACCAGTTGGGTAGGTTAGATCACATGGGAAATTTTAAATTTGGTGTTATTATGATAGTTAGGATTATCAAAAGTATAGTCGGTCTAAGCCGACTATAAATACCCTACACATATGTGTGGTTACCATTCAAAGTGGTATATAGGTCACCAGGGTATACGAATCCTGAAAATAACTACAAACTTTCCATCCCTGAAGAATTTTCTTTCATTTGATACCCATATTTACAAATGGGTAGGTGTACCGAATTTCGATTTTTTTTTTTGGGTACCACAAGTCGTTTCGTTGGAAAACATTATTTTCATGTATTTGAGCAAAATGTCAATATATATTTGACCAAAAAGTTTACCTAAGCACTTAAACAGTAAAATTGATTTGTAGATGTAAATTTTATGAGGTATTTGAACATAAGTAATCGGTTCTCAGGTCACAATAGACCGATCATGCCAATTTTCTTGTTCAGACAGAAAAAAATGGAAACAGAAAAAAATGTTCCTTTGTGATTTGGTCAGAACCCACTTGCGTCAGTGGACAGATAGAAATGTCCATTGACGGAAACTCAAAGAAACAGTTTCGTGGGAAAATTGAACTTGTGCTTCTTTTCGTAGTTTCGAAAAAGATGCTGTTTTTCGTAAGCAAATTGAAACGTGTGGGTTTTCGTAAGAGGCGTCGAAATCATATAAATTGTAATTTGTAATCGAAATTCAATCGAAAAATGGCTCATGCCCAATAGTGTGATAATTTGTTTAATTTCCCACTTCAATCTGATGTTTTAGCTATGACTAAGAAATTTATAAACTTAGGTTTGTACTATTAAATTTAAATATTAAACGATTTCAAATGTGACTGAAATATTTCGTTGGAATTGAAATTCATTTCACATATTGATTCATTTGTAATACTGAAATCCTAATATGACGAAACAAAATTTGACATCACAATTTCGTCACACGATTTGCAATTTCATGTTAATTTACATTGACATTTGTTTAAAAATATCGTACTTTCGACTAATAGTCATTCGTTTCGAAATACAGAAAGTAATACTAAAAACGAATACCTATTGAAGCGCTAAATGTCATAAATTCCAGTAAAGTATATTTTATATATGGGCATTTCCAGAATATTGGAATCGATGTAGCCAAAATCGGATTCTGCAAATTCGTGAACCGATATCGACGCGGGAGATTCGAAATAAATGGCCTGAATATATAATAAAAGGTTGAATATAAAAATTATTTCAATGTAAAACAACTTTTAATTTGTTTTACTAAATATTTAATAAATTTCTATTAAAAAACGTGTCGATCGAAAGAAATTTTCAGTTGGTGTTACTAATTAATTCCTTTGGATATTCGAATCGTACATCACTGTTTAATTATGTAATAATGATTATTAATATCGTCAGATATAATATTATTTTTAGCAAAAAAATTGTAGTGCAAATTTTCATATAGAACATTCGGAATTATTCTGTGATTTATTACGTAAAAACTATAAACTTTAGGAAGAAAGTGTACAAATACAAAAATAAAGTAAATTATCTAAGTTATCTTTCTAAATTATCCAAAAATAAAATAATTTGTACGCAAAAAGTATTTTTAGAAAAAGAAAGACATTTTTGTCCCCTCCGGTATTGTTCTGTGATTTTTTATGAAAAATCTTTAATCTTTGGAAACAATGTGTAAATATACAAATAAAGCACATGATTTCAGCTATTTTTTTAAAATAATTTAAAAAAATAAATTGTACGCAAAATTCGCTGACATTTGAAATATCCATATGAACCTCAAAATGCATTTTCGTTTTTGTCCCGTCCGAAACGACAACTATTTAATTTATATCTTTGATCTAACGTATAGAAATCTCTAATTTTTTGCATTATATACTACTTGCACAAAAAATCAAGTAAATTCATTAATTTTCCTTCGAAATATTAATGTTTTAAGCGTACGAATATCCCGTCCGGATCCCCAGGAAATACCCATATGTCTTTACTCATTTTTACACTTTAATCTTAATGTACGGTATGACTATATATACTTAGAATTGAAGTTGTATTCATACTTTGGTTATTAATATTGGTTCTAAAAATAAATAATAAATCATGCAAAATGCGTATATTTTACGACTATTTGATAAGCTATTCATTGATAAAGATATAATATAAATGTGGTTTTATCCTTAATTTAATGTGTTAAAAAGATATTCTCGCATGTTTCATATTTGAGTTTAATTTTTCTTTCGAAAAAAATGAAGTACCCAAGTAACCAAAAGATACTATATTTGATCCAATTTAAGTCTTATTCGACTACAATTGTTGTTTGTTTTTAATATGTTAAATAACTTGTATACAGCTGTTCATTGGTTTAAGACTTGATTTCATTTGATAGTACACATTGTTTAATATTTGTAGTGGTGTGTTTTATATATTTTAGTATTAATATTATTATATCGATACCTTACAGGCAGAACATCGTAACCAATATTTTGGGAATTTTTGTTTTATTGTAGTTTTGAAAACCTTTTTGTTAGTAAAATGTCCCTGCATATCCATGTTTTTGAATCCGCGTTCTAAATTAAACCAAATAACACTAATATCGTAATTATATATTTTTGAAAAATGTTGGTTACGATACAATTTTTAATTATTATTAATCCAATTCTGTGTTATGTCAGAATGGTCACATAATTTTAATACTTCTGTTAATGACTACATCAAGTATTTTTTAACATCTTTTGTGGTAATGGTAGAAAATCAAAAAAAATTATAAGTATTTGTACAGAATATGTCCACCTTTAAAGAAAAATAAATACTTTAAATATATGATGTGTACTTCCAATGCATTTTCCCATCAAAGTAAAATACTGACCACTGGCTAGTCTCAATTTTCATGTACCACAATAAAGATGTGCCACAATATTCCTATACGTGCTATTTCCCTATTGTCGTTTACCGAAATTCAGAATAGCAAACTGTTTTTTTATAAGAGTTTTTTACCTTAGCATCGTAAGTAGTAAATAGAATTGAAAAATGTTTCGAACAAAAACTGGGACTGGCAAAACATCGTAACTAGATACTTCTGTAATATAATGAATATTTTGGAAATTGGACTACACTATTATTATTATTATTATTGTCAGCTCATTTAAAGGTTAATTTACGAAAAAATCAATAAAATATCGATTTTGAGACTTTTATATTGAGGGGAGGGAGAGGTTATTCCATTCCTTTGTAAGATAACAGACAACATTGGGTCTTGCTTGCATTAAAGTCTACTCTATTTGCAACACCCCACTCGGAGATTGATTTACGGTCATTATTGAGTGTTTCATTCGTAGTGCGTTTTTTACTCTCAAACTCCAAAAAAGTTTGGGCGCTTGCTGAACGAGTATGAATGACAAATTTTACTGTCATCTGCAAAGGAATGAATTGGGTTCGGGGTCAATGACAGAAGTCATAGAAGGGATAGAACTGAACCCTTCGGTACTCCCGAATTGTTGGAATGTTGTCCCGAAAAAACACCATCCATCGCAACACGTATTGACCCTGGTGAAAACTCGATATCCATCGAGTAAAAGATTCACCGACACCATATGCAATTAGTTTTGAAACGAGCGATTTATGCCACACTCGATCAAAAGCCTTGGAAATATCGAGAGCAACAGCCATACTCTCCCAGAAAAGGTGAACACAATTATTCCACTTTTCGCCATTAAGTCACCAGTGTGGATCTAGTCCTACGGAAACCATATTGTCGGTCACTAAGGGGCCTATTATGACTGGCGAAGCGAATGAACTTGGCGAAGCGAACGAACGAATAAAGCTTCAGAGCATCCATTCGCCAGACGAATGAAGTCCAAGCGAATGATTTCAACGTTCTCCTGATTTTTACGTTCGCTTTAGTTTCCTTTTTTCTGGCGAATGAAGTCTGGCGAATGGATGCTGTGATAGCTATTTTACGTTCGCTTCGCCAACTACATTCGCTTCGCCAGTCATAATAGGGCCCTTAGTAATTCGTTGTGCTCCATATAATTTACAAGGTTGAAGTTTATTACGCTCTCCATTACCTTAGAGAGTGCAGAACATATTGCAATGGGTCGGTAATTGGCAGGGTTTGTAGCCTCGCCCTTTTCAGAACTGGCTGGACATTGGCCTTCTTCCAACAAAATGGAAAAACTCCTGTCGTGTAGCAGATGTTGAAAAGGTTACGCAACGGACAAGCCAGCGTTGACGCGCACTTCTTCAACTTCTTCTATGCCATTTGGCCCAGAGGCTTTGTTAATGTTGAGGTTTGCTAAAACCTTTTTAACTGCCCGAGTTCGAAGATGAATCTCCGGCATTGCAGCAGAAACAAAATCGAGGACGGGCAGTGATTGATTACTATCTGGGAGCGTTGAATCATTTGCAAATAATTCTGCCAAGAGATTAGCTTTATCAACCGGGTCAGAAGTGAAGGTCTGGCCATTCATAATAATAGTTGGAGTAGATTTCTCATTTATTCGAACTTGATTTTTTTCTAACCTCTTGTTAATTTATTTGGAGTTAGAAGGTTACTTTGGGACCGAAATATTTTTTATTTTCAAAAATTTTCAATAAATCAATAAATGACTTAGTCAGGATCCTTGCGTACTAATTAATAAGTCTTTTTTATAATTCGATAAAAAAAATGAATTCAATGTAATTTTTTCAATATTTTGTTAGGTATAGTTTTAATAAATATTTTTTTTTTAATTATTTGTTCATTTTTGATGAGATTTCCTTTTATTTAAATGTTTTTAAAATTTACTATATCTTAAAGAGTGTCTTTTGTAAATTTTACAGAGTTTTTGTGTATTTTTAACTTATTCAATTTATTGTTTATCTAAAATGCATGGCTTTTAGTTTTATTACATTGTTTTTAAAATTCTTAAGTAATTTTTTCTAATGAATGCCCAATTTATCATTTATTTTTTATATAATGAATTTTGGGTATTTATAAAATTTATATTTGAATTTTTAATTGCTAAATTCCCATGTGTGTGTTTCTAATAGGTCATATTTTATGATATGGTATTTTTAAATTTTGTATGGGAAATATTAGTTGGCAACCACATGGCAGGCAGCCTCAGCAGTGCAGAGGTATAGAGGTATGCGCAGTAGACTGATAATGGATTTTCATGATTTCAAATAGAGAAAAGGTCAACCGCTAAAAATGCTCTATTGGATGAGAAATTCCATGTGGAGAATTATCAGCGAAATCCGAATATTGAAAATGAAACCGTCGAGATCTCAAAGTTCTTATTTTGTTACCTAAATTGAATTCAAATGATGTCTCCCAAACTTCATAAACTAAATAAAAGTCGTTCACTTGTTAGAATCGGATAAAACATACAGAAGCAGTAATATTTATAAATGAAACTTTAGTATTTTCTATTTAGATCAGTATTTAAAGAATCGACAATAGAGACATGTTCTTGTCAATTTTGAAATTGTCGATTTGGGCACCAAAACATGAACTTTAGGGTCCGGCGTGTCCATTTTACATATTCGCCATTTTTAGGGGTTAACCTATTCTCTTTTGGAAATCATGAAAATCTATTATCAAAAATCTATTAACTGGTCTTTAAATATTTATTAAGGTCTTGTGTTCGAATTCCAGCTTCTGTTAATATGAATCACAAAAACGTAGAAAATTTATTTACACAGTATTAAATACACACAGCTATAAACCCCACAAGAAAATCCTTTCGAAAATAACTAAATAAATCCTTGTTAAACAAAGAGATTAGTCGCAATGTTTGTTGACTTAAACAATTTTATGAACCTCATATTTTATGACAATACGGTACAACCCTTTGAACCATTTTTCCTTTCGAAAAGCAAATAAACCAACATTACATAAAGCGCCGTTTGCTTTTCACAAATAATACAAATTTCACATTCATCCAACCATTCAGTCAGCCAATAATAACAAAAGATTTTTCTTGAATTTCACTTTATTTTTATTACTTTATGACTGGCGCTCATGCAAAAGTAATTAGTATTTTCCGCAAAAGCCATAAACCTCTTGAAACAGTTCAGCAAACGCTTGACAACCTCTATAGCGCATAATAAATGCTTGAATTGTTTGCATTGACCCTATACGAAACAACTCACATATATATATAATGCAGATAATAAAACAAAGAGAAGAAAAACAAAAAAAAAAAACAGCCAATATTTCCAACAGGTATAAACAAAAATTGTGAAACATATGAAATATATAATTGTCGGGTAATTTGGTTGTGCATTTCCCAAAATTTACAACAACAAATACTACAATACTCAGTAACAACTTTATAATGTATCTGTTTCTCTGTCGTTTTGTTGTCTTTTTCTGTCTTTTTACTGCTGTGCATTATTTCTTATAATTATTATTATTTCTTGCTTATGACATGAACATAAGTGGCTTCATTTCGTTAAGTAAAATTCCAGTTTTTTTCTACTCATTTTTCCAACTTTTTTCTTAATTTTGTTCATTATTTTCTTTTATTTTTTTTGTATATTTTTCCATTTCTGTTTTTAGAAATGCGTATGAAACGTTGACGGCATCTGGTTTAATTTGCAGGGAATGTCGTTGCAACGTTTTTTTAATTTATTTTTTTATATATATTTGATTTTAATGCATGACTTGCTTACGTAAATGTGCCATTTAATGCCCTGCGTTACGTACGGCGTGTGGTGAAACAACTAGAGTTTTTGGGTTTTGTCGGCAGGCGCAGCAGGTCACATTAACATATGTTTAAACTTGAATATGTTTCAGTTGTTTTACAAAGGCATTTGGTATTTTTGTGATATATTTAAAAGTGATTTTGAACTCACGCAGTTTTTAAGTGGAGTTTTAAACGTGTAAGAATTGTATTTAAAAAAAATACCAGACCTAGTAGAACTAAAACACAGACAAACTTTTGGAAATTTCTATAATTGATTCATGTTCACAACTTACAATCGAAATTATATTCAAAATTTAATTTAAGCTAATTTTAAAACGAATTCAGATTTTGCAACCTCCAAATTCGGTACGTTGAATTTTTGTGAACTGAATTCTTTACAATTTTTGCTGTCAAATATATTTTAATTTCCATTGAATACGAAACTTTTAATCGTTGAGATTAAGTGCCTCGTTCTGTATTTCGTAACGAATGACGAAAGTTAAAGAATTTTAAACGAATTTCTCTCTGTTTTAAATGCCAAGTAACATGAAATTCATATTCGTGGGACTAAATTTTCGTGCTGTCGTTCGTTTCGAAATTCAAAATGTGATGAGTATTGATTGGAGAGCGGATTTATATGCAAAATGATATTCCGAAAATATGCATATTATATGCAAAATATGCTAAAAAAATATGCAGGTTTTTTGTATATATTTGATCCTCATAATTCAAAAGTAAAACACGTTTTTCTTTAACGTTCAACAGATATTATGAATGATAAAGAACATTATCCCAATAAAATAAAAATTATTTATTTTTACAGTCATAATCAATGTATTTTCTAAATTTACCACTGTAAACCATTGTCTTCTATCACTTAATAATAATAGTTTGTCACTACAGTCCTATAAGAACTTAGGCCGACTCTCTCACCAATTTGAGCTGTGCGTGTTATATTTGTACTCAAAGTGGTGGGACCTACAGTTTATTGCCGAATCCGAACGGCGGGTGAGAGCTTTTCATAGGCAATGTTTTACTCTCGTAGGTTTGCCATTTACTGCCGAGAGGTAGCGCGGTATAGAAAAATGTTTTTATGAAAAGATGTTGTTAGCCCCAGTCCAGGCTTGAACCGGGGACCTTTCGACTCGCAGTCCAACGCACTAACCACTGAGTTACCGCGGCTATAGAATTGAAATTATATTGCTTTAAAACATGAACCTCCCAAGAAGGAAATTGCTCAGCTCTGAAAAATTTACGGCTGAATTAAGTTCTGCATATTCTACTCAGATTAATTTAGGTCAGTATTCATGCCTAAATTATATGTATTATTCAGTCATGACTTCTCAGTACTGTAGATAGTTCTAAAGGTTTGAAATTATCCAGATATTTACTGAGCATTGAATTTAAATAATTATTCAAGTTTAATTTAAACACTATTGAATTCATCACTAAAATAGCACATTTACAAATGCCCGATTAGCCAAGTATTGAAATCTATATTGTAATTTTAAAGTATTATTGTTGCTACACCACTCCAGTTTGATCACACATCTTTTTGTAAATCATTTAAAAAACGCTGTTTTAATTTCGTATCAAGTTTTTGTTATGTTTCATATGAAATACAGTTTTTCTGTCTTTTAATGATATCAACTTAAATCTAATATAATTTACAATGACGCATTTACGTGTAATCTCAAGCCATAAAGTTTCAGTTACACACTGGGAAATGTTTGCATGGAACGGCATCATTGAAATTCTCTGAAACATATGAAACAAATATACGAAAACAAGCATTTCAGTACTGAATTTAGGTCTGAGCAGACCTGACATTTTTATTTATTTAACTTTTTGAATAAATTAATATTGAAGTTTTATCGCAAGACCAAAAATTTGGGTCTTACTTTACTATCAAATTAAAACGGTCTAAATAAAATAAGTAAAATAAAATAAGGTCTAAAATAATAAAATACGCACTCAGAAAAAAACATACCATACAATTAATAGTTTTTACTATTAAAATTAGCCAATAGGATATTTGTCCGATAAACTATTAACTCAATCGGAGAATCCTATTAAATACTACAAAATACTATAAAATTTATTTGAGTTTGTATGAAATATTTATTATTTGTATACTATTAAATCAATGACTGTCCTATTGACAAATTTTAATGGGATTTTATGAGTTTTTTTTTCTGAGTGCGTATCTTAGAGAAGATCGCGGAAATGTTTGGTACAAAGTGAAAAATATTATTTTAAATATGTATGCCGAATATTATTGAAATTCAACAAGAATTTCAAAATATATCTTGAACATTTGGTCAATTTTAGTTCTATCAAATTTAGTTCAGGACGACTCTGATCAGGATTTTTTTTTGCAGCAAAAATACAGCTTATGGGAATGTTCAGTTCTTGCGGGAAATGATTGCCCAAGTGTGGGAATAAAATTTTCAAACTAGGAGAATTTTTCACATGAATAAAATGCAGCTGTACGGTGGGAATATGTGAGAATTCTGTGAGAATTGGAAATATGGAATTAGTGGGAATTTTTTTCTGTAGAATATTGTGAGAATTGCATGAGTGAATATGTGTTTCGTGTAAGAATTTCATCTAGCAATCGTGGTTGGGATGCCTTATCGTATACTGATCATAAACGGATATCAAATAATAATAACCTTTGACAGGTTTAAATATTTTGACAGGTTTTATTATTTCGTGTCGTAAATTATGTAAATATTTTTTGAATAAAAATAATTATTTTAGTAAAGAAATCAACTTTTATATTGAGAAATGATATTCAAAATCTCTTGAATATAAATTTTCTCAACATTTAATTGAATTTTGAAATCTGTCCATATATCATCGTTGTAGAACGAAAAGTCACCATATACATTTTTATGAAAAACTTAAATTTCGAGTTTGCTGATTAATATTATAAAAAGTAATTGATGCATTTCAAAAGTTTATATATCAATTGATAGATTTACATTTTCTTATTATGTGGTAAAAAAATTGAGACTAACGATTAAAAATTATCAGATATATACAGATTTTTGGAAATGAATATTTGGCATTTTAAAAATGTATTTGGTGACTTTTTGTTCTACAACGACGATATATAAAAGGCCCACATCAATTGATAGTATTCATTTCTTTAGCCCTCTATCTGTTTTAAGTTAAGTACAAAGTGAAGTTGTAGCCGCGGTAGCTCAGTGGTTAGTGCGTTGGACTGCGAGCCGAAAGGTCCCCGGTTCAAGCCTGGACTGCGGCTAACAACATCTTTTCATAGAAACATTTTTCTATACCACGCTACCTCTCGGCAGTAAATGGCAAACCTACGAGAGTAAAACATTGCCTATGAAAAGTTCTCACTCGCCGTTCAGATTCGGCAATAAATTGTAGGTCCCACCACTTTGAGTACAAATATAACACGCACAGCTCAAAATGGTGAGAGAGCTCGGCCTAAGTTCTTAAGGACTGTTGTGCCAAATTATTATTATTATAAAATGAAGTTAAATAAAAGCTTATAAAACTCTTGCAAAACAATTTTTTTTTTTAACTTTTCATATAAAATACCCTACCGACTTTTTTTTTGCACCAAACGCCCTTTAATGTGTGTTAAATTGAATACCAAAATTCCAAATGCTATTCAAAAGAGTTACATGCTCTCATCAATGATACGAATATTGATTAGCCTCATTGATGAAAAATTATCACATATATAACGATTTTGGCACATAAATAATTGAAAACTTAAATAAACAAATATAAACATTTTATACGCAATTTTTCTAGTTTTTCAAATATTTCCTGCGTCAAATATTAGCACTGCGTTAATGGCTTTGTTTAGATTGTGTTTTTGCTTCTTACTATTTAAAAAAAAAATAACTTGAAGTATTTTTTAATTATATTTAATTGCAAACATTAGTACGATTGCCACATGGCTGGCTGGCAGTCAATTAATAGTTAAGGTTGGGCGAAATTATATTCTTAAATTTGTATATTACATATTTGTTCTTATATAGTTTGCTTGCCATAAGGTTTTTTAGAATAGTATTTTTGTTTGGATATTTTCGTGTATATTTTTGGAATTATTTTTTTTCGTATATTTTTTTGTATATATTTTTTTTTTTGCATTACCTTTTTTTTGATATGGTTCCACATGGCTTATTTCTGCGAAGTCAATTGCCAATGTAGCATACCGCCCGCAGATGCTCTAGAAAATGCCTACACACATTAATTTGCAACGCCAGCATTTTAATTACGACATTTAAAGCAAATTTTCCAAAAAAATAAACAGAAACAAACCAAAAAAAATATTGGCAGTTGCCAGGTTTTATTTATTTGGCCGTTTTTTTTTTAGTTTGTTTGTTTTCTTTTAGCAGTTTTATGTTTATTTACTTTTAATTTAGTTTATGATTTCTTTTAGTTTATATATATTTTTTGTTTTTTGCGAATTTTATTTTTATTTTCCATTTTTAATAAAAAAAAAAACTAATTGTATACTCTGATAAAAATAAGAAATTCCATTTGAAAGTTAAAAAACTTAAATTGTAATTCAGAAATGTAATTTTAAATTCAAAAGTCTTCAATTGTAACTCCGAATTTACATTTGAAATTCAAAAGACGTCAATTGTTATTCGGAAGTTCCATTTGAAAATCAAAGGAAATGATTATTTTCTGAATTTCAAATAGAATTTCCGAATTACAATTGATGTCTTTTGAATTTAAAATTAAATTTCTGAATTAGAATTGATGTCTTTTGAATTTCAAATAGAATTTCTGAATTAAAATTGTTGTTTTTTGAATTACAATTGATCTCTTTTGAATTTCAAATATTATTTCTGTATTACAATTGACGTTTTTATACCCTACACTAAGAGTGAAAGGGTATATTCAGTTTGGTACGCCGTTTGTAACACCCAGAAGGAAGCATCTTCGGTATGGAAAAGTATATATATTCTTGATCAGCATGACCTCCTGAGTCGATTTATCGATGTCCGTCTGTCTGTCTGTCTGTCTGTCTGTCTGTCTGTCCGTCTGTCTGTCTCTTGATTACAGAAAAACTAAAAGAGCTAAATAAATGAAACTCCTAATTTAGATTACTTATATATCTACGCTGTATGTCAGTGAAAATGGGCATGATCAGTCTATTGTGACCTGTGAACCGACCACTTAAGTTCAAATATGTCATATAAAACATACATCTACTGGTGAATTTTACTGTATACGTGCATATGTAAACTTTTTTGGTCAAATATATATTGACTTCATGCTCAAATGCATGAAAATAATGTTTTCCCGCAAAACATACACCTACCCATTTGTAAATATGGGTATCAAATGAATGGAAATTCTTCAGCGATTGAATGCTTGTAGTTATTTTCAGGATTCGTATACCCTGGTGACCTATATATCACTTTGAATGGTAACCACACATATGTGTAGGGTAGTTATAGTCGGCTTAGACCGACTATAATTTTGATAATCCTAACTATCATAATAACGCATACTATAAAATGTCCCTACTTTAAAATTTCCCATGTGGTTTAATTTCAAAATGGAAATCCGAATTACAATTGATGTTTTTTGAAATTCAAATAGAATTTCTAAATTACGATTGAAGTTTTTTGAATTTCAAATGGAATTTCTGTATTACAATTGATGTCTCTTTGAATTTCAAATGGAATTTCTGAATTAAAATTGATGTTTTTGAAATATAAATCGAATTTCTGAATTACAATTGATGTCTTTTGAATTTCAAATGGAATTTCTGAATCAAAATTGAAGTATTTTGAATTTAAAATAGAATTTCTGAATTACAAGTGATGGCTTTTGAATTTCAAATGGAATTTCTGAATTACAATGGACGTATTTTGAATTTCAAATGGAATTTCAATTTATTTCTTTTGAATTTCAATTGGTTTTTCTGCATTAAAATTGATGTCGTTTGAATTTTAAATTGAATTTCTGAATTAAAATTGATGTTTTTGAAATATAAATCGAATTTCTGAATTACAATTGATGTCTTTTGAAGTTCAAATGGAATTTCTGAATCACAATTGAATTTTTTGAATTTAAAATAGAATTTCTGAATTACAATTGATGTCGTTTGAATTTCAAATTGAATTTCTGAATTCCAATCGATGTCTTTTGAATTTCAAATGAAGTTTTTGAATTACAAGTGATGGCTTTTGAATTTTAAATGAAATTTCTGAATTACAATTGAAGTCTTTTGAATTTCAAATTGAATTTATGTATTACAATTGATGTCTCTATGAATTTCAAATAGAATTTCTGAATTACTACTGATGTCTTTTGAATTTCAAATGGAATTTCTGAATTGCAATTAATGTCGTTTGAATTTCAAATAGAATTTCTGAATTACAATTGAAGTCTTTTGAATTTCAAATTGAATTTATGTATTACAATTGATGTCTCTATGAATTTCAAATAGAATTTCTGAATTACTACTGATGTTTTTTGAATTTCAAATGGAATTTCTGAATTGCAATTGATGTCGTTTGAATTTCAAATAGAATTTCTGAATTACAATTGAAGTCTTTTGAATTTCAAATTGAATTTATGTATTACAATTGATGTCTCTTTGAATTTCAAATGGAATTTCTGAATTACAACTGATGTCGTTAGAATTTCAAATTGAATTTCTGTATTACAATTGATGTCTCTTTGAATTTCAAATTAAGTTTTTGAATTACAAGTGATGGCTTTTGAATTTCAAATGGAATTTCTGAATTACAATTGATGCCGTTTGAATTTCAAATTGAATTTCTGAATTCCTATTGATGTCTTTTGAATTTCAAATAGAATTTCTGAATTACAATGGACGTATTTGAATTACAAGTGATGTCTTTTGAATTTCAAATTGAATTTCTGAATTACAATTGATGTCTTTTGAATTCCAAATGTAATTTCTGAATTTCAATTGATCATTTATGAATTAAATTTGTAAATGGTGTAGTAAAAATACGAATTTGAAACTATTTCCAACCTACAATACAAGTCTTTTCTCTATTTATTTTAATTTTTATTATATTTTATGCATAATCTACCATTTTCACTTATATCGCTACATTTTCATTATCTTTGCAGTTTTCTCTACGACTTTTGCAAATTCAGCTGGAATTCCGTTTAAATGCATGAAAGAAAGAACAAAAGAAACAGTATTCGAGTGCGAAGACATGAGATAGATTTACGTACAGAGGAGCGGAGCGGGAGCAGAGCAGCAACAAAAGCACAGCGAGGGAGCCGTTGGCCCCCAAACGACCGGGTGGAATGCGCAACAGCTAAATAATGAACATTCAATCTCGTACGTTATGGCTTAAGGAATTGTATTACGGCAGCGCCTTTTTTTCTACACACTATTTAAACAAAAACCAACTTTATAAACAAAAAAAAAACCTAAGCAGCGTAAACCAACGGGCAACAAACAACTACTACAACGAGGCAGTTTATTTAAATTTTTAAGCTAATTGTGACATACAAACAATTTACAACAACATTAACAACAAACACATGATATCTATATATACAACGCAACAACACCATACAATATAAATATCGAACTCTAATGTTTGGCATGATGGTTATGGACAAAAAAACAATAATAACAACAACAATAACTTCAAGTATTCGCCTAGTAATAATAGTAATAACAAGCAATAGTTTAAACATTTTTGCACATAATATTAATTATTTATTAAGTTAAGTGTGTGGAAAATAATTTAGAAAGTATGAAACAAAGTTGGAAATTTTCAATAACTCAATTTGGAAAGGTTTTAGAAGTGTGTTTTTTTAGATTTTAATAATATTCATTTTTAGTTATTTATAATTTTTATTTATTTTGAAATGATTTTAAAACTTATTGATTTTATTAATAATGAAATGCTTTTTATTTATTTTAAACCAAAACATTTTTTAAATTAATATTTTTAATAATGATTTTTGCAAATATTCAAAAATCTGCTAATATTCAAACATTTAAAAATATCTTAAATTTTGTACTTCAATATTTTTTTAATTTTTAAATATTTTTGGCAATTATTAAAATCTTTTTATAAACTTTAAATGAACATATTCAATATTATTAAAGCAATTTAAAAAATTTGAAAAATCTCAAAATTTTGGTTTTTCAATCGTATTTAATTTTCACTAAATTTTATCAATTCTTGAAACCAGGGACTAAAACCCTTTGGATTATCGGTTCTGGTGCCAAGATTTTTAAGTAGTGGTTCCGGTTCCAACCAAAAAAAAAAGTATATGGGTTTCCGGTTCCACACATTTTTTAATAACGACTCCGATTCCGGTTTAAAAATTGAAACGGTCCCGATTCCGGAACATTGCGTTCCCTGACAAGGTCTAAAATCAATTGAAAAATCGGTTTCGGTTCTAAAGGGTTTTTCAACAGGGACCCTACAAAAGTAGAGCGACAGGAACAGCAAACGACGCCATCTTTCTTGCCGCTCTTTTGACATTTCTCTTCAGTAAGGTTTGCCATTTCATGATGGAAAGATATACGAGCCAACAACGAGTCGAAATTATTAAAATTTACTACCGAAATTCGAATTCGTATATCTTTCCATCATGAAATGGCAAACCTTACTGAAGAGAAATGTCAAAAAGCGGCAAGAAAGATGGCGTCGTTTGCTGTCCCTGTCGCTCTACTTTTGTAGCGGCCCTGTTGAAAAACCCTTTAAAAGAACTTTTGTAGCGCTCTTATTGAACAACCCTTTAATTCCAAAATGTTTAAAATAGCTGTTCCGATTCCGGTTCCAACGAAAAAAAATTTCTAAATTTTGAAATAAAAAAAAAAGTTACTTATACCCACTTTCTGTATTTCGAAACAAACGACGAAATGAAAATTTGACGTCAAAATCTCGTCACACAAATTTTGACTTCATGTTATTTGACTTTTAAAACTTTGAATTTGATTTAAAATTGCGTCACTTTCGTCTATTAGTCTTTCGTTTCGAAATACAGAAAGGGGAAGTTAAATTTGAGAATTGATTTAATAAATTATTTTGAAAATGCTGATAATTATTTATGAAAAGTTGCTAATTATGAAAAATTTTAAAGTTTAAATATACCAAATTTATAAATTTCAAAGATCCGAAACGTTTTAATAAATTGTTTAATTAAAAAAGTGGAATTCATTTGAACAAATATTAAAAAAACTTAAATAATTAAAATTTAAAGATGAACATAATTTTGAAATATTTGTAATTTCAGAAAATTTTCATTATTTTCAAAAAATGGCTAATTTAGCATAATTTAGTTTTTGAGAATTTTAAAATATCAAAATGTTGCTAATTTATACAATTTACGACATTTAAAAAAAAAAAAATTGAAATAATTTTGAAATATTTTTCTTCTAAATTTGAAAAAAAAAATAAAATTTTGAAAATTTTCGTTAAATTGATAATTAAAATATTTTGAAACAATTTGGAAAATTTTGAATATATGATTTGAAAATTCGAAGATTTCCGAAATTTTTTAATAAATTTTGAAATTAATGAAAATTCAATTCATTTAAAACAATAATTAAAATGTTTTGAAAAAATTTGTAATTTCAATTTTCCTTATTTTCGAAAACTGATATTTTTTGAATATATGGACAAAAATTGAAGTTTTTGATATATAAATATTTAAAAATATAGCTTAGCTAATTTAGACTATTTGAAGATTTTCGAAATTTTTTAAACGTTTTGTTAAATTTTGAAATAAAAAAAATTAATTTATTTTTTTATTTTTGTAATTTTGAAAAATAATTTAAATTGTTTTGAAAACATGAAAATTATTTTGGAAAATTGAATAATTTTGAATATTTTGAGAATGTTTAAATGTGTTATAGTTTTTATTTTTTATATTTTAAAAAAATAATTTTAATTGTTTTGAAAACTTGAAATTTATTTTGGAAAATTTGATAACTTTGAATATTTTGAGAAAGTTTTAATTTTTTATATTTTTGAAATTTTGAAAAATAATTTAAATTGTTTTGAAAAAATTAAAAATGTTCGTATATTTTTAATTTTGAATATTTTGAAAAATATTTAAATGTGCTAAATTTAGAATATTTGAAGATTTCCTAATTTTTTAAACGTTTTAATGGATTTTGAAATTAAAACATTTTATTTTTTTTTTATTTCATTTTTACAAAAAATTTATATTTTCGACTTTCTAAAATTTTAAAACTTTTAAAACTTCATAAAAATTACAATAATTACAAAATATGTATTAAAATGAAATGTATACCCTATTTTTGAAATAATTTCGAATATTTGCAAAAATAGAAAAGTTTAAAAATCTATATAAATTCTGAAACCAATAATTAAAAAAAAACACACATTTTTTATAATATAAAATTGAAAAATGTTTTAATGAATTATATAATTTTTTTTAACATTTTACAATATTTGCAGTGATTAGAAAAATTTTAAAATCTGTATAAATTTTAAAGAAAATAATATTAAAATTTCGTATTTTTTAAATTACAAAAAAAGAAATTCTAAAACCTGCTTCAAAACACTAACGCATATTGTATGAAATAATTAATCAAATTTTGACCAAATTTATATTAAATGCAGTACGATTTAATATATTTATAAAAAGAGCAATGCTTTATAAAACAATTAAAAAATTTATAAAAAAAAAAAAAAACAATAAAAAAATATTTTTAAAATCAAAAATTATAAAAAAAAAAAATACTAAAACGAATTACTGTATAGCAATTAAAAATAATTTGTGATATTTAGAGCTAGAAGCGTATTTTTATGCATAATATATAAAAACAAAGAAAAACAACTAACCAAAATTTGATGCAAGTTTTATGTAAAAGATCTATTATTTCATACAATACAAGTTAATGTTTTAATTTTTAAATTTTATTTCATACTAAATAATAAGAAGTATAATGAACAACAAGCCAACACTCATGTAGATAAAATACTTAATTCAAAGAAACTATTAACAGTACAAGCATTATTTTTGTTTTTATTTTTAAGTTAAGTTTTAAAATTTTTTAATATACTTTTAATTTTGTATTATTTTTAATTTTTAATATATTTTTTAATTTTAGTACATCGTATTTTTTATATTTTATATTTTATTTTTTATATTTTGTATTTTTATTATATTTTATTTTTTTAGTATTATAATTTTTAATTTTTTTTTTTAGTATTATAATTTTTAATTTTTTTTTTTTAGTATTATAATTTTTATTTTTTTAGTATTATAATTTTTAATTTTTTTTTTTAATTTTTTATTATTTATTTTCAACTATTTTTAATTTGGAATTATTATTTTATTGTAATTTAAATATGTTATTTTATATTTTTTCAATCTCATTTTTTAACTTTTATTAAACTAAATAATTATTTACATATTTAATTTTTATTTAAATTTTTTTTTTTAATTTTTTTCTAAATTTTTTTTTTATTTTATTTTTTTTTAAGTTGTTTCTTTTTTTCGACCTTAAAATAGAGTAATGCAAAAACTAATTTGTCCGGCTCTAGGTCTACCAAATGCAATATGCATTTTGCACTGGTTCAAAAAACAATAACAGTAATTTATAATTTTTTTTTTTTTTTTTTATTATTTTTTTTAATTTTTTTTAATTTTTTTATGATTTCTTATTAAACTAAATAATTATTTACATTTTTAATTTTTATTTCATTTTTTTTTTTATTTTTTTATTTTATTTTTTTTATTTTATTTTTTTTTTAAGTTGTTTCTTTTTTTCGACCTTAAAATAGAGTAATGCAAAAACTAATTTGTCGGGCTCTAGGTCTACCAAATGCAATATGCATTTTGCACTGGTTCAAATAAAACAACAACAGTAATTGATAATTTTTTTTTTTTTTTTTTTTTTATTATTTTTTTAATTTTTTTTTATTTTTAATTTTTTTATTATTTCTTATTAAACTAAATAATTATTTATATTTTTAATTTTTACTAATTTATTTTTTATTTTATTTTTTTTTTTTTTTTGTTTTAAAGTTGTTTCTTTTTTTCGACCTTAAAATAGAGTAATGCAAAAACTAATTTGTCGATCTCTAGGTCTACCAAATGCAATATGCATTTTGCACTGGTTCAAAAAACAATAACAGTAATTGATACATTTTTTTTTATTTTTTATTTTTTTTCTTTTTAATTTTTTTATGATTTCTATTATTATTATTATTTTGCCAATAACACCGTCCGACAAAATTCAGCTATTGGCTAAACACCTGATAAATTGCTATAAATTCTGAAATCATAGAAGAAAAAAAAAAAAACAAATATCTGTGTCTGTCAGTTAAACGTTTCAGTTTAATTTAAAACTAATAATTTTTAATTCATTTTCACAGTTTTATTTTTTTGTATTTATTAATTTTTAATTTTATTTTTTAACATTTTTCATTTATTATAATTTTATTATTCTTTAATTTTAATTTTTATCAATTTTAATTTTTTTTTCAATTTCAATTTTTTATTAATTTTAATTTTTTATTCATTTTAATTTTATTTTTATAAAATTTTATTTTTTTTATTAATTCTTTTGTTTTTCCCAATTTCAGTTTTACTCAATTTGTTATTTAAAACATATTTGTTTATTTAATAATTCAACAAAGCAACGAACGAACATTAGCAAAAACAACGAACAAATTGCAACTTAATGTTTAAAATTCTTTAATTATTTTTAGTAAACATCTTAAATGCTTTTTCCGCCAATAACATTTTCCACACACATCCACGCAAATATGCACAAAACTCTATCATTGTTTATAAAAAGTCTAATTGTAAATTTAAACAAATTGTCTGTCTAATTTAAGAGCACTTTTCTTTTCAAAATTGTAAATATTTAATATACCTACAAAAAAATTAAACTTATTAAATTTAGACACTATAACTATCAACGCACACGTGTAAAGTTTTAAGCGTAAATTTACCTACTTTACACACACTTAAAATATGTATTCTTTTAACTTTTAACACTCTTCACTCTTTTAAACATAACTTTAATGCTTACTTATTTAAACAACGAAATTTTCTTAAATGAAACTTTATGACTGAATCATGCAGCTGTAAACTAACAACTAATTTACTTATAGTCTGTCAAAGTTTACAACTATTAAACACAATGAATAGGTATATTATACAAGTACCTATAACATTTTCGAATATTTACACTGCTTTACTCTTATAACTACTTTTATAGGCCATGTAGCGCTATGTCTTGTGCCGCATATTTTTTAATGTAAACTTATTAAATAACTAGAAGCATTAAGTGCATGCAAAATATATTTGTTAATAATCATATTTTAATGTAACATTTTTATGTAAACGTATTAACGAAAAAAAAAACGTATTATAACAAATTCAACACTAAAACAGTTACAGACTGATGATGCAACACGAAACGAACAAAAATCTGCCAAGTTTATTTTTAAAATTGTTATTGTAAACGCTAAAACATGTAAAGTTATTATTATTATTATTATTATTTTAAATTAGCATTAAAATGTATTTTTATTTTTTAATTTTATTTATTTATCTGTTTGATATACAGCAAATAAGTAATACAAATAAATGTTTTATTAAAACTACAAAATGTGTTTTTTTTTCTTTAAATGCAAATCTTTAATAACATTAAACTACATTTTATTTATATTAAAAAAAAGATTATAATATTAAGGGGGGTAAAATTATCATCTAGTAAAAAAATAAAATTACGCGCAACTCGACATGAACGCACTTTTATCAGGCTTCGCGTAAACTATTTTATAAAATTTTGGTTGTACTCCAATTTTTAGTAATATCACTTATAATCATTTCACAACACAATTTAATGAAATCACATTTGCCACAAAACATAATTTTATTGACAACTAACTAAAAGATAACACAAAATATTCAAGAAATTTTATTTACGTTATTTTCCCATAAAAATCGGCAAATACACAATTTTTGCGTAAATTTCTTCTATTTACGGGATTTACACAAATTACGAGGTTGACGCGCTTGATATGAATCCCCTTAATATATTTTATTATTCATAAACAAATTTGTAAAATTCGTAGTATGTAAAGGGATTTCAATAAGAGATGCTACAAAAGTTTTTTTAAATAAAACAAAAACGGTTTTGGATATCAATGAAATTCTTTATTCCTGTAAAAGTTCGTTCGATGCCATTATGTATGGAACTCGATTTCTTTTGCATGGCCGCCACGGGCAAGCTTGCAGAAGTCCAGACGCTGAACCCAATTTTCGACAGTTTTGAAGCATAAATCGGTCGATACTGCTGCAATTTCACATTCGATATTCGTACGAAGTTCATCAATCGTCGCTGGCTTGTTGGCATAGACCGTAGACTTGACGTAGCCCCACAGGAAATAGTCTAACGGCGTCAAATCGCACGACCGAGGCGGCCAATCGACTGGACCATTTCGTGAGATAACACGTTCTCCAAACTTGGTTTCCAATAAATTGATTGTGGCGCGTCCTGTTGGAACCACATGTCCCCCAAGTCCATATCATCCAATTGGGACCAAAAATATTCGGTTATCATTGAACGGTAGCGATTCCCATTCACAGTAACGTGCCGGTCTTGATCATGACGGAAGAAGTTCGGCCCAATGACGCCGCCGGCCCATAAACCGCACCAAACCGTAATTTTTTCAGGATGCAATGATGACTCATGGAGAACGTGTGGATTGTTGTCTGACCAATAACGCATATTTTGTTTATTACGAAGCCATTCAGCCAGAAATGAGCCTCATCGCTGAAGATGATTTTTCAAATTTTTACTACCGAATTTCGGTAGTAAATTTTAATAATTTCGACTCGTTGTTGGCTCGTATATCTGAAATGGCCAACCTTACTGAAGAGAAATGTCAAAAGATCGGCAAGAAATATGGCGTCGTTTGCTGTCCCTGTCGCTCTACTTTTGTAGCGTCCCTGTTGAAAAACCCTTAATTTGATAGAGTGTTGTTAAATTTTCAGTACTAAATTCTTTCGTCACTATTGTGTACAATGTTTTGGTTCAAAATTTGTAATACACAATTTTATTTAAAATGTATTTTAATTATACTGACATTTTTTTTATACATTTTTTTACAAATTTTTGTATAATTTTTATAATTTTTTTTTTTAATAAAATTGTTTATACTAAATTATACATTTTTAGTACATCATTATATTACTGTATTTTGAGTATATACAGCAAATTTTTTAATATTTAATATGTTAAATTACATTTTGAGTACAACATTTGATGCAGTGTTACCACATTTTTTATAATATTAAAAAGTATCATGAAATGTGTCGTTGAGAATCAAAAACCTTTTTTTGTAAAAAAAATTAGTTAAACCAGAAAAAAGAATAAGTTAAACCAGACATCTACATTTTTCTTCAAATACTTCTGGAAGTAATGGATATTTTGGAAATTGTGCCACAATATTATTATTGTCAGCTCAATTAAATGACAATTTACGAAAAAATAATAAAATATTGATATACCCAATTTTAAGACTTTTTTTCTCCACCTTTGCTTTTTGTTGGTTGTTATCTTTTGCCTGTAAGATATCGATATAACTCTATACTATTTTAAGAAAGGATTATTTTTGAATGCAAGATAATATTTTTGATTGAAAATATTGGGCAAAGTCTGAACTAACTATATCTAAAATATTATATAATTTGTCGTTTCCTGAGATAAAACACCATTTGAACTGGTTCTGCGAAATACAAAAGCGGTTCTAATTTTCGAATTATATCAATATAAATTTAATCTAAATTCAAAATCTTTAAAAGTGTTGATAACACTTTTATTAATAATCCTAGTACATTCTGTTTTCCCTGTTTGAAATTTTACAAAAAAAATTATCAATTTTTCACTATTTCTGCTATAGTTTTTAGAAAGGTCTCTATGATTGAAATAACATAATAAAATTTAGTGAATATTCAAAGTAGATAGGTCATAAATTCGTACATATATAGTGTCTAAAGATGACGGATCCTCAAATACTTCAATCACGTAAATATTCATACTGCTACACCCAGAAAAAAATTCCCTCAAATCCCATTAAAATTGGTCAATAGGACAATTATTGATTTAATAGTATACAAAAAATAAATCTTTTCATATAAAGTCAATGGCAATGTCATGGTATTTTCTAGTATTTAATGGTATTTTCCGATTAAAATAATAATTTATCCTATTGACTATTTTTAATAGTAAAAAACTATTATTTATATAGTATTTTTTTTCTGGGTGTACATAACTTTTAAATGCTTGCCATCGAGTTACAGTTACAGCGATACTGTTCTATATATCTATCTGGGAATATTCCTGAAACTCTTTAAATTTTTATTTGATTCTGAAGTACACAAAAAATACACAATGAGATCAAAAATGCACTGTTTTTGTGGAATTACACAAAAAGTGGAAACTCTGATTTGATACAATTTTTACTAGATTTCTAGTACTAAATTTATTCGATGTCTGTTCGTCAGTCTGTTGTAATTACAATTACAGAAAAACTAGAAGATCTACATGAACGAAACTTCTAATTTACATTACTTATATATCTACGCTTTTTGAATAAAATAATTGGCATGCTCGGTCTATTGTGACCTGTAAACCGACCACTTATGTTCAAATACCTAACATAAAACTTACATCCACAGGCGAAGTTTACTTTATACGGGCTTAAGTGATTTTTTTTGGTCAAATGTATATTGATTTTATGAAAGAGAATTCTTCAACAATTGTAAGTTTTTTGTTATTTTCAGGATTCGTAAACACTAGGTCAGTACCACTTTAAATGGTAACCGCACACATTATAACATATGTGTAGGGTATTTATAGTCGGCTTAGACCGACCGATAACTTTGATAATTCTTACTAACTTCATCACACCAACTACCACTATTGGCCCACTTTCAAAATTTCCCCATGTGACCTAACTTTTCCTACTGTTAAATAAAATATTTTCCTGCTTATGTTCATATCGACCAAAAAAACGTACATTTTTGAACCGATTTTGTGAATTACACTTTAAGCTTAGGACTAAAAGAGTGATTTGCAAAAACAAAGTAAAGGAAGCATAGAATAATAGATCATGTCTGATATAAGATATATACTTTTAAGATATATACAATAAATAATAGGTACACCTTAAATTTAATATAGTATTCTCAAGGAAATACAAAAAAAAATGTGATCGAAAACTCAAATCTGTAAAAAGTTAAAGACCAAAATATGTAGAAAAACACGATAATTGCCATATAAATATTTGCTTTACGTAATAACTCAAAAACTTGAGGCATTCTGAAAAAACTGAGTATGAGGTAGTGATTAGAATCTTGAAGTTCATTGGAAAATCATACTTATGTCACGGATAATTTTGTTCGATAACAAATTTTTAGCCAAAAGATGCTGAATATAAATTTTAACTGCAAATTCTCAAAATTTTTTGTATAAATAATGTGGATATCTAATTTTTAGTTCGAACATCTCGAAAACTTATTTTTGTTTAATACAAAAATTATGCTACTCAATTTCTAACCACTTTTTGAATACTATTTTTTTTAGTACAAACAATTTCGATATCTAATTTGAGTTGAATAACAAATAGGTAAAAAAATGTCCAAAAGTGAATCCATATCTTGTATGGGAGGTGGGCGTCTACATTGACCGATTTGACTCATTTACGATCTTATTAATACTTTTCAACTAAAACATATTCATACTAAATTTAATGGCATGTAGATCATTATTTTGAAGTTATTGTGTATAAGGGCAGATAGAAGAACATGATTAAATCGACTCGGAAAGAAATGCTAAAAATGGCACAAAAAAACAGTAAAAATGGCGCAAAAATAATCAAAAAAAAAGCACAAAAATAGTCAAAAATGGCAAAAAAAAAACTTTATAAAATTTTTGTTGACAATCATAGATTTCTCTTATACATGGTATAATATTTATTTCATTAATTTCATTCACAAAATTAAGAACATACAAAATTAAGTACACAAGAAGAGGACGTCATATATTTTTTTAATACTACCAGAAAATCGAAAATAATATTTAAAAATGTTTGCCAGAGTGTAAAAAAGGCATTTTTATACCATAAAATTAATAATACGTATCATTAAATTTGTATAGGTCTTTCTTATTGTAATTAAAATATCACATTATAAAATTTATGGTACAACCACACATTGTATTAATAGTTTCAATATTACTGAGCTAATGGGAAGCATCCTATTGACCAATTTTAATGGTATAAATTATTGTTTTTCTATTGAAATACTATTAATTTACAATGTTTTTTTTTTCTGGGTGTAGCTAATTAAACCATTAATTATAACGTATTTTAATTTTGCGACAAATGAAAATTTTAACAGACGTTTGAATAAATAAATAATTCGCATCAACTATAATTTAGTTTAATTTTTTTACTTAATAGTTAAATAATTAGCTTACAAAACCTGTAATTTATTTCTAAATGTATACATATCAGGCTATTTATATCAAATGAAAACAGTTTATTTTTCTGTCATGTCGTCATTTAACTGCGCATTTTGTTAATATTTAATTTCTTTTAAAGTATTGCATTTCGTAAATTCGGTTAAAAAAAAACTCGTATTCATCAGTTTCTTGTTGTTTGCATGTAATAAAACAAGTTATTGCTTATATTTGGTTTTGTTTCGCCACTTGACCCATAAAACTCGGCAAACGGCTCGTTATCACAACCAACTTGTACTTTTTCTATGTCACATACATTGTTTTCCGCACTACGTAGTGCACACTACAGCTGTTGCATTAATTGCTATCGTAAACTATCTATCAAGTACTTTGTATGTTGAACTTTGTTAAACTGGTTTAGTATTTAAATGGTTTACTATATTTTTTACTATTTAGAACAATTATTATTTAATACTTCTTTTTATATCTTCAAAGTTGTTTACTACACAAATCACAGCTCGTATATTAGATCGTATTTGAGACAAACATCTTTCAAATATGATAAATATTGCTGACAAATTTATTTTAAACTTACGATTACTTATAGCAAACATCTTCACTATACAACAAAATGAGAAAAAAAAGTTTGCCCCACTATTTTTGTATTATTTAATATCAACCGCTGATTCCGAAAATGAGTTTCAAAATATTGTCTATGAATCATTTTACGAGATATCGGCTAACGAACTTTTTAACGAGCTTTCAAAAATGTTGTCACATAGCCGCGGTAGCTCAGTGGTTAGTGCGTTGGACTAAGAGTCGAAAGGTCCCCGGTTCAAGCCTGGACTGGGGCTAACAACATCTTTTCATAGAAACATTTTTCTATACCGCGCTACCTCTCGTCAGTAAATGGCAAACCTACGAGAGTAAAACCATTGCCTATGAAAAAGCTCTCATCCGCCGTTCGGATTCGGCAATAAACTGTAGGTCCCACCAACGCTCAGGAGATGCCCAGTGTTGATCGTAAGAAGGGATGATAGGTTAAATGGAGGGGGGAAAGATGGAGTAGTGTCGGTGAATGTTTGTTTTGAACTTGCCAATATCAAAAATGTCGGGAAAAACAGACGCAGGGAGATTGTTCCACAAACGTATCGTGCGACTGAAGAACGAATTATCTCGGTAATGCGTGGTTCTATTGAGAGCCGAATGAACTACGAAGGGGTGGGCTTGGTTCGATGTAGAACGAGAGGATACACGACCTGGTGGAATCAGGCCATGTATTTCCCTCGAACACTTACCATTGTAATACCTATAGAACAGGCTTACACACCCTACGGTCCTTCGGTGCTCAAGAGAACCAATAGAGGATGAAATATTTTCATCCCCTATTAAATATATTGCACGCTGTTGGATTCGATCTAGGAACTCCAAAGAAGATTTTGAAGCCCCTGCCCATATGTGCGAATTGTATTCCATCTTAGGCCGAATATAGGTGGTGTAGACAGTGCGCAAGTCAGCAGGAGTGAAGTATGTCTTACACCGTTTTAAAAAACCGAGGCACTTGGCCGACTCTTTCGACACGTCAAATATGTGATCATTCCAACGGAGATCACATTGAATTGATATGCCCAGAACGTCAAGAGCAGCTGACTCTGCAATATTCACAGCACCCTTATTAAGGGGAGGTAGGGTTGAATCCATTCTTTTGTGAGATAACAGACAACTTTTATGTCGGTATTTGAAAATGGGTAAAAATCCAAAAATATAAATGATACAAATTTTGTAATATTCCAAAATTAAACCCAGAAAAAAATCATGGTAAATTGATAGTATTTTAATAGAAAAACAATAATTTATACCATTAAAAGTGGTCAATAGGATGCGTCCCATTAGTTCAGTATTATTAAAACTGTTAATACAATGTGTGGTTGTACCATAAATTTTATAATGTGATATTTTAATTACAATAAGAAAGACCTATGCAAATTTAATGATACGTATTATTAATTTACCATAAAAATCGAATTTCATTTTCCTACACCCAGAAAAAAATCATGGTAAATTGATAGTATTTTAATAGAAAAACAATAATTTATACCATTAAAAGTGGTCAATAGGATGCGTCCCATTAGGTCAGTATTATTGAAACTGTTAATACAATGTGTGGTTGTACCATAAATTTTATAATGTGATATTTTAATTACTATAAGAAAGACCTATACAAATTTAATGATACGTATTATTAAATTTATGGTATAGTCGAATTACATTTTCCTAATAATTTATTAAAACAAAAATTTATTTTAATTCATTTATTGTATAATTTATTTTATTTAAATGTCGAAATTGATATTGACTTTTACAACACACACATAAAAAGAAACTTCTCATTGCGAAAGGTTATAACACATTTCATGTTTGCTTCAGTTTCCAATAATTGATTCTAAAACTTGAGTCTGCATTTATTTTTGAGTCCGTTGCCATAAAGAAGTTCGATGTATTATATATTTTGTGTAATAAATAAAAAAAATTGTTATGTATAATGCATTAACATTAAATACATTGAGTCCTCACCAATGTCGCTTTTAAAAATATGAATTATTACAAAAAAATACATGCGACCATTTTAAGCAAACAAGCAGAATGACGTACAAAACGAACATGTTTGTCTTCGTTTTTTATGTTTTTTATACCACGTTTATTATAGGAGGGAACCATTAAAACTACAGTATTTATTCTATTAAAAATAATAATATTGAAACATTTAAATTTATGGTACTGAATTTTTCAAATACTATTGAATTAATTAGAAAACTTTTTATTTAAAAAGAAAAAACTATTATACATAAACCATAACATCAATGGTCGTACCATGAAGTACTTAATGGTACATTTTCTTCAGAGTGTATGTAAAAAAGTATCAGTATAATTAAATAAAATAAATTCTTTATTTATTCAATCGTGTCTAATAATTATCACTAAACAAATGTGTTTAAAAATGCAAAATAATAAAAAAAAACGTCATATAAATCTTTATCGCTTTAAATATTTTTTTTATTTAAATTATAGATTTTGTTAGCTAAAAGAGTTAAAAAAAATGTAAAAAATATAAGAAATGGGCTACAATTGGTTTGGTTTATTCAATATAAAAAAATATTGGGATTTTTTTACAGAAAATCTAATGATGCCATTCGATTAGCTGAATATGAGGGATTCATAGGTGAAATTATTGTATCTTTGGAAATTCTGTATCTCCTAAACGGAGCCATTTTTCAGGGTCAAAGTTCAAAATTTTCACAAATGGGCTACAATTAGTTTGATTTATCCAATATAAAAAAATATTGAGATTTTTTTACAGAAAATCTAATGATGCCATTCGATTAACTGAATATCAAGGATGCATAGGTGAAATTTCTGTAATCTCCTAATTCTGTATCTCCTAAACGGAGGCATTTTTGAAGGTCAGAGTTCAGATTTTTCACAAATGAGCTACAATTGGTTTGGTTAATTCAATATAAAAAAATATTGGGATTTTTTTACAGAAAATCTAATGATGCCATTCGATTAACTGAATATCAAGGATTCATAGGTGAAATTTCTTTATCTTTGGAAATTCTGTATTTCATAAACGGAGCCTTTATCAGGGTCAAAGTTCAGAATTGGTTTGGTTTATTCAATATAAAAAAAATATTGGGATTTTTTACAGAACATCTAATGATGCCATTCGATTAACTGAATATCAATAGTTGAATTCATAGGTGAAATTTCTGTATCTTTGAAAATTTTGTATCTCCCAAACGCATTTAAATTACAATTGTCATCTAAAAATAAGCTATTGAAATAGTATAAAATAAAACACAATATATGTTGCTAAATTCTTTATTTATTATTTCAAACTTGTTCAAAAAAAAAAGTTACAATGTGTTACAATAAAACAGTCTACAATTTTGTATATTTTTATTTATTTTTAAGGTATATTTCTATTCATTCAGAGGCATAATAAATTGCGACGATTCGATATCAATGCTTTAAGTTAACAACACGAAATAATTTATTTTTATGCGCTTATCTTAGCTTAAAATGCCTTATGCGGTTGGCCTCTTATCGCTGTTTAAACAACTGTTTATGTTTGCGATTTATCTATATAGTTTTATTTAGCTGCGATTTTGTGGTTGCTTTTTAAAAAGATTTTTTTTTTTAATTTATCAAACAAAACGCCAACTGTAGGTAAATTTGCTTTGGTTTCATTTGAAGTTTAATTATGCTAAGCTTAGAATAAACATGTTCAAATACATATAGATAGTTCAATATTTGTTCGATATTTATTTTTTCTACATAAAAAGAGGCAACAAACAGCCTAAAATTTGCAAAAACAATTTGAATTAACAGCTAGAAATTGTATAGTAAAATGCGCCAATATTTGTTTTTTCATAAATACACAAAAATCACAATGGGTTTAGTGGTTTTTAAGTTTTCTTTTGTAAAAATAAGGCTTTGGAAAAGTGTGTAAATTTTATTATTTGCTATTTAAACAAAGCTTAAAATAATAAAAACAAATTTGCAAAAAGCAATAACAAAATAATATTTAGTACAAACTATAACAATTTGGAATATAAATATTTGGAATTCTTTTAAAAAAATTGTTTAAAAATAGCTACCTACAAAGCCAGCACCAAGCGCTTAAATTAGCATACAAAAAAAATTAACAAAAACACTGCAGCACATATTAGTTTAATTTAAAAATATATAAAAGTTTTTAAAACTTAATTTTAAATATTACAAATTGAAATAACAAAATATTCCGCTTATAACATAAAATGAAACAAAAATTAAATCATCAAAAAATGTCATAAATTCCAGAGACAGTTTTTCTATTTAATAAAATAAAAACTACAACGAAATAAAAAAATTAAAAAAGATTTTAGACGAATTCGTTTTCGTTGCTTTTTACATAATTTAAGGGCATATTAAATGAGGCATAAAACAACATTTTCTTGAAATTGGCTTCAACTAATTATTAAATTTAGCACAGCGCATATGTAGTGTTAATGTAATCACTACTTTTGTACGAATTACTAATGCATTACAACTATTAGAATAAGTTCAATCATAATTGTTGTTTATTTGTTACTATAGCTTGGTGTAATTAAACATTTTTATTATAATTTTAAGAAATTAAAAATAAATAGTTGATATAATTGGAATTACACATTACATTTAACAAATCAAAAGCAAGTAATCTGACTATCTTGCTAAATTTGTTCGTTTTTTAAGTACTTGAAGAACAACAATTTGATTATTTTTAGAAGGTATTTGGCAAGAATATAAATAAATTAAAAGGAATGTTTAAAAAAGTAATCCAATTATTTTGTTTTGATTAATATGTAAGTAGTAATTTAAAAGTAATCGTATGCAATTATAATAGTATTATTGTTTATTTTTTAAATAATTGATTATTGGGATTTAATCTTTGTAATGTTTTTAGATTACTTTGTAAACTCAAAGTAAGCTTAAAAATGTTTTGATTACTTTGAAGTACTTGGTTTAAAAATAAAGAAAAATTGAAAGAAATTCGAAATTTTTTTCATATTTTCTTTATTTCTACTTTTAGATTACATTTTCAAATAATGTTAGATTACTTTGATGTACTTAATGAAGTACTTAAACTGAAAATAATGAAAAAGTTAAAGGAATTCGATTAATTCTCTCAATTTTTTGAATATTTTTAGATTGCATTAAAGTAATCTAAAAAAATGTTTTAATTACTTGGAAGTACTTAGTGTGAGAATAATGAAAATTTAAAAGGAATTAAAAAAAAATAAAGAAATCAATTACTTAAATTTCTTCTTTCTATTTTTTCATAATTTTTAGATTCCTTTAAAGTAATCTAAAAACTTTTGTTTACATTTTTGAACTACTTTGTCTGAAAATAATGAAAAAATTAAACAAATTCGATTAATTCCTTCTATACTTTCTACTTTTTCAATATTTTTAGCTTATATCAAAGTAATCTAAAAAGTTTTTTTTATTACTTTGAAGTACTTAGTCTGAAAATAATGAAGAATTAAAAACAATGCAATTAATTTTTTCTACTTGTTGAATATTTTTAGATTACATCAAAGTAATCAAAATATGTTTCAATTATTTTGAAGTACTTAGTGTGCGAATAATAAAGGGTTTTTCAATAAGAGCGCTACAAAAGATTTTTCAAGGGTTTTTCAACAGGGACGCTACAAAAGTATAGCGACAGGGACAGCAAACGACGCCATATTTCTTGCCGCTCTTTTGACATTTCTCTTCAGTAATGTTTGCCATTTCAATTAATTTTTTTACTTATTATAATTCATCATTTTTATTAATTTTGGACTATAACGAAGTAATCTAAAAACATGTTTTAATTACTTTGAAGTACTTAGTACAAAAATAATGAACATTTTGAAAAATATCGAATACTTCATATAAATTTTTCTATTTTTTCATTTTTTCAAAGTAATCCGAAATTTTTTTCGATGATTTTGAAGTACTTAGTATAAAAAAAAATAAAAAATTTAAATTTAATCAAGAAAAAAAGGTTTTTCTAGTTGTTGTTTATTTTAAAGTACTTCATAAAAGCGAATAATCATAAAATTCATCAATACTTTACTTTCTTTTGGAATAATTCGAAGTAGTCTTAAAGTAATCAAAAACAAATTTAACAAATTTATATAAAAAAAGTAATCACGCTACTTATTGCAGACTAAAGGATTATTTTTAATTTTTCACTGTTGCTAAAACGTTTTGGTTTAATTATTTTAGAGCATTTTTCAAATAATTAAGACACGTAATGGAATTAAATACTTTTTGTTTTAGGAATAATTCGAAGTAATCCAAAAGTAATCTATACAAATAGCAAATTATCTTAACTATTTTTTGTAGTAATCTATAAAGCATTAAAGAAACTAAAATCATTCAACGATTATTTTTAAACTTTAGTTAATATTTTCATTACAACCACTTATAAAACTAATCAAAAAAAAATAATTACATGCTTTGAATAATAATCAAAATGTAAAACTATAAAACACTTTTTTTTAACACAATAATTAAATAAAAAAAATACACTTTTACTTTTAATACACTTAAAACTTTTACACTGTTATAATAATTGATGTAGATAACGCTTTAAAAATAATTGCACTAATTTAGCATCTGTCGTTTTTTTTTTTTGCTATACATTTCTAAATTTCTTTCTAATCTACCGCAGTAAAACGCGGTGACGCTGGCCGTCGCTCTGCACGAAACACATTGCTCATGCCCGCCACACTGCTCACACCACGCAGTCCCGTATTATGAAAATATATCAAGACATAGTCCTGGCCATCTTTGAGCTCAATATCCGAGGAGAATTCAATGCGCACCAATTCACTATTTGCCTGCTGTTGACGCAGCAGTCGCTGTCGACGCTGCGACGTGTGTTGTCTTTCCTGCTCTTCGGGCGTTGGTGGCGTCTCTGCTTTGTTCACATACTCATAGGCATCATAGCCCGCCAGACTGGCATAATTACTACGATAGATGCCAATCCAGTCACGATCCTGCTCCTCGCAATCCAACGGTTTGCTGTACTCCACCATATTCTCCTCGCCAATATACCAAATGGGCACATTATGAAATTCCACATTAGGCGCACGATATTGCTTGAAAACCGTAATGCGAAATTCGCTCGTCACCGGTTTGTGATCGCTAATGCTGTAGCCAGGATGTGACTTGTAGGATAGCTGCTCTATATGTAGCGGCAATGTGGGCTGTCGATTTAACGGCTGCACTGCATACAAAATACGATCCGTCCAGGCGGGTCGACGCTTCATATCGTAGACGGAGGTGCCTACCTTAAATTTAAACGTTGGCGGAAAGGCGGGCAGTCGCTCGTGCAGCTGCGCAAAAGCATCGTGCGTCTGTTCGCGCACATGCAGCAGCTGATCGCGCTGCAGCAGCTCATCATATTTCTCCTGCACCACAGAATGACGCACTTCTTCGGCGCTGTCTTCGCCCATGAGGCGAAAATTCAAGTCACCAAACCAAAAGACATAATCATGATCATAGATCTCACGATAGCGATCTACATGATAATGATGATTTTCAATAATCTGCTTGTAGTCGTCGATGCGTCCCTCCAAATGATGATCGTGCGCTGCCAAATGCGACACCACAAATGTAATAGCGCAGCCGTACAGCTGCAGACGTATACTAACCGCGCCTTTATTGCCCCAGATGTTGCACAGCCCAGTGCGCGTAAATTCCGCCTCCATGTCGCGTAAATGCAACACATGCTTGCGACGTATATAGAGCGATAATAATAAGCCCTGCATTTGTTCGGTCTTCACCACAACATAATCAAGCTCCTTGAGCGTATGTTTAGCCTTATTCGTCCAGGGATCCTCTTTGAAGAGCCCAAGCACCTGGTTTTGTGGCTGTACATTGACCTCTTGTAGTCCCAGGACATAGATGTCGGGAAGTTCTTGTGCTGCGGGCGCCTCGTCGTGTTGATGGTGCAGCTGGAACAGGCTTCGCAGTGATACATTGTCCGGATAGTTGGTGCCCACATTCCAGGTGACTATGTAGACCAACAAAGAGGAGTCGTCTTTGCGCGGACAACTTTTGGAGCCACAGTCTTTGGATGTACGCGATTTGGAGGTAGAACGCGCTTCTGTTGCTTTCGGCTTTTTATTTTCGTACATTTTAAGCGAAAAATCCAATACAATACTCCAAAACTAGCATGTGCTTTAATTCAATTAATTAAGTAACGCGTTTAATTGTCTTCACTGACCGTATTTTCCTCTAAAAGTCGCAAATCGCGCACGTAATATAAACGCCGTAATTGCGCCGTTGAATGTAGTAATCACAATAAGAGTTGAATAGTAAAACACAATGAATGAGTAATTTTTAATTTTCTTTATTATTGACTTTTTTATTATTGTTGCTCAAGGCCCGTTATGTCAAAATCAGCTGTTCCGCAACCACCAAAAGTTGAACAATAATTGAATGAACAATAGTGTTACCATCTTATAAGTTTTTTGCTTTGCGGTGGCATACTTATGTGGTCAACTTATATTCTGACAAAAATCTTTTTTTTTTATACAGCGAATAAAAAAGAATATTATAAAATCTTCAGATCTTCAGAAACATTACTGTTTCCTATATTGTTGGAAACATATGCAAATTTGTGACATGGTGAAAGAGGGTGAAGGCAACTTCATCCTTCGATTTCATATTGCCAGAATAACACTGAGGCAGAAAAAAACTCATAAAATAAAATCAATATTTTAATCTCGCTAAAATTCACTCTAAGAAATTTATTGTTGTTTCCGACAATATTGTAACAATCTCGATGTTCAAAATAGATTTCATGATCAGATTGTCAAAATATTGTCGGCTTAACATTCAGATTGTTAATATTGAAAATGTCATTAGATTGTTAGTGATAAAAATCGAAATTGTCAATTTTAAAATCAATTTAATTGGCAGCTTAAAAATTTAATTGTAAAATGCAAAATACGATTGTAATATTTATTAATTTAATAATGCACAGAGATTACATATCACTTAGCCAAACCAGTGTGTACTGCAATGTCTTGTTAAAAAGAAACATCTTCTGGCTGTCGTTTCAGGCCAAAGAAATGTTGCACTGGATGAAATCTTGGAGACGCAATTCATTTACGTGCGTAAAAAAGGGATGTAAAGTCACACGAACAGAAAAATTTTGATCATTTTTTTCCCGTCGCTATTCTACAAGTGACCGAAAAAATGATCAAAACATTGATCATTGCTAAAATCTCTCAGCAATAAAAAATCGCACATAAAATCTTTCAACTTATTTTTGAAACATTTAAAAAAAAACATGGCAACACAGTAAACCAATAATTCGAGATTGTTCAGCGTGTCGTTGTGAAATTCATCGCAATAAAAAATTTTATTGCACACGTATTAGTTAGGGTAAAAAAACCAAAATTTAAACAAAATATAAAATATATATAAAAAAAAACGAGTGCTAAAAAATCCTTCATGAATTGAAAAATCCCTCGCTGAATTAATAAATCTCGAGAAAAGTCCATAATCCCTCAGCAAATAAAAATTTCTTCAAATGAATTTTTCCCACGAAGATGGCATTTATGCCCGCTAGTTGTAGTTGTTTTGTTAATTTATTAACTCTGATAATAAAGTGTATAAAATACACTTTTTCCATGACTTATTAAAAATTCCTACCTCTCAATATATGTTGATTAAATTCCCACTGCAATTAAAAACTACCAGAATCATTAAAAATTACCAGAATCATTAAAAATCGCCACAAAAAATTACAACTAACTAATATATACAAAAATACCACAACGATTTATAAATACCACTAAAATTCTTATATGAATTAAAAATTACTATAAACATCCCATGGACATTAAAAACCAATTAAAAAACAAACACAAGAACAATTTTTTTAATGAACAACGTCTTCAGAGATACTTCTTTTTAATTAACAAAATGGTGCGTTCGACATGTTGAAATTATTAAATTTACATTTGGTGAAAATATTCCAAAGCCATTAAAATTCCCAAGGGAACTACCATTCCCACAGCAGGTACAAATTACCACAAATGGGAAATATCACACGCAACTAGCAACTCTGAACTAACTTCATTGGTAACAAAAAAATACGACGGTATAAAGTTTTTGGGTTTGTTTCTTAAATATTTAAAGGGGTAAAAAACATAATACGGCACATGTTGCGTTAATTGAAAGTGGCAAAATATATTTAATAGAAACGATTGAAACCAGTAACGATCGTAAAATTTTCCTGAAACTGTTGCGTCGTCGGCGCATTCACCTAAACACCCAAAAGTGACACAGCAACCAATTTAAAATGAGTACAAAACTGTTAGTAATTTGAATTAACGTAATTTTAAAGAGAGAAAAATTAAAACAACCTAGACAACCTGGAACCCTCCAAAAATCAAAAATGTTTTCCAAAGGTCAAATTTGAATTCGGTGAATTTTTGTGGGTTATATATATATATATATATATATATATATATATATATATATATATATATATATATATATATATATATATATATATATCTATATATATATATATATATATATATATATATATATATATATATATATATATATATTTGTTTTTGCATTGAAAATTATATTTTATATTCTATAAAATATCTGATTTAGTTATTAATTCTTTCGTTTAATTAGTATACCTTTACAATGTGATGTTTGTAAAAAGATCTACAACTCGAAAAGGACATACAAACGGCATATGCAGGATCACATAGATGTGAAATGCTCAGAATGTGATGGAACGTATAGTCCCAGGTATATTAAAAGACACATCGAGAATAAACATAAAATGAAAAAGGTTGTTAATATTGAAAATATAGGTCCAAGGTAAGTTGTAAACTTAAAACTATAATATACTTTCAAATATTTTTAAATTTTGCAGATATTTTTATTTTTTATTAATGTATTAGATTTCGGTCAAAGCGGAAATGCACTATTTGCAATCTCACAATAATAGATAAAATTAAATTGTTTCAGTTTCCTAAAACCGAGGAACTTCTTTATAAATGGTGCTCTAATTTACAAATTCAAAAAAGTGCAATTAAACAATCATGGTCTAGAGTTTGTTCGAAACACTTTGCTGCTGAATGCTTTCGAATAAACAGATTACGTTTCGGTTCTGTACCGACGCTACTTTTGGGTGAGAAAAATAAAACGAAAACAAGTTAATAATATATAGAGATCGAAGAATAGGCTAAATACTGATTGTTAATTTTGTATGAGTTTCATAGACATTGAATGACAAAGCAGTAATATATTTTTCCCAGCTTCTAATTTAATTTTATTATATTCTTTTTTTATAAAATGAAGAACATCAAAATGATGACATTTTTACATCGGTATTTAATTGCGCGAAGAGGATCAGAAAGAAACACACTGTGGCAAAGGTCAAAAAAAGTGTATCTGAAGTGTATGCGATAGAAAATAAGTTGCCAAGCACTGATTCTCTCTCGGCACTAACATCTTCGGCACCATCACCTTTGCTGCCATCACATTCGCCACCATCAATGGCACCACAAACAGACGTTGGATTTGAAGAAGTTTTGGTAATATTTATTTCATACACAAAAATAATCATAATCAAAATTATAAATCTTTATAATTTTCAGTTATTGCCACCAAAATCCATGACTGTCACTGAGAAGTATTCAATGGACATTATTAACGGTGTAGCCACTTACATCGGCGCTCAGCCAACAGCTAAAGATGTCCGTCTGCGTGCATCATTAATGCAGAGCATTTATAGTGCCCAACTGAGTCCAGATGTTGTGCTGAAACAGCGAAAACAGTGGCATCATTCAAATGATTCCTTTGTGAATTATGTTACTTCCGAAATATTTCGAATTGATAAGGAACACGTTGTTTCAGCTCTCTTGAAAGAGATTTGCCAAAATACTTTTGGAAAAAGATTATTTTTTTCGTTTTGTTGGTTCTTGTTGAACAAGGTTTGATTTATACTTAAAATTTTTGTGTATTTTTTGATTATTTTATTTTTTACAGTTTTTCTTACACATTGACTGAGCAAAAGTTTTGTACCTGTTTTTTTCCGGAAATTTAAAATATCAAAACTAAAAATACCGAAAGACAAATATGGATCTCTAAAAATCTGCAATTGGAAAATTGGAATAATTAACATATTTCGATATTTTGCAACTAACAATCAGAGTTACGATGAAAACGTAATGCGCCACTTGGTACGATTTGGAACTCTACCTGGGGGGTGCCATTAATGTAGCAGAACAATTTCCCGAAAAACATTTCTCTGATATTGATATATATCTCGAAAATACTTTCGTATATAAAAGAAGCACAAAAAATGAGTATTTGTATTTTAAGTGGTATTTTAATGAATAGTGAAATTCATATCCAAATATAAAACTATTGGTCTGTCTATCTGTTTGTTCCAGCAGCACCTCTAAACCGCTGATCCGATTTGAGTGAAATGCTATGGAGTCTGGAGGATAACATAGCCTATATATGAGCTGGATTAGATAACGGCACCTCCTACCTCCGTTTATTTTAAAATTTATGAGAATGATAATGGCTTTGTATGAAAAAAATTATAGAATTTGATTGAAGAGTTCAAAAATGCTCTATTAGAGTAGAAAATCAACGTGTAGAATTTTCAGCGAAATCCGAATTTGGAAAATGGACCGCCAAAATTCGTTTTTTGGTATCCAAAGCGTCAATTTTGAAATTGAATTGAAATGACGTCTCCCAAGAGCATTGAACTAATAAAGTGAATATGTCATCTGTTGGGAAATTTAATTAATATTTCAACAAACTAATGACGAGCAAAATCGGATAAAAAATACAGAAGCAGTGACTAATTTCACAGGTATTTCACAGGTATTTTTTTTTATTTAGTATTTAAAAAAATCTATAATAGAGACATGTTGGGTATAGAAATGTATATATCGTTGTTCTAAAAGTAAAAGTCGTCAACTATATTTTCAAAATGCCAATTATTCATTTACAAAAACTTGTATATCTTTCAATTTCTGATCGATGAGCTCAATATTTGTACCAAACGATGTACCAAATGAAAAGAAATGAATCGATCAATTGGTATTTCAACTGTAAAAATGTATCAATTTTTTTTAATAATAATTACCAACAAATTTGGAATTTCCGATTTTCATAAAAATGTATTTTGTGACTTTTAGTTCTACAACGACGATATATGTATATATTTGATGAGGGTCATACTCTGATATTATTTAGTTTTTCCTACTAAGTCGATCCCTATGATTTTTATACCAAGTAATCATATTTAATATGGGCTAAAAAGTGCAAATTTTAACCCTCCTCTACGAGGCTTCGTTTAGATTCTACAGCCATTTGAAGTTAAAAATGATCCCTATGATTTTCATCATTAATAAATACCCATACCCATAAAAATGCCTTAAATTATTAATAAAATTGTTTGGCCTATGTTTTATTTTATAAAATTGTATAAATTGTCTTTATAAATGCACTTGATATTGCAATTGAAAAAAAAATGCGCCTAATTGAGCAAATCATTGCCATAGATCTGCAGCAATGCAATATTGCTGTCCACCGGAAAATGATAGGCATTAATATCGAACTCATTCAGAAATACGGCGCCCAGCAGTGGTGAGGACTCCTTTTGCTCTGCCGTCCTCGTCGTTTCCAACGTCGCTACATCTACGCACGATTTGCGATATAAAACGCCGATATCTTTAACCTGCACCGGTCCATCAAAAGCGGCCACATAGTAACGCACCTGCCAGCCATTCGATTGCGCCACATTCAAATCCAATGCCAAACTGCTGGAGCAAAGCGCATCCGTCAGCAGTTCATTGTATTTGGCATTAAAGGGTGATATCTGACAATGTCCCTGTTCAACGTTTATCGCGCCAGCATAATCTCCCAGGTACAATTGACAATCGCGCGAATTATTGCCCGCACATATACGTAGCACACAATCGAAGCTAGGCGGTGACGGCGACGACGCTTCATTGTTTTTGTCCTGCTCGACAACTGTTTTACTAATAGCCTCAGGCAGGTTTTGCATTTTGTAGGCATATGCAAAAACTAGACCACCACGTTGAAATCTAAAATCGCCCATGAACACACGAAACAGCTGATTGGCTTTGAGTATGCGCAACGAGCTGCCACCATTAAAGGCATCCGCATAGTGACGCTCGGCCAAATCATGCAGCGGCACCGACGGCTGCAAAGATTGACGTGTTAAATTAAAGAAACGTGCATCTTGCACCTCCTCCGCCGTCGTCTTCTTTTCCTCTTTTTCGCTACAACCACACTTGACGCCCTGCACAAAATCATGCAAACCCGAGCCCAGACAAAAGTCTGTCTCGAATGGCAAATTTTTATAGGGATGCGTCGCCAGATGTTGCCACAGACACCACCAGAATTTCTCATTGCGCCGCAGAAATGCTTTGTTAACTGCCGCACAACCCAGCGGCTGCTTTATATCATAGCTATATTGCTGCAGCGTCTCGAATGTCCAGCCAGGCGCAAAAATACCCGTTGAGAAACGATGTTTCACAATATGCGCCAGTGTTTCTTTGCTCTGAAACTTAGCCAGCTGGCCACGTCCGAAAACATCAATGCCCACAAAAGCGCGATGATTGCGTATCTCCTCCACGGCACAACATTCTGCGGTCGCCTCCAGACTTGCCGTCTTCCAGGTGTAGTTCAACAACATGGCATCGGCTGCTCGAAAGAAACGAACATTTTTATCGTTGATTTCATTTTGCCATAGCAATTCGCCAGTTTCGATGACGCTGTCGTACCAGAAAACGGTGCCGCTGGCAACTCGTTCCTGTATGCAGGTGCGCAAACGCTCCAGCATATAGTAAAGGTTCTCCATGAGCTCGGCATCCACCTTACATTCGATATTCACCAGCCAACCTTCGTAGCCAAAGTGGAGACAGAGCCGCACAAGCGCCTCGATGAACTGTTCGATAATGTCACGCGATGTCAGCAGCTCATGCAGTTGTGCACTGCCCTCCGCGCCCTCCACAATATAGGTACCAAGCACACGTACGCCGTGTTTATGCGCTGCATTAATCCAACCGCAGGGCGGTATTGTCACATATTGATGGCTGAAGTAACAGAAGTAATCCACCGCCGCCCAGTGATAGAAACGATAGTCATCGTATTTCTTCGATGAGTTATAGTGTCGATCCTCCAGATAGTTGCCCATCATGTCGTGACAGACGAGCAACTCTCGTCGGTTATGCTCACCAATTGGCTCACGATAACTATTCAATTCATTGAATTGTCTTTGCAGATAGACAGGCTCAGAACGGGCCTGAAGTGGCACAATATGTTCTTTCCAATCGATGTCTCCACTACGCACATCGAATTCCAGCAACTGTTTGTTGGTTAACAGCGGCTCAGCCTCTAGTTTTTTATATAATTCCTTCGTTTCTTCGTCCATCTTACGTGCGTTTCGCGTACGTTACTGGTGCTTGTTACAAATTTTTTAATTATTACAACTATCCTAAGATATCCACATGTTTATTTATTTTTTTTAATTGATAACAATTTTTTTTTCAATTGCTCACTGCGAAATAGATGTGGGTGTTGCCAGACTCTAGTGAACAGTCACGTGAACAATGTGACTTTTTCATTTTTATCAAGGGGTATTTTCATTTTTGTTTTATCGCACAATAAAACCACAATATATGGTAAATTTATGAGGGGCATTTTGATGACAATGGACGTTTCGTGTATTAGTTTTGAACTGTGCTCGAAGAGTCAAAAAAAGATCTGATATATCGCTTTAACTGGATTGCAGTTATCACAGGGCTTGAATGAGTCTCTGTGAGTCTGCAATGAGTAATGGAGGTTCTATTAGCCAAAAAGCCAAGATAATTTTGCATCGCACATTATCCGCAAACTTTAAATCACATTTTCAGAGCACTTTGATTTAGTCCTTTTTGAACTGAAAGTCGATTAAATCCATCAGAGATCCGCAAAATATGGCACTGCAAATGTACCCAAGAAATAAAACGGTCCGTTAACGGTGCCGTATACGGAACAGCAATACGGAATACAATTCCGTAAATGTTCCGTTTTCTGGATACGAAAACGGTTCAGTGAACGGATAAAGAGGAACATAGAAACGGATTTCGAATCCGTTGAGAGTACGTTTCGACGGTACGTTAACGGACCGTCATACTGGATGACAAACGGAGTGAGTCCGTCGAGAGTACGTTTCGATGGTACGTTTACGGACCGTCATACTGGATGAAATACGGAATGCATCCGTTGATATTACGTTTTGACGGTCCCTTAACGGACCGCCATTCTGTACAAAATACGGAGTGAGTCCGTTGAGATTGCGTTTCGAAGGTCCGTTAACGTACTGTAGATCTGTATGAAAAACGGAATGAATACATTAAAAACACCGTTTTATTACCATACAAATGGCCTCAGGCATATTTTTATTTTACAAGAAACAAAGTTATTATGAATAAAATTGAATACGAAACATACAAATTTTACTAAACAACATAATTGGTGTTTATAATTTTGTAATCTACTGAAATTCCTCATGGTATTTTCATCATCGATTTCGTGTCAACAAAGACCAAAATAATTATAGATATCACTTAAACTGGATTGCAGTTGTCATAGGACTTGAATGAGTCTCTTTGGACGTTTATTAGCCAAAAATCCAAGACAATTTTGCTTCGCACATTTTCCGTAAACTTTATAACCAATTTTCAGGAGCTCTTAGATATAGTCCTTTTTGATTTGAAAGACGTATGAAACCATCGGAGATTCTCAAAAGATGGGACTGTAAATGTATGCAAATTCTCCAAAGATATTTTGAATAAAAGCGTATTTTATATATATTTTATTCACTTATCTTGTTTGGTGTTCGAGAGATGCATTCACCAACTGTGATCCTCCAAGCTTATTGTTCATGTACACAAAGTCAAATGAATTCAAATGTACACCAAAAACGGAAGAAAATCGGTGCCGTTGAGTTGGAGTATAAACGTAAACGACTACAACAAAACGGCAATCTTACGGAGTAATTTAAATCAGAGTCTTCGGGTTGAGTTCAGATTGCGTTCGACTCTGACAATATTCGGAATATTCAGATCATGTTAAGAGCTCTGTTCTGCAATGATTTACGAAAACACCCAGATATGATTTAAAAACAACTGGATCTTCAACTGTCAAATGTAAACATAAATAAAAATTGCTTTCAGGTTGAACTCAGAGTGTTCTGAGTTGATTTACGAAAACGCCCAATATAAAGAATTTAAAGTCGGTTTATAAATATGGCCATAAAGTAAAATTATGAATTTCAATATTTCGTCACCTAAGAATTTATTTAGCTCAAACGTAATTTTTGGCTAAAGGAGTTAAGAATTGGATAAATATATATATTGCTAATTCCGTTATCCGTTGATCAGCATCGACTTCGCTCGAAATCAACTCAATGGCGCATGAGCCAAATACATTCTCGCGTGACGATTTGTTTATTAAATATTTTTGAATATAGAAATCACCTTTTAACGTAGTTTTATTGCGTTTTTTTATATTTCAAATTTTATGTAAGATTTTTGAAATTCAGAATACATGAAATTTGTTGTGATATTTGTTTATATGAGATTTTAGTAAAGATTTTTTAGAAATTACATTTTTTGTAATTGTTTTTAATGCATGCAAGATTTTTCAATGGCTGACAGATTGTTAAATTGCAAAATTTATGAAAAATGTAGGGAAATCGGAAATCATTAAAAATGAATAGAAAAACAGTCGATTGTTATCATCGATTGTTATCGAACATTTGTGCGGCACATTTTTATCGATAACAAAAAAAGCTTTTATGCAATTGCATCTCCACGTGTTTAATGCCTGATTCCTGTCTAGCTGTTGTAATTTGGATTCGGAAATCTTTGCAATATGTAAGACAAATTTAATGCATTAATTAATCATCAATAATTATAATTGATATTTTATAGGTTTTTAGTTAAATACTGTAGCTATGCATGTCTGCCGCCGCCACCGCCGAATTTGCGCTGCTAATTGCAGTGGCAACAATTATAAAATTTCGTGGCAAGCAGTAAATTTTTGTTCATATATATGACAATTTACTAATTAATTATAAGGTATATAAAATGCATTTAATTTTAATATAATAAAATGCTTATAAATTTAATTGGTTTAAAATAGTTTTGGAATTTTACCGCGCGACATAACCTAAAAAAAAGAAATACCGAATCGTAATGATGAGAAACACCAATTTCGCGGAATTTGATAAAAGGTAGTCTTGCATTTTTGGAATACATTTCTTAGGTATTTCATTTAAGCAAATCGTGTTAAATCTTGGTGGTTTTTTCATTCTCGAAGAATGTATTTTAAAATCGATACATTTTCAGAATTGATGTTGGCAGAAGTTTGATTTATGGTCTGCGGGAAATAAGTTTTATGTTTTATGTCACTGCTCACGTTTTAATTTGGTAGTTCAGATTACAACTGCGTCATTGTTTTTTTTTTCGAGAAATTGGTATATTTTGAATTTTTCCAGAATTCTACTGCGCATGGCCAAACGCTTTAAAAAAGTTGTCAAATTCATTATTTTTGGAACCACTGAAGCGATTTAAAAAAAAAAAAATTAAGAAGTGTATAGAATTCTAAAGAGAACTTGGTTTTTAAATTGGAGATTGTATGTTTAATGGTTATGGAGATATAAATCAGTGTTATCGGATATTTTTTGTGTAGTCGGACAATTTGTATTCTTTTTTTTTATTCCATTGGGATTTGACTAATATGAAGTTGCTTTTTTGGATGTTTTCTTTTTGAAAATTGATAGATTTGAAACTTGTTTAAAATCCGACTTTTAATTTTTAAATAGTTTGGGCTCTTAAGAAGAACTTAAGCAGATTCAATTTAAAAAAAAGAAACTAAAAATTGCTTTTTTTTGTTTGTTTTTATATTTTGGTTTATTTTATATATTGATTGCATGTTCGTGTGTATGTACAATTTAATTTATCTGCTGTATACATAAATTATAGTTAAATAGTTTTACATTTAAATATGTTATGTTAAATATTCATACTAAATGTTTGCGTTTAAAATTAGTTTTAGTGTCTAAAATTAATTCATTTCACTATAACTAGTGTTTTTTCAACCTTTTCTTTTGCTTTTGCATTTTTTATATTTTATTTTGTGATAAAATATTACTATTTGATTAATTGTTTAAAAGTATAGATATTTTGTAACTATTTGCTAAAAGTGCGTCACATAATCTTAATCAATTTTGTTTTAATATTTCTTTGTTTCTAATCATTGTGCAAACTAAAACTAGACAAATATTCGAAAGCTCTTTGGTAGCTGGAACTTTTTTTTTTTAGACAACATTGGCAGCAGCGTCCGCTTCCGGTTGTGACACCACTGTCTCCGTTTCGTCGGAGGCACGACGCACATACTCGGCGGTTGCTTCGATACAGACAGTGGGCAGCGCATCGTCATTATTGTTTATGTCGGTTTTGTTGTCGGCAGCAGCGGTGACAGTGGCTTCGATTGATTGTACCACACTTGGCTCAATGGGGACGGCTGGCGTTACTACTACCGCTGCTGCTGCAGCTGCGTTTTCTGCTACAGTCGTCGTTGGTGCGTCCACTGTGATTTCAGGCGTAGTTTGTTGCTCTGCCAACGGCTTTTGTGCTTCTACCTCCAAAGGCTTTTGTGCCTCTACCTCCAAAGGCTTTTGTGTCTCCACCTCTAAAGGCTTTTGTGTCTCCACCTCCAAAGACTTTTGTTCCGCCACCAAAGGCTTCTGTTCTTCTGTCAAAGGCAGTTGTTCTTCTGCCGAAACAGGCTTCTGTTGCTTCTCCGCCACCGTTGAATGTTTGGGTGGCTTCTCTGCATTTTCTTGTTGCTTCTCCAGCAGTTTCTGTTGCTCTTCCACAACTTTCTGCAATATTTCAGCTGTAGGTAGCGGTGCTACTTTAGTTGTTGGTGTTGCTGGCGCTGTTGAGGCCGTACTCTTGGGTGGTGCAGGCGATTGTGAGCGTGATTTTGAGCAACCTCGCTTTGGCAGTCCCAGTCCCTGTTGATCCTTCAGTTTTTGCTGATGTGCGCTCTGATCTAACAGCACCGATGTGGCCTGTGGTGCCGGGCTGCAGCCACGTTTCATCTCCTCCATTTTTTCATTGAGCATCGCACGTATCTCTTTGATGGGCTTGAGCAGAAATACGGGCACATTGTCGTCGCGACGTTGGAATAACATCTCACCCTCGAAGTCAACGATTTTGTGTTTACGCGCACGCAAACAGATGCCGACACATTTGTCCGAGATGTAGTTATAAATCTGTCAAAAGAGAAAAATATTTTTGGGATTAATATTTGAGGAGTATTTAGGATATTTTAGGAATCAGTGTAATTTTTTACTCGGGCTATTCGAGTAAACTATTTTCGAGCTAAAATTTTACATGTACAGTAAATTTCAAAAATGATCAAAAATATCAGAAAGAAATTAATGATTTTTTAAGACATCAACTTACATTGAACAATTCACCAAAGGGTATCACACGCATTTCGGGTTCATCCTTCACACTATAGCCCTCCGAGTCGATGATCTGACACAATTCCAACATTTCACGCATAACATGTATGTTTGCCTTCTGACCGCGCATCTCTGTCAAGCTGCCAGCAAGTGGTCTAAAAAAATAAAATACTTAATTTAATAACAATTCGTAAAGTAGCAACCATTTTCCATTAATACAACTTACTTGCCATACTGATCCTTGGAGAATTGCGGTTTTGGCGAGACGCGTCCATCTGGGCCGGAGAACGGATTCAGCAGCTGTGCCTGTTTGTGTTGTTGTGCCTGATTGTTGAACATGGCCACCTTGGAAGACAGTGGCGAGTCCTGTAATAAAGAATTTAAAATATGAAATTTTTATTATTTTTTATAATTTTTAAATATTAAGTACTTCATTTTGGTTTAAATTGGAATTTTGCATTTTTTTTTGGTGGTTTGTTTAAAATTTAAGAAGTAGATAGAATAATTTAGAATTTAGATGGAAAGAACCAACAATAACAGGAAAAAGAAGTAGAGAAAAATAAAAACTAATCGAAACAAAACCGAAGACGAAGAACAAAAATGAAAACTGTTTTTTTCTGTCATAATTGGAAACAAAAGTAAAAGCTAAATAGGTTTTCAATTATTTTGTGCTTTTAATATAGTAAATTATTTAAACGGATTTTATAGGGACTCAGTTGGAGATTCAAATCAATTTTATAAAGTTCATAAATTTTTGTTTGCGTATTTTAGGGTTTTATTTGTCAAATTAAAAATGTCAAATGCCAAATGAAAACAAAATTTCGAAATTTAAAAATCTATACATTTTAAGTTTATGCTTCATATTATTTAATAATAAAGGAACATTAAATTAAATAGTTCAAAATCCGATTTTAATCTACCTCTAAATTTTAATTTGTTCGTATTTTAGAATAAGATTTGACAAAACAAAATGAACAATGTTTGTGAAATACTTAAAAATGTTAGTTTTAGGACTAATATTAAATGATATCTAAATTATTTTCAAATTAAACTTAGTTTAAACTAAATGTCATTTCTTCTATAGTCAAGATCAGTAAACATTTTTCTTTTCGTATTTTAAATTTTTACTTTTTAATACTGAAAAACAATTGAAATCGATAACACAAGGACTGAGATATAGCGTACTAAATTTTTGTGTTCTATGGGAGGTGCCACTCCTCTTTGTCCAATCTGATTTATTTCAGACTTAGGATACTACATAGACCTTATATCATAGTAATGCAAATTTTCAGTAAAATTCGTTCAGCGATTTTGCTAGGAATCTGAAACATACACCAAAAATAAAAAAAGGCGTATAAGTGGGCGTGGTGAACGAAAATTCTATAGTGACCTTCTCATAGGTCTGTAGTATATAACTTCCAAATCTTAACGAAACCCGTGCAGAGGATTCTTATTTTGTTTTGGTGTGGTGAGTTTGGTACGGTGAGTTTGGTTTGGTGAGTTTGGTATGGAGAGTTTGGTTTTGGTGAGTTTGGTATGGTGATATTAAGTAAAATGAGTAACAACTAAATTTAAAGTTTAGTTGAAATCGATAATATTAGGGTTCAGATATAGTGTATTGAATTTTTGGGTTCTATGGAACGTGCAACTCCCCTTTGCCCAATCTAGTTTATATATGTTTTAGGATAATCCATGGACTTAATATATATGTTTTATATATGTTTTAGGATAATCCATGGACTTAATAGCATTGTAATGTATATTTTCAGAAAAAATACATTCAGTGGTTTTGCTATGAATCTGATTTATACACCAAAAATAAAAATTAACGTAAAAATGGGCGTATTCAACGAAAACAATATAGTTTTATATATATAGATTCTGATTATGAATCATTAAAATTTCGTTATATTTTCATATTTCAAAATGCGATTTTTCAATATTGAAGTGGAAAATGATTTTGTATTATTTGATATTTCTAAATTCTAAGTTATTGTTAAATGGTATTCCGAAAAATACTGAAATTAAAGTTTTCAATATACATTTCGAAAAATCATTCAAATTTTGTATTTCAGAATTCTTTAAGATTGAAAGGGTATATTCCTTTTGGTACGCCGTTTGTAACACCCAGTAGGAAGCATCTCCGGTATGGAAAAGTATATATATTGTCAGCATGACCTCATGAGTCGATTTAGCGATGTCGATCTGTCTGTTGAAATCTTGATTACAGAAAAACTAGAAGAGCTAAATAAATGATCAGATTACTGATATATCTACGCTGTCTGTCAGTGAAAATGGGCATGATCAGTCCATTGCGACCTGTGAACCGACCACTTATGTTAAAATACCTCGTATAAAACATACATATACTGATGAATTTTACTGTATACGTGCTTAGGTAAACTTTTTTGGTCATATGAAAATAATGTTTTCCCGCGAAACGACTTGTTCCAAAAAAATCGAAATTCGGTACATCTACCCATTTATAAATATGGGTATGTAGTTAGTTTCAGGATTCGTATACCCTGGTGACCTATATACCACTTTGTATGGTAACCGCACATATGTGTAGGATATTTATAGTCGCCTTAGACCGACTATAATTTTGATAATCCTAACTATCATAATAACACCTACTATAAAATGTCCCTACTTTAAAATTTCCCATGTGATCTAACCTTCCCAACTGGTTTTTAACTGAAATGAAGAAATGTTGATAAAATGTATTCGAAATATTTAAATTTTCTATATTCATAGTTAATATTTCAAATAAATAATTTAATTAAAACTCAATTTTGCAAAATTCTTTATTAAAAATCATTAAAATTTTTAATGTTTTTATATTTTAGTATGTGATCGTTCAAAACTTGAATAGAAAATGTTTCTTAAATTTGTGAAATTTCTAGATTTATCTCTTAAAAAATAAATAAATAAACAAAAAATAAAGCTATTATAACTATATATCAATATATCTTATCGTAGTGAAGCAAAATTTAAAAACGTGAACAAGGCAAAGATTTATAAAAAGAAGAAGTGGAAGCAATATCATTTTATTCTGTAGTAATCAGAAAATAATAAATTGTAGTGCATATTATAGCGGTCGATCTCTATTATTTTTAATTTTACTCGGTTTTCAAAATTTTATTTGATATATATTTATTTTTTAAGAGTTTCTTGGTTTTTATCGCATTTGCACATCTCGTTCTGTGTAAATGCAGTTACACCCAATGCAAAAAATAAATGATATATTCGGGACCCTAGCGTCCTTATGAGTAGGTCAAAGAAGTTTTATCTCAAAGTTCGAAAAAAAATACAGGAGGATTCGGGTTAGTGAAATCTAAAATACGTAGAGAACTAAATTTTTCAGTTTTTTTCAATGAAATATTCTAAATAAAAAACTTCAAAATTTTGTTTTCTTAAATAAATGGAGTATTTTGAAAACATATAGCTAGCGCTAGTTGATAAGTATAGCGATGGTGGGGGGAACAGAAAATCGGAAATCTCACTTGATGCTTAACAAGCATAGGTGTCCTATATCACTCCCCTGCGGGAAAAAGGTGTCAATTGGTCTAAAACTACCTATCACGTGACCGGTACCATTGGTACCGACTTAGAACAGTTCTTGACTGGTCTTCAAGTGATAGGTCTAAAGGTCTGCATGAGGAGATGGATCGTGTCAATGCTAAATATGTCACTAGTGGAACGAAAAGACACTAGGTGGCGCCACAGTTTCGAGACTTATTTACACGCTGCAACTAATGCGTCTATAATTCGTAGACTGCATACTGCATTGATTTAAATTCAGTATGTCTTCCAAGTAATTGTAATGAACTCATGCAAGGTGGAATAAATAATGAAATGTAAATGCTTGAAGAAGAAGGTAAGATAAAATATAATGTAAATGTAAGTAAAATAAAATAAGTAAAGTTTAAAATATATAAAAAAAGTAACAATCAAAAAATAAATAAAAAAAAGATTTTTTTTACTTAATCAACCATTGATAACAGTCACAGAACAGGATTTTAATGACTAGTTCTGTGATAGGTCTAAAGGTACTGGTCACAGAACACTATTTTGAAGACCAGTCCTGTGATAGGTCTAAAGGTCTGCAGGAGGTGTTAATTTGCCGGTTGGTTTCATATAAAAGAACCAGAACTAGGACCGGTTAACAATCTCCGTGGAACCTGTCACGTGCCTAGTCTAGGACCGGTTATATTCCCCGTAGGGTTTATTCACTGGGTAGAATAATACATACTCACTTTCGCTGTTAGAGGGTCTTCAAATACATGGATTTTTTAAAAGTAGAAATGCGTGATTTTATTGGGAAATTTTAAAATAAAACCATTTTAATCAAAAAATGTGGATATTTAAAATAAATGTAAATGCCCTATGAAATCTATAATTGTTTTGAGAAATCGAATTTTAAAATACGAAAAACGCAAAATTTTGAAATTCGCTTAAACGAGATTTTTTCAATAGGTTTACTTAAAGAAAATAAATACAATTCGAATTTTGTCTTTTGATTCAAATTCACTGTCAATAAATATTTTTAATTAAAAGTTTTTTTTTATATAAAAAAAAGAAAACCGAATAAAACTTTATAATAAAAATGTATCATTAAAGCTTAATATTTGAATTTTACAATTTTTTAAAATTTTATTAACAAAACATTTGAACACAAACTGCTTAATAAGTGGAATTTGTATTTTTAAAATACATTTTTTTATTTTTTCTAAATATTATAAATCTCAGTTATGCGTGGAATTCAAGTGTCTGCACATACATAAATCAAGAGATTATTTAAGTATTATTTCAGTTAATGAAATTCCGCCAAATTTTTTATTTGAACTAAGAGAAAAAACATTTTTTTTAATACACAACAAAAAATTGCTAAATGTTTGCCAAGCTTTTGTGATAAATTTGAGAAAAAAAAATCTTTTTTTTTTTAATTTTTTATATGCGTTGCCAAAAAATCACAACACGCGTCTATAGCATTTCGTTCCACTGTGACGGTCGGCGGCTGCGTCACAAGCGTCACAAAAAATATAAAATTAAACAAATAAATAATTTAAAAATAATGCGGAATTTTCGCTCAACAGTTGCTGCCTTCATTTACAAAAAAAAAAAACACAAATAATACTTATTATAATATTAAACAAATTAAAATATTTAGTATTTTTCACAATTTTGTTGCTTTTGTGCTGATGCTGCTTTGCTGCTGCTTAAGAAATTTCATTTCACACTTTGACAAAAACGTATTTTCCGCTAAAATAAATAAAATAATTTGCAATAGAACCTAAGACAAATCGAAAAACTTTTCATATCTAAAACAAACGGAAACAAAAACAACTCGCGAGTGGCGGCGGCGAACGCTCTCGACGACACTCGCCAAGTTCAAAAATATTTGAAAAATTCTTGGCAATGACCGTCAGCGAGGTGGTGCAAACAACTTGACGCTTGAGCGTCAAAAGACAACATTAACGGACGTGCTCGCCTGCACACAAAACGTCTGTCCATATGTCTGTCCATTTATCCGTTCGTCGTTACGTCCATGTGTGAGTGTCTGTCTGGCTGGCTGTGTGCTTAGGTTGTTGCCACGCATATAGTTTGTCGGCGAAAAATGTATTAACAAAAAAAAAATTATAATTTTCTAAAATAATACAGGAAATTAAATTTTTAATTAAAATGTATTAAAAAAAAAGTAGCAAAATTTAAAGTTGTTAAAATAGTACTTAAAAATAGTATTAAGAAAATGTTGAACTAAATACAAAATACATTGCACTGAAATTCCATGCAATTAGTTTAAAATATAAAATTAAAACTTAAAAAATTGTACCAAAAAAGCGTATTCCCCAGACAAAAAATATGCAAGGAAACTAGTAGTAGTATTTTTGAGGAAAACTCACAAGATTACATAGCAGGCATTTTGAATTTTTGAAAATAAGTAGGCTCCCTATAGCAGGAAACTGGTATGTTCAAGCCTACCTCTAGCAGACAAAAGCATTTTTCTGTAAGTTTTGGTTTTGAAGTTTTGAAAGGTGTCTTTATAGCTAGAATATGGAAGGGAAAGGTAGCCTCCGAGTAGCAGGCAAACACATTGTATAGGAATTTCTGTTTTGAAGTTTTAAAAGTTTGATCAACAAGTTGTCGATGGAAAATGTGGTTTAAAATATCAAAATTGCCTTCAAAAATTTTTCAGTATCAACATTTTTTGGCAGTTATTTCTTACGCTTCAAATTGTGGGTTTGTTTTTTTTTATTTACGGTTTGTTAAGTCGGTTTGTTAAGTGAATATTTTCCCTATCTATGCTGATCTACATCGGGAGGTGACCAGCGACTGGCTCTTTTAACCATTTTCGCCCACAAATAATCTTCTTGTTGTACAAAACGTGTTTTGTTATTGCTTACTTCGATAACAATAACAAGGCGACACAATGGGCGTTTTCGTTTATTAGTTCTGAACTGAGCTCGAACTGTCAAGATCTGCGTTTGTTTTAAAACTCTGAACATTCAGAGTCAGTAGTTTTCGTTTGTTTATTTGCTCAGATTATCGAAGTCGGTTGTTCAGAACAGACTCGACGTGCTCGATTTCATTTTATCGAGCTGGCTGAACAGTTGGCGTTAATATTATTTGTCAAACAAGACTTCATACGAATTAGACAACTCCTGCTCAAGTTGTTTTTAATTTCAATCAGAGTCTTCAGGTTGAGTTCAGATTGCGTAGAGTTCAGATCAACTCTGACAATATTCGGAATATTCAGATTATGTTCAGAACTCTGCTCTGAAATGATTTACGTGATGTGAAGCAGCAGAAATATGCGTAACCAACAACACATCATCGAAGCGATTGATTTTTGCGAAAATACAACAAACAAAATTTGTCGGTGTCGTTGTACAACAAGAAATTTTGGTTGAGGGAGGGATGGATGGTCACCCATGATCTAAATCATATGTTTATGCTCCCTACCTTTCCCTACCATTTAGCTTCCAGATTATTGCCTACCTAACCCTACCTATGCCTGCCATTTCCCTACCAAATTTTGTTTTCATGCTATAGCAGGGAACCAGCAGCTTTTGTCCACATTCCCACCTTTGCCTACCTCAAAGCTTCATATAAATGTGATTTCAATGCGTACAGGTAGCTTGTTTGCCTGCGTGTTTCGAACAATTTGCCTGATTATAATGTTGTCTGGTGTTTTAAAATATGTCTTTTCAATTTTACAATAATATAAAAGAAAATAAAATATATTTAAAAAAATTCGTATAAAAAATAACAAAAAGTACAGAATATAGTCCAAACTATCGTTCAAAATTTCAAACTATTTGTTATTGGTTTTACTTTTTGAAAATTTAAAACACAGAAATAAAATAAAAGTATTTGAAGAATTTATAAATTATACAAAAAATGATACAGCTTTACAAAAGTAATTAATCAAAAAATGTTAAACACAATTTTTATTGAAATTGGCAAGACAAATTTTAATATATAGGCAATTATACTTGAATCTAAGTTGATAATTTAATTATTTTTTACCTATTTTACCTGCTTTTAGTCACTTTTTAGAATACGTAAATTATAGTATAAATTATAGAATTTTTTAAAAATAGTTTTTTAAAAAACTTTAAACGCAATTTCTCTTTTATTTGTCTGGACATATTTTAATTTATAATATAGTCCTCATATTCGAATGTGATTTTAAGATATTTGGAGCTGAACTTTTTTTTTTCATAAACTGTTTAATATTAATTTTTTTAGAATTACCAAATTAGTTTTCTCAAAAACTTTAAACGTAAATTTTCTTTAAATTGTCTGTACTTATTTTAAAAAATAATATTTTATAATAAATTAAATACAATTTAGGGATATTTAGGTCTAAACTCAAAATTGTTATTTTTTTAGGCATTTTTAAAAATATTTTTTTAGTATTTAAGGTTTTATGAAAAAAAAATAAAATGATACATGTTTGTAAAGAATATAGTGCAAACTAACGAACATAATTACTAACTATTTGTAAACGATTTTATTGAGATGAAAATAAAAAAATGAATTAAAACCAACAAAATAAACTCAACAAAAAAATTATACTAATTTACAAAAGTATTTTATCCAAAAATTTTAAATGCAATTTAGAAAAATTAAAGAAAGAAATAGTAGCCAACAATTACTACCTAAATGCAATCTAAAATAACTATTCCAATATATATAAAAATAGATTAAAAACAAATTCAATTCCACTAAAGAAAAAAGTAGTAGAAATATAAAATTAAAAAAAAAATAATCTTCTGAAATTAACGTAAGCTTAACGAGTAAAATACTTTCCAATCATGATAAATGATTAAATAAATAGTTTTAAAAATATTTCCAAAATAGTATTAAAAATTAAGGAAAAAAGTATCAAAAATAGTATTGAAAATAGTACTAAAATCTTGACTAAATCTTCATACTAAAATAAAATAGAAGCTACAATAAAATAAAACTTAAAGTACAAATAAGTTAGTGAATTTCGAGATTCCGCTAACAGCTACGAACATGAAATAATTTTACAAAAAAATGTTACGAAAGTAAAAACACAAAATCAAAAAAACAAAACAACAAAAACATAAAAATAACAGCAAAATTAAAAATACAGAAACAAAAGTAAAACAAAACAAAACCAAAAACACAAATACGAAACAAAAAAAGAAGTAGCAAAAACAAAGAAAAACATAAAATAAAAATACCAACCAAAAGTAAAAAACACAACAAAAACATAAAAAGAAATGCAAAAAAAAGTAAAAACACAAAAACAAAATAACAAAGAATAAACAAAAAAGCAAAATGAAAAAACACATAACCAAATCGCAAAAATAAAAGCTAAAACACAAAAACGCAAAATATAAAATCAGAAAATAAAATTAAACGCAAAAAAAAGTAAAACCAAAGACTCAAAAATAAAAGTAAAAAAAAAACAAAATTAAAAGCACAAATCAAAATCAAAACAAAAATAAAAAGAAAAACACAACCAAATCGCAAATATAAAAGCTAAAACAAAAAAAATGCAAAATAGAAAATCACAAAACATAATCAAATTCAAAAAAAAACAAAAGTTAAACCAAAAACACAAAAATAAAAATTAAGAAAACAAAACCAAAAACACAAAAATAAAATAAAATAAATGTTTAAGATGAGTCAAAATCGCAAATGCAAAAAAACACAGAAATAAAAACGCAAAATAGAGAAAAACAGAAAAACAAAAGAAAAAGCAAAAACACTTACATAAATTATAATTTATATTTTTTTTAACTACATCCAAAAATAAAAAAAATTCTATATAAATAATAGTTTTTACTTTTAAAAAAAGTCAATAGTATAAATTAATATTTTAATCGGAAAGTACCATTAAATACTAGAAAATACCATGACATTGCCATTGAGTTTATATGAACAAAATTAATTTTTTGTATACTATTAAATCAATAATTACCTATTGACCAATTTTAATGGGATTTGAGGGATTTTTTTTGGGTGTATATAATTTTTATTAAAAATCGTAACAAAAATGTTTTTTTAATCTCGGATAATGGATTTTTTGTGCTGCAAATAATCCTGAAGCTTGCGCCAGCCATTTAAAAAAATGCGCCATATTTAATTTATTTGATTTACCAGTCGCCAAACGATCCTCGATCCCATGGCGCCATAAAGCAAAAGCGACCGTCCATTAAATTCACAAACATCATCAAATTCCATTCAAAGTTCTTTTTTTTTCTATTTTTTTTTCTATAAATTTATTGGCGACAAAATATGTTTTTATAAATGTTATTTGTAGCAAATATTTTTTGTTGTTAAAAAAAATATAATAAACATTTCTTTTTACCAAAGACTATAAGCGAGCTCATTCAAGAATATTCGTTGAACAAATGAAAAAATTATATTAATTTTTTGCAAAGATTTATTATATAATAAAAAAGATTATAAAACAAAGAATTATGGACACACAAAAGAGCAATAAATGAAATTATTGACGTACATATTTCTTATTTTATTTATTTTTTAAATATAACAAGCTTTAAAAAAAATCTTTAAACCAAAAAGTTTATTTTTGTTTTTTTCGAAATATTATTAAAAACAAGATAAATGTGGAATGTACAAACTACAAAATTCCATTCATTTGTGTTTGCCGGAAGAATGACCCAAATAATCCTTAAAAATTACAACATTTTTGACTCGATCTTTGCAAAAATTTTATTCGGAATAATAAATAGCATTCGAGCCTGTTCGAGCTTTCGAACGAATTTTCTGGAAAATACACGATTTTTGAATTATAACACCGTACGACAAAATTCAACTTTTGGCTGCACTTATGAGAAATCCTATATATTCTTAAAGTACGCTAAAAAATAAAATACACGTGTATCTCAGTTTTTCTTGATCCATTCGTTAAAGGGTTTTATTTGCATTTGAAAAGCAAATGCATATCAAATTTTATGATCGAACATTTACAGCTTTTATTTGCATTTAAAAAATTTGAATTAATTTTTAACAATTTAGGAAAATTGGAGCCAATTTTTGAGTGTTTTATGAGCCTTCAGAAAAAAGACTCATAAAAGTGTCTCATTTAAGATTGCTTTCGGAGCTCTCAAAATATTACTCATAAAAGATTCATACTTAGGTGTTATTTAGGAGCCCTCATAAATTAGACTCCTAAAAGCATCAAATATAATACTGTGTCTGAGCGCTCAGAAAATAGACTCATAAAAGTTATATATTTTAGAATGTAAAGGGTTTTTCAATAAGAGCGCTACAAAAGTTTTTTTTTAAATAAAACAAAAACGGTTTTGGATATCAATGAAATTATTTTGTAAGGATTTTGTAAGGATGTAGGCCAAGATCTTTTCGCAAAATTCGCCACAAGGACGTCACAGATATGCCCAACGCTTGAGAACGACGTGTGAGAGACACATTTGGGCTTTCTTCAACTGAAACCTCAGCGGCAGCAATATTCTCGACACTACTGGCACTTCTTTGTCTCACTGGCACGGGAACATTTTGTACTGTGCCTGTGGATTCAAATTTTTCCACTAGACGCTCAATTATTGATCTGCTAGGACGATTATGACGACCATAAATTGGACGTAGCGCTCTTAACGTTGAGGCCACTGACTCCGAATTTCGGTAGTAAATTTTAATAATTTCGACTCGTTGTTGGCTCGTATATCTTTCCATCATGAAATGGCAAACCTTACTAAAGAGAAATGTCAAAAGAGCGGCAAGAAATATGGCGTCGTTTGCTGTCCCTATCGCTCTACTTTTGTAGCGTCTCTTTATTAGGAATGCTTCAAAATTTTACTCATAAAAGAGTTTCATTCATGAGCGCTTTAGGAGCCCCCTCAAATGAAACTCATAAAATCATCAAATTTAAGAGTATTTAAGGAGCACTCAGAAAAGGAAGTCATAAAAGTATCTTATTTATGCTGGCTTTCGGAGCCTACTGTTTAAATAATATTGATATACTAATATTCGTTTTGAATTTGAAATCAAATGAAAATTAATTTTTTTAGTGTAAATTCAACAGACAAAAATACATATTTCATGAATTTCATTAAAATGAATGAGTTTTTTCTCGGACTAAGAAAAACATGAATATGAATGACATTGGATTCATTTAAGATACTATTTTAAAAGAAAAGGAAACCATCGAAAATGAAGTAATTGTGGTTTCTGAAAAGTCTCAAAAATATGAATGTTTTAAGAATATTTAAAATAATTATAAATATGAGAATTTTAGGGCTCTTAAAAGCGTGTCTTTTATATAAGTTTTATCTAAGTTTTTGGGCCCTACTGCAATATGATTGTTATAGGAGGAATAATAGTCTCATAAATATGAGTGTTTTTTTGGACTCATAAAGGGGTTGAGCTCTTTTGAGTGTTCATATATGAGTGTTTTAGGCGTAACAAAAGTGTTATAAATATGAGTGTTTTTGAGCTCATAAAATCGTGCCCTCTAACCAGATGCGGGAGCCTTTTTGGACTCTTTTTGGTACTCAAATATGAATGTTTTAGGAGTATTAAAAGTCTCATAAATATGAGAGTTTTTGGACTCATAAAATGCAGCCCTCTACTGAGGAGTTTGGGCTCTTTTAAGTGCTCATATATGAGGGTAACACTCATAAATATGACACATTTATCAGTCTTAAAAGACTCAAAATGTTTTCTGGGGTATCTCATAGTACCATTTCAAATTAAATGAATTTATTTTGGAAAACCGTATTCATATTCATACTCATATATGAATATGAATACTCATATATGAATATGAATACTCATATATGAATATGAATACTCATATATGAATATGAATACTCATATATGAATATGAATACTCATATATGAATATGAATACTCATATATGAATATGAATAATAAGTGCCAAATTTTTTTATTTAATTTTTAAAAAGTATTTTTATTAAAGGACTTTTTTGAAAAAATCATTGGTATTTAAACGAATTTTTGATTAATCAAAATATAACTCGTTGAGGTTCAAATTTGAATTGTTTGATTTCAAATTTGAATACGAAATGCATTAAAATTCGAAAAAAAATTCACTATTAATTAAAATTAAAATATAACAAATTAAATTTTAAAATTTCCCTTAAAAAAAAATATTAATTCAACCCAGTTTCATGTGATTCAGATTAATGGCATATATGATTGTTCTGATTTTTCATACACATTTAATTAAAATGTAACCATTATATTTAAATATGTGAAATTCTGTTAGTCTGACATCAAAATGTACTGTCTGCCATTCAAAAAAAAAAAAATTGTTTATGCATAAAAGAAAAATTCAATTTATAAAAAAACAAATTAATTATTTCCCAGCCAGTGAAAGTGTTGCTGTGTTATATATTTAGTATTTTGCTTTTAATTTATTAACAATTCGTTACAGTTTCATTTTGTTGCATTTTCAATAGGTCTCATTCGTCATTGTCTTCGAAATTTTCAAACATTCACAAAGGTTATCTTTCTCCCACATTCAAAAAAAAAACAAAGATCCATGGAGGTTTTTTTTAAATAAAGCCCCCTCTGGTGTTGACTGCAGGCATGTAGCGTAGCAATTGCGTTTTATTATAATTTACGCATATAAATTAAGTAGTTTTATTAGATTTAAGTATTTGGAATTATTTTTCACTGTTTTTGACATTACCATTTTTTAAAGTATTTACTTTAAAATTGTATTGAAATATTTTGCAATATTATTTTTAATTATTGACATTCAAAATATTTTAAAATTTACTACAAAACTCAATTAACATGTTTGAAAAATAATCGTCTACAAAATAAATAGCTCTGTATTAAGTACAAAATTCAATTAAAATATTTGCTTTGTTATTTTTCACATGGCTACTAAAATGTAAAATGTCTGAAAAAATTAAAAATAAAATGCGAAATAAAAAATTCCAGCTAAATTCATGAAAAATTTCGAACGTATAATGTTTATATTTTTTTTTTTTGGGTTGTGGTATGTATGACGTACTGAAATATTTTGTGTATAAACATAAATGAAAAAAAAAAAAGCGAAATAATTGAATTTAATTTATGTTAGGAGATCAGTTTAATTGGAGAGTTGATTTTTATTTGATTAACAAAAATTTACTACGTAGGTACTATACATTATTCAAAATTAATTATTTTTTCTAAATAATGTATCGCAAAATAATCTCTATTTTTTTAAGATAAAATATTTTACAGCTTACTGGCAGAATATCGACGTATTTCTGGCAAAAGCGAAGTTCATGCTGATTTTATACAGGGCTTAGCTTGTCGTTTGTTTTTCATCAAAAACTCAGCATGTTTCATTTGGTTCTAGGGCAGACAAAACAAGAGAAGACCTGCCGAAAATCTGCCTATTTCCTAAGTTTGCTGTGTTTGACTGCATGCTGCTGTATATTTTGTCAGGAGCATTTAATTTTTGTTGTTGATCTCTGTATTACTTTTTTCACAATTGTTCCGAGAATGAAAGGCCTCGGAAATTTTCGACTCGCATTTTTCATATTTTTTTTTCATTTTTATACAAAACAAATTTTATTAAATTATTTTTTTAAATTATAATAACTTTAAGATAGAATTGTTCAAGGCAAGATTAAGAATACTTCATGGAAGAAGAAAAAATGTAAAAGAAATATCCAGAAAATAATTGTCTAGGGGAAGAATTCTTCATAATTCATCTCCAATAAAATGTGTCGAAACTATTTTAATTTATTTTTAATAAATATAAAAATTTCTACGTCGAATTGGTCAGAAGGAGAATAGTGTGAAGAAGAATAATCTGTGAAAGAATTTACCGGCAAGAATTGGCCCTGGAATGAATTGTTTCGGGAACTTTTGTCCCTGGAAAGAGAGAAATGTTATCCTTGGAAAGAAATGTTTCGGAAAAGTAAAGGAAGATTTGTCTCATTAAATATTTGACCGGAGACTGGCAAGAATTGTCCCTGGAATGAATTATCTCGGGAACTTTTATCTCGGCGAAAATATACCCCTGGATAGAATTGTTTTGGAGAAGTATAGTGTCTGGAAAGATTTGTCTCATGAAATATTTGAACGGAGACCATTTGTCTCGTGGAATAATCATTTCTTGGAAATATTGTCTTGGGGCAAAATTGTTTCGAGATAAAATTTTCTCAGGAAAATAATTGTCACGGTGTTGAAAATGTGTCTCGGGGGAAAATGAGCTACACGTGGAATAGATATATGTTTAATGGTTCCAGAGATTTGGCTTCATTTTACTACTGTACTGTTTTGAAGTGCTTAATACTTTTCCCAAAGAAATAATGATACATTTATTAATTCTTCATATAAATATTGATGGAGTGATAGAAAATTAAAATTTACAACAGAAAAGATCCTTAGGTGAATGCCTACATTTGGTTTTCAGTCAAGATATCCATATCTAATTCCGTTTTCCAGAAATATTACTACGAAAATTAAGGATTTACCAGATATTTGTAGCTCAATACCTCGAAATCCTGACGTGATGGCAACAACTGATATGGTAATTGCAAGAACCTCCTAATTCGCATGAGGTTGCCGTGTGTCATTTATTTTGTTGATACAACAACTTACTCAATCGCCGTAACAAATGCACGAATGTCAATTTTGGCAGAATGAAAAAAAACAATCATGAGGTTATGGCAACCGTACGTGCAGTTGCGCGGACTAACATTTCGGTTGTAGAAAAATAAGGTACGTTCATTTTAATGACATGAGGTTATAACAAATGTATTTCGGTTACAACACTGAAACGTTGGTTCAATTAACCTCATGCCAACAGACGATTTTTCTGTGTGCAGTATTAGACAAACTATAGTTCTTACGGCTTCGACATATTTGGCTACTTTTTATGTTTTCTTTATGCTGCATATATTGTCCATGGACAGTATGATACATTTGCAACTCTTTAATATGAAATTAGACGATTATGTTGATTGATCTTTAGAAAATCATTAATATTGGTATTAAAAGAAGGAGATAGAAAATGAATATGTACTACAGATATGAAGCCTTGGATAGTGTCTACATTTGGTTCTCAACAAACAAATCCATAACTACTACAGTTTTCGCAATAAATCAACGGTAATATTGCGATCACTTTAGGACCTTTATGGTCATATTTCTCGTAAACCTGACGTGATAGGTGTTAGGTGAAATTTCTTCAAGTTACTCAAGGACTCTAAAAAAAATTGTCAAATCTCTGGCACCAAAAAAAAAGTGGGCTTTTGCTGCACTGTGTTATTATTTAAAATTCAAAAGTTTAAATAAAAAAAAAATCAATCAAATTCAAATTGTTCAAATAAGTGTTGAACGTATTCTTATACATTTGTTGTAAATATTTTAAATTTCGTTCGAAAGTGTATTTGAAAAACATGCTGATTTGACTGCGTATAATTTTTTTCGGAGATGAGTGATCATCGCTACATATTGTCCGGTTAAAAAAATGTTCAAAAAAAAATCTCAAATCACAATCTCACACATATCAAATTTTCACTATCTATTCAGGAACTATATAACTATAAATTTATATACATTTTTTATATTTAATTCACGATTTCAGTACAAAAATATTGCAAAAAGATCGACTGATACGAATCGACGAAACGAATGGTAACGTGCTAAAAATGAAAATAAAGTATGCCAAAAAAAAAAAAAAGAATTTCTTAATTTTCTCAATTAATTCAACGAAATTCATTCACAAAACAATGCAATGGCGTCTTTTTCTTTATGCATTGAATTTGGATGATTTTCAAAAAAAAATTATAAAAACCAAAAATAATTTGAATTTATTTTAACCAATAAATTAACGTTTAGCAGGCAAAAAGTAACTAATTGTAGGGCATAAATTTCAGTTGAGTCAGTTACATTTGTCGTAAAATTCTTGTGTCTGATTTTTTCATAAAGATCATTTGCAAATATACTAAATACTGTAAAATTATGTGAAAACTCATAAGATGAGTCATACCGTTTTCGAAAGTTTTTCTTTTTTTTTTGCAATTTTCTGGCTGTCTTTAAATATGTCGTTTGCGTCGCTTTTTTCGACAGTCTGTCTGGCTGCCATTTTCAATAGATTTAACTAATGCAATATTTTAAGTAAAATATTTATTTATTTTTATATAATGATTTTCTTTATATTTTTTTTTTTTGTAAAATTGTCGCCGCGCAAATTTTGTTTCGTTCTCACACGAGTGAAAAACATAAAACTGTTCATCATTACATTCGTGAAGGTCACTTGTGTATAGTAGGAAGTGCTCCGAGACTACTCTGTGTGCCAAAAATGCATTTTTTTTCTTTAATTGCAACAATTTGTAAAATAGAAATAAAAAGAAATACATTAACATGTTGAATGCTCTTTGAGCACTAATCATATGATTAAATCAATTGAAAAAATAAAATGTCAATAGAAACTTTTAAGTGATTTTTAAAAACAGAAACATCAATTTGTTATGGGTTATTTTTATATTTTAAATATGTTGAAATATGATGATGAAATATGTCAGATTCTTATTTCAATACAAAAATATTTTTCACAAATTTGAGATTTCAGAAATATAGGGTCATGTTACAGCTTTCGATCGAAATTCATGTGAAAAATTGTAAACAAACATTTTTGAATTGGATATCTTAATACAAACATTTACTCAAATCAATTCAATCCGTTTAATTTGATTTGAATTCGTTAAGAAAACAATTTTTTGTATTGTGACAGCAAATGGGTTTATAAATTTTATATAAAATTCGATCGGAATTCGAACGAAAGCTGGGGAACATGGTATACTTACCACCCTTATATCGTAAAATGATTCGAAAAGGAATTGGTCAAAAAAAGTGTCAGAAATTTTAGTGACAGAATTTTTATTTGATTTGTTCATTTCGTCGTCGTTTTTGTTTTATTTAATTCAAAAAAAAATTCCACTGGAATTTCTGGCATTACAATTCAGAAATATTATTAAAATACTACAATATATTAAGGTGATTCATGTAAAGAGCGTAAATAGTGGAAACTCTGTATATAGTATAGATTTATGAGAAATTTCTATTAGAATATTTAATGCGCAACATACAAAATTATTAAAATTTATTTTAATATATATTTTATTAAATATGCATTCATAGTTGTGCATTAAATATTTTAGAAAATAAATTACGCGTATCCAATACAAATCAATCGTATCAAATTACACATAAATTTATCAGAAATTAACGGTTTTGATATGAATCCCCTTATTACTCATAATCGTGAGTATATTGTAAACTGAACGATGTGAGTAAAGTGATATGTCAACTAATCAACAAGATTTCGGAGTATTTTAAGCTCGTAAATTTCACGAATCCACTAGAATTTTGAGTAAATATAAAAATACTATCAATTGTTCAATAAAAACAATCAGCTTATTCTAATTTTCTTGTTGTAGTTTAGACATAATGCAGTATAAACATAAATATAAATGTCCTTAAAGAAATTTGTCATATTTATGAGTATTACCCTCATATATGAGTAGAAGACTGGGTAGAAGACATAATTTGATGAGCCCAAAAACCCTTACATTTATGAGACTTTTAATACTTTTAAAACATTGATATTTCAATACTAAAAAGAGCCCATAAAGACTCCCGACTCCTGGGTAGAGGACACCATTTTATGAGCCCAAAAACTCTCATATTTATGTTACCCTCATATATGCGCAATTACAAGAGCCTAACAAGACTCCCAAACCCTGGATAAAGTGCACCATTTTATGTGCTCCAAAAACCCCCACATTTATAAAAATTTGAATACTTCTAAAACATTCATATTTGTACACATAAAATAGCCAAAAAAAATACTACCAACCCCTGGGTAGAGGACACTATTTTATGAGCCCAAAAGCTCATATTTATGAAACTTTTGTTACGCCTAAAACACTCATATATGAGTACTTAAAAGAGCCTAACTTCTGGGTGGAGGCAACAATACTATGTGCCCCAAAAATTTAATATTTATGAGACTATTATTACTGCCAATAGAATCATACTAAAAAGAGTCCAAAAGGGCTCCCGAAACTTGGGTAAAGCATTCATATTTTGGTAAAATTCAAAAAGAAATGGAGATTTTCTTATTTTAAAATTCATAAAAATCCGATACCAAAGAAGAAAATTCTGCATATCAAGAATAATAAGTTACTTGCAACAGAATGACAGACACATATACGAGCGAATCTGAGTGCTCTTAAATACTCTTAAATTTGATGCTTTCATGGGCTCCTAAAACGCTCATGAATGAAACTCTTTTATGAGACAACCAATAGAAAATGGTTCCATTTCAAGAAAATCCCTGAAATCCATGTTTGTGTGTTGAACTTACACTAATAAATTGAATTTTTGTTTTATTTCAAATTGAACACGAATATAGTATATCAATTTATTTTAAACAGTAACCTTTTAAAGCCATCATAAATAATATACTTTTGTGACTCACTTTTCTGCATGATACAAATATTTACAGGTACGATCACTCTGACATTAGGCAAGTTTTTTTTGACAAATTTTGAAATATTTTGTTTTGATTCAAATTAAAATTTTCAAAAATTGAAATTTATATTCAAAGAAAATATGAAAAATATTTTTCAGATTTTGTTTTGATTATAAAAAATTTTGTGAACATTTTTAAGTTATCTCAAAGCATACCTTGATAATTATTTTTCATTTCTATAGAATTTTATATGAGATTTTTTTTAATTGTCGATTTTGTTTTGATTTTAAAACTAAACTTCAAAAAACTTGCCTAGTGTCACTAAAGTAAACATTGGAAAAAAATGAGAGAGTGATCGTACCTGTAAATATTTGTATCATGCTTTTCTGAGTGCTCCTTAAATACTCAAAAATTTGATGATTTTATGAGCTTCACTTGAATGAAACTCATTTAAGAGACACATTTTGGAGCGCTCCTAAAACAATCTAAAATAAAAGTATAACTTTTTTGAGTCCATTTTATGAGCGCTCAGAAACAATTTTAAAGTTGATGCTAATTTATTCTAATTTAGTTTAATTTATGAGGGCTTCTAAATAAATCCTCAATCTCAATATTTTATGAATAATATTTTCGAGAGCTCCGTCTTAGATGAGAAACTTTTACGAGTCCTTTTTCCGCTAAATTGCTTATTGCGTAGTATTTTGTAATAGTAAAATGTAGTTCAGAGTTGTAAATTGAAATCGTTTAATTTGTTTCAGAGTAAATTGTAGTTCCGAATTCATCAGTTGTTTATTGTTTCAGTAATATAGTTTGGTAAATGTAAAATGCAGTTCAGAAAATTTAAAATATATTTGTTCGAAAAAATATTCCAACTTTAAACTATGCAAACAAACGGGCTTGAATTTGATTTCTCAGTATTAAAATTGGTTAGAATTCAATCCGTTTGTTTTGACTTCAACGGTTTGAATTTATTTGAAAAACACATTTTTTGTATTCTGACATCGAGTTTAAAACCGTTTGTTGACAAATTCGGAATTCGATCGAAAGCATTATATTTTTGTTTCAGAATTCATGTTTGCAATAGTTCTCAATCGTATTCAAATTGTACAAATAAATGCTGAGTTAATTTTATTTGATTTTTTGTTTATATCTTAAATTCGTTTGAAAGTGAAATTGGAAACAACATTTCATCGCAGCTCTTATTTTAATTAATTTAAAATTCAAATTTTAAATCTGAGTCGCGACAAAATTCTCTTGTTATTAAAATGATATTGATAACCAATGTTATGTCATGCATTTACATATTTTTTGATTATCAAACAAATTATAAAACAAATTCACATGGAGGGGACTTAAAGTCGGTCGAGCCCGATTATGGAAAACCCTACACCTTGGTGGAGATATTTAATCGTATAGCTAATTTTTAAAGTTCCAAATTCCGCTGAATTCCCTCACCCTCAGAATATTATTCCCGTATCTAAAACGTACGCCCCAAAGGGTGACCCAAACACCCTGTATAACTTATTGGGAAGCAAAATCGATGTCAATAATGCATGGGGTCTATGGGGTCTATGACTCAAAAAAATAAGATAAAAAAATAAAAAAATGTCTAATTTTGCACCATGTTTAAGATATAGGGTATTAAAGAGATGCATATTACTAATCTAGTTAAGAAAATAAAGTATAATTTGTTGCTAAATGAATAACAATTTTGAAGTCATGTTTTAGAAAATTAAATTACTTTTTCAATGGTATGTCACATCTTCAAACCCCATGGTTTGTTCCTTTTTTTTAAAAGGTACGTATCACAAGATCCGTCACTGTTTAATTAGTTCTGCAGTATAACCTCCAGTTTAAAATCACTGTAATTAGTTAGAAAGTACTAGGAATTCATACTGTTCTAATAATATAAATTAGAAAGAATGGGGTGATCGGTAACGAAATTTTGAGAAAATCAATTTATATTTTTATTTTGTAAATTTCAACTTTACGTAACTTTTAAAAAGGGAAGAAATCACGGGGTTTGAAGATGTGATATACCATTGAAAAGGTAATTTAATTTTCTAAAACATGAATTAAAAATTGTTCTACATTTATGAACAGATTATACTTTAAAACAAATTTTCTTTACTAGGTTATGTTCGTAATATGCATCTCTAAAACACCCTGTATCTTTAACTGTGTGCATAATTAGACATTTTTTATTTTACATTTTCTTTGATCATAGAATGGCCCCATGCATTATTGACATTGATGAACCAAACACCCTGTATAAAAGTGGTCTCAAAACAAAAACTGCTAAAATCCAAAATATGCCGGGAATCTTACTTTAAAATTGTATAAAATTTGACAATCTGAAATCACAAAGTTTGTCACTGTGTTTCCGGAAATATTGCTAAAAATATATGAATTTTGTCTAGGATGCACTAATGCGTATATCGTAAAAATTAGAAGCTTTATTGTGTAGAATTCTTACGAAATACGGATATATGCAAGCGATACGGAGTGAAATGAATACCCTTTATGTCTTTTAATCGAATACAATTGGTTTTACGTCTAACGTATACAATTTTATTTCTGTTGTTAAATATTTAAATTTCAAAATATGCGATTGGAATCTGTAACACGACCCTACATAAAAGTAAAAGTTAAACATTCTGTTATAAATACTGGTTTCGAATTTGGAATAGTTGAATGTACAGTTTGGTCTATAAAATACTTGTTTTATATGTTTTACATATTTAATGAGTTCAAAAATTAAACTTACCACAATCATTCTCAAAGAGCCCAATTCATGTGAAACATCAGCCATTTTTATTATAGGTTGTTGCTGTTGTTGTTGGAGTAGTAGTACTGCTAGTGGTTGTTGTTGTTGTTGTTGTAGAACGCGTAAAATAAATTACGATGGTAAAAACAGAATGCGGCACAAAATGCAAACTTCAAACTACGAGGTATGCGTTGAACTTTTGACACGAACACGTATGATATCTTCTAATACAGTTTTAATGGAAAAAGCACGATCGAATTGTTTCTTTTTTTATTATGTTTTTTATTTATTAACTGCTTTTCTATCAATTAAACTCACGATTATGATTTACGTGTTTTTTAATGATCTTCGTAGAACCGTTAATGTTTTTTTAAGCTGTAGCGTAACTTTGGAATAAGTTTTAAATTTTATGTTATATTCTTTAAGAGGTTGGAAAATTGAGAAGTTTTTAATTTTAAGTTTTTAATATTTTAATTTTTGTTTTAAATTTTTTAAATATTAAAAACTTTTAGTTTTAAATATTTTGTTTTAAACTCTCCGTTTGAATTTTGAATTATTGCTTTTTTTAAATATATGTTTTTGATTAAAGTCTTTTTTCACGTTTGAAATTCTTGTTTTCAGTTATGAATTTTTGTCCGTATTATGCACACCGCAGCTGCTCTTATTATGAAATGCGAAAAATTGCTCCGCTCGTTTGCTTTTATATGTTGGCGAAAAATGGACGAACATTCGCACAAACACTCTCTGCTTTATTTTAATTATTTATTTAATAAATTTTACTTATTATTGTTGCTCATTAAGTAATTCATAAATGTTTGGTGGTTTGGCTGTATGCGCGACAGAGCCAGCGTATTTTTCGTCTAAATTTTTTATGATTTTATTGTTTTTCTTTATTTTCTCTTTTCTTGTTCCCAAGCTATTTGTATTTTTATTTAAAGAAAACTGTTTCGACTTCAAATGACAAAGAATGAACAAACGAACGAACTGAAGAAATCAAGACACACGTAAAAACCACTTCTTTTCCCTTAAAATTCTTGGACAAAAGTGAGCAACTTTCGCATGGTTGTTGTGCTTTTATAAGGCTTAGAGAGCAGCGTGAGAGTGAGTGATGGGTAGGTGAGAGCATGAGATAGATCGCGCGCAATGGCACGTGAAGAGTGCTCTCTCTCTCTCGCTATCGCAGCTACCAGTTGATCATGTGGGAAATTTCTGGGAAATCTTTACTGAATATATTTTATTTATGCGCGCACTCTTTCTTTTTTGCTCTATTGTACTGTTTTAACACTCTCACGCTCTTTTAAATTTGGTTATTTCTCACGCTGCCGCTTTTCAAATTGCATTTTGCTTTTTAACCAAACATTTCAGACTCTCTTCTCTCAAAGCATTCTTTTTTACTACCATTAATTCCCAACATAATATTTTTTTATTTTTCATTTTAGCCAAAAAATGTTATTGCCTCTGCTTCGTTGCTTATTGTATTTCTTGCTCATTGTATTTCCGCGACGCGATGGTATTTTTAAAATTAGTCATTTTCATTGAATATTTTTTCCGTTGCAGCCCAAACCATTCACTGACTTTGCGATATTTTGCCCAGATTGTTTTCTTTTTGGGGTTTTATAACCGAAATATGCGCTGAGTACGCTCCGTGAGCTAAGAGAAACGATAGAGATTTTATAGTTGTAGATATAACCACTACATTGCATAGTTCTTGCAGAGATATTGCATTTTTGGGGGAGCTATAAGTTCTATAAACTGTTTTTTCGTATAAAATATTCATATTTTAAAATATCTGTGATGAGAATCTATTCAAAAATGTAGATTCTCGTAATTATACTGTGGAGTTTTTGCCTATATTGCATAGAGATCTGTCAGATGCATTGCATTTTTGAGGGAGCTAATTTATAAAAAATGTAATCAGTTATGAAATGTAAATATTTCAAATATCGGAGAATGGGTTACATTCAAAAGAGGTAATGAAAGGTAAAGACGTAGATTTTATTGTTAGTTTTACCAAATCCCATGGGTCTTCTAGACACTTTGATTGTTATAAAAGTTACATAATCAGTTCAATCATTTAAAAATTTGAATTCATAGGAAACATTTGGAACTTGAACTAAAATTTGACAATACATAATTGATAAGAACTCCAGACAAAATTTCTTGCAATTTTCAGGAATATTTGCGTTATATTTTTGGAAAAAAACATGTCTGGCAAACAGAATTTTGATTCAGGGAAGTGTTTAGCAGGTTATCAAATTTTGTGGAATTTATAACTGATTCCCGATATATTTTGAGCTTTTGATACAAGCTTCTTCTTTGACTGTATCGAAAATATGTTTAAAAACTGCCTGCAGGCAGTTCTGGCATAAACATAGGTAAATGGAAGAGATTAAGAAGCGTATTGAAGATTTTAAAATTTGGTGAAATTTTAAAGGCAGATTCCAGACATATTTTGGGTACTAGTAGCATTTGATACAACATTCTACTTTATCTATTTAAAATGCTTTGAATGTCTGGGGTGCCCGTGACAATATTTCTTTAATTTTTCAGGAATATTTGAAGTATATTTCTGGTAAATATATTGGCAATTAAAGAGTGCCAATATAGCCTCTAAGGATGTGGGAAAAAATGTTTAAAAAATGAAAAATGACCCAAATGCAATTTGACTCAAAAATAAATGATGAATGACCCAAAAACTAAAAACGAAATATGACCCAAAAGAATATATTGCAGGCAAAATTTTTGCTAGTCGGATCCAATTTACATTATCCCAAGTAACCACGGCTCGACAATTGTCACAAACTAGTGTGGCAAATGTGTAGCTTTTAAGTTACCTCAAACGCCAGTGTTGCAAACTAGTATTTTTTAGTTGCAAATCGGTGGCTAAGAACGTGTATGGAACATACGCAATAATATGTCTCAATGCTGTGATATATGAGTCATACATTCTGATAATGGAACATAAATTTAGTTCCAAAGTGGTGGCTAAGAACATGTATGGAACATACGCAATAATATGTCACAATGCTGTGATATATAAGTCGTACATTCCGATAATGGAACATGTACGATAATGGGCGGAGTTAACTTTGTTGTTAAGACGTGGCAAAATAGTGCCAAATTATAAAATGTATTATGTTCCATAAATGTTGCATGTATATAATGAAGAACCTAATAGGAGCAAGTTTATAAATAATAATTTATAAATTATAAATCTTTATTATTTTTAATTTTAATCCACACAAGTTCCACATTTAAAATTACAGTTCAAGTTCCAAATAGGTGAACCGACACTTTAATGGATCGAAATTTGTGGCAACTAAGTCTCGCCCCGGGGCTTTTTGACTGGCAATTGGGTGGCAATTAAGTATATTTCACATCGATTTAGAACAAACACTTTAAAGGCAATTGTGTGGCTACCACTTAAATTGCCGCAAATTGGTTACTTGGGATGTTGTTCCAACTTTTTTTTTTTTAATAAATGAAATTGAATTCAATTGAACATGAATACTAATTTGAGATAATTTAAAATTTTCGTTGAACCATTTTTCTTTTGGTGATTTTTCCCACATCCTATACCATGTTTTCAAGTTATGAGGAATGTTAAAGGCAGATTTACGTTACGTTGATATGTTTTGAAAATAGCGAGATTTCGATGCTTGAAGTATTACAAAAAAAAAAATGTTTCAAAACTACTTACATCCTGACAAAAATTTTATGTGGCTTCCGATAGATAATCTGGCATAATCATGGACGATTTTCTGAAATGTATAGCTGATTTTAAAATTGTATGGAATTTCAAGGAAACTGGAATGCCCAAGATAAAATTTCTAACATTTTTCTGGAATACTCGCTGCGTATTTCTGGCAAACACACATACAACTGGACGATTTTAGGAAATGTGCCGTATTTTTTTTATTGCGTAGGGGCAGTTTTTATAATATAACCTCCATTTTTGCCTAAAAATATTGCCTTGTGCCTGCCAAATATTTTATATAGAGTTGTTATTCATTTTAATTTGTGTTTTTGTCATTAATATGCCCTGAAATAAACCTGAAAAATGCCAGACATTTTGACTACAGTTTTATCTGTTAAAATTTTATTAGAAAAGCTTACAAAAAACTCTGCCACCTGAATGTTTCACTAATGAGTATTTTTCATCGCTGACTTTTTAAAGTCCGGAAGAGGTCATCAATCAGCATAGAATTACTGCAGTTATAGCGAACATTTATTTATATCCAATTTCAAAATGACTCATTTAAATAAGTAATAAATATCTAGAAAATATATATTTAACGTTATCTTGATAAAAATTATCAACGGGATTATAAGTAGTAAGACATGTGCAGCTTTATTTATTTTATAATTAGAATTTAGACGATATCATTAAAAATAAATACTGTGTATTGCATAGGGTATTACAAAATTATTAAGAACTTTGCAGTATACCATTCCTTTCGATGTAGTAACGAGATCAATGCGAGTAAATGGACAAATCACACGATATCGGAAATATTCTCGGAGCGATATCGAACGTCAACTTGGACCTATATGGTAGGTAGATATCGGTGCGTGTTGAATTTCTGAAGAATTTTCTCGATACGATAATTTTTTTTAATCGGAACGATATCGAAGTAAAGTTAGAGACATCGATAATGATGTGAAAAATGTTTAAAAATCATTTATTGAATTTTCTCACAGTCTTTCGATGATCGAAGTTTTCTCGAACTAACTGCGTAAAAAAGTTCGATCTCTTTATCACTACTATTTTTTATATTTTTTTGTAGAATAAAATTTAAGGAAAAATACTATATTTAAATACTGATCACATCGATATCGCAAAGTTTATCGAATCAATCTCAGTATTCGATGCGATATCGATCCAGAATCGTTTTTTTCTCGTTTCGAACAAAATTCATTATCTTGTTACGATATCTGCGTACATCTTAGATCAAATTGTAGGGGAAAGGTCTATAGGTTGGGCCACCGCTATTTTTTTGTTTTTTTTACACTGGCGATCTTAATGTTTTAATGGTGCATCCCAAGTAACATTGCACTCCAACTTTTCGCGAAACTTTGAAGTGAAATGGCCTGTTGCTTATTACTCAGATGAATACTAAAATGTACTAAAAAAAATGTTTTTTTTTGTTGACTTTTTCAAGTGTTGATCCGGTGGTCAATTTTCATTATAAAATCATAGTTAAATGCATTAAAATGTCGTTCATGAATATCTTTTAATAATGTAAAAAAGTTTTCTATCAAAATATGATGCAATCAAATATGTAGAATTTTTCTCAAAATTTGATAAAAACGTAGGTTGGTTGGTCAAGGTACGTAGGTTGGGCCACCAATTTTATCATTATTAGAATCACTCACAAAGATTTTAATAGCATATAATTGATCAAATGCAAGTGTCATAATGATTTTGTTTAATATATATTTAATATAGAGGTCTGTTTAAAACATTTTTAGTTAATTTTGAATGATTTTTCCATTTAGGGTTCTCGGTTCACATTTACATAAATTTACAAAAGAGAATATCATTAAAATAATTCATTTTTGTTAGCCCCAGTCCAGGTTTGAACCTTTCGGCTCGCAGTCCAACGCACTAACCACTGAGCTACCGCGGCTAATAATAAATATACGAAATCGTAATAGAATGAATTCATCGACATCTCGAAACAGTCTCGAAGCCATATCGAATCGAATGGCAGACTGGGTTGAATGAAGGAGAAATTATCAAAATTAGAATCGATAAAGCTTTTTATCGATGTTATTCGAGAAAGAATCGAGGTCTCCGGGACATGACAGACTGGTTATAACGTATTATTTTCTCAATCAAATTTTAACTTAAATTCAAAAGTTCACTAAAAATTAAATTTTTCCAATTTTCCATTCTTCACTAAAAAAATTCAATTTTTCACTAAAAATTCAATTTTTCACTAAAAATTCAATTTTTCACTAAAAATTCAATTTTTCACTAAAAATTCAATTTTTCACTAAAAATTCAATTTTTCACTAAAAATTCAATTTTTCACTAAAAATTCAATTTTTCACTAAATATTCAATTTTTCACTAAAAATTCAATTTTTCACTAAAAATTAAATTTTTCACTAAAAATTAAATTTTTCACTAAAAATTCAATTTTTCACTAAAAATTCAATTTTTCACTAAAAATTCAATTTTTCACTAAAATTCATTTTTTCATTGAAAATTCAATTTTTAACGAAAAATCAATTTTTCACTAAAAATTCAATTTTTAATTTAAATTCAATTTTTCACTAAAAAAAAAATCAATTTTTCACTAAAAATTCAGTTTTTCACTAAAAATTGAATTTTTCACTAAAAATTCTATTTTTTACTAAAAATTAAATTTTTTACTAAAAATTCAAATTTTCATTAACAATTCAATTTTTCACTAAAAATTAAATTTTTTTACTTAAAATTCAAATGAAATTCTTTAAAATTAAATTTTAATGTTTTGGTAGAATTTAAAATTTGCATTACATTAAAAATTTGATTATTAAATTAATTTGCGAATTTTCTAGAGTTGTTAAGAATTTCAGGAATTTATTTTGCTATTTTTGGAATACTTCTTTTACATACAACAAATTGTATATTTTTTTAGCAAACAATGCCAACAGCTGCATTTCCGTTCAGACCCTAGATACCTTATGTATTGAGACATTTATTTTTAAAATACATTTAAAATAATTTTTGATTTAAGATCACTCACAAAACATGTGCAACTTAATTGTTTGGCGTGCAAAAATCTTGCCATTTGCTGGCGTCTGTTTTCTGTGTTTTAAATAACGCCAAAAGGGTCAGTTACGAGATGGGAAGAACAAACCGCTTGTTGCTGACGCTCAAAAGGCTAAAATTAAATAAAATTTAATTAGATATGATGTAATTGAAAGTAGTTGCAGGTAAATGTGTAAAATGGGTTATTAAAATGAAAATGTCAAAAAAACTGTAAAGAAACCAATCAGCAGCTGTTAAGTGACTGAAAAGCAAATTTAAATAATTCGATACTTTAAATTATTATATAATATATTTTTTGGAAACTTATTCCTTGGTTTATATTATGAAAAAAAATGTTCTAGAGTTCGGCTCTAACTGGAACACCCAATGATACACAGGGTGTTTTCAAAATAGACATTTTTAGAGCACTAACAAGTAGCCGCGGTAGCTCAGTGGTTAGTGCGTTGGACTGCGAGCCGAAAGGTCCCCGGTTCAAGCCTGGACTGGGGCTAACAACATCTTTTCACAGTAAATGGCAAACCTACGAGAGTAAAACATTGCCTATGAAAAGCTCTCACTCGCCGTTCGGATTCGGCAATAAACTGTAGGTCCCACCACTTTGAGTACAAATATAACACGCACAGCTCAAAAATGGTGAGAGAGCTCGGCCTAAGTCCTTATAGGACTGTAGTGCCAAACTATTATTATTATTAACAAGTAGTGCTTCGTCATGAAAATGGCAAGTGTTACTTACAAAAATTGTATGAATACATTATTTATTACATTATGATACATTCAAATAATAAAAAAAAGTTGCACAAAATTTTTATTTTTTTACTTTGGTTCGAAAAATCTCCTGACGCCCCCATTAAATGTCAATATTAAAATTTTCGTAGCTACTAAGATCGATTATCTTTAAAATTAATCTAATCTTTTTATTATGGGCTTCAAAATGTAGAAGTTATAATTAAATTTATATTAACTTTTCTAAATTATATTTTGAAAACATCCTGTACATCATTGGGTGATTCAGATAGACCCTAGTCTAGAACAATTTTTTGTCATGAAATAAAGCAAGAAATCAGCACCAAAAATATTAGCACTCCAAAGTGGTTCACCATGTATATTAAAATAATGTACGTGCATTTTTATAAAAAAAAATATAAAAAAAAATTCAACTATATATTCGGTGATGAAATTGGAGAAGTATTTACTTGATTTGAGTAAAAATTGTCCGGAAAAGTACTTTTCCACAAAAAAAGAATTGTCCTAGAGAATAATTGTCTCGTGAATGAATTCAATCCGAAAACAATTGTTGCAGGGATGAATTGTTTCGGGAAAATGTTGTTCCAGGTAGGATTGTCTCGATGAAGAACTGTCTTAGATAAGGAATTGTCTTAGATAAGGAAAATAATAAATTGGAAAAGTATTTTAATGGCTTCCCATTTTGAAAAATAATTGATTCGAGAATTAATTGTCCGGGGAAGTAAAGAAGAAAAAGGGAAAAAGTTGTCCTAGGTAGAATTGTCTATCTTATGAAATAATTGTCAAGGGAAGGAATAGCTTGGGAAATTATTGTCTTGGAGAAGTATTTTAATGGTTTGCCAAATAATCGATTCGAGAATTAATTGCCCGGAGAAGTAAAGAAGAATTGTCTTGTTGAAGATAATGGAAAAAAAGGAATTATCGTGGAGAAGAATTTTCTGTAGATGTATTGTCTCGGGAAAAAGTTGTCCTAGGTAGAATTGTCTCGATGAAGAACTATCTTATGAAATAATTGTCAAGAGAACGAATATTTCGGGAAAATATTGCCTTGGAAAAGTATTTTAATGACTTCACATTTTTGAAAATTATTAATTCGAGAATTAATTGTCCGGGGACGTAAAGAAGAATTGTCTTGTTGAAGAGATGTCTTCGAAAAAGAAGGGGAAAAAGGAATTATCGTGGAGAAGAATTATCTGTAGATGAATTGTCTCGGGAAATAGTTGTCCTATGTAGAATTGTCTCGATGAAGAACAATCTTATGAAATAATTGTCAAGGGAAGGAATAGTTTGGGAAAATATTGTCTTGGAGAAGTATTTTAATGGTTTGCCAAATAATCAATTCGACATTAATTGTCCGGGGACGTAAAGAAGAATTGTCTTGTTGAAGAGATGTCTTCGAAAAAGAAGGGGAAAAAGCAATTATCGTAGAGAACATTTTTCTGGTGATGTATTGTCTCGGGAAAAAAGTTGTACTAGGTTGAATTGTCTCGATAAAGAACTATCTTATAAAATAATTGTCAAGTGAAAGAATTGTTCGGGAAAATATTGCCTTGGAAATGTATTTTAATGGCTTCTCATTTTAAAAAATAATTTATTCGACTATTAATTGTCCGTGGAAGTAAAGAAGAATTGACTTGTTGAAGAGATGAAGAACTATCTTATGAAATAATTGTCAAGGGAAAAAATAGTTCGGGAAAATATTGCCTTGAAAAAGTATTTTAATGGCTTCCCATTTTGGAAAATAATTGATTCGAGAATTAATTGTCCGGGGAATTAAAGAAGAATTGTCTTGTTGAAGATATGTCCCCGGAAAATAAGGGGATAAAGGAATTATCGTGGAGAAGAATTTTCTGGAGATGTATTGCCTCGGGAAAAAGTTTTCCTAGGTAAAATTGTCTCGACGAAGAACTGTCTTATAAAATAATTGTCAAGTGAAAGAATTGTTCGGAAAAATATTGCCTTGGAAAAGTATTTTAATGACTTCACCTTTTTGAAAATAATTGATTCGAGAATTAATTGTCCGGGGAAGTAAAGAAGAATTGTCTTGTTGAAGAGATGTCTCCGGAAAAGAAGGGGAAAAAGGAATTATCGTAGAGAAAAATTTTCTGGTGATGTATTGTCTCGGGAAAAAGTTGTCCTAGGTAGAATTGTCTCGATGAAGAACTATCTTATAAAATAATTGTCAAGTAAAAGAATTGTTCGGGAAAATATTGCCAAGGAAAAGTATTTTAATGGCTTCTCATTTTGGAAAATAATTGATTCGAGAATTAATTGTTCGGGGAATTAAAGAAGAATTGTCTTGGTGAAGAGATGTCTTCGAAAAGTGTTGTCCAAGGTAGAGTTGACTCGATGAAGAACTTTCTCCGACATGAAATTGTCTCGCAAAAGAACTTTACGTGGTAGTATTGTCTCGGGAAAGAATAATCCGTTACCCATATACAGGATGTTTTTTCATTTTATTTATGTCATCTGTAACTTTCTTAACTTTGGCACATGACCATGTTTGGCAATAATTAATTGTTTTCGAATCACTACCATTTATGGCTGCTTATGGAATACGCAATAGCACTCAAGCAGCTCTCCATTCGTTAGTCAGTCGATGATTGAACCGATTTATATATAGATTTATTTCATTACTGAATTTTTGCATTCTGTGTTGATGACGCAAATTTATTGAAAATAACAGAAAAAAATTGTATTCATTCATGCAATATTGTAAACAGTTCAGCGCAATAATTTTTACGCAAATTTTTGTAAATAAGTGTTTTTCAAATATTTTTGAAAATATGAAATGAAATAATATTTAATTTAATTTATGGTCAATTATAGCAAATGTTTGTTTTGAAAAATATATATTTGCTTTTTTTTTATTTAAATATGAATTAAAATATAAATAGAAAATATGAAATGAAATTATGTTTTGAAAAATATATATTTGTTTTTTTTTTTACTTTAGATTAAAACTAAAAATAATAAAATTAAAAATTTTAAATTAAAAAATATATAAAATAAAATTAATATTTAAATAAAAATGAAAAAAAAAAAAAATAAATAAAAACGGAAAAATTAAATACAAAAAAGAAAATATTACATAAAAATTGAAATATAAATAAAAGCATAAAAAAGCAGCAAATATAAAAAGCAATAAATTAAATAATTATTTAAATCTTATAAATAAACAAGTCTTTAATTAGTTAAAATGCTGCTACACTAAAAACAAACAAAAAACAAAACAAAAGAAGAAAAATAGGATACACTGAGAAAATAATTATTTATAAACAGTTATCTCTTGCATAAAACACTTTATAAACGCGAACAAAAATTTGAAAGTCTGCCCCAAAAATTAATGTTTACCTCGAAAAAGTGTCAAGGATTATCATGATTAATATCATTTCAGCTTGAAATGACATCATTGACGAAAAGTGCATCAAAAATGAATCGAGGACATTCGAAAATTAGTCATTCATGAATATGTCTACAATAATTTTATAAACGACATTGCTGTCATACTCCATATGTCATCGTAGATATATCAAAGAGATTATGAACATCTTGTCAATTAAGATATAATTAATGTTGCTTTCTAAAACAAGTCATAAATAACACATCAAATTGTCAAAAGTTTTTTTTATATACATGACAATCACCTGATGAAATGTCTTCGATGCTGTATCTATGAATGACGTGCATGACATCATCAATGGCACGTCACGCATGGATTTGAGGATCAATATTTTGCAAGGCGAAAATGCTATCGGTCATCGATGGTCCTGACCTGACATAGATAAAGCATAAAGGAATCATTGATGATGTAAATTGGCTTTGTATGAACTTTTTTTTTATAGAATTTGATTGAAAATTTCAACCTCTATTGGAATGCTCTATTGGATGATAAAATTATTATGGAGAATCCAAATATGGAAAAATGTACTCGCCGGAATCACCAAGTTTGCTTTTTGGTACCCAAATCGACAATTCTCGACAAATTGAATTAAAATAACGTCTTCTAAACGTAATAAACAAAAAATTTGCATATGCACCATAACGCAAAAAACCAAACCATAAGTTCAATGAATAGTTAAAATATTGTTGATTCCTTGGAATTCAATGTGAATTTTTTGGAACTTCTTAAATGTCTAATCGTTAAAATAATGATTTAATGTTATCTATTGGGAAATTAAACCATTAAAACATGGATAACGTAAGTCTTTTTTGTAACATAACAGTCCGAACATTTATGCTTCTATAGAACTAACAAAAAAACGTTTCAGAGTAATTCAAATTTAATTAAGTACTTTCATTCTTAAGCTTAGAAATTATGTACTGCACCTTGAAAATAGTCGACCAGAATAGCAGACTTTTTCAACCATGTAAGGCAACTTAAAATCTACTTCCAAATACGGTAACATAACAGTCCATTCTTAAAACGTTCATAACTCCTAAACAACAAGACATACAAAAAATGTTATATATGTAGAAAATGATACTACAGAAGCATACTTTTAAATGCATATATAAAAATATTAAAAGTATTCAATTTAATGTGTTTTCCGAGCAATTTATGTTAAAATGCGACAGCTGTTTGGTCCATAAGACATCTGCTAGGAAATTCAATTACTGTTCCAACAGACGATCAACGTTAAAAAATCGGTAAAAAAAAGTATAGACACAGTGATTATTTTAACAGACACTCTAAGTATTTCATCAATAAAACCATAAAACGTAAAGAAAAGTATATATCATCGTCACTGTCATGTCAAAGGGGCGAATGTACATTTTTAAAAATATTGGGAAATCAAATTTTGAAATTGAAATGCTTTAAAAATTTGTAATTTTTAGTTTTTATTTTTCAATTTTTTGTTATTTAGTTTAATTCATCAATTAGATTAACTTATGGACCATTTACTGAATTATAAATATGGATTTTGTATGGCTATATCGTGACCAAAACTCAAATATTTTTATTATTTTGCTATAACTTTTTATTTGCGCAAGATAAAATAGTGATGTAAGGGTATTAATTGATTATATGTAAAATACCCTTCGATTGGCATCATTATTTAAAAAATAATTAGCCAAACATGATTTTGCCATTTTTTATTAGTAAGAAAAATGTTGGCAAAATGTTTTTTTTTAATTATGATGCCCAATCGATGTATGCTTTAAAAACAAACAATTAATGCCTTTACGCTACTATTTTCTCTTATACCAATAAAAAATTATAACAATAAACTAAAAGATTCGCCCTTTTGGTATGACAACATTTACAATTTTCGAATTCGCCCTTTTGGTTTTGGTTTTAATAATGATGCCAATCGATATGCCTTCACTCCACTATTTTATCTTGCACCAGGAAAGAGTTATAGCAAAAAAACGAAAAAAACTCAAAAAATTGAAAATCTTGTCATGTCAAAAGGGCGAATCTTATCTTTTTTATCATATAACTCTTTATTGGTGCAAGATAATATAATGATGTAAGGGCATTAATAGTATGTTTTCAAGGCATCTATCGATTTGCATCATTATTTAAAAATATTTTTCCAAACATTTTTCTTGCAAATGACAAAAATTTCATAAAATTATTTTAAAATAATGAGGTCAATCGATAGGTGCTTTAAAAACAAACAATTCATGGCTTTACGCCACTATTTTATCTTATATCAGTAAAAAGGTATTGCAAAAAAATCTAAAATATTTGCCCTTTTGGCATGACAAATTTTCAATTTTTCGAATTCGCCCTTTTGGGTTTGTCTTTTTTTGGCTAGAAATAAAAAAAACACACACGATTATGGAAGAACCACATTTAAAAAATGTAAAAAAACGCAAATGTCAAGAATTACACATTCGCCCTCTTTGGCATGATAGTGACGATATATATTTGATCAGCATTACATTTTGATTTTTTTTCTGCTTCCATTTTGCCTGTAGCCGAAAATCAATTGTTGTTCTTGATGATCTCTGCGTCGTAATGCGTATTTGGAAAAAATGCATTTCCAACAAATATAGATATTAAACTTTTTTAGAATTTGCCTTCAACCCAATTGCGTCATTGGAAAGTTTTCCGAAAAAAAAAAGATTTCATTGCGTTTTATCCAAACCCCAAATGCATCATGGGACTTTTTTGTTTTGTTTTTGATAATATAGGATTCATTGAGAATTCTTTAAATCCCAACTACGCATTTTGTTTTTGGAAATTGGGATTTGTCCACAATATCATGGTTAACATTAAAAAATAATAACTGGTTTCTTTTCATTTTTTTAATACGTGTAAATAATATGCGCTAATTTTTCTCGGTCGGAAATATTAACTATATGATTTAAAAATACACTATCTTAATGAATGAGAATAAAAAGAATGAATTTTTTCATTTGAAAATCATTTTTTTTAAATACTATAAAAAAATATAATATTATATTAAGTAATATTGATCAATTATACGACTGCTTTTTTTCTCGGAGTGTATTAAATTTTGCAAATTATAATATAAACAAAAACAAATTAATTAAAAAAAAATGCTTTTCCCAAGGTTATGTTGGAAAAACATTTGAGCATTTTTTAAAGAGTTTTTTTCTTTTTTTTTATTTTTGAAACAAAACTATTTTTTAATGACGCAGAAAATTTGCCAAAAAAAATATTTTGTTGTTTTGTTTTTTTATTTTTTATTTGTTTTTTAGTTTGTATAACTGCCGGTCATACCATTTCCGTCGCTTATACATCATATAAATGATTTTCTGATTTCAGATTTCACTATACGAAATTACGTCGCAAAATAAAAAGTCATAAAATGTTTAAAATTAGATGCAGCACGATTTTGGCATTTTCTTTGTCTTCTCAATTAGAGCGGATTTTCATTCATTCTTTTTGGGAATTGTTGCATGTTGACAACATCAGTTCATTCGGTGCTTGATGATCAACGTAAATCTATATTAAAGACGAGGCAGTAATGATTCATTTTTTATGAGTATTTCAGAAATACGAAATGTGAATTATATATAAACTTTAAAAATTAAAATCACTAAAAATTAAATTTTCCACTAAAAATTCAAATTTTCACTAAAAATTCAAATTTTCACTAAAAATTCAAATTTTCACTAAAAATTCAAATTTTCACTAAAAATTCAAATTTTCACTAAAAATTCAAATTTTCACTAAAAATTCAAATTTTCACTAAAAATTCAAATTTTCACTAAAAATTCAAATTTTCACTAAAAATTCAAATTTTCACTAAAAATTCAAATTTTCACTAAAAATTCAAATTTTCACTAAAAATTCAAATTTTCACTAAAAATTCAAATTTTCACTAAAAATTCAAATTTTCACTAAAAATTCAGTTTTTCACAAAAAATTCATTTTTTTCCACTAAAATTAAATTTTCACTTAAAATTCAAATTTTCACTAAAAATTCAAATTTTCACTAAAAATTCAAATTTTCACTAAAAATTCAAATTTTCACTAAAAATTCAAATTTTCACTAAAAATTCAAATTTTCACTAAAAAATTCAATTTTTCACTAAAAATTCAGTTTTTCACAAAAAATTCATTTTTTTCCACTAAAATTCAATTTTTCACTAAAAATTCAAATTTTCACTTAAAATTCAAATTTTCACTAAAAATTCAAATTTTCACTAAAAATTCAAATTTTCACAAAAAAAAATTATTTTCACAAAAAAAAAACAATTTTTCACTAAAAATTCCATTTTCACTAAAAATTCAATTTTTCACTAAAAATTCAATTTTTCACTTAAAAATCAAATTTTCACTAAAATTTAAATTTGTCCACTAAAAATTCAATTTTTCAATAAAATTTAAATATGTTCACTAAAAATTCAAATTTTCACTAAAAATTCAAATTTTCACTAAAAATTCAAATTTTCACTAAAAATTCAAATTTTCACTAAAAATTCAATTTTTCACTAAAAATTCAATTTTTTACTAAAAATTCAATTTTTCACTAAAAATTCAATTTTTTACTAAAAATTCAATTTTTCACTAAAAATTCAATTTTTCACTAAAAATTCAAATTTTCACTAAAAATTCAATTATTCACTAAAAATTCAAATTTTCACTGAAAATTTAATTTTTCACTAAAATTCATATTTTCAATAAAAATTCAAATTTTCACTAAAAATTCAATTTTTCACTTAAAATTCAATTTTTCACTAAAAATTCAATTTATCACTAAAAATTCAATTTTTCACTTAAAATTCAATTTTTCACTAAAAATTCAAATTTTCACTAAAATTCCTTTTCACTAAAAATACATTTTTTCACTAAAAATTCAATTTTTCACTAAAAATTCAATTTTCATTAAAAATTAAAATTTTAACTTAAAAATTAAAACTTCAAAAAAAGTATTCGTTAATTTTTGAGTTTTTCAATCTTAAATAATAGAACCAGCCTTTTATGTATATTTTCTAGTGAGTAACAAACAATTTCAAATGAATCAAATGTTTCTAAAATACATTTTTATTGTTTTGCAAATATTACTAAAAATAGACAGCTGGTTCCAAAATTAATATTGTTTACATTCAAATTACCGCAGCAAATACTAAATCGAGTCATGGGTCGGTCGAACGCGTCTTTTGGGGGGCCAAAACAAAACCAATTGCGTCACGCATTAAGAAACTCATTAAAAAGTAAACCAATGAAAATTCTTAAACTATACAAAATATTTATTCAATTAGTGCGCAGCCCACATCATTAGCTGCACCACTCCCCTCTAACCAACAAAAATCTCAAATCAACAGGTGAGCGGTGCGGGGTGTTACACGGTTTTTGGCCCACAAAACGTATAGGAAAAATTGAGTCAGCCGAGGTGTCAAAAATAACAACGAAATGCAGCAGCCTTTGATGGCACGGGCGGCAATTACTCATGTGAACAGGGTTGCCATAAGATTTATATTTGCTTAAAACTTTAAAAAAAATTACAACTTTTTATATATAAAAAAATGTATTATTTAAATCTATCAAAATTGATTTTTATACTAAAAATGAAGTCGTCTATTAAAGAGGCACAACTCACCCTGTTTATCTGGGTTAAACAAAAATAGAACAAGATAAAAACCATCTCTAAATCATGTTTTCCATTTTATCCTATTTTGCCGAACGTTGGCAACCCTGCACATTCGAAGCATCGCGCTCGCTGCACGATCAGCAGCTGTGATTTTCTGATGACGGCTACGCGCATCCGTAAATCATTTTGCAAAATTATTTATTTATTTTTCGAAAATGCAATCGAAAGATGAACCAAAAATATAAACAAAATTTCCACTACGTAATCGTGCTGTGCCAAAGAGTTCAATGTCAGCCATTTTGTGTGACTGCAACAGAGATCGCATCGCGACTGAGTATTCTCTGAGTGTGAGTGTGTGTTGAGTGAGCAAGAGCGCCCTCTGTTGGCGGTAAATTAAAATTTAACGGAATTTTATATGAAAAATCACATAAATTATTGCGTCTCAAACAAAAATAAACATCGATCATTTCAAGGCATTCGATGCGAAATGTAGAACATGGAATTGTGGCTCGTATATTGTGGAATTTCGCACATCGTTCGTTCGATCGATCGATCTTTTCTCAAACGTAGAAAAATGGGTTGATGGCAACAACATGACGTGAGCACAATTTCCGGTGAATGTTTACAAGACATTGTCATTGATTTTAATTGAAACGTAAGGAGACGCCGAGACAATTTGATTAACACGTTGCGCAGTCGTCTGCTATTAATCAAAATTTGATATATTTTCAAAAAATTTAATTTTAAATATAAATTGAATTTTAAGTGAAAAATTCATTTTTAAGTAAAAATTTATTTTTGAGACAAATTTAATTATAAGTGAAAAATTGAATTTTAATGAAAATTTTACTTTTTAGTGAAAAATTGAATTTTTAGTGAAAAATTGAATTTTTAATGAAAAATTGAATTTTTAAAGAAAAATTGAATTTTTAGTAAAAAATTGAATTTTTAGTGAAAAATTGAATTTTTAGTGAAAAATTAAATTTTTAGTGAAAAATTGAATTTTTAGTGAAAATTTGAATTTTTAGTGAAAAATTGAATTTTTGGTGAAAATTGAATTTTCAATAAAAAAAAGGAATTTTTAGTGTAAATTGAATTTTTAGTGAAAAATTGAATTTTAAGTAAAAATTGAATTTTTAGTGAAAAATTTAATTTTTAGTGAAAAATTGAATTTTTAGTGAAAAATTGAATTTTTTAGTAAAAAATTGAATTTTTAGTGAAAATTGAATTTTTAGTGAAAATTTGAATTTTTAGTGAACAATTGAATTTTTAGTGAAAAATTGAATTTTAGTGAAAAATTGGATTTTTAGTGAAAAATTAAATTTTTAGTGAAAATTTGAATTTTTAGTGAAAATTTGAATTTTTAGTGAAAAATTGAATTTTTAGTGAAAAATTTAATTTTTAGTGAAAATTGAATTTTTAGTAAAAAATTTAATTTTTTGTGAAAATTGAATTTTAGTGAAAATTGAATTTTTAGTGAAAAATTGAATTTTTCGTGAAAAATTCAATTTTAGTGAAAAAATGAATTCTAGTGAAAAATTGAATTTTTAGTGAAAAATGGTATTTTCAGTGAAAAATTGAATTTATAATGAAAATTTAAATTTTTAGTGAAAAATTGAATTTTTAGTGAAAAATTGAATTTTTAGTGAAAAATTGAATTTTTTTAGTGAAAAATTGAATTTATATTGAAAAATTGAATTTTTAGTGAAAATTGAATTTTTAGTGAAAAATTGAATTTTTAGTAAAAATTGAATTTTTAGTGAAAAAATTAATTTTTAGTGAAAAAATTAATTTTTAGTGAAAAATTTAATTTTTTAGTTAAAAATTGAATTTATAGTGAAAATTTGAATTTTTAGTGAAAATTGAATTTTTAGTGAAAAATTTAATTTGTAGTGAACAATTGAATTTTTAGTGAAAAATTGAATTTTAGTGAAAAATTGGATTTTTAGTGAAAATTTGAATTTTATTGAAAATTGAATTTGTAGTGAAAAATTGAATTTTTAGTGAAAAATTGTATTTTTAGTGAAAATTTGAATTTTTAGTGAAAATTGAATTTTTAGTGAAAAATTGAATTTTTAGTGAAAAATTGAATTTTTAGTGAAAAATTGAATTTTTAGTGAAAAATTGAATTTTTAGTGAAAAATTGAATTTTTAGTGAAAAATTGAATTTTTAGTGAAAAATTGAATTTTTAGTGAAAATTTGAATTTTTAGTGAAAAATTGAATTTTTTAGTGAAAAATTGAATTTTTTAGTGAAAATTTTAATTTTTAGTGAAAAATTGAATTTTTAGTGAAAAATTTAATTTTTAGTGAAAAATTTAATTTTTAGTGAAAAATTTAATTTTTAGTGAAAAATTTAATTTTTAGTGAACATTTTATTTTTAGTGAAAATTTATATTTTTAGTAAAACATTCAATTTGCAAAAAGTATTCCACAAATTTAAGCCTGAAAGTATGCAATATATTTGTATGAAATATGCAGGCAAATATATGAAAACTTTGTATAAACTTTTTGTAGCATGCAATACAACTGATGAAAATGTACTACAGTGTCCGTCCCAACAAACAGACAATTTTAAAATCTAATTTTAAAAATACTTCACACAATACCTAAACATATGATATATTAAAATAATAAAAGCGAAATCTTTGAACAAGTAACAAGCAAACAGCTTTCGAATTATAAAGCTTTCCAAAATTCTCGACTTTTATGGGATAAAATCTTTTTAAATAAACACCTAAAAAGCTTTTTAAAAGTTTTTATTTAATAGCTTTTACAAAGTAGCTATTGCAGCTTTAAGTTGACGACTAAAAAGAATCGTAATCAAATTTTTTTGATTACGATTCTTGAGTAATCGTAATCAAAAGTAATCGTAATCAAACTTTTACAGCTCTGGATGAGCTTTTAATTATTTTGATGATTTAATTATTGAAAAAATATTTAAAATATTTTTTTTTTAAATAAAATATTTTAAATTAAATAAAGTTTTCATTTTATTTTTAATAAAAACTCAAATTCGAAAAAATAATTACATAGACCCCTACAGACCAAAACCTTACGACGCCTCTCGTGTTCCCTACATTAACTAAAAGCCACTCGGAAACTTGAAAAGCTGTTTTTACGATGAGCCACAAAATCACAGCTATGCTTACAAAGCACAAATAGAGTGTGGGAGAGCTTTTGTTGCACGCGCAACACACGTTGTGGATAGGGACGCGTCGGAGACGCCGCAACAAAGACGATGTTGTTTATTGGCGCCACTGGGGTGGGTAGGTTTTTGGTTTAGTTGCTTTGCCTAGTTGGATGAATAAGTGGAAGCTGACAAAAACATGCCGCGAATATATGCAGGTGGGCGGCAAAGCTTTTGCAGAGCTTTTACTCAATGTAGCTAGAAATATGACGTTGACGCTGATGTCGATGCTGGCTGTTGCTGGTTTTCATGTTGTTTTTGTTATACACAAAGAGGCACTAAAAGAGAGCACCGAAAGAAAGAACAACCAATAAAATCTAAACAAAAAATTAAATAATTTAAAAAAATAAATATTAAATAGTAACCAAAAAATATATTAACAAAAAAAAATCAAAAAAATTAAATAGACCTAATGAAATAAAACGCAAAAAATATTTAAAACAAAAATTAAATAGTAACCAATAAATTTAAAAAAAATAATAACCAAACAAATTTCATATATAGTCCCTAAATTTTGCAGATTATTTATTTATTAATAATTCCAAATAAAGAATACGTTCTGAAAAAGTTCCGATTTCGAAAAAAACTCCGACAGATATCTTTTAATTGATATCAAAGTGTTTCTCACAAACGATCAGTAGTGTTTCCCATAAATAAATGTAGTGTTTCCCACAAACACGAAAAGTGTTACCCACAAATATGAAAAGTGTTTCCCATAAACACGAAAATAGTTACCCACAAACAGGAGTATTTCCCACAAACACGAAAGTATTTCCTACAAACACAAAAAGTGTTTCCCACAAATATTTGAAGTGTTTCCCACAAATACTTCAAAATTCGGTAGTGTTTGCCAAATTCAGTTAAAGTAAATGGTTTTTTTTTTATTGCGGCAGCCACTCATTTACGCGACATGTCGAATAATGCAGAATTTCAGGGTAGATTATTCGACAAGTCGCGTAAACGCGCCACTGCCGAAAATAAACCTTTCATTTCGACTGATATTGATGGACACTAAGGAAACACTCCAAACATCGATGCAATATGCCTGGGACAGAATGATGTCTCATACATTGGACGCGTCATAAAAAGTCGTCAGATGATTGGCACAGAATTGCGGCAGTGTTTCTGCAGTCATCTGTTTTGGATGATGTAAAGACTGATTATAATAAATTGATGGTAGCGGCTAAAGATGATAATAATTAGCTTCAGATGACGCACAATAAGAAAATGTTGCTTCTTATTCAACACAAGAAGCTTATCCACGTTTATTCGTGCAAGTTTTGCATGACACGGATAAGTTCAATTGTTGTAGTGATGCATCTTTTGTGACAAGCTGTACGATTTTTGGGGCAAACACTTTCAATGGAGCATTTTTTCCGAGAAGCTATTAGTATTTAGGGCAAACACTTTTAAAATAAATTGCGTTCTGGGAAACACTTAGTGTTTGACCCAAAGAAATATCATGTATTTATTTCTTATCTTAAACACTTTCATTATTTACCGGTAACAAATGAGTGGTTGGGAGTAATAATTGAAATGACTTTTATAAAGTGTTCTTAGGAAACATTTTAACTGTTTTTAAGAAATTAACACTAGAATTGTGTAATTGTTTGCAATAAGCCATTATTATTTACGACTAACAATAAGCATTCTGGCAGCCAATATTTATTTACCAGAAGTAACCGTTAGCTTCCCACAAGTATTTTATAGACATTTGGAGTGTAGCAATTTGGTGCTCTATGTCGCTGCGAGAATGAGTCCGATAAAAAAAAGAAATTAAATAGGTAAACAATTTGAAAGATTACTTTATAACAAGGATTGAAACCTAAACGAATAAGGATTGCGATTTAGGTTTTCTTCCTCGTTTCGGTTACGGTTTCGGTTTTAATTTCCGAGTAACGGCTTCGATTTCAGTTGTTGTATTAAAGTTACATTTTGTCCTTATTTCAAATGTCTTGAACAAAAAAAAATATAATTTACTAATACAAGAACAGTGTATAATCTAGTGATGCGGAAGACGAAAATTTTCAATATCTCGGTTGATCTCGTCTCTAAAATTAAAAAATAGATTGGTCTTTAGTTGAGACGAGATTCGAGAATAAAATCCGATTCTGTCAACAAGATTGTGAATCTCTAATTTATGAACTTTATTTTTGAAAGTGACAAAACAAAATATATTGTAAAAGCCTCTAGTAAAATAAATAACACAAATAAAAGCATATTTCAGTTTCCGTTGCCAACCTCAAAATACAGCAGACAGACGCATGACACACACACACTACATGTGGGTACAAAACTTCTTGTAAAACAACTGTTTACAATTAACTAAAAAAATATACTTAACAGGAAAAAAATGTATTTAATATACTAAAACAAATCTAAAATATTTTGAGAGCAAGTATTATATTTCAGTGCATTTGCGTGCTTCACAAACAATTTTTTCACAGTTCGATTTGCCGCTACACATGTGATCGAAGAAAGCAATAACAAAGCACGTGCATATTTGTCGGATGACGAACTACACTAGCGTAGCGAAGAAAAAACAGCTTTGTTTTTTTAGTCCTTAGAATTGCGGGTCTTTTTTTTTTTGTAGTTCGATTTGCCGCTGCACAAGTTATCGAAGAAAACAAAACCAAAACACATGCAAAGTTCAGACTAAAATGCGTCGTTCGGAGATATATTGTTTAAAAAAAAAACATACATGAAGTTTTTATTTTAGGAACTCCAGATTTAAATGACAATTATTATGTGTGGTATTTTAAAATTTCTATAAAAAACTAAATTATTTTTAAGAATTTGTTGTTTTTTAAAAACCGGTATAAAGCCGTTTATATCGGTTTTGAATATCGGTTTATTTCAGATTTTTCGTATAACGATTTTGGTTTTAAAAATGAAACGTTTTAAACGGATATCGGTTTCGGTTAAGGTTAAGGTTTCAATCCATGTTTTATAAGAAATAATATTAAATGAAAAATATAAAATAAAAAAGCAAATGCCCGAGACAAAAAACATGCAAGGAAACTGGCAGTTTTGAGGAAAACGCACAGGAATATGATAGGAAATACGCATTGCATAGCAGGCATTTTGAATTTTTGAAAAAGGGCAGGCTACCTATAGCAATTTTTACGCAGAAAACTAGTATATTCAAGACTACACCGAGCAGGCAAAGGCGTCATGTTTGTTTTTTTTAAATTGGAAAAACATTTTTATGATAGCCAAATGGAAAGGAAAGGTAGCCTGTCTGTAGCAGGCGAAAACATTTTTTAGAAATTTCTGTTTTGAAGTTTTCAAAAGTAGCTTTATATCAGGAAAGTGATAGGGAAAGGTAGCCTGCCTGTATCAGGCAAAATCATGATATATAAATTTTCGTTTTCAAATTCAAACGTAGTTTATAGCAGGATAATGGAAGGGAATGGTAGCGTTATTTCAGCTGCGATCAAGGCAGCTTTTGAAAAGTTTTTGACAGAGAATTTTATTGAAAAATATCAAACTTCACTTCAGAAATTTTCAATATTAAATGTTTTTGGCTGTTTTTTGCTACGCTGCTGCTAACAATGTGATAGCCGCGTCTTTTTGTTTTTGTGCTTTTTCATTTCCGTCGGTTTGTTAAAATGTATGCAATAATCGAATCGTTCAAGTATATATTAACATCAATATCAGTGGTGCACAGCTTTACGTTGATAAACAAAACTTTCCTGCAAATAACAAATGGCAAATTAATGTTTGACAAAATGTTTTTAATTAATGATGCAGATCGAGCAAAAAAATGAAAAGTTCGCCCTTTTGGCATGACAAGATTTTCAATTTTTCCAATTTCTTCGTTTTTTTGCTATAATTTTTTATTGGTGCAAGATATAATAGTGGTGTTGAGGTATTAATTGTTTGTTTTTAAAGCACCAATTTGACTGTATCATTATTTAAAAATATTTTGTCAAACATTTTTTCCTGCAAATAACAAATGGCAAATTAATGTTTGACAAAATATTTTTTATTAATGATGCAGATCTATAGGTGCTTTAAAAACAAACAATTAATGCCTCTACATTCAGGATATAGCCTCACAAATTCCGTATTTATAATTCAGTAGGTTGTCCAAATCTAAAGATATTTTATATACGTTATAATAATTGACAAATAAACTAAAATAACAGAAAAAATTAAAGAAAATATAAATTTTTCAAATTTTTTAAGCACTTCAAACATTAAAATTTGATTTCCCAACAGTTTTAAAAATGCACATTCGCCCCTTTGGCATGACAGTGACGATATGTATTTATGCCCCTGCCCTTTGCCTGCCATTTTGATTTCACCAGATTGCCTACCATGACCTGCCTGTCCCTACCATTTTGCTCCACACGTACTCCCTATCATACCCCACCTTTGCGTGCTATAATCCTGCCAGTTTTGCTTTCATACTATATGCCTACAGGCAGGCAATAGCAGGTTTTGTCTCAATTCCTACCTAAAAGCTACCTCAGAAATGTGATTTTCATACCAAAAAAATGCTTCTTTGCCTGCTAGTTTCTTTACATTTTCCTGCCAAAATTTTTTTTAGAATTGTTATATGTTCAAATATAAAAAAAATATGAAAATAATATTAAAAAAATATTTAAAATGCATTTTAATATAGAAAAAATAATAACTAACACCTAATACATATAATAAAGCAATTTCCCAAAAAATATAGGTGTTATTTTATTTATTAACATTTTTTTTAGTTATTTCATTTAGTGATTATTTCGCAGAAAATAAATTAATAAATAATAATAAATTAATATTGAAATTATGCAATATGCTTTTAAAACTATTAAATATGCAAAATAAAATAGCATCAAATGCATTAAGTAATAAGCATCACTAAAATTGTTCAAAGTTATTTCATGTCTGTGTTTTTCATTTGGGGTTTCTTTCGTGCCGCCTGCACAAAGCTTTTGACTAAGGCTGCTTCTGTAGGTGTTGCTTTCAAATTTGTTGTTGCTACTGTTTTTGCTGCTGTTGCTGGCTACTGTTGCTGGTTTATGTGTTGTTTTGTCTATAGTTGTTGTTTTGTCTATAGTTGTTGTTGTGCGTTTGTTGTTGTTGCTATTTTCAAAAGTGTTGCTCAAGCGCTCAATTGAATTGTGGTTCTTGAGTGAGATTCTTTTAATGACTCTTTTGATTTTTTTTTTAATTTCTTTTTTGGTTCCACTACAAAAACAATTTTGTAAACCGCGAGCCGCGCGTCCTTCGACAAACGATCATCATCGTCGTTGTGCTATTCTTCTTCTTCTCAACGTCGTCGTCGTCGTCGAGGTGACGAATGCGCGCTCAACCCTTCATTGGCGGAGCTTTGCAAACAAATTCAGTCGCAAAACGAACGTCACGCGAGCATGTGAGAGCAGTCCCCAGTCGTACGAAATCGAACTGCAACCAATTAGTGCAAAATTTTTTTGAACTAAGCAAAAAATATAAAAAATATTTAAATTCATCAAAATTATAAATTTAAAAAAAATCTAAAATATACAAATTAAAAAAAAAATCGAAAAATCAAATTTTAACAAATTGTGATTCCTTGCAAAACGAAGCAAATTTTTAATGCAAACATTTTATACATTTTTTTTATATCTTGTAAAATATATAAGGAATTTTTTGTTTTTGAGAAAAAGTACAAATTAAGCATAACATTTTAAAAGTGCGCGGTTTTTTTTCGTATTCGCATAGAACAGTTTTCAGCGTATATAAAAATATATATTAAGAAATTGTAACAAAGTAAGCGTTGTCCACAACAACAACAATAGCAAAAAGATATAAAAGTTCTTCCTGTACTCAACGAAACCAGAAACAAAACAGCCTTCAGAATGTCATGGAGATATGCGGTAGGTGGCTCAAAGCAAAGCTGCAGGCGGGCTTTAAAAATGCAAAAAAAATATATTTGCGAAAAATTTAAAATATGTAAAAAATGTTAATATAGCTAAAATGCATAAATAATAACAAAATATGCAAAATAATAAAAATATGCAAAAATAAAATTAACATGCAAAAAGAGTCAAAACTGAAAAATAAACAAATTCACATCTAATATTATAAAAATATGCACAAAAATTAATATGCTGAATAAAATAATACTAATAGTTTGGCGCTAGAACTCTAAAGAACCTCAAGTTTTAAAATATGTTAAAACATGCTACAAACATAATATGTAAAATGCCTTTTAATTTAAAAAATGATGCAATAAGCCACAGCAACTATAAAAAAGTTCAAATAAAAAAATATGCAAAAATATGCATTGACAAATATTCGAACAAAATTAATATGCTAAATTATTTTACTATCTAAAACTAATTATTTTCTTAAAATAAAACATAAAATAATATGCATTAATATTTTAAAGAAAATAATATAAACCAAAATATACGCAAAATGACTTTTAATATTGAAAAATAAAAACTAACAAATATGCAAAAAATTTAATATTCAAAAATATAAAAAAATTAATATGAAAAATATCTTTTAATATGAAAAAATAAATAATATGTCTTTAAAACTATAAGCAAAATAAATAAAAAGTATGCTTAAATATGCATTGAAATTAAAATTTGAAAAAAAATTAAAAAATAAATTTTATAGAAATAAATATTACAAAATTAAATTAAATCATATAAAAATTAAAATTCAAAATTAAATATTCAAAAATATAAAAAAAAAATAATATGAAAAATATCTTTTAATATGAAAAAATAAATAATATGTCTTTAAAACTATAAGAAAAATAAATAAAAAGTGTGCTTAAATATGCATTTAAATTAAAATTAAAAAAAAAATTCCAAAAATAAATTTTATAGATATAAATATTACAAAATTAAATCATATAAAAATTACAAAAAATTAATTTAAAAGGAAAATGTCAAAATATGCAAATACATAATATATGAAAAAAATGCAATATATACAAAAAATTTATAGAAATAAATATTATAAAATTAAATTAAATCATTTAAAAATTACAAAATTTTAATTTAAAAGGAAAATGTCAAAATTTGCAAATACATAATATATGCAAAAAAATGCAATATATACAAAAAATTTATAGAAATAAATATTACAAAATTAACTTAATCATATAAAAATTACAAAAATTGAATATAAAAGGAAAATTCCAAAATATGCAAATACATAATATATGCAAAAAAATGCAATATATACAAAAAGTTTATAGAAATAAATATTACAAAATTAAATTAAATCATATAAAAATTACAAAAATTTAATTTAAAAGGAAAATGTCAAAATATGCAAATACATAATATATGCAAAAAATAAAAATTCAAAAATATGCAAAATTTAAAAAATATTATTAAATAAAACAAATATGTAATAATGCTATTTAATAAAAAACAGTAAGTGATGTGCTTTAAAAACTATAAATTAACAAAGTAAAACAATATACAGTGCATATTTTTGCATATAATGTCTATTACCATTTTAAATGGCATATACAATATTATTCATATTATTTTTGTGTATAATTTTTATAATTGCATATTTAATTATAAAAATAATACACAAAAATAATGTGAAAAATATGGTATATGCCTTTTAAAATGGTAATAGACATAATATGCAAAAATATGCACTAAAAATATTCCAATAAAAATCATATGAAATTATTACAAAATTATAATAAATCATATCAAAACTCCAAAAGTGTGATTTAAATGGAAAATTCCGAAATATGCAAATACATAATATATGCAAATATCAAAATTTTATGCCTTATTCAAAAATATACAAAAAGAAATATTAATAAAATACAAACAATATATAATAATGCCTTTAAATATTGAAAAATAAGCAATATGCCTTTAAAACTATAAAATTTACATAATAAAACAATTTTAAATATATGAAATAATACAAATAAAATAAAACAAATGGTAAAATAACGAATATTCAAAAATATGCACTAAAAATATTCCTATATCGTCGTTGTAAAACGAAAAGTCACCAAATACATTTTCAAAATGCGAAATATTAGTTTACAAAAATCTTTATAAATCTGTCAATTTTTAATCGATGTTCTCAATTTTTTTACCAAATGATAATAAAATGTAAATCTATTAGTTGATTTTTCAACTTTTTTTTTAATCAGTAAGGGCCATTCCACACCAAATCGACCAGCGGTTGGAACTCACCTTCTTCGATTTCAATGAAATTTTGGCAACTGATAAATGGTATCGAGACATGCACTAAACAATTTTTTTATTTTTTCCGACCACTACTTCCAGAGTGGCTCAAAGTTGGAAAAAAGTGCCAAAAATCACTTTTGTACTCTTCTTCATATTTAAATATCTCTTGATCTAGAAATGCTAGAAACTCCGTTAATGGCTCGTTTTAAAGCTAATAGAACAAGCTTTTAGAAAAATTAAGTTGTAATTTCCAAACGGTAACATGTGGCCCGTGGTCAATATCCTTGCACTTCAAAATTGATGTCCTTAAAAAGGACCCTTTTTAAAATTCTGAAAAAAATCCTAAGTTTTTGTCAATTTATTATAAATGTTCATACAAAATTTCAAGATGGTATTTTGATGGCATCATATTTAAAAAAAATATTTTCTAAAAAATTGTTTAGTGCATGTCTCGATACCCTTTATCAGTTGCCAAAAGTTCATTAAGATCGAAAAGGTAAAATCTCAAATTTGACTTTTTTTGGTCGATTTGGTGTGGAATGGCCCGAAAACTAAAAAATTAAGTTTTTCATAAAAATGTATTTGGTGACTTTTCGTTCTACAACGACGATATAAACAAAAAATCAAGTAACAAATCATAAAATCATTACAAAAAATGCATGAACAAAAATAATAATAAAAATAAATAAAAATAAATCTATAAAATAAACCAAATAAAATTATATGCAAAAATTTCACAAATGCCCTTTTAAACTGCAAAATAATATTAAATAGAATTAATATGCAAAAATATATAATCAAAACCTATAACAATTCAATTAAAAAAAATGCATAAATATTGAAAAATTATAAAAGATTATAAAAAATTACAGACATTGCAATTAAAAACTCCCTAATACATATTATATGCAAAATACCAAAAATCTGTTAACTTTCACTAAATATGAAATTTTTAAATATGCCAAGAAAATGCAGATAAATTACAACTACTAAATTTGTTGAGAAAAGTACTCTAAAAATATGAAATAAAACAGGAAACCAAAGGCTATGAAATTTACATACATAGTCTTGTGTATGTGTCCTGTCTTGTTCATATTTTGTATGTATGTGTCTCGCTGTTTGTGTATATGCGTTGTTTTTGTTGTTGAATTCTTTACACAGTATTGCGTTGCGGTTAATTCTCTTAATCAACAGCGTTGCCAGTTTGTATTTAAATTTAAAAAAAAATATTAAAAACTTATAAAAATTATTTCACTTCAATATTAAGTGAAATATAAAAGTTTTTTTAAGAATAAGTTAAATTTTATAGTGAAAATTTGAATTTTTATTGTTTTTTTTTGTATTAAGTGAAATCTGAAACATTTTGTGGAAAAATTATTTTTTTAGTGAAAAATTAATTTTTTTAGTGAAAAATCCGATTGTGACTAAGATTGAAGTTTTTCTTGGCTAAACCTATTAAATAATTCATATAACAATATATTTTTACTCAAATTAGAAAAAAACATTGCTTAAATTACGTTTCCCACTTTACCCCAGAAAGTGTTTCCAACTTTACCCAAATATCGCAGTTTGAACATAACCCGTTTGTATTTCAAAAGATATATAATATGCAATCATTTTAAACATACAATTTGAATTAAAAACGATACGATAGCAAAGAACAGCACTCTAAAAAAACTTTTAAAAAACATTTTTTTTAGTTGTGCTCAAAATGCAATAAACAGGTATAAATTTGATTATAATCATGAATGAAAAAGTTGATTGAGAAGCATTTGACAATTGATGAGCTCATTTCCAAAACGTGATATATGAAACGAACTCTGTTTTGAGTAAAAGACGAAATACTGTTACACTATGATAGAGTTAAATTTTAACCAAAGTATCTTTTATACTTTTGATCTTTGTCATATCTATATATATAAAACTGAAATGTCCTGTGTGTGCCAGAGCATCACGGGAGAACGAACCAACGGATTTTCCTGATTCTTTTGTAATTTGTTCGTGTCAATCATAAAATGGCAAAACTTACTGAAGAGAAATGTCAAAAGTGCGGCAAGAAATATGGCGTCGTTTGCTGTCCCTGTCGCTCTACTTTTGTAGCGTCCCAATTAAAAAAAAAACTTTATTATGTCCATCGGTATTAATTCATATTTTTTATGTCGCATAAATTATGGGCGACATTGGCTACATGTATAAAGATGCCAATTTCACACATTATCACATGTCCCATTTTACCCCAAGCTTCCCTATTTTTTAAAATACAGGAATTGATATCGATTTTTTTCCAGCAAAACCTAATCAAAATTTTGACGATATCTAAACGATATCATTTATGAACCCATATTATTGTTTTCGATAATCTTAAATGATATAAAAACTACCATAGGATTCTCGATAAAATCCATCCTATTTACCTATTTACGACTTTACCAAGTGTAATTCATTAAAGATCAATTAAAATTTAGAAATCCCATTAGAAATTTAAAACATACAAGTGTAATTCAGAAATTCCAGAAAAATATCAATTGAAATTCAAAACTTTACATTTAGAATTCTGAATTTTCAATTAATATTTTCTGAATTACAAATGGAAAGTTATGAATTTCAATTGGTGTATTGTATGAAAATGAAATTAAAAATATAAATTATAATTGATATGTTTTGAATATCAAATGGAATTTCTGAATTTCAATTGATCCTTTTTAAATACGCAGTGCAACTAAAAACATTTGATAAAGATTGAATCTGAAGTCCGTTTTTCTCCATCACCTTTGGGATCCTCACCATTTGGGAGTGTTTAAAGATAATAAAGGGTTTTTCAATAAGAGCGCTACAAAAATTTTTTTCAAGGGTTTTTCAACAGGGACACTACAAAAGTAGAGCGACAGGGACAGCAAACGACGCCATATTTCTTGCCGCTCTTTTAACATTTCTCTTCAGTAAGGTTTGCCATTTGATGATGGAAAGATATACGAGCCAACAACGAGTCGAAATTATTAAAATTTACTACCGAAATTCGAATTCGTATATCTTTCCATCATGAAATGGCAAACCTTACTGAAGAGAAATGTCAAAAGAGCGGCAAGAAATATGGCCCTGTTGAAAAACCCTTGAAAACCCTTTTGTAGCGCTCTTATTGAAAAATCCTTTATAATAAATATTTCAATTTCAGCAATATTGTTTATCATGAATAGACGTATTTTTTTTTTCTTTTAAACCATCATCTCAACGCGTTTCTATAGCCCTTGTTTTTTTAATTTTTACCCTACTAATTACGAAGTTTGATGACGTACCGCGTGAACGCTTGAGAAAAATATTATATATTATGCAGCATATATATTCCCCATGTGAGTTCCTCAAATAACAAAATAACCTCAAATGTAGTTATTAAAATTAAACAAAATGATAAAAATGGTAATTACTTTGTTCAGAAATTTTATGTTTGGTACCCAGATAGCAAACGTGCGTCGCACAAAAAATCATGTCGTGCGGGCTCACCAAGTGCGTGCTATATGCGAAGAAAATTAACACACAACGTGCGGGCGCAAGACATGAGCATGAGTGCGTAGTGAGATCACAGTGCGAACACTCAAAAATAAAAAAAATATATATAATAATAAAATCAGGCACACGAATGAGTGTGTAATGCGAGCACAGTGCTAGCATACAGCAATCTCATAAGTCACAAGAGTGCGAGTACTGTAGTCAAATTTCAAACGCGGTTTTTTCAAATTATCCTTGCTTTTTCAAACAATAATATGAACAATTTAAAAAAAAAATGTTATAAACGTTTAAACATCGTGTGTTATTGTGTGCTATTATCCACTTTCCAATTGTTATGCACAGCAAATCTCCGGTCGATGTCAAGCAATACAATATTGAAATATATATAAAAATTAAGGTAATTATCTCACCGTAATTGTTTTGTGGTAATTTTCTCATAATATGTTTTTTTTTAGAAACGTTCTACTCTACCAATTAACGGAGCTAAATGCATATGTCCTGAAACCCCCATTGGAAGGTCTTCAGAGGCCTTGAAACATCTTTCTGCATCAATTAAGGAAATTATATTCAAATATATTGTCATGTTTTATTTACATTTTTTTTAAATATTAAAAATGCCAAACAATTTTATATTGTTTTGATCGCACTCGTGCGATCTATATGAGCCTTTTATGTTGTCACAAATTCGGCATACTATATTTGTTCAGCATGCGTGCGAGCTATATGAGGCTCGTATGCGCCTCACACATTTTGCTCGCACTCGTGCGACTATATTGAGTCTCAAATGCGGCACATACTATTTTGTTTAGCATTCGTGCGAGCTATATGAGGCACATATGCGCCTCACACATTTTGCTCGCACTCGTGCGATCTATATGAGCCTTTTATGTTGTCACAAATTCGGCATACTATATTTGTTGAGCATGCGTACGGGCTATATGAGGCTCATATGCGCCTCTCGCACTCGTGCGACTATATTGAGTCTCAAATGCGACACATACTATTTTGTTTAGCATTCGTGCGAGCTATATGAGGCTCATATGCGCCTCACACATTTTGCTCGCACTCGTGCGATCTATATGAGCCTTTTATGTTGTCGCAAATTCGGCATACTATATTTGTTCAGCATGCGTGCGAGCTATATGAGACTCATATGCGCCTCACACATTTTGCTCGCACTCGTGCGACTATATTGAGTCTCAAATGCGACACATACTATTTTGTTTAGCATTCGTGCGAGCTATATAAGGCTCATATGCGCCTCACACATTTTGCTCGCACTCGTGCGATCTATATGAGCCTTTTATGTTGTCACAAATTCGGCATACTATATTTGTTGAGCATGCGTACGGGCTATATGAGGCTCATATGCGCCTCTCGCACTCGTGCGACTATATTGAGTCTCAAATTCGGCACATACTATTTTTTTTAGCATTCGTGCGAGCTATATGAGGCTCATATGCGCCTCACACATTTTGCTCGCACTCGTGCGACTATATTGAGAAGCATGTGCGTCTCATACTACTGATTTTTGAAATATTATACGCACTCTTGCTAAAATTTCAAATGCAATTTTCTTAAAAACGTTATGCAATAAGATAAAAACAGATATTCACTTAAAATCAGCTCCCACGTATTATACAGTTTAAATATATGAGATATTCAAAGAAAACTATTTTTCCTGATTTGTTGGGTAGTGCCAAATTTTTATATTTCATGCGGTAATTTTTCTTTTAAAGCATTCATATATATTCCACATTGAGATTCGAATGCGTGGTTTTAAAATGCTTCAAAATCTTCTAAAGAATATGTTTCGCAATATTAACTTCTTTTATTGCATCTCAAGAACCTTATAAATATGAATATATCATATCCAAAGAATCTATTCCAGTACATATAACATTGAGAATTACATTTGAATTTTTCTATTAAACGAAAAATAGTAAAACTTTAAAACAATTTAAAATAAATTGCCCTCAGTCTAAAGCATGTCAAAATTACCATATGTTTGACCTAAAGTTAAATGAAGTTTTTATGCAAATTGCGAGGTGGCAACACCTGCCCAAAACCGACTTTAATATTTTTAGCATATTTTTTATAGATAGATTTAGTTTGTACTGTGCTGTGCTGCATATAGCAACTTTCAGCGGAAGTATTTTATAATATATATATGTTTAGATGCAACAAATACCTTTTTGCATTTTTGTGCCATTCTTGTTGCTGCCGTTAGGGCTTTTGTTTTATGAGGTCTCCATTGTGAGTGTGGTTTTGGCGCCCTTGAACAAACGTCCTGCTGACCTAAAAACGATGCAACTTACAGCAGCGATAGCACTACATACAGCGCTTGTCTACCATCCAACCAATATCCTCTCTCTTTGTCGCTCACACTCTCCACCATTTGTGTCAACATTTTGAGGACATTTTGTGTGATTTTTTTTTGTTCGTTGTTGCTATTTTAGTCGAACAAAGTTATTGATGTTGCATATATTAATCGAGTGCATTTGAGCGCAATTGAGTTCATTTGATAAGTAGTCGTAGTTTGTGTTACACAGTTCCTTTTATATGCTACCATGAAATTGTGCTACAGACAGAGATGTTGCTACATATTCAAATTTTTGTAAAAGTTTGTTTTTAGAGACAAATTAAATTTTAAGAAATATTTACATTTTTGAGTTTTTAAAGAATAATTTTTAATAAATTTAATTAATGATTAATAATTTACAAAATTAAATTTATAGGGAAATTTTTAATGAAAAATTTAATTTATATTAAATAATTAAATATTAATAAAAAAGTAAATTTTAAGTGAAAAATTTAATTTTTAGTGAAAAATTGAATTTTTAGTGAAAAATTGAATTTTTAGTGAAAAATTGAATTTAAAGTGAAAAATTGAATTTTTAGTAAAAAATGGAATTTTTAGTGAAGAAATTTATTTTTAGTGAAAAATTGAATTTTAGTGAACAATAGAATTTTTAGTGAAAAATTTAATTTTTAGTGAAAAATTATGTTTTTAGTGAAAATTTGAATTTTTAGTGAAAAATTGATTTTTTAGTGAAAATTTGAATTTTTAGTGAAAATTTGAATTTTTAGTGAAAAATTGTATGTTTAGTAAAAAATTGAATTTTTAGTGAAAATTTTAATTTTTAGTGAAAAATTGAATTTTGAGTGAAAAATGGAATTTCCACTGAAAAATTTTATTTTTAGTGAAAAAATGAATTTTTAGTGAAAAATTGAATTTTTAGTAAAAAATTGAATTTTTAGTAAAAAATTGGATTTTTAGTGAAAAATTGAATTTTTAGTGAAAAATTGAATTTTTAGTGAAAAATTGAATTTTTAGTGAAAAATTGAATTTTTAGTGAAATATTGAATTTTTAGTGAAAAATTGAATTTTTAGTGAAAAATTGAATTTTTAGTGAAAATTTGAATTTTTAGTGAAAAATTGAATTTTTAGTGAAAAATTGACTTTCTAGTGAAAAATTGAATTTTTAGTGAAAAATTGAATTTTTAGTGAAAAATTGAATTTTTAGTGAAAAATTGAATTTTTAGTGAAAAATTGAATTTTTAGTGAAAAATTGAATTTTTAGTGAAAAATTGAATTTTTAGTGAAAAATTGAATTTTTAGTGAAAAATTGAATTTTTAGTGAAAAATTGAATTTTTAGTGAAAAATTGAATTTTTAGTGAAAAATTGAATTTTTAGTGAAAAATTGAATTTTTAGTGAAAAATTGAATTTTTAGTGAAAAATTGAATTTTTAGTGAAAAATTGAATTTTTAGTGAAAAATTGAATTTTTAGTGAAAAATTGATTTTTAGTGAAAAATTGAATTTTTAGTGAAAAATTGAATTTTTAGTGAAAAATTGAATTTTTAGTGAAAAATTGAATTTTTAGTGAAAAATTGAATTTTTAGTGAAAAGTTAAATTTTTAGCGAAAAGTTGAATTTTAATGAAATAATGAATTTGAAAAATTTAATTTATAGTGAAAAATTTAATTTTTATTAAAAAATTGAATTTTTAGTGAAAAATTTAATTTTTAGTGAAAAATTGAAAATATGAATATGAATTTTTAGAAAACATTTTTTTTTCTTGAAATATCACGGCTATGTTATTACAGCGCATTGCAAACCACAAATATTACTCAGAATGTTTCAATGTTTTTGCAATTAGTTTGTTAATGGTAAAGGTTGCATTATTCAGGCTTCCACAGTGTTGTTAAACGGTTTAATTTCTAGATTTAGTTGCCACGCGAAAGAGTTTAAACAGTTATTTAGAGATCTGATTTATGCTTTTAAAGAATGAACTAAGTAAGTAAATAATTCTTTTGTAATATTTATCATATTTAAAATATTTCTCAAATATTATAAAGTAAACTTTTTAAAAATTGCAAAGTCATTATTTACTTTGTTCGTACTTTAAAGAACTCTTTTAAGTTTTTAAAATAATGTTTGCTTTGTTTATTCATTAAAAGCACAAATAATATCTATAATAAAAGCAAATTTAACAGAAATTATTAAAAATTACAAAAGTTAAAAATGTTTAAAGACGAAAGGACTCTTTTTAGTAACTCGTGGCATATGCGTTACTGTTGAATAATGACTTTATAAAACTACGCATAACTTTGTGTAATAATTTACTTTATTTTTTGGTGTAATTATTTTTTAAAGCCAATTGAATGCGCTATTTAAAAATATATAAAAATACTAAACTAATTTTGAAAGTTTACGCAATAAAAATCTGTAAAGTGAATTTTAAATTATTTTTATACAACTGAATTTTATAATTATTTTAAAATATTTTTTCGTTTAAATTATTGATTAAATAATATAGAAATTATATTTATATTAAACTTCAAAAGATTATCCAAAATTATATTTTAAAATAGTTAAAAATATCAGAAATATTCCTCAATAATTGTTGATATTAATATTTAGTGCTGGATAACATACAAATAACATTTGTAATATGACTTCACAGAACTATGCATATCTTTTTGCTACAAACGACTATATTTTTTCTATAGTTATATTTTAAAGTAAATTGAATGCGCTTTTTAAATATAATAAAAAACATTAAAGTATATTTGAAATTGTATAAATGAAAAATCAGCAAATTGACAGCATTTATAATTATTTTTATCTTACTGTTGTAAAATATTTTAAAATATTTTGTTGACTAAAATATTAATAAAATACTATACAAAATATATTTGTATGAAACTACAGAAATCAAGCTAAATTGGTATTTTAAAGTAATTAAAAATTGTTAAATCTATTTAACAAAAATTGTTAATTTTAATATTAAGCGCTACAGTACGTATGCGCAACTTTTTTATAATGATTTCACTAAAATAAGACGCATACCTTGTTCTTGCAAGTGCCTATAATTTTTGTACTAGTTATTTATTAAAAAGAATAGAATACACTTTCTTAAAATGCAAGCAACTTTAAAGTTAGAGTATAAATCGTTTACAAGAAAAATCTACAAAGTGTAGAAAAATCTTATCCACTTTAAATATTTTTTTATTTTTCAAAAATCATAAAGCATTTATTACACAAAGTTATTGTTTGAAATTCCTTTAAGGTATTTTTAAATAATACTACATAAATTGTGCTTAATTTCTACTTTTGAAATAGATTAAATTATATCAAATATTCTACAAAAATAGTTAATTTTCATATTTGATGCTACGCTGCGTATGCGTAACTTTTAAAAAATGACTACATATAAATGGGCATCACATTTTGCTGTCAGTTACTTTATTTTATTGCATAGTTAGTTTTTAAAGTGAATTGAATGCACTAATCGAAAATGCATAAAAAGTAGAAGATATAATTTTTATTATATTTGAAAAAAGTAAACAAAAATTTAATTTTATAAACCAACTTTTTATGCGTACATTTTTTTAAATAACATGGTTTAAAATATATTTTTATTAACTACAATAATCAAGTTGAAATGCAGTTTATTCAAATTTTAAATCACTTATATAATTTTGTGTTACGAACAATTCATAGAAGTTGCTGATTTGTGGTGTATGCGCAATTTTTAAATATTGCCTACATTTAACAGCACATAACTTTTAGTATTAATTGTTGATATTTTTGGTTAATATTTTGTATTAATTGCACTGAATTTGTTATTTTAAAATTCTAAAAACATTACAGGTACCACTTTAATTAGAGGCAATAAAAATCACTGAAATATATATTTGTATAATACACCAAATTAATATTTTAACGATTTTTGCAACTGAAAGTTTTGGTTTTAGAAGTTGCTGAAATATTTTGTATAAAACTTTAAAAACTTAGCTAAAATATAGTTTAAAAATATTTCTAATTTTATTTGTGTAATTTTTAAAATTATAGCAAAACATAGTATTTGGTGCTACGTTGCGTATGCGCAACATTTTTAGTGCGTCTCTTATTAGAGCGCATAATTATTTTATATAAATGAATTTTTTTTTTGTTTGGTCATTTATTAAATGGCACATTTTAAGCTATTGGAAAATATATAAATGTTATAAAATATAAATTTCTTTGTACAAATAAAAAATCAATGAAATATTTTAATACATTTTTAAATTCAACGAATTTTATCACGTAAAATAAAAATGGAAAATATGTAAACTATATTTCGTATTAAACTATATAAAGTGTGCTTAAACACAAAATAAAAAAAATATTTTTAAAAAATTTTGAGTACTACATTAGTTGTCATTGGTTATATGCGGTACTACGTTACGTACGCGCAATATTTATACATTGTCTCATATAAGAGGACACGATTTGTCTGTGTAAAAGAATTTATTTTTACCTTTTGTCATTTATGAAATTGCACATTTTAAGTTATTTGAATGTAATTAATTTTTATAAAATATAATTTTCTTTGTATACATAAAAAATCAGTGAAATATTTTTATATCTATTTTTATAAATTTAATTTTTACTCTTTCAAAATCATTTCTAAAATTATAAATAATATTTTATAATAAACTGCATAAAATGTGCTTAAACAGAAAATATTAAAAATATTTAGATATCATTTCTATTGTTTATTTATCAATTGTTATATTTGGTCCAACATTGCGTATGCGCAACATTTATACATGCCTCATAAAAGAGCGCATAACTTTGCTGTGCAAACAAATTTATTTTTTTGTTTAGTCATTTATTAAATAGCATATATTAAGCTATTTAAAAATATTTAATTTTTCGAAAATATAATTTTCTTTGTATACTTAAAAAATCAGTGAAGTATTTTTATATCTATTTTTATAAATTTAATGTTTACTCTTCCAAAAGCATTTCTAAAATTATAAATAATATTTTAAAATAAACTACATTAAATGTGCTTAAACAGAAAATATTAAAAATATTTAGATATCATTTCTATTATTTATTTATCAATTGTTATATTTGGTTCAACATTGCGTATGCGCAACATTTATACATGCCTCATAAAAGAGCTCATAACTTTGCTGTGTAAACGAATTTATTTTTTTTGTTTAGTCATTTATTAAATTGCAAACTTTAAGCTATTTGAAAATATTTAATTTTTATAAAATATAATTTTTTTTGTGCAATTAAAAACTCAGTGAAATATTTTATAACTATTTTTATTTAACTAATTTTTTTCTCTACGAAAAATAAAATCTAATGTGATAAACAACATTTTATATTAAACTATATAAAATGTGCTTTCACACACAATAACAAAAATATTTTATACCGATTTTTTTTACACTACATTATAGCAATTTTTTTATTCGGTACTACGCTGCGTATGCGCAACATTTTAAAACAACAAAATTAATCACATATTATTGAAAATATTTTGCTAAACACATTTTCCAATTAATTTTATATATTTATACAAAATTTACAACGCAATGAATTAAAGCATTAATTAAAAATTTTCATTTGAAAAATTCCAAACGTTTTCAGCACTACGTCTCAGTGATATATACTGCATATTATTAGAAAACCAGGTCAATGTTAATGTCAAAAGCAATAAATTCCAAATTAATTTGTGTGTAAAATTATTATTCCATAAAATTATGCAGCATATTTTAAACAAACAACAAAATTCAACAAATACAAAATTTAAAATATTTAAATAGAAAAATGAATTTCTTGCAATTACTCAATTTAAAGCATGACGCATTTGCAAATTTGCTTTGGTATAAAAATTTCAAAGCAGAAAAAAAAGAAAAAACTTTCTTGCTGCTACAAAAAATTGTCATCAGTAGCAGTAGAAATTATTCTCAATGCCAAAAATATAGCTATACTTCAAGGACAGTTCAATTTAATGATTTTTTTTTTTTTTAATTTTTTATTATTATTTTTTATTTTTATTATAATTTTGCGCTCATGTGAAATGAAATTGAAATGTTTGCAGAATTATTGGCTGCCTGCAGTTGGCACATAATTGGCGCCAAATTCCAAGAAAAACAATAAAATGAAAAATATCAGCCTTGCATGCCTAAAAGCAGGCTACAGTAATAGGCAAGCGTAATGCATGCGAGACAGACACTTGACGGTCTGATTAATCGATTGAATATGCTACAGTTTTTTTTTTTATAATTTTTATTTTATTATTAAATATCTGACATTTACAAACAATAAACAAACTAAATTTGTCTTAAAAGTTATATGTAACATACAACTATAAATCAAAACTTCTACAAGGTCATTTGTTGATGTTTGTATATTTTTCTGTAATTTATGCTGTTTTTAAAATACTTTTGTTTTCTGTTCTGGTATCTCTTGTTTTCTGCGCTCTATATTAAAACCTATAAAATTTCTTTTTAGCACCTCAATGATAGATACATCATATCTGATAGATACAACACTATGCAATATCTACAGGTGCGCTTGTGAAAATAAAATTCGTTGGCACATTGACTAAAATTTTGTGTTTGAAAATATTTTGTTTGAGTCATATATATGTCTAATTCTCATAATTTGTCAAATTATTCTATTTTGTATTATTTGAATTTCTTAATTTGTTGTATATTTTTGTAAAAATGTTCATTCATCTTTTTTTGTTTCCAAAGTTTGTCGTTATTTTAAAATATTTAATATTTGTTTGACTTCAACTTTAACTAATTCTGTTAAATACAAATTTAGCAAAATTATTACACTTCATTTAATATTTTAAAATTTGAAATTCTTGAAATATTTAAATTTGATAAAATTTTAACAAAAAAATCACAAAAGTGTTTGCCAAAATTTAACAAGTTTTAATTAAAATTTAACAAAGTTTTAACTAAATTATAATTAAGTTTTGACTAAACTCTGACATATTCTTACCTAAACTTTACCACAGTTTGGTTAAATACGACAAGGTTTTACCTTAAATTTGATATAGTTTCAACTAAATTTTAAAAAAGGTTTAACTTAATTTTGACAAAGATTTTACTTAAATTTAACAAATTTTTAACTAAAATTGAACAAAGTGTTAACGGAATTTAGACAAAGTTTTAATTTAGATTTGATTTAAAATTCGACAAAGTTTCCACTAAAATTTGACAAAGTTTTAACTAAATTTTGACAAAGTTTTAACTAAATTTTGACAAAGAATTAACTAAAATTGGATATAGTTTTGACTAAAAACTTTGACAAAGTTTAACGGAATTTGGACAAAGTTTTAAGTGAAATTTGACAAAGTTTTAACCAAAATTTGACAATGTTTTAACTAAATTTTGACTAAGTCGTAACTACATCTTGTCAAAGTTTTTACTAAAATTTGACAAAGTTTTAAGTTAATTTTGAAAAGATTTAATGTAAAATTTGACAAAGTTTTCGCTAAAATTTTACAAAGTTTTAACTAAAATTGGACAAAGATATAACTAAAATTGGAGAAAGTTTTGACTAAAGTTTGACAAAGTTTAACGGAATTTTGACAATTTTTGAAGTGAAATTTGACAAAGTTTTAACCAAAATTTGACAAAGTTTTAACTAAATTTTTACTAAGTTGTAATAAAAAATTCGACGAAATATTAACTCAAATTTGACAAAGTTTTAAACTAATTTTGAAAAGTTTTGGTTAAATACAAAAAAGTTTTAACTAAAATTTGACATTGTTTTAACTAAATTTTGATAAAGTTTAACAAACATTTTACTCAAATTTGACAAAGTTTTAACTAAAATTTGATAAATTTTGACCAAGTTTTAACTAAAATTCTATAAATAGCTGTGTTTTTTTCATAATTTAAATTTGAGCCGGAACAAATTATGTACGCAAAACAAAAATTTGAGCTCGATAAATCTATCTAGCTCAAATTTGTTTTTGTTTTGCGTATAAATTTTGTTCCGGCTCAAATTTAAATTATGAAAAAAACGCAGCTAATATTAACTCAAATTTGACAAAGTTTTACTAAAAATTTAGTAAGATTTAAACAAAATATTACTTTAAAGTTGATAAAGATTTAACTAAATTTTGACAAAGATTTTACTTAATTTTGACAAAGTTTTGACAATGTTTTAACTGAAATTTAACAAAGTTTTAACTGAAATTTAACAAAGTTTTAACTAACATTGGAAAAAGTTTCAACTACAGCTAATACTTTATATTGACAAAATTTTACTAAGATTTAAACAAAATTTGTCCTTAGTTTCAACTAAACCTGGTTTGAACCTGAGTTTTATTTAATTAAATAAAAATTGTTATTATTTTAAAATTAATTTTCATTGTTTCAAGTGTACTGATTACATTTTCATTTATTTGAAATGCATTTGAACCGTGCTTTAACCAAAAAGAAATTATTGGAACTTTAAACAAAAAAAAATTATAGAAATTTAAACCATGTTTTAAATTTTATCTTGAGTATTACTTAGATTCAAAAACATTTAAAAACAAAATGCAATTTATACTAAGTAAATCTTGATGAAGTTTTTAAAGTTTTAAACTTTGTTTACAGATTTATCGTAGGTTTTATTAATTTTTTGATATAATTTATAGAAAATCTGAACTATGTTTTGTACTGAGTTTGAACAAGAGACTTAAATTTTCGAAAGTGTTAAATGTATGTCTTAACCTAAGTTTTAATGGGATTTAAATAATTTAAACTACGACTGAACTTTTAACCCTTTAGTGTTTAAAGTACATTTTTAACGAAGGTTAAACACGATTTGTATGAAATTTGAATCAAGTTTAAAGCATATATTATGCGAAATTTAAACCGAGTTTAAACTACCTTTTTTAAACTAATATTTAAATGAAGTTGCACACATGTTTAAAATATATTTCAAATAGTTACTTACTCGGAATTTAAATTTAGTTCAGTTATAAAGCAAATAAAAACCAGGATTTCAACCGGGTTTAGCATAACTCTGAATTTTGATTTAGTTTATCAATTGGTATTTCAACTTTAAAAATGTATCAATTACTTTTTGTAATAATTTCTAACAAAGTTGAAATTTAAGATTTTCATAAAAATATATTTGGTGACTTTTAGTTCTACAACGACGATATAAACGTTTTAACAGTGTACATACATTTGAGTGCTATTGCTTTTTGTGTGTTTTCGCTTTTTTAGTTTCATACATCATCTCCTTCTTCTGAAAGCGCAACAACAAAAATATGCGAATCGCATCAAGTGATCGATTTTTTGCGGGAAATTGTTTTGTACAACGAACACAACTCGTGGGTGTTGTTGTACAAGAAGTTTGTGTTGCCAACTGGATGGTTGTACTAAAATACACACATATGCAATGTTTGTGTCAGGCCGTCTGTCTGTTGTCATGCGATTTATACAAGGTAGCAACAAAAACAAAGACAAACATATAAAAAATATGCCTTTGTTTATATAATATCTGTACATTTTATAAGAAACATTTACAGTAGTTTTTATGAGTTTCAGAACTAAAATTAATTAATTCAATCTCGTTGTCAGAATTTCGTCTTAACTTTTAGAGGTTATTTCTTTTTCGATTTTAAAGTGGGGTTTTAAATTTTCTCGTCCGCATAGCTATATTTAAACTTTATTTTGTTAAAATATAATTCAAATTTTTATGGTAATCGTTTTTAGTTTTTCTGTTAGTAAAATATTAACTTTTTTTATTGAAGACATTAAAATATATGGAAAAAATAACAATAGTATAAAAACCGAAATCGAAACCGTAATTTGAAACATGTATACCGTTTCATTTAAAAACTATAAACCGAATCGAGGAAAAAATCCGAACCGAAATCGAAATTGTTATTCGTTTAGGTTTTCAATCCTTAGTTTAAACTAGAGATGGGCGCGTGTCTGTTTTTGATGGAACGAACACGCACGGAAGGGCTTTTTTAAATTGGGGTAGAAACTACAAAAAAAATTTTAATGGGCGCGTGCCTGATTTTTGAGGCACGGAAACACACACGCACGAGCACGACAGCAACTATCACGCACGGAGATTTGCACGCACGAACTCAGATTTTCGGGCGTGACACGAAAAAAGCACGGCACACGTCCATCTCTAGTTTAAACTAACTTTTTCAACACTGTCTACGAACTAAAATTGACAAACTAAACTAAGTTTTTTTTATATTTTATTTTTTAAGTTTTAAGTTTTTCGCAGGTTTTCAACAGATTTTAAACTAAGTTTTTAAAAATAATAAGGACAACGTTAACACAATATCTTAATATTATCAACAGAGGTCTTCAAAAAATAAAACAATTGAATAATAAAAACATTAACAGGTTTAAACTATGTTTTTTTTTAATAAAGTCCAAACCAAAGTTTAAAATAATTTTTAAGAACATCCACAAAAAATATTAATAGTCCAAAAAAATATCAACAACTCCACAAAATCAACAAATGTACGATTCCAACACATAAACTGTTTTGAACGTAATTCCGTCACCCTATGTACATAATACCGACACCTATTTTTTCTTTAATATGTTTGAATTGTTTAATTTTATTAAAGTAAATTACAAAAACTTACATTGTGCATAAATAAGCCATATGGAGACTCACTTCTAAACACATTTTTCTCCGTTTACCTTTTAAGTCTTTGAATATTTCTTTAAATAGCGAAATATTTCTTAAAGTCACGAAATATTTACTAAAATCATGAAATATTTCATTAAATCACCAAATATTTCCGAAAAATACATTTAAGGCAACAGAATTGTTTTGGCAACCATTTAATTTCATGCTGCCCAAAAATTATAATTGAAATTGAAAAAAAAAAACGATAATAAAAATGCAAAAACGTGCATTATATGCATTTGGCAAAACAACTGCAGGGAGTGTGCAAGGGTTTCAAATCAAATCAGATGCCAAATGCATTTTATTTCGACGTTAAACACGTCATTTCATGTTGTAGAATAAAGCGAAATTTTTACATTAAAAGGCCAACGGAAAATGGCACATGTGTCATATATTTATAAAGTAAATGCAACGAATTCCGATGACACTCTAAAATAAATTTTATTTTGCATAAAATAAGACTAATGAAATTTAAAATTTTGTTTTTTTTTTAAAGCGCAAAAAATGCATTGAACCTAATTCCGTCACATCATGCACATAATTCCGACACCGCATTTTTTTCTATTTTATGAATTGTTTAATTTTATTAATATTATTTAAATAAAAACTAAATTATCGAGCATGTTTTGAACTTTACTTTCGTTTCAAATTCAAATATTGTACATGAAATTCAATTGAAATTCAATTGAAATCCTTCCACAGAACTTCAATGCTTTGATTTCTATTGAAAATTATTATTATCTATTGTGAATTATATTTAGAAAATTTTAATTCTGGAACAACCAAAACTTTTTTGAACTTTTTATGAATTTTTAACATAAAATAAAATACTTTTTAGTATTTCGTAATTAGAAATAATGTTTTTTACTGCTACTAAGTACTGTTTTTGTCATTGAGTTTTAACTTTTTGTGTTTTTGCTTTTGTGTTTTGCTTTCATGATTTTGCTTATGTGTTTTTGTTTTTATTTTCAATTTTGTTTTTGTGTCTTTGCTGGTTTTGTTTGCTTCTCTTTTTGTGTTTTTATACCCTACACCTATGAGGTACAGGGTATATTAAGTTTGTGCAGATATTGTAACACCCCTTAGGAGGCGTGTCCGATATGGAAAAGTATATATATTCTTGATCAGCATCACTACCCGAGTCCGTTTAGCCATGTCCGTTTAGCCATGTCCGTCTGTCTGTCTGTCTGTCTGTCTGTCCGTCTTGCTGTCTTGCTGTCCGAATACAGAAAAACTGGAGAAATACTGATCAGAATGCGATGAAATTTCGTCTGAATATATTTTAGGGAAAAGTGGGAACTGAGTTCGAAAATGAGCCAAATCCGTCAACGGAAACGCCCACCTCCCATAGAAGTCACTTTTATATAACTCTTTAGGAACTAATAACTCAAAAAATATACAAGATATAGTTATAAAATTTAAAAAATATTGTTGTAATTTACCTTAAAATATGTGGTCCAAAAATGGGCGTGAACCACCCACATTTTTTTTTCATTATATCCCGGGTTTTCATAGTGGAAAATTGAACCGTAAATTACTTTTTAAAATCAAATCTATGAAATATTAGCCTTATAAAATTTTGAATATAGAAAATTAAGGTATCCAATTAAGGTATCCAATTAAATATCCCACATTAATATCTCCACCAAAGGTGTAGGGTATTCCATAGTCGGGCCCGACCGACTATAAAAGTCCGCCCCATGTGACCAAACTTACCCATGTGACCTAACTTTCCCAACTCGTTTCTTTTGTTTTTGTCTTTTGGTTTTGTTTTTTGTTTTTTGCTCTTGATTTTGTGTTTTTTTTTTGTGTCTTTGCTTTAGTTTTGCGTTTTGTTTTGTGGGTTTGCATTTGTGTTTTTCTTTTGTTTTGTGTTTTCTTTTGTATTTATGTTTTTGTTTTTTGTTTGGTTTTGATTATGTGTTTTTGTTCTATTTTATTTTCTTTTGCTTTTTGTTTTTGCTGTAGTGTTTTTGATTTTGTATTTTTGCTTTTGTTTTTGTGGGTCTGCTTTTGTTATTTTTATATGCTTGTGTTTTTGTATTACGCTCTTTTGTTTTGTTTTTATTTTGCCTTTGTTTTTGTGTAATTGCTTTAGTTCCTGATTTTGCTTTTGTTTTTGTTTTTGTATTTGATTTTGTTTTTGTGTTTTCGCTCATGTATTTTTTTTTTTTTGCATTTGAGTTTTTTGTTTTATCTTCTTAGCTGGTGTAAGTCCCAAGTTATAACGCGTTGAAAGTTTTGTTGTATGGAATATGCCACGCCCCGTAGTCCAATCCCGCCCATATATAGTCTATGTCACCCTCCGGACTCCATAGTATCCTGGTTTAAAATTTCAGTTTAATCTGTTTAGCAGTTTAGACGTGATACTGGATCAAACAGACAGACTGACTGATAAAACACTTGTTATATATATGGATTATATATTTCGCCGATGCTCTAACACATAATATAGAGATTCTGCTAAATTAAATTAAAGCAAAATTGTCTGTAATACCGATATCCATGTCGGCATTATGTAGAGTGCAATTTTTCTTGCACCTAATTGCCGAAACTGTTATTTTGAAATATCCGAATTAGAAACAGTTCTCGTAGGCGGTACATTTACATTATATGTACATAATATATATTTAATTTATTTGAATATCTAGCACAAATATCATAAAGTGAAAACAATAAAAATTCCGTCTCAAATTGAAATGTATTGAATTAAATACAGCTGAAATGTTGTCTCACCCATTTAATTATAAACATATTACTAATGAAAATGAAATTCACAGCAACGCATGAAAATCGAGCAAAAAGACGAGAAAAAACGCGAAAAACAAATTTAGAGATCACTTATTAAGCGTTTGCTGACTGTAACTAATTCCGCGTCTGCTCTACGTTGAACGATGTTTATTTTTAAATACGTAACAAGGTCAAGACTATTAAAACAAAGGTGGGCAACGTTTGGCATTAAATTGGTTTTCAAACAACAACACAAAGAAAAATTCAATTTAGTTTTTCCAACATTCTGCGAGAGGCAGGGAGAGAGAGAGAGATTGTGAGAGTTAATGGTTCCACTCAATTAGCTACAGATGAAAGCAAAAAAAAAAGCTTTTATTGATCTAACTTTGATCGCGGCAGATCAAAAGCGATGTAAACTGCGCCATAGCCAGTGGTGTAGTACATTTCTGTAGAACTTTTCAATGGGGGAAAACACTAAAAAAGGGATTTTAAAATTTTTTTCTTTGAATACTATTAAATCATTAACTATATTCAAAGTTAAAAATATGAAATGTTAAAATAAAACTTTTCCAGTGTTAACCCAATTGGAAAGATTTAAAAAATTAACTACGCTACTTTTAAATAATTATACTAAAAAGTTTTAAAATAAAAAATTCATTCATTTATACTTTAAAGAGTACTTGATAAATTCGAAATTGTATGCGAATGGATTAAAAAAATCAACAAAAATTTTAAGCAAACAAAATGATGAAAATAAAAACAGAAAAAGGTAGAAAAAAATTGATTTAACATATAAATAATGAATACAAATTAAGGAGAAATTAATGCAAAATACATAAAGGAGTGAAAAGATTAAATATGACTTAAAAATTCTATATGAATAAAGCATAAATAAAATGTAGAAAAATTAAATGAATATAATGCAAAATAAACAAAATGATAGTATTGAAATGAAATTTGTATTTTAAATATCGACATTATTTAAAAAGTAACAATGAAAGGAAAAGTTTAATCTTTATGAATGAGAAGAAACAAAATGCATGCAAACAAACTCAAAAAATGAAAGGATTAATATGAATAAAAGAACCAATTTGAATTATTAAGAAACGAAATTAAAGCAAAAAGAAAAACAAAAAAAAAAGAAAATGAAATGACATGACATGAAACGAAGAGATTAATATGAATTTAAAAGAACCAATACAGAGATCAGAGATACAAGTTAACCATTTTCAAGGTTCCTGAATAACACTCACTAAATAACTTTTATTAAATAAATCAGCGAAAAATCCTTAATTAAAGAAAATTAAAAAACCTTTTTTTTGAGAAACCTTTTATTTTTGAAACATTTAAGTTTCGGTCTGAGAGAAACCTTTAAATTTGAAAAATGTCCGTTGTGGTTGAACAACTAGAGATAGAAAAGTGTATATATATCAATCATTAGTAATTTTGAGAAGCTGTTAAGCGTTGATACACAATTCTCATTTCAGAAGACTTCCAATATTTCGGGGTAACTTTTCAAAAAGAATTATTTTTGTTTATATAAAAAAATTTTGGTAAAAAAAAATCATTTCAAAATCACCATTTTCCAAAAAAAAAAAAAAATCGGCAAAAACAATGTTCGAAAAATTTCAAAAAGAATTCATTTTGGTAAAAACAAATTTGGATGACCAAAACAACTAAATGGCATATAAAAAAAGTATTCGACAAAAACAAAAACGTTTAGACAAAAACAACGCAATGTTCGAAATCAGCATTTAAAAAAAAAATATTCGACAAAGCAACAATGTTCGAAAAATCAATAAAATATATAAAAGGGTTTCTCAATAAGAGCGCTACAAAAGTTTTTTTCAAGGGTTTTTCAACAGGCACGCTACAAAAGTAGAGCGACAGGGACAGCAAACGACGCCATATTTCTTGCCGCTCTTTTGACATTTCTCTTCAGTAAGGTTTGCCATTTTATGATGGAAAGATATACGAGCCAATAACGAGTCGAAATTATTAAAATTTACTACCGAAATTCGAATTCGTATATCTTTCCATCATGAAATGGCAAACCTTACTGAAGAGAAATATCAAAAGAACGGCAAGAAATATGGCGGCGTTTGCTGTCCCTGTCGCTCTACTTTTGTAGCGTCCCTGTTAAAAAACCCTTTATCTTTTGTTGAATGAAATTGTTGGACGACAAAAACAGCAATGCTCAAAAAATTTAGAAATAAATAATGTTTTTTTCACCAATTACCAAAAAAAATATATTCGACACAAACAACAATGTTCGAAAATTTTCGATAAAAAAAATATTTAGAAATCACTATTTAAAAACAAAAAAAATGTTGTGAAAAAAATATATATAAATATATCTCTCCACTAAAGACCTTTTATTTTTTGAAAAATAATACATCTATGTGAAAAAACAATTGGAAATAAAGTCCAAATATTCTCTCGAATCCTATGATAAGACCCCAAAAATCATAACATTTAAGTGGGTAACTATTGAAAAATATTTCGCAATAATAATATATCAAAAATATATTAAACACTTAATTACTGTAAGGATATCTTTAAGAAATTTTGTAGAACACATAAAAGACTCTTCTTCGACACTAAAAGGTTTTGTATGAGACTCTTGAAAGATTTATTCAAATTTATTTTAATTAATTTACTATAAGACTTTATTTAAGGCTTTTATAAAACATATAAAATACTTTTCTAAGAGAGTAAAATGTAGTTTTTTAAGACAATTATAAATACTCTCAAAAATATAATTCTTCTAAGGCACTTATATATATTTTATAAGATCCTTGGAAGATCCCTTAAACAGTTTTTCTCAATATATTATTCCAAAAATATCTGAAACACTTTTTACTATAGACAGCCTGCTATGGCTCGTATAAGACTCATGTAAAACGTCTATAAGATTCGTATACGATTACTATAAAACATATACAGTGTGTTTGGTACAATAATTCTGGAAATCATTCTATGACACATAAAAATAAGAATATATAAAATAAAATTGTGTTCTATTTTGCACCCCGTTTCAAATACAGGGTGTATAGTAAATGCATATTACTTACATAACCTAGTCAAGAAAATTAGTTATAAAGTATAATGCGGTGAAAAATGAATAACAATTTTGAACTCACCAAAGCAAAGGCGGGTCTTGTATAACTATTTCTGCAGCATAACAGTATTGGAAATAAACAGGTCTATCATTATAAATTAGAAAAAATGGGGTGATCGATAACGAAATTTTGAGAAATTCAATGGCAAAATAAAAATTTGAATTTTTATTTTTGTAAATTTCAACTTTACGTACGTTTTAAAAAAGGATTAAATCATGAGGTTCGAAAATGTGATAAACCATTGGAAAGGTAATTTAAAACATGAGTTAAAATTATTTAATAATTTATCACCATGTTATACTTTATAACCAATTGTCTTGACTAGGTTACGTCAATAATATGCATTTACTAAACACCCTGTGTCTTCAACAAGGTGCAAAATAGGACATAATTTTATTTTATATTTTATTCTTTTTGTGAATCATAGAATGATCCTCTGAATTATTGACATCGATGAACCAAACACCCGGGTGTACCTGTATAAAACTCTAAAAAGCTCTTATAACATACTTATATATGAAGAAAACACTAATACAGGTATTCGAAAGATCAGAAGACTAATTCTGCATTAGACCCCCCCATAATCTACGCCATTCTCTATAAACCATTCTATAATTGGCACTCATTTCTATAAACGTCGACACACCTTTGCATGCGTTTGAATGTTATTTGCTAAGATTTTCATTTGATGATAAATTAAACTGTTGAATAATTCAGTTAATTATAAATACAATGCTTCCTGAGCAACGACTACTGCTGCCGCGTCTACAGCTGTTGTCTCGCTTCGAACATATAGCTGTTTTGCTCTATAAATATTCTATGTAGATACACGTGTATCTAGTAACCTGTATAATAAATATCACCCTCGCTCGCTCGATTTAATTTATTCCAATTTCTATTTTGGTTTTTCAACATTTTTATTTTGTATTTTACTAATATTTGCATAATATTTGCTAAAGTTTATATGCGATCTATTAAGCGGTATTACTAAATATAGAAATTGTTGATGTATCTATGTATTTGTAATATTTGTATCTTTTAATTATATCATTTATTTGTTTTTGTTTTTATTTTAATTAAACTATTTTTTACGACTTATTTTTAATTTTTTCTATTTTTTTTCTACCTTTTTCAGTACCTCACCGATAGACATAATAATATATCTGATAGATACAGCACATTATATAGTCAGGTTTGCAAAAAAAAATACATATATAATAAAAAATAATACGACGACGACAAATTGTTGTCAAACACTCAAACACACATATCTCATGCCAATAACAAAGTCATTGAATTACTTAATTTGTTCTATTAATTATAATTAATCGATGTTATTCAATATCCTCAGAGCATGCTATTTTTATTATTTATATCTGGCATGAATGAATTATTTTGCGCATTACTATAATTCGTAATATGGCATGGCGTAATTCGTAGATACTTGAGTAACATGCACAGTAGAATTCATGGAATTTATTAATAAGAAGGCTCATATATATTAAGTTTCGTGTCTTTTTATGGGGTTTTATATGGTTAAACGCAATTTTATTTGGATAGTGTTTATTAAGAAGGCTTTTATAAGTACTAAAAAAATTATATGTCACTTTTTGGAATTATGTATTTATATGAATTAAGTTGGGATTAGCTTTTATACACTTATTTAGTTGATTTTTTTTTTTTTTTGGTATTGTGTTTAAAACTTTTAAAATAACTATTAATAGTCTTTATAAGGGACAACCTCAAGAATTAATAGTCTCCCGATATATGAATTGAGAAACACCTGGTATGAAAATCATCCATATCCAAAATATACACTAAAAAGCCTAGATTTTAATTTTTATTTTGAGGATAAAAAGAGTCAAGTCCTGCAGTTTAAAACCAAGTTTTAAGATATGCTACCTGAAAAATTATTGTTTTTGCTTTGAAAAATCAACAATATATACGCATTGTACATATGGCATAATGCCAACCACGACTGAAAACTTCGAAATGCTCAAATCTTTGAAATAACGATGGATTTGGAATCTTAAATATCTGAATCTAAATTTCTGAAAACAAATTTCTATTCCGTTAACGGTAACGTATTAAAATATACTCATAAATTTATGTTAATATAATAATAATAGTTTGGCATAACAGTCCTATAAGAACTTAGGCCGAGCTCTCTCACCATTTTCAGCTGTGCGTGTTATATTTGTACTCAAAGTGGTGGGACCTAAAGTTTATTGCCGAATCCGAATGGCGGGTGAGAGCTTTTCATAGGCAATGGTTTACTCTCGTAGGTTAGCAATTTACTGCCGAGAGGTAGCGGGGTATAGAAAAATGTTTTCTATGAAAAGATGTTGTTAGCCCCAGTCCCAGTCACTGTCATGTCAAAGGGGCGAATGTGCATTTTTAAAAATGTTGGGAAATCAAATTTTAAAGTTTGAAGTGCTTTAAAAATTAGAAAAATTTAGTTGTCTTTCAATTTTTTCTATTATTTTGGTTTATTCATGAATTATTATAACGTATATAAAATATCTTTGGATTTAGACAACTTACTGAATTATAAATACGAATTTTGTGAGGCTATATCCTGACCAAAACGCAATAATTTTTGTTTTTTATGGTATAACTTTTTATTAGCTCATAATAAAATAGTGAAGTGAAGCAATTAATTGTATGTTTTTAAAGCGCCTATCTATTGGCATCATTATTTAAAAATATTTTGCCAAACATTAATTTGCCATTTGTTATTTGCAGGAAATTTTTTTTGCAAATTTAAATAATGATACCAATCGATAGGTGCTTTAAAAACAGACAATTAATACCTTTAAACTACTATTTTATCTTGCACGAATAAAATGTTATAGCAAAAAAAGAAGAAATTGGAAAAATTGAAAGTCTTGTCATGCCAAAAGGGCGAATCTTCCCTTTTTCGCCATAACTATTTATTGGTATGAGATAAAATATTGATGTAAAGGCATTTATTGTTTGTTTTTAAAACACCTATCGATCTGCATCGTTATTTAAAAATAGTTTCTTGCAAATAACAAAAATTCGAAAAATTGAAAATCTTGTCATGCCAAAAGGGCGAATCTTTCCTTCTTCGCCATAACTATTTATTGGTATGAGATAAAATATTGGTGTAAAGGCATTTATTGTTTGTTTTTAAAGCACCTATCGATCTGCATCATTATTTTAAAATATTTTGCCAAACATTTCTTCCTGCAAATAACAAATGGCAAATTAATTTTTGACAAAATATTTTTAAATAATGATGCAGATCGATAGGTGCTTTAAAAACAAACAATAAATGCCTTTTCATCAAATTTTGACAGTTAATTGAAATCTGTCTCGTCCGGAACTTTGAGTACCAAAAGTATAAAACTACAGTATACAAAATATTGTTACGAAAAGATGTAATTTGCCCCATAATCAATAATAATAAATAAGACGATTCAGCGCACTAAGCAATGTGTTAGAAAGAGACGGAAGATCATTCAGCGTACTCAAGCAATGTGCGAGAAAGAGATGCAAGATCAGCACACTAAAATACATGAGTACGAATGAGATGCCAATAGCATGCGTCATTCACGAAACGAGTAGAAGGTTCTCGAAACATGTCTAAGCTTGTCAAAACGTGTCGAACTGATGCATGCAGTATATAAGTGCGCCCCATCTTAGGCACAGCACTTCAGTAGTGATTGGAAAGTGGTCGAGTGCATCTCGTGTGATAAAACATAAGAGTGCTTTTATTTATTACACAATCCAGAGATACGAACTTGTAGAACAGTTTTCCGTAGACTGAATTTTCGTAACAATATCAAAAACATTATTTTTTCAAAAAAAAACTTAAAACATCTGGAAATTTGAATAGTACATCACTTTTCATTTCATTATAATGATTATTAATATTTTCATATACAAAATTATTTTTTATCAAAAAATCGTAGTGCAAATTTTCATACGGACGTCCGGAATTTTCTCTCCCGTCCGGAATTTTTCTGTGATTTGTTATGAAAAAACTATAAACTTTAGGAACAAAGTGTAAATATACAAATAAAGCACATGATTTCAACTATATTTAAAAAAAATCATTTGTACGCAAAATTCGCTGACTTTTTGGAATATCCATATGAACCTCGATATGAACCTCGATATTTAATTCCGTTTTTGTCCCGTCCCGAATGCCTACTATTTTATTTATATCTTTTGAACCCCAGGAAATGCCCATATACGAAAAATGTTTAAACAAAATTTGGTACATTTAAATAGTTTTGGTTGATTCAGCAAAACAAAAAATTGCCTCCTTTTTGCAGAAAACAATTTTATTGGGAATGAAATGTCTCGCGGATGAACAATCTAGGAAGAAATTTCTCGGGGATAAATTTTCTCTCGAGAATAATTATCTCGTGATAGAATTGTGTCTGCAAAAAAAAAATATAATATATGGGGATGAATTTTCTCGTGGATGTAATTTCTCGGGGATTAATTGCCTCGCAGAAAAAGTGTCTCGGGAAATAATTGTGACTGAGAAGAAATTACTAAGGTGTCATTTTTTTAACACCCATGTCTCACCCCCTAGGATTCTTTATTAGGACTAAAAAGTAAGATGTGCAATTTTTTTTTAATTTGATCAACGGGAACACGTGCCGCAAGGACATTGAAAATCGTACTTGGAGGTGCATTTGTATTAGAAGTCGAAATCTAGAATATTCCAAAACAATATTTCGAGTAAGCACGTAGAACTGTGTGCGAAAAAAAAATTTTAAGCGTTTTCGGTTTTATACCGATATTTCGTAAGTTTAAATATTAAATATATAAACGAAAAATATATAAACAAATTTTTGAATTTGATCATTCGGGCAACCCAGTCTGACATATCTTGGAAACATTCGATGCCTCAAAATTATCATAGGAATATTTTTTCAAAAAAAATATGTGTTAATGCTGATTTTCCTCTTAAAATTCGTGTTGAATTCCATAGGTGTATTCGTATAGGTTTCTGAGTTAAAAATAAAAATGTGAAATCAAGTCAAAATTTACAATATTATTTGAATGTTGTTTTTGAAAATAAAAATCAAATAAGATTTTATAATAGTGATAATGACCTTTAACCTTTGGATACAAAAATAAAATTACATACCATATTAAAGACCATCTTTACCTGTCAAATTATAGCTCAATTGACCTTGTACGTAAACTAGCTTTTCAGATAAATGCAATTAAGTTACCCACCTTTGTAAGTTTTTACTTATTTTTTTCACTCTTTAAGTCGCAATATTTCGGAAACCATATAACCTAGAGGTCCAAAATTTGTCTTAGTTTAATAGGGTACAACATTTGTACCAAATTTAACTTATTTCTGAGAGGGTAGGGGAAATCCGTTCGTTGATTTAAAATGATTAACCCATCTAACTTCGATAAAACAAAAAAATCGATCTCGTATCTCCCTTCTTATTTTTAAGATATCTCGTAAATTTAAATTTTATGACAAAATACGATATTTATACATTTGTCAAATAGAAATTGTAGTTTATTTTTTAAGTAGTCTCAAACTTTGATTATATTTCGTTTCGATATTAATTTGATTTCGAAAAATATATTGTACTGAGAAAATTATATTTTAATTTTTCAAAGATTTTAGTTTTTCACTACATAAACGATAATAAATTGAAAAGTAGCATATCGGTTATTTGTTGTATAACGATTTTGTTTATGATTTCCATTTAATAAAATCATTATTCAAAATTTAAAATAGAACATGTTACACTGGAAGTGAATAATATTTTAAAAGTATCAAACAAACAATACAAATTCATTTTCAGTTCACATTGTTATCTTACTTAGCCATTAATAAAATTATAATTGCATCGTATTGTTTTATTTTATCTAATACACAACCAGTTTTAATCTCTTAAAAACCCCAAGCTAAATGTATTGAAAATAATAAAAAATGTACTTCAGTGTTGGTCAACGATTTATACATAAACGTTATTTAATACAGGTTATTAAATAAAATTTCGTTAAAGTTATTAAATAAAGTAATTCAGAATATAAATAAAAAGTAAAAAACCTTTAATAGTATTTTTAAAATGTTAATCTAAGTAAAACAAATATGTTTCAGATTTTAAAAGATACAAATTTATATAAAATATACATCGGCATTTTCCAAATTTTAATAAGAAATCGTATTCAAATTAATGCTGCGCCAGAATTAGATTATTAAATACAACAGAAACACTTTCAAACTCAATCCGATAATGTTCTGTGAAACAATTTTAATTCGATATGTGTGCTCAAAAATTTGTATTTCAATCGAAAGTGAATTTAAAAAATGTTGGTTAGCAAAATCTTTATTAAAACATTGTTATAATTACAAATCGCAATATGCTGGCAGCAAAATGGTAGGGAAAGGAAGGGAACATAAACATCAGTGCCCATCCATCTCACAGTACCAAAAACTTCTTCTTGTACAATAACACCGACGAATTTTGTTTGTTACATTTTCGCGAAAAACTCAAACGCTTCGATTCTCTATTGCTGGATTCGCATATGTTTTTTGAAGGAACTCCGAATTGTTTGTTATTGTGTTTGCAATTTTGTCAAAAAAGTGATTGCAGAAAGCAATAACAAAACACGTGTGTATTAAAAACAACACGTGTTTGTTTTTGAACAGCAAGAAGTTTTTGTTTCAGGCGTCATGACGGTTAAAACTATTTGCGGTGCACTTTTGTTGATTATGTTGATATCAGTAATAAACTTCTGCAATACTCAAACCCGTGTCAATACGGCACATTTTCACGTTTTAATTAAAACAATTCGCTTTACAAACCGACGAAAGTAAACTTCGATGTTTACAAATGACAAAAAATTTGAATACTGAAAAATTTTGAAGAAAAAATTGATATTTCTAAACAAAAATTTCAGTCGACAACTTGTTGATCAAGCTTTAAAAATTTCAAAACAGAAATTCCTACTCGCAGACTACCTTTCCCTTACAGTTTCCTACTATGAAGAAGCTTTTTAAATTTCAAAACAAAAATTCCTATACAATGTGTTTGCCTGCTACTCGCAGGCTACCTTTCCATTCCATATTCTAGCCATAAAGATACCTTTCAAAACTTCAAAACCAAAACTTACACAAAAATGCTTTTGCCTGCTAGGAGTAGGCTTGAACACACCAGTTTGCGGCGTAAATGCTGCTATAGGGAGCCTGCTTATTTTCAAAAATTCAAAATGCCTGCTATGCAATGTGTATTTCCTTCCATATTCCTGTGAGTTTTCCTCAAAACTACTACTATAATACCAGTTTTCTTGCATATTGTTTGTCTGGGGATACGTTATAATAATTGATGAATAAACCGAAATAACAAAAAAAAAATTTTTTAAAATAATTTACTAATTTTTAAAGCACTTCAAACTTTAAAATTTGATTTCCCAATATTTTTAAAAATGCAAATTCGCCCATTTGGCATGACAGTGACGATATGATATTCTAAAGAGTTTTTTTTTATATATTCTAAGAGTAACGTTGCTCGAATATATTATATTTTTTTAAATATGGCATTACGTTACAATATCGTTGAGCCAACACTAAATTATTGGTAGAACTTTGTTGTGGTCTTGTGAAATTCATTCGTTAATGTAGTCATTAAGTCAGTTCGACGTTATTTGCACGGACACTCAGTTTAGTTGCATTTGTATTATTTATATTAGTGGACAATATTCATTGTATATAAATTGTGTGTATTAATTTAATATATTAATTTTGTTTCGATATCTACTTAAAAAATGTCGTCTCAAAATAAAACCACGAATATTAAAAAGAAATCAAAAAAGGTATAAAGAACTATTTTTAATTGAATAATTGTGCATACAAAACTGTTCATTTTTATAGTGCGCAGTATACTATAACTTTATTAAAAAAAATCAAAAACCAAATAATTTAAATAATCAACATTTTGAAAAACAAAGTGAAATAATACAAAGTGAAATAAAGCATTGAGGAAGTTTAGCTACATGGGAAATTTTGAAGTAAGAATTTTTTAATAGATGGTGTATTAAATTTAGTAAGAATTATGAAAAATATAGGCAGTCTAAGCTACGCGTACACCCAGAAAAAATACTATGTAAATAATAGTTTTTAACTACTACTATATAAATAATAGTTTTTTACTATTAAAAATAGTCAATAGGACAAATTAGTATTTTAATCGGAAAATACCATTAAATACTAGAAAATACCATGATATTGCCATTGAGTTTATATGAAAAGGTTTATTTTTTATATACTATTAAATCAATAATTGTCCTATGGACCAATTTTATTGGGATTTGAGGGCATTTTTTTTCTGGGTGTATGTGTAAAGATATAAACATTTTACTATTAAAAATGAGCACCAGAATTATTCACGAATCATTAAAATAATGAAAAAGTTGTAATCGTGAGACATTTTTCTTTATATTAAATATTTATAAGGTTAAGTGTGCAGAAATTGGATTTATTGATGTATGTCAGATTTCGGCGAAATATAATAAAAAAAGTCTGCTGTATAATACAGTGTTATATGTGGTATTTGTATAAAAATGTCCGAATCACAGTTCATACGTCGACCGATCACACCCTTTTTCAATACCAGCCTACTTTTACTACAAGTAATCTAAGTTATGGGTTTCATTGGCCTAATTTATCTTGCTGTATTGTAATCCTATTTTCAAAGCGCTTGATTTAAAAATGCTCACTTCTCTCGTAAAATTGGACCGAATAAAGGGTTTTTCAATAAAAGCGCTACAAAAGTTTTTTCAAGGATTTTTCAACAGGGACGCTACAAAAGTAGAGCGACAGGGACAGCAAACGACGCCATATTTTTTGCCGTTTTTTGTGACATTTCTCTTCAGTAAGGTTTGCCATTTAATGATGGAAAGATATACGAGCCAACAACGAGTCGAAATTATTAAAATTTACTACCGAAAGTCGAATTCGTATATCTTTCCATCGTGAAATGGCAAACCTTACTGAAGAGAAATGTCAAAAGAGCGGCAAGAAATATGTCATCGTTTGCTGTCCCTGTCGCTCTACTTTTGTAGCGTCCCTGTTGAAAAATCCTTTATATGTCAAAGATGGACCGATCACTCCATTTTGAATATTAACTAGCATAGGTATAGAAGTAGCCTAAGTTTAGAGATTTCTTTATCTACCTATTCTGGGTTTCTGTATTCGCGATTTTAAAAGACAGACGAACATCGCTTAATCGATTCAGGATATGACACTGATCAAGAATATAAAGTTTAGCTTAACATCTTCTCACGGCTTTTTTTGGTTGTTACAAACAGATGACTAAAGTAAATATACACAGACAAAAATAATCGACGTAAATACAGCAACCATAAATAATTGTGTACCATTAACTGGTCTAGCAACGAGTTCTAATGTATTTAGCAAACACATTCGTGTTTGCTCAGTGGTTAGTGCGTTGGACTGCGAGCCGAAAGGTCCCCGGTTCAAGCCTGGACTGGGGCTAACGACATCTTTCCATAGAAACATTTTTCTATACCGCGCTACCTCTCGGCAGTAAATGGCAAACCTACGAGAGTAAAACATTGCCTATGAAAAGCTCTCACCCGCCGTTCGGATTCGGCAATAAACTGTAGGTCCCACCACTTTGAGTACAAATATAACACGCACAGCTCAAATAGTGAGAGAGCCTGGCCGAAGTCCTATACAGGACTTTAGCGCCAAACTATTATTATTATTCGTTAAAAATGTGATTTTATTCCAAATATATACTAATTATGGACTTTGCATAAATAGCAAACAATTTAATTGGTTTGGTCAACGTTTTAAAAGTATTTTTATTATCTTCACAGTCTTTATAATTCTCATTCGGTTAATTAAAAACAAATGTTATAAATTCCTGTAAAAGTACATAAATGATGAAGTAAATATGCAACCATTGTCAACATCACCCTTTTTGACGAAACACTTAGAGGATGATCAAACTCTATAAGTGTATATCTTGGCATATACCAAATGGGAATAATATGCGAGCGTTTGGTTGCGCAAACAAAAATTCCATCGTTTGCTTGTTTGGCCTTCGTGTGCTCAGCAACGGCGATTGTTAATACAATTAATTCAATAGTCGTTTCAGAAATTATTTAATTGTATTGATGTAACCTTCTTTTCTGTTAATTTATTAATTAAGATGATTTAATATTTAATCAATACAATTAATTCAATAGTCGTTTCATCAAAAAATTTAATTGTATTGATGTAACTTTTTGTTTATTTTCTGTTAATTTATTAATTAATATGATTACATAGTTAATCATTGATCAAATTTTGTATTGATCAAATTTGTTGCTATATTTACGCATATATTTTTTTCTGTGTAGCCTTCACTTTTTTTATGGGATATGAAAATAAAAAAAGAATATTAATACAATACAATTAAAACATGACTATAAAAAGTAAGTTATATAAAATTTGAACCCATTTAACACCCAGACTATTTGATGTCTTTAAGCTATAGACCTTTGCTATGCAAAAAATATTCATCTGGGTGAGCTAATTTACAAAGTTTGATACAATTAATTGAAATCGCTAGGGGAGTGGAAATCGTATAGCCCTAGTTGTCTGAAATTACAAGTGTCAATCTTACAATAAATTGGGGGGCGATAAACCCTCTTGATCCTAAAATCTTAAACAAATATATAACTGGATCAGACCTTTTACCTGGTGTACATCACCGGGATAATATCGTCGTTGTACTAAGAACTAAAAGTCACTACCTACATTTTCAAAATGCCAATTATTCATTTACAAAATTCTTTATATAAAAGGTTTTTCAATAAGAGCGCTACAAAAGTTTTTTTCAAGCGTTTTTCTATATATTTCTTGCCGCTCTTTTGACATTTCTCTTCAGTAAGGTTTGGCATTTCATGATGATGAAGATATACGAGCCAACAACGAGTCGAAATTATTAAAATTTACTACCGAAATTCGAATTCGTATATCTTTCGATCATGAAATTGCAAACCTTACTGAAGAGAAATGTCAAAAGATCGGCAATAAATATGGCGTCGTTTGCTGTCCCTGTCGCTCTACTTTTGTAGCGTCCCTGTTGAAAATCCCTTTATCATTCAATTTCTCATAGATAAGCACAATATTTGTACCAACTGTTAAGAAAATGTGAATCTATCAATTGATATTTTAACTTTAAAATGTATCAATTACTTTCTGTAATAATTACCAACAACGTTGTAATTTCAGATTTTCATAAAAATTTAGTTGGTGACTTTTAGTTCTATAACAACGACATATTTGTCAACTCATACAAACTGCTGTAAAAATGAATATTTGAGAAATATAAATAATATATTTGAGAAACAAGTGGATACTGTACACAAAAACACATACACAAAATTATTATTCCTGTAACTTAGTATTTATGTATTGAATCGTTTGATATAAAATAAAATATTGTCAGTTGTGAAAATTATATAAAGGAGAACAAATCTCACCAAATAATGTATGTAGTAATTATTTTTAATTTCTTATGAACTTAATTAAATACAGAATGTAATAAAATATACGCAGATGCAGTATTTTTGTATATGTTTAAATAAATACAAAATGTAGTCAAATTTTAAATAGAAATGTAAAATGTAGTTAATTTAAATACAAAAAGCAGAGGACGCCTGTGGTTCTCTTCAAGCATCAATAGATCGGACAGCTGAAAATTGGCGCTGGTAGATGACGTTTGCAGAATGTAGTAAAAATAAATGCATATGTAGTAATTATTTTTAATTTCTTATGAACTTAATTAAATACAGAATGTAATAAAATACATGCAGATGCAGTAATTTTGTATATGTTTAAATAAATACAAAATGTAGTCAAATTTTAAACAGAAATGCAGTTAATTTAAATACAAAAAGCAGAGGACGCCTGTGGTTCTCTTCAAGCATCGGACACCTGAAAATTGGTACTGGTAGATGACGTTTACAGAATGTAGTAAAAATAAATGCATATGTAGTAATTATTTTTAATTTCTTATGAACTTAATTAAATACAGAATGTAATAAAATACACGCAGATGCAGTATTTTTGTATATGTTTAAATAAATACAAAATGTAGTCAAATTTTAAATAGAAATGTAAAATGTAGTTAATTTAAATACAAAAAGCAGAGGACGCCTGTGGTTCTCTTCAAGCATCAATAGATCGGACAGCTGAAAATTGGTGCTGGTAGATGACGTTTGCAGAATGTAGTAAAAATAAATGCATATGTAGTAATTATTTTTAATTTCTTATGAACTTAATTAAATACAGAATGTAATAAAATACATGCAGATGCAGTAATTTTGTATATGTTTAAATAAATACAAAATGTAGTCAAATTTTAAACAGAAATGCAGTTAATTTAAATACAAAAAGCAGAGGACGCCTGTGGTTCTCTTCAAGCATCGGACACCTGAAAATTGGTGCTGGTAGATGACGTTTACATAATGTAGTAAAAATAAATGCATATGTAGTAATTATTTTTAATTTCTTATGAACTTAATTAAATACAGAATGTAATAAAATACACGCAGATGTAGTAATTTTGTATATGTTTAAATAAATACAAAATGTAGTCAAATTTTAAACAGAAATGCAAAATGTAGTAAATTTAAATACAAAAATCAAAAATTAAATTAATTAATCAATCAACATTCTTTTTAATACTTTCGGTGTGCTTTTAACAAAAAGTATAATACTTTTAACATAGAATACTTTATGATAATGGTACTTTATGATCGTAAAGTACCATTAATATGAAGTAGGTACTATTAATTTAAAGTACTATCCAAATAAAATAATTAAAAACAAAACTATAAATATCATAAATTCTAAAGTGTTAAATTTGCACAAAATATGAATATAATCTGTTTATAAATATGTAATTGATATACATCACATACAAAACCAAATTCCCCAATTAAAATGTCAACTACGGCAAAATTAATTACTGTACAATTATATGGTAATAAAATTAACGATGTAAAACCAAATCACAACATTGTTGAAAATATGCTTACACAACAAGTCAAACGAATTAGAAACTACGCGCGCTTAATGAAACCGAATATGTGCTGATTTGATATATTTTTTTATGTCTGCTTTTTATAGTAATTCTTTCTGAGAACTCAGCGCTATAAACAAAGTTACTTTTATGGTAAAATAAAATAAAAAAATCTTTTTGTTACATTTTGTATGCATATGATTCATACTGAAATCTGTAGGTGCTGCATATATATTTTTGTTAATTAAAATATTTAGTGCAAACATTGCATGCCATGCAATGTTGAATATATTAAAATTACTAAATAAACAAAGAAAGAATTTCTGCGAAATGTTAAAATGCGCTACGTATTTTTATTGGAATTGACATGTAGTGTAAAAAATATCAGATTTTATTAAAAGATGTATACAGGGAAATATAAGTAATTTTGGAATTAATAACTTGAAATTATTGAAAGGTTAGAAATAGCTTAAAATTGTGATTACTTCAAATAAAAGCCGTTGAGTGTAGTTTGTATTACAAATCTTTAAGCATTTATTCCAACGCACAGTGGGCTGGGGACTAGATATTTTGGCCAAAATTAATTATCTCCTTAACCATACTCTAATTTGTATAAAAAGTAATTGTACTCATATAATATCGATAGCGCCGATTTAGAATATGTTATAAAAAAATTAAAATTCAAAATGGCGGATTAAGTATGTCCTCTGAAAATATAATAATTTAATGGTATGATCGGTTTAATCGGTTTATTTATGATAAATATGCCAGAAAAGTCGAATCTGATGTTGATAATTTTAAATTCAAAATGGCGAATACGGTTATTATAAACTTTAATGTTCAATAAGATTTAAAGTTTAAAAAATATATTAAAAAAATAAATTGTATCGAAACAAAGAGACATCTACATATATTTGTTTACTGACATTTTTGATGTAGTATATATTCAATATTCAAAACTGGAATTTTTTGGAAAATAAAATTTAGATAACCCGAGACAAAAAATATGCAAGGAAACTGGTATTATAGTAGCAGTTTTGAGGAAAACTCACAGTAATATGGTTGGAAATACACATCGCATAGCAGGCATTTTGAATTTTTGAAAAAAGGTAGGCTTCCTACAGCAGCGTTTACTCAGGAAACTAGTATGTTCAAGCCAACACCTAGCTGGCAAAGGCGTTTTTTTGTAAGTTTTGTCTTTTTTTTTAAATTTGAATTGCATCTTTATAACAGCCTAATGGTGGAGAAAGGTAGCCTGTCTGTAGCAGGCAAAAACATTTTGTATAAATTTCTGTTTTGAAGTTTTTTATAGCAGGATAGTGACACGGACAAAATGTTCATATATGAATTTCTGTTTTCAAATTTTAAACGTAGTTTTATAGCGGTATAATTAAAGGGAAAGGTAGCGTTTTTTTAGCTGCTATCAAGGCAGCTTTTAGAAAATATTTGACCGAATTTTTTTTTGACAAATATAAAATTTTACTTCAAAATTTTTCAATATTGAAAATGTTTGGCTTATATTTGCTACGCTGTGCCAAGCAATGTGCCACGTCGTGCGTTTTTTAGTTTGTGCCGATATGAGTGGTGTCCAGCTTTGCGTCCATAAAGACAACTTCTTCTTGTGCTGAAAATATTTGTAAGTGCAAGAACAAACATGTGCAAATCCAGCAACTCAACATCGAAATTCGTGATCGTTTACAACAAACAAAATTCGTCGTTGTTTCTGCGCAACAAGAAGTTTAGTTGTGGTCGGTATCGCTGTTCACCAATATAATAAATATTTATGCTCCCATTGCCTTCCATTCCCCACCTTTGCTTGCCCTTTTTGATTTCACCCAATTGCCTACCATGAGCTGCCTGTCCCTATTATTTTGCTCCACACATACTGCCTACCATACCCCACCTTTGCGTGCTATAATCCTGCCAGTTTTGCTTTCATCTACATGTCTGCAGGCAGGCAATAGCAGGTTTTGTCTCAATTCCTACCTAAAAGCTACCTCAAAAATGTGATTTTCATACCAAAAAATGCTTGTTTGCCTGCTAGTTTCTTTCCATTTTCCTACCAAAAATTGTGTCTCGAGAAGGTGTTTTTTTTTCATATGTGCTGGGCTGCACAGCCCAGCAAACATTTTGAGTCTTTTAAGACTCCTAAATGTTTCATATTTATGAGTGTTACCCTCATATATGAGCACTTAAAAGAGCCCAAAAAGGCTCCCGACTCCCGAGGGCCCCATTTTATGAGCCCAAAAACACTCATATTTCAGACTCTTTTATTACACCTAAAACACTCATATTTGAGCACTGAAAAGTGCCCAAAAAGGCTCCCAACCCCTGGGTAGATGGCACCGTTTTATGAGCCCAAAAAACCTCATATTTCTGACACTTTTATTACTCCTAAAATACTCACATATGAGCACTTAAAATAGCCCAAAAAGACTCCCAACCCGGGCACCATTTTATGAGCCCTAAAACCCTCATATTTCTGACACTTTTATTACTCCTAAAACACTCATATTTGAGCTCTAAAAAGACCCCAAAAAAGCTACAGAAACTGCGCTTTAAAGAGCGCAAAAATATTCTTAAAACATTCACAAGTTTTTCTTTCTTCAGAAATATAGAATGTGTCTGAAATTAATCCAACATAGTACATGTTCATGTTTATCTTAGTCCTGACATTCGTGAGAAAATGCATTCATTTCAAAAAATCCATTAAATATGTAGGTTTGTCTGTTGAATTTACACTATTATTTTATTATTTTTCATTTGATTTCAAATTCAAAACGAATACAAGTTTATCAATTTTATTTAAACAGTAGGCTCCTAAAGCCAGCATAAATAAGATACTTTTATGACTCCCTTTTCTGAGTGCTCCTTAAATACTCTTAAATTTGATGATTTTATGAGTTTGATTTGAGGTGGCTCCTAAAACGCTCATTAATGAGACTCTTTTATGAGTCAAATTTTGGAGCGTTCCTAAAACATTCTAAAATATATAACTTTTATGAGTCTATTTTCTGAGTGCTCAGAAACAATTTTATTTTTGATGCTTTTTGGAGTCTAATTTATGAGGGTTCCTAAATAACTCCTAAATATGAATCTTTTATGAGCAATATTTTTGAGAGCTCCGAAAACCGTCTTAAATGAGATACTTTTAAGAGTCATTTTTCTGAGGGCTCATAAAACACTCAAAAATTGGTCTCCTTTATGACTCCAATTTCAGAGCGCTCCTAAATTGCTTAATGGGAGTGCTTCACGCGATATTTAAAAAGTTGGTACACAGAAAAAAAATGTACATCATATTGATGAATTCCGTTCTTCAAATCATGATTCATTGTATTGAAGAACTATTCATAATATTAATGACTAACGACATCAATGTTCTGAATGCGATCATAAATATGATGAACGCTTGGTAACTGTCGAAAAAGTGTTCATCAATATGATGAACTGTATGTAAAGAATACGTTTCATCATATTTATGAAAAAATACATGAAATACAACATATTTTGCTTCATATTGAAGAATGCTATTTTTCGTTCATTTTTTTCCGTACTTCTCAGTTCTCAAGTAGTTCTTGTATGTTATTTCGTATATAATACTTGCTCGACATGCATAAATTGGTAAAATGTTTTATAATATATTTATTTATACAACTTTTTATTAATAAAAAGTTATATTTATAAAAAATATATTTTGAAAAAAAAAAATTTTAAAAAATTTTCGAACAAATTTTTTTTTCGAAAAAATTTTTTTTTTCGAAAAAAAATTTTTTTTTTGATATTTTTTTTTGATTTTTTTTTTGTTTTTTATCATTTTTTTTTTGATAATTTTTTTTATGTTGTTTTTTAAATAAAATTTTTACAACATTTTTTTTTCGAATTATTAAAAAAAAAAAAAAATGAAAAAATATTATGTACAATTTCATCAATATGACAATTCAAATTCATTGTATTGAATATATTTTTCATATATATAATGAATACATTCATTAATATGGCATTTAATGAACGGTGGCATCAATATGATGAATCTGGTTGTTGGTGAAAAAATTAATTATATTTATGAATAAATTCATCATATTGAAGAATTTTTTTTCTGTGTAGGTGGGTCATAATGGTGATTTACTCATTATATTTTTATCTTGTTCACAGAAAAAAATTAACGACGTATATACAGCATCCGATATTAATTGTATTCATAGTCAATCCAGCAATGAAATTCACTAATTTATTGAAAACATTTGATATTCTTCGTTAAATCAGCAATTCCGTTTGCTAATATGAATATCTGTACGTCAATGCAGCAAATTAATTAGTCGGCGCAGTTTCAGCAATTATATTTGATAAAACTGCGCCGAGTAAATGATTTGCTGCATTGAATTACAAATATTTATTCATACACACAGAAAATTCATCTTTTGGCATGAGGTTAATTGAACCAACGTTTCAGTGTTGCAACCGAAATACATTTGTTGTAACCTCATGTCATTAAAATTAACGTATCATTTTTTACTCTAACCGAAATGTTAGTTCGCGCAACTGCACGTTCGGTTGCCGTAACCTCATGAATTTTTTTTTTCATTCTGCCAAAATTGCTGGAATTAGTAGACATACTTCTAAATTGTGTGCGCGACATATTTACGCAACTATTGTATATACATAAAAAATATACATTGATATAATAAAATTTTAATTGAAGGTTTAGAAAACCTAATACTCACCGACTAGAAGGTTGCAACCACCTCATGCTCACCAATTTGGAGGTTTTCACAACCTCATAATCACCGATTAGGAGGTTACTACAACCACATGTTAACCGATTAGGAGGTTAACATGAGGTCACAACCTCATGATCATCGTTTTGGAGGTTTTCAGAACCGAATTAAGAGATTGTTGCAACTACTATATCAGTTGTTGTCGCAACCGAATGATTCAGTAAGACAATTTAGTTGGTTGCCGCAACATATCAGTTTTTTCATTAAATTAGTGAATTTCATTGCTGGATTGATTAATGAATGTAATTAATATAATAATAATAGTTTGGTACTACAGTCCTATAAAAACTTAGGCCGAGCTCTCTCATCATTTTGAGCTGTGCGTGTTATATTTGTGCTCAAAGTGATGGGACCTACAGTTTATTGCCGAATCCGAACGGCGGGGGAGAGCTTTTCATATGCAATGTTTACACTCGTAGGTTTGCCATTTACTGCCGAGAGGTAGCGCGGTATAGAAAAATGTTTCTATGAAAAGATGTGGTTAGCCCCAGTCCAGGCTTGAACCGGGGACCTTTCGGCTCGCAGTCCACCGCACTAACCACTAAGCTACCGCAGCTACTATCGGTTGCTATATTTACGTCGATTATTTTTTCTGTGTACCAACCTCACCAGTTACATGTTTAACATGATCAGCCATGAAATATTTTTCCTAATAGAGCAAATTTCTACTAGGCAATAGGGTAGACTATCAAGAGGTAATGCTGAATATTGCACATTGTATATCGTATTTTTTTAATCCCTTACCTTCGTGTTTCTTTATTTGCTTTCCCTTAATTAACATCACCGACAATTTGACTTTTCAGCCATGTTAAAGATTATAAAACCAGTGCATTTGTCATTCTTGTGTGTGACACACGACATCTCACCTCCATTTGTATTTCACCACCACCTAACTAACCTAACCTCACAGAACTATTAACAACAACTACAGTCACTACAGCCACTACATGAACAACGTCAACTTCAGCAGTAGTTTCCGCAGTGAGGGTAATAAATAGGTTGCTCAACTTACAAGCGGAAGTTGATGTGGATTTTTTTTTCATTTCTCCTTTTTTTTTTTGTTATTTCAACAACATAACAGAATTTCGTGTGCGTTTGCCTGCGGGAAGTATTTTTAATTAAAAAATTTTGTGCCATCGTCTGATTAGTTGTTTTTAAAAGTTCTGCATTTATGTTGGGCAATATATTTTCCGTTCAGAAATACACATACCTACTTTTATCAAATAGGACGAATTCGTTTTTTTATTTTTGTCAGAGGTTTTAGTTATTTTTAATAAAAGTTACATGAGCTATAGAAATAGTTGAGTTATTGGATATTTTTCAAAGTATTACTTTAGTCAGTTATTTTCTTGACGAGTCCGACGGAAAAAATGTCATGAGAATTGTTATTTCTAAAAGTAATAGTTTTAGTTGTAGCCGCGGTAGCTCAGTGGTTAGTGCTTTAGACTGCGAGCCGAAAGTTCCCCGGTTCAAGCCTGGACTGGGGCTAACAACATCTTTTCATAGAAACATTTTTCTATACCGCGCTACCTCTCGGCAGTTAATGGCAAACCTACGAGAGTAAAACATTGCCTATGAAAAGCTCTCACCCGCCGTTCAGATTCGGCAATAAACTGTAGGTCCCACCACTTTGAGTACAAATATAACACGCACAGCTCAAAATAGTGAGAGAGCCTAAGTCCTTATAGGACTGTAGTGCCAAACTATTATTATTATTAATAGTTTTCAATAAATCGTAGTTTCTTTCTCATACAGTTTTTAGATAATTTTCAAGACAGATAATATTCCTGGAAAATTCTTCTCCGTGACAATTCACTCCTGGATAATATTTCCATTGTAATTCTTCCCCGGAAATTTGTGTCCATGATAAATCTACCAAATGCTACTCGAAGACAATTTTTCACCCGGCAATACTTGCCCAGAAAATTCTTACCATAAAATCATATATATTAAAATAATTTACATGAATTTTAATACAATTCTTCACCAATCGAAAGAACGCTTATTTAAATTAATAGGGCTATGTGAAGAATATATCGTCACTGTCATGCCAAAGGGGCGAATGTGCATGTTGGGAAATCAAATTTTAAAGTTTGAAGTGCTTTAAAAATTAGTAAAATTTATTTTTTCTTCATTTTATTTTGTTATTTTGGTTTATTCATCAATTTTTATAACGTATATAAAATATTTTTGGATTTGAACAACTTACTGTATTATAAATATGGATTTTGTGAGGCTATTCCTGACCAAAACGCACATTTTTTGTTTTTTATGCTATAACTCTTTATGCAATAAATGTGATGTAAATGCATTTATTGTTGGTTTTCAAAGTAGCTATCGATTGGCATTATTATTTAAATAGAATTTTCCAAACATTTTTTGTGCAAATGATAAAAATTAAAAAAAAATATTTTAAAATAATGATGGTGATCGATAGGTGCTTTACAAATAAACAATTAATGCCTTTACACCACTATTTTATCTTATACCAATCAAAAGTTATGGCAAAAAACGAAAAGATTCGCCCTTTTGGCATGACAAGATTTTCAATTTTTCGAATTCGCCCTTTTGGTTTTGTCTTTTATGGCTAGAAATATCCAACAAAGCCACACACAATTTTGGCACAGTATACTTGAGAAAAAAACTACATTCAAACATTTTAAAGTATGTCAAAAATTACACATTTGCCCCTTCGGCATGATAGTAATGATATGAAATAAATAGAATTAAGACTCGTTATATTTATATGGTTTGAGATAAATATAGACTCTTGAAAAAAACTTTCTCGGCGAAGAATTGTGTCGGGAATTGTGTTGTATGGGAAAAAATTTGATATAAAAAGCGCAAAGTGTTCCTGAAGCTAAATTGTCCGTGGCTCATAATTTCCGTATATAATTTTCTTGAAATATGCAGATAATTATTTATGTAGCACAACAGAGAACAGACTCCTTTTATAATTTATGAGCTGCAACCAGGAGGCCTATGTTGAAGGACGGCACCACGTAGAGCAACTTGTGGAAAATGTCAAGATTGCTGCCAAGGACGGCAACATCGATGGCTGCTGGTTGTCGATGGCAATAATGAAAAATAGATAAACAAACCAACAGAGAGAACAATTAAGAAAATAGCAAAATAAAAATAATGAAAACAGAAAAAAATAAATAAAAAAAATAAATAAAAAAAAAGAAAATGTAAAATGTGAAAAATTTTAAAAAGATAAATGAAAACAGGAAAAAACAGATTAAAAATAAAATATAAACAGAAAATAATAAAACATTAAAAATTAACATAAAAAATAAAAATATTAAAAAAGAAATAAAAATAGAAATAATGAAAAAATGGAAAACTAAACTATAGAACTCAAACAGCTCTATAGAAACCAACAATCTATTAATACCACCCAACGACATTGTTATAGGTTCATTGGAAAAACTATAAATATGCTTTGTTTTATGAAGGTACAAAAGAAATGTAAAAAATAAAAAAATACAATAAATATAGAAAAATGTTCAATGATATTCAAGCCAACACTGTTTATAAAGTATCAACCCCTACTCCTGGGACCCATAACGTGCCTCTAATGCGCCAACACTGGCTGCATTTAAATCACAGGGATGCACAATGCATTTTCACTTTTATCTGTTTAGCCCTGAAATCGATTATAGGCCAACAGCATCAGCAACATGAATATTTGGCAAGTTGCTAACAAAAGAGGAAAAAATAAAGAAAATTCAAAAAAAAAATCATACGTTTTAAGGCAGCAAAAAATTCACTCATTCACTGTAGAATTTTAGGAATTTATTCAATTTGTCGCTTTTGATGTTGTTGCATTGATTGTTGGCAGGCTGCCCAAAAAAGCAACAGCAGCATCAGCATTACCAACATCGTCGTCGTCGTCATCACCACCAGCAAACATTACAATCAGCAGCCAAACTTAATTTGATTTAAATGCATTTTCGTTGTCTGCAACTTTTTCATAAAGTTTGGTTTATGTAACGCCTACTACTATTAAATTAAAACACTAAATTATAAAAAAAAAAAGAGAATGCATCGTCACATGAGAATTGGTTTAGCTCAAACGCTATTTTTGGGTAAATGGAGTTACGTATTGGATATATACATATGACTTATATATTCTATTTCTAACGCCGTTATCCATTTTGAGATATTCATCATCGACTTTTCAATAAATCGCAAATTTACTCCTAATTTAACGCAAAATTGACTCAATGGCGTATGAGCCAAACAAATTCTCACGTGACGACATGCCTAAAAAGTCAAATTCAAAACGTAAAATATTTGTGCAACGATGAGGTTAACAAATTTTAAAAGAACTAACTTTAAAAATAAAGCAATAAGTACATAAAAAAACATTATTAAAAAAACTATACTTTATTTTTTATACCCTACAGTAATTGTGATAAGGCTATTCACTATTTCATAATTTCCCATGTGACCTAATCTTCCTTACTGTTTTTTGTTTATTTTGTTTTTTTTTTTTTTAATTCCTAAGAATTATTTCGAATGGTTTTTTGTTTATTTAGTTTCTTATAATTCTTATTAATTATTTCGTTTTTTTTTTCAAACAACCCAGTAACAATTTTGAATATATTTTAACCTTGGATACATTTTTAATTTTCCGTTAATTTTCTGACATTACCTATAATTTTTTAATATTATTTTGTATTTTATCTTCTAATTTTCTACCACATCTTATAGGCCTGATGGGCCTATTAAGATGCTTTTTAAGACAATCAGAGGTGTACAAATGTCCGCTAGAGCTGTCGCCGTATAGAATAACATGTTCTGTTTTTAATAATGACAGTCGGGTGATACGATCCCGGAATCAGAACGAATACCGCCACTATCAGCATCAAATAAAGAAAATATAAGTCTATACCATGGTATCACTCGCCAGTCAAAAGTGCACGGACGCCACATCATTTAATATTGTTAAAAAAAGATGTAATTTTATCCACTCTACCTGCAGTGCTACTAATTAAATATGAGGCAATGAGATACAAGAAAATACCACATACTAAGGCTTCATGTTAGATAGTGCGTAAAAGAGAGAGAAATAGACTTTATGCATCATTGAAGTGTCGAAGTTTGTGGAAACTTCTAGATTATTGCTATGTGCAGCACATAAATGCAAAAGAATGGAGTTAGCGAACAATGAAAATAGATTCTCGTGTAGAAATTTGTAGAAACTTCTAGAAATTTGATATGCACATTACAGTCTAAAAGGTATAGCACTTTGTGGGAAGTTCTTTAGTTTTGCACAAATATATAAAAACGATGAAGATATGTAACGAGAAATACGGATTCTCGCCAAGTGTATACATTTGTGGAAACTTCTAGAATATCTTAATGCACTGCACATAAGTGTTGTAAAAGGGATGGAGTTGGTTAACAAGTGTTGAAGTTTGTAGGAACTTCTTGAATCCGTCTTTACAATATATAAGGGCGCCACATTAGAAAGTGTTCCATGTAAGAAAGTGCTTAAAAGAGAGAGAAATAGACTTTATGCATCATTGAAGTGTCGAAGTTTGTGGAAACTTCTAGATTATTGCTATGCGCAGCACATAAATGCAAAAGGATGGAGTTAGCGAACAAGAAAAATAGATTCTCGTGTAGAAATTTGTAGAAACTTCTAGAAATTCGCTATGCACATTACATTAGACTAAAAGGTATAGCACTTTGTGGGAAGTTCTTTAGTTTTGCACAAACATATAAAAACGATGAAGATAGGTAACGAGAAATACGGATTCTCGCCAAGTGTATACGTTTGTGGAAACTTCTGAATATCTTTATGCACTGCACATTAGTGTTGTAAAAGGAATGGAGTTGGTTAACAAGTGTTGAAGTTTGTAGGAACTTCTTGAATCCGTCTCTACAATATATAAGGGCGCCACATTAGAAAGTGTTCCATGTAAGAAAGTGCTTAAAAGAGAGAGAAATAGACTTTATGCATCATTGAAATGTCGAAGTTTGTGGAAACTTCTAGATTATTGCTATGCGCAGCACATAAATGCAAAAGGATGGAGTTAGCGAACAAGGAAAATAGATTCTCGTGTAGAAATTTGTAGAAACTTCTAGAAATTCACTAGGCACATCACATGAGTGTTTTGCACAAACATATAAAAGTGATGAAGATATGTAACGAGAAATAAGGATTCTCGCCAAGTGTATACGTTTGTGGAAACTTCTAGAATGTCTTTATGTGCTGCACATAAGTGTTGTAAAATAGATGGAGTGAGTTAACAATTGTTAAAGTTTGTAGGAACTTTTTGAATCCGATTGTGATTTGAAAGTAGTAGTCTACATCTCGTAAGAGAACAATGTCAAATTAAACAGTAAACATTCTGCAGTTTTATTTATGGTTAGTAAAATTGTTACCTGAATTGATTTAATTAAGTTTTATAAGTATTATGTTTACTTTGTACACAAAAGATGCGAACTTGTAGAACAGTTTTCAATAAACTTTATTTCGGTTATTGCTATATTATATATAATATTTTACTATATAATGATATAAAGAACAATAATATGTAATAGTAAAATGTCCCTATTTTATAGTTTTTATAGTGTTTTTTTTACTGTATAACATTATCAATAACAAAAATGGAAAACAAAAATCAAAATATCCAATAGTTTTAAATACCATTAATACTAAGAATACTCTATTATAAACCACTGTTACAGAAAACTAACAAAATAATTTTCCAAAATATAGAACAAAATGGAAACGCATATAATACATCTATCAATATCATAATAACATAAAAATAAAATTTTGAAAACCTAATAAATTTGATATTTACTTTTTGTATGATAAGATTGTTGCAAAATTCTGGTATTCAATATTGTATTTTTACTATATAACGCGAGCAATTACCAATATGTTTAATTCATTAAAAGTTGTCAATGGTATATAATACTCTTAATATTTAATATGATAATTTAATTATGTCTGTTGTTCGAAAACTAATAAAATCATTTTTAAAATTAGTTTTTGTATTAATTATTAAAAACTTTCTATATCTATAACATATTTTAAATTTTTCTAAAATTTTAATATTTTTAAATTTATTTTATATCTTCTTATAGCCCAGCAGTCGCGTAGAGACGCCTGAACAGACAACAGGACGACAGCTGCAACGCGTTCTACACTACTCGGTGACACCCAGTCGATCACTGCCGGGCCTGCGCAGATCAGAGTGTACGCTACATGATGTGGACTGTGACGAGGTATATCCGGGCATCTATATTGGCGATGCGTAAGTAAACGGTGTTCAAAATAGAACTATCCAGTTTTGTCTAAAAACTATTTTAAAATAAAAACTAAATAAAAACCTGGGCTTCAGTCAATTAGATGTCGGCTCTCTTCCAAAAGAGTACATCGAAAAAACCTTCTAATACTATTTAAGTTCTTTTTTTTTGATAATTACAAAAGTAGTCAAAGTAATTATCTACAAAACTTGATATCTAGTAAAATTCCTCAAATTATTGCTACTTTAATTAAATTGTATAATTTGAAGTGTATTAAATGTCAATGAAAAAGAAACGCAATCTTCAAAAAACTTTATACATTTGAGAGACAGTATTTTTTAATAAAATCAAACAAAATCTTCCCAGAAATGATTAAGAAAAAAACGGGAATTTTTAACTCATTTATACAAATTCGTTTTATTTTATAACATAAAACGAAATATGTTATAATTGGAATAATCTGAGATTTTGAAACATTTTAATAATCAATTTTTAAACCCATTTTAGCGCTGCTGCCAAGAACAAAAACTACTTGCAACTGATGGGCATCACACATGTCTTGAACACGGCCGAGGGCTGTCGCTACGGTCAGGTGGACACTGGACACAGTTACTATCGTGATATGCCGAGCATAAGGTGCGTTCTAAAGTCATACATACTGTGTATAATTTGTTGCACTTTAATCGCTTCATTTGGGTTTATTTACTGTTTTTTCATGGCATTTCGTAACTTATAATTCGTGGTAATTATTTAGAATTTAACAAAATGTCATAACGTCGGTGATACCGCAAAACCGTCTTTCTACATTTTCGAATACATCTTACAAAATGAATTTTACAGAAGAACTCAATACTGAACTTACTTCATACAAAATTAAGTATGTCATAACATAAAATGGCATTTATCTAATTTATCCGATCAACATATCATTAAAACACTAATTTTCACACGCAGTTAGGCGGTTTTGCTGTATCGTCGACGATAAATTAGTAGCTTTTTACTTTTCATTTTATATTTGAATTAATTTGTGTATTTTTCAATATTTTAGCCATTATCTGTTAATTAGAAACCAAATTTATTTATTTTTTATTGTTTGTCTGGTACATATAATTCGTAGTTATCATTTCATATTTTTTAGAGTAAAAAAAAGTAAGAATTTATATTTTTTTAACATGAAAACATATTTGGACCATATTATTTGTTAGTTTTGGTTTTCTGTTAATTTTCTTACATTGGTATTAAATTCGTGATCATTATTTCGTGTTAAAAATATGCATATCATTTTTTAATTTTTAATTTTCGTTCATTTTCTGGACATCGCATGTAATTCATGATGTTTATTATGTATTTAAAATATGATACATCTATTTATCTAATTTGATAATAAACTAAATATCTAATGCCTTGCTTTATTTTTGGCTTATTTTTGGTTTTTAATTTTTATTTTCATTTATTAATTTATAATTCGTAATAATTGTTTCGAATTTAAAATGATGACACAAGATAAATATTTTAAAATGTTTTTTTAAAATTTTGGTATTGAAAAAATTACCCATTGCCTATTTTTTATTAATTACTTTAATTATTATTAAATTACTTTTGTTTGGTGTCACCATTTTCCATACCCCATGTATGCCCTCGTGTTTTTTTTTCCAAATTCCCATCAATATTAATTTTACCAAAATTTTATTGCTTTGTTGTATCGCACTATTCATTAATTTCCATTCAAAAAATATGTAATATATTTGGAAACGAAGTAGAAGAAACGGCAACAATACTTTTTTCAGATATATGGGTTTCCCCATGATGGACACGCCCACAACAGACATTTCACGTTACTTCTATGTGGCTGCCAAGTTCATCGATAATGCGATCAGCAGTGGTGGTGAGTACATTTTTTTAAATACTAAACTAAAATCAGAATTTATTTGTATTATATACTTAGAACCGAAATCGTAAATCGTTGAATAATCATGAAACTGAAATTGTCCATTACGAAGTGTTTTTTAGAGAATCAATATCGATACATTTTAATAAAAAATTGAAATTACGTCCAAGATTTCTAAAAAAAGTGCATACAAAATTCAATTCCAGTTATATTGAATACAGAATTCACCATTTAAAAATTTAGACAAAATCCAATAAAATGTTTTCTTTTTCAATTCCAATTTTGTGAAGATGAATTTTGCGTAAGTTTATTTTTCCTAGTAGAAATTTATTCTTTTTGGGTGGACATAATCATGATTACATCAATTTGGTCTTGTAACTGTTGGATTCAATACTAAGGTCCCGATCATGATTATAAAGAACTCAAGAACTGGTTGGTTACTGGTAGGAAAACCGAAGAGTTTCGTTTCTGGTCGGAAAGTGCGTTGCTCGACAAGTGTCTATTAAAACTGGCTCGTAAGATACTGGTAGGAATTGTGAATGATTACATAATTTTGGTCTTGAAACTGTTGGATTCAATACTCAGGTCCCGATCATGGTCCTACAATCCTACTAGAGTTACACGCAGACCCAAGCAACAATTTACTAGGCATTGAAACAAGAAGAGTAGATCCCTGCCAGTAAAACTAATCAAAAACTGGTCTGTCACATTAAACTAGTCAAAATCTGATCGGTTATTGGTAGGGATTTGAAGAGTAGATCCCTGTCAGATAAACTACTTAAAAACTGGTTGGTTACTGGTAGGGAAATCGACAGAAACCGAAGAGTTTTACTGGCACGTTTTTGGTCGTAAATTGCGCTTGTGAGTTACTCGACAAGTGAGTAGTAAAACTGGCTGAATACTGATACTAATTATTATTTGTGGTAAATGATAGATAAATAAATGTGATAAATACAATACAAGATAATACATTATCATTATATGATCCGATCATAATCAAAATCATAATATGATTCGCAAATTGTTAAAGCATGATTCTACGATCATAATATAAGTTCGTAATCTAATAACATTAATTCAACTTTTATTCCAAACAAATAACATCTTTTGAACATGACGAAACTCATTTTCCGTTTATTTGTCTGTTGTTTGTGCGATATGCAAACGTACACCTGTAGCTCGTTTCTGTAACATATTCGACAAATTGTCGATTTCTGTGACGTCACATCGTTTCGTTCCATTATTGTCGATTGTGCGATATTTACTGTTTCTGTACGAAGTAATCGTTTAAAAACGGTCTGATTTGAAACTGGCACAAAAATCGAAAAGAAACTAGTGAAATTTGAACAATTGACATCTGTTTTTTCAGTTATTTACAAAATATTTAAATAAAATTTTATAAAAATTATGTATAAAACAATACGCAATTGAAGTCGTATTCAATATGATGCGTTTTAAGAGGCGTCGGTTAAGGGATTCGGCGGGCCCATTTCTTATTTTCGATTCGCGATTTGTGAAGTTATTTCGACTCACCAAAGAAGCTGCAAATTACCTATTGTAAAAGTCTCGTCATTTATGGAAACTAGTGTATGTTGCACCTCCCATGGCATTCAATTCACTTCCAAACAACACAGTGTTCTTTTCTTGTATATTTGTGCGTGAATTGGCCCTTGCCACACGTCTGTGTTTGCTGCATCAGCTTTTTAAACCATTCTCTGCGTTTTAGTTTATGAAAATTCAAAAAATAATGTATTTTCCAACAAAATATCAATCATTTTTAAAGTCGAGAGGCTTCTCACCAAGTCAAAAGCTAGTGAGAAATACAATCGTTTCAAAACGATTCGATTTATTTGTAGAAACAGTGATGTTAGTAAATTCCTACTAAAGTGAAATTGGAACATATCAAAATAAAATCGATTCAAACGTTCAATACTTTACAGAAACATTAAAAATGAAAATGACGTCATTATGACGTCAAATCGACAATAGTAGTCGACAACTGCGATCGAAAACATATACAGAAACGAGCTACTGTACACGGATTTCCTTAAAATTTGAAATATATATCCTACAGACCCAGGAGAAGGTCACCATATAGTTTTCGTTGACCACACCCACTTTTTCGCCCATTTTTATTTTTGTTGTGTAATTCAGATTCATTGCAAAACCATTGAACGTATTTTTCTGAATATTTGCATTACTGTGATATAAAGTCCATGGAGTATCTTAAATCATAAATAATCCAGATTGGGAAAAGGGGAGTGGCACCTCCCATAAAACCCAAAAATTCAGTAGGGGAGACCGGGGCTAAGTCGACACTTTTTTTTCAAGGCTAGTTTTGATCAACATATCAATGACATAGGACAAAAATAATAATACATTTGGATAGATTGATTCATTAGCTAAAAATGTTCCATAATATTTAAAGATCTACAATATTTAGTTTCCACGAAACAAATGCAAATGCCACCCAACCTCAAACCTGATTCTGAATATATGCTGGGGTAATGTCGACACTACCCACTTTTTCCGTGAATGCACATTATTGCTGATATCTTTCAAATTGATTGAAATGTATATTCCAAGATAAAACTATTCGTGCTGTTTTATTCCGGTCCCGCGAAATTGTTTGACCATTATTCATATTAATTTATGGTCAAATGATTGATAAGTCTCCTTATATTGTAAGAATGAACTATTTTGTAAAACTCATAGAACAAAATATTTCATAAATTATATTTTCGCGGAATCTACTTTGACCAAACGCTTATGTGTCGACTTTACCCCACGAGACTTTGTCTAATATTATTGGCATAAAAATGCGAATTGAATGAAAAAAAAAATTAAAATGAACACGACATGATAAGTTTACCCCTTACTACATAAAACTCACAACAAAATATATAAATAATCAAAACTTTAATGGCAAGTACAAGTTTACTGCGTTATCAATATCTAACTTTTGGATTCAAAAAACACATTTTATTAGATAAAAACTGAAGTTCAAGCACAAAAAGGATTTCTCTTCTTTGGTAACAGTGGCACCTAATGTTACGTGTACAGTATCAATTTGAATTTGATCTGACATCGCATTCGCGATTTAAAGCAAAAGTTGACTTAGCCCCGGTCTCCCCTACGTTATTTCTCATTCTCAACCCTAATGTTATCGATTTCCACCAAAATTTAAATTTGGATGATACTAAACTTACTTAATCTCACTACACCAAACTCACCATACCAAAATTCACCAAATCAAAATTCACCACACCAAAACTAAATATAAATCCTCTGCACGATTTTCGTTAAGATTGGAATATACAGACCTAGGAGAAGGTCACTATATAGTTTTCGTTGATCACACCCATTTTTACGCCTATTTTTATTTTTGGTGTATGTTCCAGATTCACAGCAAAACCACTGTCTCAGCAGACCAAAACTCACCAAATAAAAATTCACCACACCAAAACTAAATCTGAATCCTCTGCACGGGTTTCGTTAACATTTGGAATATACATCATACAGACCCAGAAGAAGATCACACCCACGTTTACGCCCATTTTTAATTAGGGTTGTAAGTTTCAGATTCCAATAGGTGAACGTATTTTTGAAAATTGTTATTATTATGTATACTATATGGACCCAAGAGTATCCAAAACTATAAATTAACCAGATTGAACTAAAAATTCAAAATGCTGTACCTCAGTACAAATGTTATCGATTTTAACTGAACTGTAAATTCAAAACTAAATTTCAAACCTCTGCACCAAGTTCCTTAAAATTTGGAATATATATCGTAGAAACCCAGGAAAAGGTAACAAACTCAATCAGACTAGCAAAAATAAATACTAAAAATATTCTTCATATTAATTAAATCTCTTTTTTGCACGAGTCCTGCACGGGTCCAGCTACTATTTCATAAAAGCGCAAAAATACAAATACAAGATGAATTTTCTGAACAATGATTTACAAAAGTGCACCGAAAAAATTACTGTAGTAAATTATACTACATTTATGTCTTCGTTTTGAAAAATGCAGTTCTACTACATTTTTATCGTTTTTTAATACATGTGTATTAATTTGTCTGGATTTTACTACGCAATGTATTAGAAATTCGTTTTCTACATATTGCAAAATATGTAGTATGTATTTGTTTTCTGAAGTTTTTATTTTTGAAATACGTGTACTAGATAATACATAAAATGTATTATGCAATTATTTTGTGTATTATAGTTTAAAATTTAAATTATAAATAATTTACATATTATTATAAATTTTTCTATAAAATATATTCTATAAATTTACTATAAATTCCCCTGTATACAAAAATAGGTATCACTTAAAGTTAATTATTTTTATAAAAATTCGATTAAAATTGAATTTATTATATAAAATCTTAAAATTATCATCCCTATTAAAATGTCTCTAAATATGAAAAAAACAGCTAAGTTTAGTTTATATTTTTAAAACCAAATTTTTAGCGTTTCCAATAATAAACGAGTTGGGAAAGTTAGGTCACATGGGTAAGTTCGGTCACATGGGGCGGATTTTTATAGTCGGTCGGGCCCGACTATGGAATACCCTACACCTTTAGTGGGGATATTAATTTGGGATATTTAATTGCATACCTTAATTTTAAAGTTTTTAATTATGCTGAACCTCCCCACCCTCAGAATATTATTCATATATCAGAAATTTACGTCTTATATCCCCATAAATTAAAAAATTTATATAAAAGTATAAACAACTGAAAAAAAAAATTGAAAAATATAATTGGGCGGACCACGCCTATATTTAAAATTTTGAAATCAAATTTCCACTATGAAAACCCGGGAAATAATGAAAAAAAAAAGTGGGCGGATCACGCCCATTTTTGGACCACATATTTATAGGTGAATTCTAACAATACGTTTTAAGTTTTATAACTGTACCTTGAATACTTTTCCAGTTATTAGTTTCGAAAGAGTTATATAAAAGTTACTTGTATGGGAGGTGGGCGTGTCCGTTGACCGATTTGGCTCATTTTCAAACTCGGTTCCTACTTTTGACTAAAGTATATTGAGACGAAATTTCATCGCATTCTGATCAGTATTTCTCAAGTTATTCTGTATTCGGACAGCAAGACAGCAAGACGGACAGACAGACGGACATGGCTAAACGGACTCGGGTAGTGATGCTGATCAAGAATATATATACTTTTCCATACCGGACACGCCTCCTAAGGGGCGTTACAATATATGCACAAAATTAATATACCCTGTACCTCATAGGTGTAGGGTATAAAAATAATGTCCAATTTAAAATAATATTCGAATGTATGTGGAAGACTTGTCAAAAAGCCACAAATTTGTTAAAGCTGTACACCGGAAAAATCACTGTATTAAATTATATACATTTTATGTCTTTGTTTTGAAAAAAAAATATTTCAGGAAAATTTTTGTTTTATTTATATTTTTATTTATTTATTTATTTATTTATTTATTTATTTATTTAAGTGTAGATTTTTTTGTGGTTGTGAGTAACAATCTTTAGTTGTATTTGTACTATACAACTAAATTATTTATCAGATTTATAATTCTTGTATCTTATTTTTGGTATTAAAAAAATAATATTAATATTCATTCATATAATTTTCCGAATTAACAAAAGTAAATATGTTATTTAATAAATTATCACAAAAAAGTAAAATAACTACATATTATTGTGAAATTAAAGGCATATGTAGTAATTTCTCTACATATTTCTGGACGTATAAATATAGAAAAAATGTAGGTTTTTTAATACATATTTTCTATATAAAAACAACTACATCAATTTAGTAAAAATAAATACATATGCTTTTGGACGTAAATCAAATACATACATATGTATTTATTTTAAAGACATTTTTAGTTATTTTTAATACAGTATTTTTTCGGTGTGAGAATGACATCGATAAGTGGTAATGCATCTGAAGGTTAAAACACGAATTTTAATATAAATTTAATTTTAATACAATAAAATGCTATTTGTGTATGAAACAAAATTTTGTTATAATTTTTGAGGCAAAAAAGGGTCAAGTCCAGGAGTTTAAATTACGGTTTTAAGTCAGGTTACATGGAAAATTTATGTTTTTTTTCGCAAATCCAACAATACGTACGTCGTTTTTTAAAACAAAAAAATCCCAAATTTGGCAATTTTAAACAGTTTTCCAGCTATGTGAAAAATGGATTTAAGCCTTCTTTTAACCTAACCCTTCAATTTCTTTTTAATTGAATTTTCACACCCTTGTTTTTGAATCGAAACAGAAAAATAAAATGTATTCCTAAATTGTTTTTTTATAATTGAGATTGAATAAGAAAATATAAAAAATACTTAGTAATTACAATATGATTTTTTTTCATTTTAGGTAAAATTCTCGTACACTGCTTGGTCGGCATGTCACGTTCGGCAACCTGCACGTTGGCCTATCTGATGATCTGTCGGAAAATGTCCGCCACTGATGCGATACGCAAGGTGCGCTTGCGTCGTGACATACATCCCAACGATGGTTTCCTGCAACAGCTGGCCGATCTAGACAACGAACTCAAACGCAAAAGCCTCTATCCATACTAACACCACATATTTGGGACTCAATATATAGACACTATATACACACAATTATAGCATATACCTACTATATTTAAAACTTAAAAAAAAAAACAAACGATTCTAAACTTAATAGATACAACAAAAACAATAACAACCACAAAAAACCTACAAAATGTACTTAGAAGCTCTAAGAAAATGTTATAATTAAAAAATTGGAGAAACAAAAACCAAAGAATGTTTTTAAACAGAACCTATATCGATCAGTCTGGATATGAGTTTAATGCCAGTTGATGTTTTTTTTTATATAAATATAAGATTTTTATTTAATTTTTATGGTAACAGTTTAAAAATTTAAAAATATTCTCGAGAAAATGTTCGTAAATTTACGAAATAAGCCTTCTAAATTGAAATCAGATTTAAATTCGAAGCTAGTTTTCAATTTGTTTAATAAAACTTTAATTTTTTTAGTTTTTATTTAATTTAGTAAAAATACAAAAATCTGAATAAAATATGTATTTGAGAAAATGTACGTAAATTTACGAAATAAGCCTATTAAATATATATCTCACTTTAAGTTAAAAACTAATTTTAAATAATTTTGATTGAACTTTTTTTTTGTAGTATTTCATTTAATTAAGCAGAAATACAAAATAATTCTCAATATGGCAATAAAGTATATATTTAAGAAAACTTTTGTAAATTTACGAAATAAGCCTGCGGTGTTGGTATGAGTTAGAAACCAGTTTTAAATTTGTTCGTTACAACTTTTGATATATTTTTTGTAGTATTTGATGTAATAAAGCAGACATACACAACTACTTATTCCCATCAGCATGGCAATAAAATATATATTTGAGAACACTTTTGTATATTTACGAAATAATCCTTCTTTTTTGTGTTTAATGGCTTTAATATTGGCTGAATTCTTGTGGTTGACAAAATGAAAACAGAACCTATATCGAACAGTCTTTTAATAAATTAGAGAACAGTTAATTTCTATCTTATAAAACTTTTGATTTAATTTTTTGTAGTATTATATTCAATTCATTGTTGAGAAAACGTTCGTAAATTTACGAAACAGTCCTTCTTTTGGTTACCTTCTTAAAAATTGCTTTAAAATGCTGACTAAACTCATATGCTCAATAAATTGGTTGCATAAAAGTTCTAAAAAAACTCTCACAATAATGTTTTTGCAGTGTATTTTGCAAAGACTTCTGCTACTGATCCATATTAAGTGAATTAATATATAGTACGAACAAAATAATTACATGTATTTACATATATAACACTATATATATTTTAATGAAACTGTAACAAATAAATAACAACACTATTACTAAAAAACAAAAACAAAACTATAATTAAAACAACCCATATATTGTTTGTTATAACTATATAATCGATTTATTATGTAAATAAAAACAAACACACATGAAAACTAAACCAAAGCAAGTCGAAAATGCATTTTTATTTCTCTAAATCTGGCGGGAATTTTCAAAGTTGTTACAGGAAAAAAATAGATATTTTGCAATTTTAAGGAGGAGCCTCATATATTTTTTGAGACATTTTTACTCGGAAAATTGTTACCAAATACAATTCATTCCTGCGATATTTTTTTTCACAGTAACTAAATTCGAAGTTATAAACCTGATTACTCCAGATCGAACACATCGAATTATATGAAATTTGCAGTGTATAATTAGTGTATAATTTGGGCCATTTCACACCAAATCGACCAAAAAAAGGCAAATTTGAGATTTTACCTTTTCGATTTTAATGAAATGTTAAAAACTGATAAAGGGTATCGACCACAACTGATAAAGGGTATTCCGACCACTACTTCCAGAGATACAGTGGCTCAAAGTTGGAAAAAAGGGCCAAAAATCACTTTTGTATGGTTGTTCATATTTAAATATCTCTTGAACTAGAAATGCTAGAAATTTCATTGATGATCGGTAAATACCATGAAATACAACTAAATACTATTAAATTATTTTTGAATTTATATTGTATTTATTAAAAATGTCGAAAAAAAATGATGAAAATTAAAAAGTAAAAAAAACTGTCGAAAACTAAAAATGTCGAAATTAAATATGGCGAAATCATTTTTTGATGATACCTTCCAAATACCATCCTGGAATTTTGGTCGCACATTTATAATAAAACAATAAATATTTTGATTTTTTTTTTTAAGAATTCAAATTTATTTTTAAGGACATGCAATTTGATGTTCAATGATAATGCCCATTGGCCACATGTTCATGTTAAGAAGACTTAAAATGTCCAAAATATTGTTTTATTAGAGACCATAACGGCATCAAGAGATATTTCAATATGAACCAATATAAAACCAGTTGGGAAGATTAGATCACATGGCAAATTTTAAAGTAGGTGTTATTATGATAGTTAGGATTATAAAAATTATAGTCGGTCTAAGCCGACTATAAATACCCTACACATTTGTGTGGTTACCAGTCAAAGTGGTATATAGGTCAAGGGTATACGAATCCTGAAAATAACTACAAACTTTCAATCGCTGAAGAATTTCCATTCATTTGATACCCATATTTAAAAATGGGTAGGTGTACCGAATTTCGATTTTTTTTTTGTAACCACAAGTCGTTTCGCCGGAAAACATTATTTTCATGTATTTGAGCATGAGTCAATATATATTTGACCAAGAAAGTTGACCTAAACACGTTACAGTAAAATTGATCTGTAGATGTAAATTTTATATGAGTTATTTGAACATAAGTGGTCGGTTCTCAGGTCACAATAGACCGATCATGCCAAGTTTCTTGTTCAGACAGCTTAGATATATAAGTAATCTAAATCTTAAGTTTCATTGTTCTATCTCTTCTACTCTTCTTTTCTGTAATCGTGATTTCAACAGGCAGACCCCTGGTCGATTTGGTGTGATCATTTTTTGATCATACAAAAAAAAGTGTTTGGCTTTGTATAGTTTTAAAGTTTTTCGACATTTTCTAGCTTTAAAATATTTTTCTACATTTTTTGTTTCGGACAATTTTTGTTTCTGCATTTTAAGGCTTTTTAATTTCGACATTTTTTTCGACATATGAAACGGATCCCGTTGAACACATATCTTTAGTCACCACTTTGAAACTAAAGAAGACTGGGTTCAGAGGAAACTTAAAAGGTACACATATGGATATTTCCAGAAAAACGTCAACCACGACCGAAAAATTCAAAATGCTAATATCTAAAAAGAAAATTCCATTCCGTTAACGATAACATATAAAAAATATTCGTAAAGTTACGTTACTATACAACTTGTAAGTATACCTACCAATTTATCATGTACTTCGAGTAACCAAATTAAAAAATTTAAAAAACATACAGATACAGAATATTATTTTCTGTTTCTTCAGACAATCTTAATTAATATTTCCAAAGCTTAATAATAAGCATTGAAATTAAAATAAGGGACAAATTTTGATTTTTGTTTAAGGGTGTCCTACTGTCACGTACGTACGTACTAAAAAGATACATTTATTATGATATTAAACTAACAACATTTTTTAAAGAGTTGAATACTCTGTTTCTAAAACAGAATTTCCTCGGCATTTTCAAAAATGTAAACATGGATTTCCAGTAATTTTAGAAAATTTTTGAAATATAATTGAAATCTGTCTTGTTCGGAACTTCGAGTACCTACCAAAAGTGTAAAAAAATATCAAAAAAATATTTTATTTTTCACAAAATAGAACAAAAAAATAAAAACATATAAAAATTCGAATCGTGCATCACTTTTTATTTCGTAATAATGATTATTAATATTGTCAGACATAAAATTAATTTTAGAAAAATATCATAGTGCAAATTTTAATGCAGAACGTCGGGAATTAGCTATGTTCTGAGATATAATTAAAAAATATATATTGTACGCCAAAAGTATTTTTAGAAAAATATTCGTAGTGATAATTTCTATACGGAACTTTTGTCCTGTCAGGAATTTGTCTGTGATTTATTATGAAAAAACTATAATCTTTGGAAACAATGTGTAAATATATAAATGAGGCACATGATTTCAGCTATTTTCCAAAATAATTCAAAAAAATAATTTGTACGCAAATCTCCGTACGTACTACTTGCTGTCGTGCCCGTGCGTCTACGTGCCTCCAAAATCAGGCACGCGCCCATTAAACAAATTTTTTTCCAAAAAACAACAAATTTAAAACACAACACAGGCAATGATCATTATAGTTTTTTATAGAAAATAAAATGTTCGTGGTATTGTAACCTTTTCTTAAAAATCTGTTGTTTTAGTTTTACTTATGGATTTAAGGGCCAGTTTTTCAGTGCTAGTTTAAACGTAGTTTAAACTCCGTTTAATTAATCATCTCTTTAAATTAAACGACGTTTAATTTTGTTAGCAGTTTCTCAGTGATAGTTTAAAATGAACACAGACAAAGACAAAACATATGGCACCACAGGCAAAAACTTTCAAAATTTAAACTAAGTTTAAACGACGGTTGAAGTTCACTAAAAAAATCGATTCTGATTTGAAACGATGTTTAAATCACAAACAAAGTTCAACTAGCACTGAAAAACAGGCTCTAAGAGAATAAAACAGAATCAAACTGAATTTTTTAATTATTTATTACAGGGACTAAAATCTATTGGAATATCGGTTCCGGTTTTGGTTCCAAGATTTTTAAAATTGTGGTTTCAGGTCCGATTCCAGTTCCAACCAAAAAATTAAATGGATGTCGATCCTGGTTCCATAAATTTTTTAATAACGGTTCCGATTCCGGGTTTTTGCGTTCCCTGACAGTGACTATAATATCTGTTCCCGTTCCGAAATTTTTAAAATAGCGGTTTCACACATTTTTAATAACGATTCCGTTTCCAAAAATATAAACGGTTCCGGTATTATTTTTAGTCGTCGGGCTCGTGCGTGTCACCTATCGGCGTGCCCGTTCGTGTCCGTGCCATCAAAAACAGGCACGCGCCCATCTCTTATTTAAATATCAAAGTTGACTTTATAACATTTATATATAATATTTTATTATTTAAATGAGATTGATTTATTCGATCATAACATTGTTGTTTCTTGTTAAATTTTGATAAATCCAAAAGTTTTGAAAATTTATTTCAATTAACTTTTAATAACTGTAAATTCCCAGCAGATTTTAGAAGCACTTTGCAACCACTTTGGCAACCACTTTGGCAATTTATAATGTATTAAGGGAATCGCTCCAAAAATGGTTCCAGAAGTCGTTATTTTCGCAGGCGATGTCTACACGAGCAAGTACTTTTCCGTCAGCTTCTAAGAGAAGCGAACGGAGAAGTACATCTCCATTCGCTTCTACTGCAATGTGTTGTGGAACCACTTTAAGTACTCTTTTTAAATTTCTCTCTTTACTGGTTGAACAACTTCTCTCCCGATTCCAAAAGACGTAGTTATGGAATAACGTCCGATGGAATGACTTTTGGAACTACTTCTTGAAATGGTTTCCATGGAATGACTTTTGGAACTACTTCTTAAAATGGTTCCCATGGAATGACTTTTAGAACTACTTCTTAAAATGGTTCCCATGGAATGACTTTTGGAACTACTTCTTAAAATAGTTCCCATGGAATGACTTTTGGAACTACTTCTTAAAATGGTTCCCATGGAATGACTTTTGGAACTACTTCTTAAAATGGTTCCCATGGAATGCCTTTGGAACACCTTCCACATACTATTTCATTAGACTACAAATACAATAAATAAAATTGTTCATTTGATTTTTATAAAACTAATATAATCAGAAATACCTAAACTTTAAGGTATATTAACAAATTAAATATTTTCATGGATATTTTTGCTCCTGAACTTATTAATTTTTGAGGTTGATATTCTCCAGCTATTATATGAACTTCCTGCGCACCAACCATCTGAGCCATATATTTTTATTTAAATAAAAAAAGTACTTACTAAATATGTTTTATATCCTATGACACACATGTTTTTAATTGAATTGTTGATTTAGAATACGCAGCTAACTTTATTTTTGTTAAATAAAATATTTCAAAGAGGTTTGATACGTTTTTGTATATTCTCAATTACATTCTAAAAGAAGCGAACGTGGAACGACTTTTTATCGGAACCCAATGCGAAGTTGTTCTCGTTGGTGTGCCGTCAGTACCAAGAGAGAAGTTATTCTAGAATCCGTTGCTGTAGAATTGGATGAAGAAACATATATCCGTTTGCTTCTTCGCTCCCATTAGATGCTCAAAAACTGTATAAGCTTCTCGTATACGTTCCGCTAGAAGCGAACGTAGAATGACTTTTTATCGGAACCCAAAGGGAAGTTGTTCTCGTTGTTGTGCCGTCAGTACCAAGAGGGAAGTCATTCTAGAATCAGTTGTTGTAGAATTGGATAAATAAACATATCACCGCTCTCATTAGATGCTCAAAAACTGTATACGCTTCTCGTATACGTTCCGCTAGAAGCAAACGTGGAACGACTTTTCATCGGAACCAAATGTGAAGTTGTTCTCCTTGCTGTGCCGTCAGTACCAACAGAGAAGTTATTATAGAATATCTTGCTTTAGAATTGGATGGAGATACAGAACTTGGTTAAATCCTCTCTCATATTTCCATATTCAACCGATGTACTCTTTATAACTCTCGAATATAAAGTGATTCATAAAATGATTTCACTAGAAGCGAACGTGGAACGACTTTTTATCTTTGCATTCCAAATAAATGTAGTTCTAGAAGTTATTCTTTTCGGAACAACTTGCGATAAAATCTGCTGGGTTATCTTACAAGATTTTGTTTACGATTTTTCAATAATAAATATTGTAGGTATATAAAAATGAATTGTTTTGTCGTATAATGACCTATAATTCAGTTTTTTATGGGATGTCGATGCAATGATTTTGGATCTATTATAAGATTATTATAATATTAAAAAAATGGTGAAATTCGAGAAAGTTGATTGCAAGTTGATTGTATTTTGGAAACCTAAACATTATTTATTGTGTGCAATTATTTATATTTTTGAGGACATCAGCAACATATGAATATGCAAATAAATATGTTTAAAGCATATTTATTTCTTAATTTTTTATTAATTTTATTATCACAATTTATTTTCGAAAAACAATAATTTATAGTTTTTATCGCTAATACTTACGTGCAAAGATTTGTCGCTTAATCTATTTGTTGCGCATCCCTAACTTTAATACAGCCCAACCGACAAAAATCAGACTGATCGAAGGTTATCAAATAGCGTCCGGCTTATCAATAAAAAACATATACAACACAAAATCTCAATAGCTTCAAGCACAAAACATATTTTCGAACTCAGTTTAAAAGACACAGCGCAGCAATAATAACCTCGTTTTTTTTTAAATTCGTTTCATTCTTTTACGTGCCTCCAATAAAACAGTGAAAGTGTTTTTCCCAGCAAAACTATAACAACAGAGATTATATTTTTTGAATGAAAAATAAAATTTCCTTATATTAACTTTGATATTTGGTTGTGTAAATTATTTGTTTTATAATAGTTTTGTTTAAAAAAAAAATCAATCAATCTAAAAATATGTTTAAAAAGTGTTCGCCTCAGGTATTGCGTCAATTAAGCTCTCAATATTCTACGGACGTCACTAAGACCACAAAACTGGGCATATTGGGCGTGCCCTTCTCCAAAGGTCAGACAAAGCAGGGCGTTGAAAAATCTCCGGACTTTTTGCGTGAGAATGGACTTCTCGAGACGTTGAAAAATGCGTCGCAAGGTAGGTTTTTAAAACTTATTAAAAATATAAAAATATTTTGATCGCAGTCCACTTTGACCAATTTTTTTAATTTATGGACCGAACTAAAGTCAATCAATGCCCAACCACTCTACGACGTATATTAAAGAAGTTACGGCCATTTTATGTATGACATGTGATTTCTCCGGTCTCCCTTGGTCTATTTTTAACTAAAGTTAATCAATGCCCAATAAAAAGTGAAGTTACGGCTATTTTAGGTTAATCATGTGGTTTCTTCAGTCTCCATTGACGCATTTTTATAATTTATGGACCGAACTAAAGTCAATTAATGCCCAGTAAAAAGTAGCCGCGGTAGCTCAGTGGTTAGTGCGTTGGACTACGAGCCGAAAGGTCCCCGGTTCAAGCCTGGACTGGGGCTAACAATATCTTTTCATAGAAACATTTTTCTATACCGCGCTACCTCTCGGCAGTAAATGGCAAACCTACGAGAGTAAAACATTGCCTATGAAAAAGCTCTAACTCGCCGTTCGGATTCGGCAATAAACTGTAGGTCTCACCACTTTGAGTACAAATATAACACGCACAGCTCAAAATGGTGAGAGAGCTCGGCCGAAGTTCTATACAGGACTGTAGCGCCAAACTATTATTATTATAAAAGTATAAAGTTTGATCTCTCTATGACGCATATTAAAGAAGCGACGGCCATTTGGCCGATTTTTATAATTTATGGACCAAAATAAAGGCAATAAATTCTCAATAAAAAGTGTAAAGTGTGATACGACGCATATTAAATTAAAGATACGACCATTTGAAGTTAAACTTTTGAATTCTCCGATCTCCCATGGTCGATTTTTATATTTTATGGACCGAACTAAAGTCAATCAATGCCCAATAAAAGTATAAAGTTTTACGATACACATTAAATAAGTTACGACCATTTTAAGTTAAACATGCCATTTCCTAGGTTTTCCTTGGACGATTTTTATAATTTATGGACCGCACTAAAGTCAATCAATGCCCAATAGAAGGTGTAAAGTTTGACCCACTACGACTCATAATAAAGAAGTTCCGGCCATTTAAATTAAAACAAGAGATTTCCCAAGTTTTCCTTGGCCGATTTTTATAATTTATGGACCGAACTAAAGTCAATCAATTCCAATAAAAAGTTTAAAGTTTGACCTAACTCAACATGTGATTTCTCCGGTCTCCCTTGGCCGATATTTAGAATTTATAGACTGATGTAAAGTCAATGAATGCACAGCAAAAAGTATGACGCATATTAAAGAAGTTACTGCCATGTTAAGTTAAACATCTGATTTATCCAGTCTCCCTTGGCCGATTTTATACCGAACTAAAATCATACAACCTAGACCTATTCTTATTGATTAAGGGACCGCACTTATGTCACTTAAAATTAGTTTAAGTTTGACTAATTTATATCACTTCATCAATTCAAAGGAAATTTGAAAATCAAGGATTACGGTAACCTTCAATATACACCCGAGGTTTGCAGACATCAATATCGAAACATGAAGAACTACGGCGAATTCATGGGCTGTAACAAGGCGCTAATGGCAAAAGTGCAGCATATACTGCAGGAAAACGATCAGTTCCTGACGCTAGGTGGCGATCATGCCATTGGTTTTGGTGAGATATAACTATTTAAATAATTTTATAACATATAATATACAAAATTTATGTAATTAGGTTCCGTTGCCGGTCATTTGCAGCATACACCAAATTTATCTCTAGTCTGGGTTGATGCACATGCGGACATCAATCTGCATTCGACTTCGGAATCAGGAAATATTCATGGAATGCCGGTGTCTTTTCTGTTGCAAGAATTGCGTATCTATTGGGAGGATGCGAATCTAGATAAAATTTCGCCCAATTGGTAAGTGAAATATTAAATTTATTCTGCAATATTATTGAAGTTACAGTAGAAAGTTTTGTATTAATTGAAAACAATTTAATTTAAGGTTTTTTTAATATTTTATTATTATTATTTTTTTCTTTATATATATGTATGAAAATTATGTTAATCATAAAATAAATTAACACTAAAAATGATTTAAAAAAGCTTTATTAAAAATTATAATATTTAAACACAATTAAATTTATTTAAAACAATAAAATGTATTAAAAAAAAATCAAAACGACTCTACAGAAATCATGTACTATTTTCAATATATCCGCATTTGTTCCTTATATGCCGTACAGAAAACGTATCGCTTATGTACCTTCTATGACATTTTGATAGTATTTTGTTAGTATGGCTCATCAGTAATATGTATTAAGTTATTTTGCTAAATGCTTTGTGTAGTATTCCATAATGTTTTTCCAACGTATTCGCATATTTTCCTTCTATGCCATATTTCAAACGTATTGCTTATGTATCTTCTATGTCATTTAGATATTATTTATAATATTTAATATATTAAATATTATTAATATTTAATATCTTTAATATCTAATATAATTTAACATTTATTTGTTTATAATTGTTTTGACTAGTGCTGTAATCGTTTTGATCTGTCCTCCAAAATGTATTTCAAACGTATCAGCATTTGCTCATTCAATGCCGTATAGAAAACGTTTCGCTTAGGTGTCATCTACACCATTTGTAGAATTTCTGAAATATTTGGCATTGGTAATGCGATTTTAATTTGTGCAGTATCTTTTTATATTTTAATACATCAGTGCTACAAAATGTTATAAACCAAGTATTATATATATCAGACTTTTGCGTACGTATATCGGATTTTCTATAAATTGATCATGAATTCAATGCCATTTTATCTGTTTATCAGAGTCTTTTAGAATAAAGTAATGTTGTCATTTATCCTGAAATTCTTAAGTTTAATTACAGCTATAACTACTTGAAATATTATAACAAAATATATAACAAATTAGTTTAAATATAAGAAATAATTTGCAAAAAACGTATCAGAGTGAAAAATGATTTTTGATAACATTTGCAAAAATAAAAACTAATACTCTTTTAGTTCATATTATTTAAAAACAAAAATTATATTTAGAAAGATATCGACGTCCTTGCGAAAAGTACTTCGTTTAAAAATATTATATTTTAGAGAAATTTTAATTGTGTTAATTTTCGCTAGGAGCATCGATATGTTGTATAAACGGATGAAAACTGATAATTTATAATCTATATAAATGCACTCTGATTTAAAAAAATTAAATCTTTTAGTAAAATAAACAATTTGTATTAAATATACGGTTTTGCAATCACATAGAAAACATTTATATTTTATTTTTTATATTTAATATTAATATAAAATTCAAAATACCATTTAATAGTTTAACTACTTAAGTATCACAATTGGTTTCATACATATTTTTGAACAGTTCTTTTCAGTCTTATAAGTTTTCTTATTAACTACTTTATTTATTTCATGTTTTATCATTTAATTAGGTATCTTAAATAATAAAGATATAGTTTATTTTTTTGTTTATTTAAAATTTTAAAAATATATATTTATTAGTTTAATATTAAAATAATAAATGAAATATTTAGTATTATAACAAAATTTAAAATTAATGTTTGTATTACAATAAAAATAAATAAATAAAACATTTAAATTTAAAAATTTTGAAAATTTTAAAAAACTAAAAAAAAATAACTCAAATTGAAAATACTTTTATAATTAATTATAATATTTAAATAATAAAAGTATAAAATTTACTTACTAAATAAAATATATTTAAATTTAAAAACTAAAAATATTTTAAAAATAAATTAAACAAAAACTTTAAAAAAAATTTAAAGAAAATTAAAAAAAATATTTTTAATTTATTACAATATTAAAAAAAAATTAAACTAAGTTAGTGACTTAAATAATGAATTTTGAAGTTAAAGAAAAAAAAATTAAATATAAAAAACATAATGAAATAAAATAAAATAAAAAGCACAGAAAAAATGTAAAAAAAAAGAAAGTGAAAAAGTAAAAAAAAAGAAATGAAAACAAAACAAATGAAACAGAAGATTAATCCAAAATTTCAAAAATATATAAAAATAAAATGAAGAATAAAAAAAAAAAAAAAAGAAAAGGAATAAAAAGAAAAAATAACAGAAAAAGAACAAAAAAAAAGAAAAAGTAAAGTAAAAGAAATAGTACAAGTAAAAGAAAAAGTAAAAGTAAAAGATATATAAATATAAATAGAAAAATAAAGATCAGGAGAAGAAAATAAAATTAAAAAGTAGAAGAAAAAATAATATTAAAGGAGAAAAAATATTTTCAACTTATTTCTATTTACAGGTAATAATATAAAAGATTATATAAAAGGAATAAAAGAATAATAATATAAAAGATTATAAAAAAGGATTAAAGAATAATAATTTAAAAGGATTATATAAAAGAAATAAGAGAAAAGAAATTAAACGAAATTAAATTAAAAGAATAGTAAATAGAAGAATAGAAAACAGAAAGAAGGAAAGAAAGAAAGAAAGAAAGAAAGAAAGAAAGAAAGAAAGAAAGAAAGAAAGAAAGAAAGAAAGAGAGCAAGAAAGAAAGAAAGAAAGAATGAGAGCAAGAAAGAAAAAAAAAAAGAAAGAAAGAAAAATAAAGAAAAAGGAAAGAAAGTAACAAAGAAATAAAGAAAGAAAGAAAGAAAGAAAGAAAGAAAGAAAGAAAGAAAGAAAGAAAGAAAGAAAGAAAGAAAGAAAGAAAGAAAGAAAGAAAGAAAGAAAGAAAGAAAGAAAGAAAGAAAGAAAGAAAGAAAGAAAGAAATAAAGGGCTTTTTTGATAATTATAAAACAAAAAAAAAGTAAAATGAAACAGAAATACGAAAATTTCAAAATATGTAAAAAAAAATATGAAGAATAAAAAGAAAAATAAAAGGAATAAAAATAAAGAAAATGAAAAATAAAAACAGAAAAAAACAAAAAAAAAGTAAAAGTAAAGTAAAAATAAAATAAAAAGTAAAGTAAAAGAAATATAAATATAAATAAAAATAAAAAAAATAAAAATAAAGATAAGGAGAAGAAAATAATATTAAAAAATAGAAGACACAAATAATATTAAAAGACAAAAAATATTTTCAACATATTTCTATTTAAGGGAAATAATAATATAAAAGATTATATAAAAGTAATAAAAGAATAATAATATAAAATATAGAAATAAGAGAAAAGAAATAATAGAAAAAGAAAACAAAACAAAACAAAGAAAATAAAAGAAAGAAAGAAAGAAAGAAAGAAAGAAAGAAAGAAAGAAAGAAAGAAAGAAAAAGAAATTTGAATATTAAAGGTAATATTGGATAATTTAATTTCTGAACTAAAACATTTTCTAAAATATAAATTCAAGAATTCTAATAATAATTCAATCAAAAATAATAAAAACATGAAGAAAAATTCAAAATTATTATAGAAAATTACATTTTGAACATATTTCAAAAAAAAAACTAATTCAAAGTATAACAATTAAATAAACTCATAAAAATAAAGATTCCGAATTAAAAAAAAAAAAACAAAATATCTAAAAATATCACAATTCTAAAATTATCAAAAATAACTATAAAAAATGAACTAAATTATTAAAAATTCAAAAAAATAAGAACATGCTCATATTTGTTAATGTAGCATGTTTAAAATGTTTTTAAAAAATATGTTTATTTTTACTGAAAGCTTTTTAATTAACATACGAAAAACAAAAATAACACATATCAATTATAGGAAAATTAGAAATATTGACTTGTACACATTTGCAAGAAAATATTATAAAACTGAAAACTTTGATGTTGACTAGCCTTTTTTTAAATGATAAATTTAAATAATTGAATTATTCAATATTGAGCATTTCAAAGGTGAAAACCAATCTAGAAGCATATTTTCGAAAACTAAATATAGAATTATTTTTAAGGATTTGATTTATGGTAGAATAATTATAATAGAGAATTCTATTTAGAGGAAATGATTTAATGAAATAAATGTTTAGGATTTAAATGAAGGATTAGGTTAGATTTATAGAATTTAAAGAATTCAATTTATATGACTATCAAGGCTTTAAACAATACTTGTTAACGGGTATTTTTCCCTCAAACAAATTATTTATACTGTAATTATTGTATTTTTCATACAATTTTTATATTCAGCTGGAAAAATTTATGGCTGAATATTTATAGAGTTAGATTTAATGGTTTTAAAAAATTCGATTTGAAATTAAAGAATTTGATATAACGGATTCGATTTATAACATTTCATTTAAGCTAGATATACAACTCAACTGTAATATATCAAATAGATGCGATGGATAGAATCATGATCAGCAGCAAACATAATATAATAGTAATAAACTTTTATGAATTTCTTGGTATTTAAAATCATTTTGGTGATCATTATAAAATACAACAAAATCATATAATGAATATCTAGAAGAATGTTTTCAAAAACTAGAAAATGATTGTGGCAGCAACTTCTGTTCATATATTTTATAATTAAATCCATAATCAGGACAATTCTAAATAAATATTCACACAAATTATTGTTGAGAGAAAAAATGATTTATAAATAAGAAGCTTTTTTCTTCCGAACAGAAAATAATTTTTGAATTGAATTTGTTACACAAAACCTCAACGGAGTAATTCAATTAAATTCAACATTTATTTTTTATTGAAAAAGGAATTATGGAAGAGTAGTTATAAAATTAAATTGATCGAATTGAAATTTTAATAGGTTAACTATCATGCCAAAGGGACGAATTTGCAATTTTTTCACATTTGCGTTTTTTACATTTTTGAATGTAGTTTTTCCTCAAGTATACTGTGCCAAAATAGCGTGTCGTTTTGTTGTATATTTCTAGCCACAAAAAAACAAAACCAAAAGGGCGAATTTCAAATTTTTGTCATGTCAAAAGGGCGAATCATTTAATTTTTTCGCCATAACTTTTGGTACTGGACTATTGGTACTGGATAAAATAGTGGTGTAAAGGTATTAAATGTTTGTTTTTAAAGCACCTATCTATTGGCGTCACTATTTAAAAATATGTTTCCAAACATTAATGTATGGAAAAATATTTTTAAATAGTGATGCCAATTGATAGGTGCTTCAAAAACAAACAATTAATACCTTTACACCACTATCTTGCACCAATAAAAAGTAATAGCAAAAAAAACGAAAAAATTGGAAATATTGAAAATCTTATCATACCAAACGGGCGAATCTTTTCGTTTTTTTCGCCATAAAGTTTTATTGATATTAGATAAAATAGTGTTGTAAAGGCATTTATTGTTTGTTCTCAAAGCATCTATCGATCTGCATCATTATTTAAAAATATTTTGTTGCAAATAACAAAAATTCGGAAAATTGAAAATCTTTTCATGCCAAACGGGCGAATCTTTTTTAATTTCCAGTACAGTATTATGAAATTTTCAACAGTATTTTGTTATTTGGTTTAGTTAGGTATTTAATTATAAATACCGATTCGAAAGTTATTTTAATATATTGACAATAATTGAAATAATAACTATTGAAATAATAACAAGATACTATTTTCCAAAGCGAGTGTATTTCAAGTACCGTATATCTCGAAATATAGAATCGATAAGCTTGATTTTGGCAGAAATTGAAGAGAATTTAATAGGCTTTCGAATGGTATACAACTTTTTAAAATACAACTACAACTTTTTAGAATATTAATGCATGAATTTGGAACTTTCTATTTGACGAAAAATGATTTATATTGAGTTATACATCCTAAAACGATCATTTTTCAGTCAATTTTTGCTTCTAAAAAGATTTTCCATATAATAATTAAACAATTAACTCACATATTATATACAATATGAACTTAAGATAAAAACTTAAGATATATTCACAAATACGTTTACATAAATTTACAAGAAAACCAAAAAAAAAATTAGAAAACCTTTGAAAAAACCATAAAAGTCAGTTTTACTAAATGGTTTCTGTTTTTTTTTTAATAATAATAATTAACAAATACTTTGTACTTAGAATAAGCAACAAAAAAATCTTTACAAAATCTGAAAAATTCTCAAAATAATTTTTAACTTAACAATATTTTAAACAAAATAAAATACACGATTTAAACATTTCTGAGGTGCGTAATGGGTTTTGTTTCTAACTTGGGTTATTTTTTGGAATTAGGTTTTTATGCTAATGTTGTACATAGTTGTTGTTGTTGACTGATATCAAAATTACATTGGCTGAAACATATTAAAAAAACACAAAACTAAAATGTTTAAGTAACCAAAAAATTAATACAAAATTCGCGAGCATTGAGCGCACACTTTTAATTGTTAATATAAACGATAATTAAATGATAACTATTTGATTCAAATATTTATATAATTCTTTTTTGCACACACGCCTGAAAATAAACAGAGAAATAGTTGAAATCAAGAAGTTTACAGTTCAAATATGAATAACAATTAAAAATTCAAAATTGTATAATTAAAACTAATTTCATAATGCATTGATTCAATTAACAAAATACAAAAATATACAAATATTTGTTTAATAAACGAGCACATGTACATAATATAATTTTAATTATAATTAATAATAATGATAAAGATAAAAATTAAAAATTTACTTACCGAAAATATAAGTTTTACGAAAAATATATAGAGATATTTTCAAAATGTGTTGAAAACTGCTTTTTATATGTAGTTGTTTTACGCTAACTGCGGCATTTATAAAAAATCAAAATAATTGCATTACTTGAATTGAAGTTTAATTAATTTAATTTCAATTAAAATTAAAAATGAAAAATTTTAAAATCAATTTAAATTCAAATAAATATTCACACACCATGTTAGAGATAATTGCACTAATAAAAAAAAGTGTTATTTTATACAATTTATTTTTTATGTTAATTTCAACACCACTGCAAATTAAAAATAAGTTTTAAAAATTTAATTTTTTTAATAAAATTAATATTTTTTTTGTATTTTTTAGCACTATGCAAATATTACACAATATCACAAAAAATATAACGTAAAAAGAACAGAAGAAATCAGCTGTTTATAATTTTCGGTTTTTTTAATTATTTAAATCAAGCTGTATACCGTAGTAAATACCGTAAATTATTTATTAGAAAAGTGCTGGAACATAGACAACAAAAACCATAAAACTGAGACGGTTCGGTGAAAATCAAATTGGAGCGAGGGAACCAATAATAAATAAAATATGAGACACACATGTTTAGTACGAGCGTATTAGATTCTAGCATTAAACAACTTAAAATTAATATTTTTCTGTTAAGCTTTTAACTAATGGAGGGCGCTCTAACAACGCTTTAAGGGATGCTAAGTTTGATTTCGATTTTTTCTTTAGTAATTCCTACATCTTTCGAAATAAAGCTATTTTTGGGCTTTACATGATTTATATTATTTTAAATCATCAGATTAATATACAAAAATGTTCCAAGATAAAGTATTTGCACAGTACATATATATTCCCCAACTACATCTATATTATTTAAATAAAATATATTTACAAAAATAACCCTGAATAATTTGTACATGTAAATTAAATTGGAAATAGTATTTTGAATGAGTTTTTAAATGATTTTAAAGTCGTTTTCTCAATACCAACAGACTTTATACGACTTTGAATTTGGTTTTGTTATAAAAAAAAGTGTTTCAATCGGCAGACTTAAACGTTTTAAAATTGTTTTAAACCTCACTTTTTGTATTAAGATTTATTTGGAGAACTATGTTCACTGAATCGAAATTAATTATATTCAAAATATTGTGATTTTTATTTCAAATCTATTAAACGTAATTTAAAGTTGATCTTTGTCGCAAAATATATTTATTTTGTAGTTAGTTGTTTGATTTGTTGATTGTGGCAAACAAGTTCTGATTACACAAATTACATAGTTTGTTTATTTTATTATACTACATTGATTTATTTTGAAATTATTTTTAATATTATCTAATGTTTAAATTTATGTTTAGAATAGTTATGTATGATTGTCAGATATATGATATAAATTAAGCATATTATGATTGCTGCAATCAACATTTTTCGATCATGAGAATGATAACCAATTAAGAAAGCGCGAGATTCGGGACATTATTATGTAATTATATTTCTCACCAGATTTAATCATTTTACAGATTTGCCACAATCATAAAATCATATTATTTCATTGCATGTTTGGGGTAACCATATATTTTAAGGGTTACTTGTGCGGGTATGTTTTTGTTTACCTAAATTGTGTCACATTTGAATACAAAAAAAAAGAGGAACAGAATCACAGTGATATAGAAAGGTACGCACACGAACACAAATAAATGGAATGACACCCAAAATTGCAGACGATGATGATGATGGTTGATTGATAATAATGTTGAAACCAAGCGTATAGTGAGCGGAGCGGCGGAGTATAGGACAGACGACATTAATTGAATGAATGTAAAATAAATATAATATAAAAATTATATACCAACCCAAATAAACCATAACATAAAGTAATCGAAACAAGTCTTATTTTAATTCAAACTATATTCAAAAATAGAATAAAAACTATTTAAATGAATAAACTTTAAAATTGCCATACTGCAAAATAAACCGAAAAGTTTTTGAAACTCAATTAATTCAAAACAATATAGAATATTTAAATTAAAAGTAATAAATTAAATTCCTAAATGCAAATATAGAGTTTGTAATCATTACAAATAGAAGTAATTGAATTGAGTTGTTTAAAGTGAATTAATAAACGCAATTATATAACAAAAGACTTAAACTAAATGAAAAAGTAATGCATTGAAATGTAATTTAATAAATAAATTACTAAGTCGCATATTAGTTAGTTATATGTAATAAAAGTATATTTAAACAGAGTAATTAAAATTGAAAGTAATCGAAATTTATAGGTAACAAATTGAAAGTTATCAATATGGATAGAAATTTATTTATTTATAAAAATTTAGCTAAAATTTAAGTAATTATCGAATGTAATTATTATACAGAGTAAACGTAATTGAAAGTAATTAAATTGAAAATATTTAAAATGGAAAGTATCGATATTGATCAAACTAATAATGAAAATATTTGAAAGTAATCTGAATTTCAATTAATGAATATAAAAACCAATTAATATTCAAAGTAAATGAAATGACACAATCGAAATTTGAAGTAATTGTAATTGAAATTTAATCCAAATAGAAAATAATCAAAATAGAAAGTAGCTATATTGATTAAGTAGATATTTAAAATAGTCCGAATTGAAATTGATCGAAACTCAAAGTAATGAATATCAAAAATATACAATATTCAAAGAAATATTAAAATATTTGAAATAATCGTAAAATCTAAAATAATCGAAATTGAAAATTATCGAAATTGAGAAAATAATCGAAATAGAAAGTTGCGAAATTGATTAAGTAAATATTTAAAATAGCCCGAATTGAAATTAATTGAAACTCAAAGTAATGAATATAAAAAATAAACAATATTCAAAGAAATATTAAAAAAACATACAATCGTAATTTTAAATAATCGTAAAAATGAAATTGAAAATAATCGAAATTGAAAATGATCGAAATTGAAAATAATCAAAATAGTAGAGATAATCAATCGAGAGAATCGATATTGAAAATTATCGAAATAAAATCACAATTCAAAGTAAAGAATATTTAAAATATCAAAAATAAACAATATTCAAAGAAATATTAAAACTTTCATACAATCGTAATTTGAAATAATCGTAAAATCGAAATTGAAAATGATCGAAATTGAGAAAATAATCAAAATAGAAAGTAGCGATATTGATTAAGTAGATATTTAAAATAGTTCGAATTGAAATTAATCGAAACTCAAAGTAATGAATATCAAAAAAAAATCATATTCAATGAAATATTAAAAAAAAAACATACAATCGTAATTTTAAATAATCGTAAAATTGAAATTGAAAATAATCGTAATTGAAAATTATCGAAATTAAAAATAATCGAAATTGAAAATAATCAAAATAGTAGAGATAATCAATCGAGAGAATCGATATTGAAAATTATCGAAATAAAATCACAATTCAAAGTAAAGAATATTTCAAATATCAAAAATAAACAATATTCAAAGAAATATTAAAAATTTCATACAATTGTAACTTGAAAGATTCGTAAAATTGAAGTTGAAAATGATCGAAATTGAAAAAATAATCAAAATATAAAGTAGCGATATTGATTAAGTAGATATTTAAAATAGTCCGAATTGAAATTAATCGAAACTCAAAGTAATGAATATCAAAAATAAAGAATATTCAAAGAAATATTAAAAATTACAAAACAATCGTAATTTAAAATAATCGAAAAATCGATATTGACAATAATCGAAATTGAGAAAATAATCAAAATAGAAAGTAGCAATATTGATTAAGTAGATATTTAAATAGTCCGAATTGATATTAATGAAAACTCAAAGTTATGAATATCAAAAAAAAACCATATTCAATGAAATATTATTAAAAAAAAAAACATACAATCGTAATTTTAAATAATCGTAAAATTGAAATTGAAAATAATCGTAATTGAAAATTATCGAAATTGAAAATAATCGAAATTGAAAATAATCAAAATAGTAGAGATAATCAATCGAGAGAATCGATATTGAAAATTATCGAAATAAAATCACTATTCAAAGTAAAGAATATTTAAAATATCAAAAATAAACAATATTCAAAGAAATATTAAAAATTTCATACAATCGTAATTTGAAATAATCGTAAAATCGAAATTGAAAATAATATTGATTAAGTAGATATTTAAAATAGTCCGAATTGAAATTAATCGAAACACAAAGTAATGATTATCAAAAAAAAACAATATTCAAAGAAATATTGAAAATTACAAACAATCGTAATTTAAAATAATCGTAAAATCGAAAATAATCGAAATTGAGAAAATAATCAAAATAGAAAGTAGCAATATTGATTAAGTAGATATTTAAATAGTCCGAATTGAAATTAATCGAAACTCAAAGTAATGAATATCAAAAATAAACAATATTCAAAGAAATATTAAAAATTACAAACAATCGTAATTTTAAATAATCGTAAAATTGAAATTGAAAATAATCGAAATTGAAAATAATCGAAATTGAAAATAATCAAAAAATCGATATTGAAAATTATCGAAATAAAATCACAATTCAAAGTAAATAATATTTAAAATATCAAAAATAAACAATATTCATAGAAATATTAAAAATTACATACAATCGTTATTTGTAATAATCGTAAAATTGAAAATAATTGAAATTGAAAATTATTGAAAATAATCGAAATTGAAAATTATCGAAATTGAAAAATAATCAAAATAGTAAAGATAATCACAATTCAAAGTAAAGAATATTAAAAATAACTAAATTAAAGTTATTGAACTCTTTTAATCATAATACAAATAATCTAAATCTGAAGTAATCGAAATTGATAATACCCAAAAAATTTAAATAATTAAAATATGAATTAATTATATTCAAATAAATCTAAATAGAAAGTAATCGATATTGTTCCAATCGAGACTGAAAGAAAACGGATTGAAAATTGTCGAAATTGAAAGTAATCAAATCTCTAAGTATTGAATATCGAAAGTAAGTAAACTATATTAAAAATAATTTAAATCCAAAATAAATTAAATGAAAGTAATCGAAAGTTAAATTAATCCAAAGTTAAAGTATTTAAAAAGTATGTAATTAAATATTAAAGTAATCGAAATTTAAAGTGATCGAAATTTAAAGTAATCGAAATTTAAAGTAATCGAATTTATAATAGAAATTTAAAATTATTGAATTTTAATTAATTAAAATTCAAATCAATTGAAATAGAAAGATATCGAATTTGTTCCAATCGAGTTTAAAAGAAAACGACATTGAAAATAATTGAAATTAATTAAATTTCAAAGTAAAGAATATCAAAAGTAGACAATATTGTAAATAATTGCAATACAATATAAATAAAATAAAGTAATCAAAACTGAAGTAATCGGAATTAAAGAAATCGAAATGAAATTTAAATAAATCGATATTTCCAATCGTGATCGAAAAATACGACATTGAAACTAATCGAACTAGTTGAAAATAATGAAATTGCAAAGTAATTAACTTTTAGAGTAATAATTCAATTCAAAGTAATTAAATTTCTAAGTAATTAAATTTCAAAGTAAAGAATATCAAAAGTAGTACAATATTGAAAGTAATTGCTATCCAAAATATATTAAAATAATCAAAATTGAAGACATCGAAATTTAAAGAATTTGAAAATGGATATAATTGAAATATGAAATAATCAAAATATGGAAGTAATCGAAATTTATAGAATTTATAAAAATTGTATGTAATCGAAATTTGAAGTAATCGCATATTAAAGTAAATGAAATAAATTATAAAATTATGAAACTATTCAAATTCAATAAAAAATCAAAACATAGAAGTTTGAAATTAAAGTAACCGAAATGTAATTATCGATTAACCATTAATCATCAATCAATGAAATCATTTAAATCGAAAAACTCAAAGAAATCAAATTCAAACAAATCATTATTGCAATTAACGGAAACGTAGAAAAAGTAACCAGAAACTAACAAATTCAACAAAGAAACGAATATCCACAGTAAACCAACGAACAAATTAAAAAAATCCAACAGAAATTGAAAATTGCAAGGAAACGTAGTAGTAACCAAAAAGAATCGAAATACGAAAATCAGAATGGAATGTCGAAAACGAATAACGCAACTCTAAAAATGGATATATTATTTTTTTTTTTTTTTTGATTGGAAGAAAAATAAAAAACTCATAAGCAGATATTTTTAAATACATTTTATAATTTTTTTTTTGTTTGTTTTGTTTTTGGTATATTTTATAAATTTTCAAAATTACGATAAATATTAATAAATGAAGTATTTTTAAGTACTTTTGTTTAATGTTGATAATAATTAAGATAATAATTTGATAAAATACTTGTTGTGAGATTATATTAGCAATTATAATTTTTAAAAAAATTATGCAATTAAAAATAAATATAATATTCATAAATATAAATTAAGTGGTAAATGTGTTTTTTTTTAGCTTGCACATATTTTTTTGGTATTCTTTGCAAATTTGCAGAGTATTTTGGTGAAATATCATTAGTGGAAAATCTAGTAAAAGTCTATTACAAGATTTTCCAATATTTTTTGGAATGTGTTGTTGTTGTTTTTTTTTTTTTGGTATTTAAGTTAAGTACTAACAAAACTTTTAATAATGAGTATTTTTTTAAAAGTACTTTTTTTTTTGTTAATTTTGCATTTTGTTGCTGTTGACTAGCACAATCTGAATACAATTTCTAGGAATGTCGTTCATATAAATATTAAAAAAAAGGCTTAATTCTATGTTTGCTGAAATAAATAAACTTAATATTTTAAATAAAATTATTTAAATAATGTTTAGAATAAAATAAACACATCAGTCAATAACCGCTGAAAGTTGCATGAGATCAATTAAGACTAATTGTACATAGAGAAAAAAAAAACACAGACAAATGTAAAACAATTCGCTAGTAGGGGGGCAAGAAAGTGGAGGCACCATTTTGAAAGCTCGGGGCTTTTGGCGAAATCGAATTAGAACGGTGGCAGAGCAATTGACAAAAAAAAAGCTCAGTCAAACAAGAAAAACGAAGACGAAATGCTTCAACAAGAATTTTTAATTTAGGAAGCTTTTTTGGGAAAGCTTTTTTGGAAAAGCTTTTTTTGGAAAACTTTGTAAAACAATCCTTATTAACAAAAACGATTTAAAAAGCTTTTATTAACAAAACGTTTTAGAAAGCTTTTATCAACAAAACGTTTTAGAAAGCTTTTATCAACAAAACGTTTTAGAAAGCTTTTATCAAAAAAAAAAGTTTTAAGTTTTGCAAAGAAAACGTTTTGAAAAGTTTTTGTGCAAAACACTTTAGAAAGCTTTTATGATTAACACTTTAGAAAGCTTTTATGAAAAACACTTTTTCTGAAAATTCTCTTGAGATTTTTTTGCTTTTTTCGAGCTTTTTCTATTTCAAACAGCTGTTGTTCCAACAGCTTTTTAAAGCACAAAGCTTTACACAACATTCTCTCTCTCTCTTGAGCTTTTCAGTTACTTGAAACATTATTTTGTCGCTTTTGCTGCAAATGGGTGCTAGTAGAAAACAAAACAATGAAAAAGCACAAATAATCAAAACCAGACAAAAACGTTCTAACAAAAAGAATAAAATAAATTAGCGAAAAGAAAAACCAAAAAAAAAAAACACAAAAGAGAAATACGAACAAAAAAACACAAAAGTATCTAAAAACTGGTTAAAAACGTAAGAAATCAGATCGAACTAAATATATTTATATATGAAACAAACAAAAGAAGAACTAAAATGAAATAAAAAACAATAATTAAATTATAAATAAAATAATTTTTATTAAATGAAAAATTTTTTTGTTGTATAATAATAGGAGAGATTAATTATACAAAATGTTTGTTTGGTTGGTTGTTTTATGCTAAATAATAATTTTGTGTTGTTGTTAATGCATTTTTCTACAAGAAAATACAAAATTTTGTTCAAAATTAATATTTCTATAAAAATCATAATTAATAATAATAATAAAAAATTGATTAAAAATTAAATTAAAATTTTATAAAAAAAATTGTAACACACACAAACATAAAAATTAAAGTAATATTTAGAATGAACAAAATTAAAAATTTAGAAAAAAAAACCGTAATCGAAGTAAATGTTGTTACAAATCAGTTACATATAATTTAAACGTAAAATGTCAGCTTTAACTTCGATTATTTATAATAAATGATAATATTAAAAATTATAAATTAAAGACATTGCGTGCCACATAAAAATTACTAATTAAAGCAAATAAATTTCATGCTGTATTTTTTTTATTTATCCATTTAAAGCACACAATGTCCTTGTACAAAAAATCAATTCTATATAATTTTTTTTTTTTAATTAATATAAAAAATTAAAACAGTTTGAATTTGTGTGAATTCAAAAGCGTTGTTTTGCGCTTCTGAAGACGCAGAAATTCGTTGTTTTTAGTTTGTTGCACTTAATATAAACCAAAAAGAACCCAACTAAAATTACAATAAAAAAAAAATTATAAAAAAACGCTAAATAATGTGTGGTGTGCATATAATAAATGTAATAATGCAAATAAAACCCAAAACCAAATACAAATTAAAATTAAACATACAAATTAAAATTACAAATAATAAGTATTAAGAATCATAAAATGAAATTATAATTAAAATTATTTAATCAAAAAAAATGAAATTAAAACAAAATATTTTGTATTAAAACTAAACTCAAAATAATAAAACCAAGTTCAAAATTAAACTGTCTGTCTGTCGATTATATAACATTATATAATAAACATTTGAAAATAAACATTTGTAATTGAAATTAAAAACTCGAAATAAAAACGCATAAATGTGGTAAAATGAATGAATGTTGTTTAGTTTTGCCGTTGTTGTTGTTGCCTTGCGTCTAATAAACTTTTGCAATTACTTTTTTTTTTGTTTTTTAATTTTTTAAAGTAGCAACATTTTTTGTTTAAAGTTTTCTTTGCTTATTTTTTTCTTTAGAGACCTTTTGAATTTTATTTTTTCAATTTACTGCTTTCGCGTTGCTTGGCTCAATTATAAAAATCATTTCTTTAATTTATGCTGTTCGCATTTTAGCTTGCGTTACATTCTTGCTTGTTTGCTTGCTCTCGCTCGCTGCCTATTTGAATTGAAATAAATATGAAAAATTAATTACTAAAAAATAGCTTAAAATTTAATTTAATTTTGCATATTTTTTTTTACTTTTTTCTCATATTGTGTAAATAATTTTTTTTTGCTACTTTTTTTTTCAATAAAATTAAAACAATTAGTTTATACTTTAATCTGAGATACACATTTTTTTTTTGTATAACTATTGCACAGAACTTTTTCACACAAATTAAATTAAGAAACAAATTAAAGTTGCGACTTTAATGCGTGCGCTGCAATTTGGCAAAATATTGTAGATTTTAAGAAAAGTTTTTAGTGAAAAATTAAAATTTTAAAAAATTCTCAAAATACAAAGAAAAATTAATTAGTTTAAAAAATTTGCAAAATTTTAAATATTTAGTACATTTTTAAAATGTAAATAGCTTTAGCCAAATTGAATATTTCTTAAAACTTTTAAATTTAAACCTTAAATTTCTAAAATCTGCAAATTTAAAAAAACTTCATATTTTCTAAAAAAATGTAAAAGTAAAAAAAAATATTGCAGTTCTAAAAATTATCAAATTTAAAACAATTTATACATTTTCACAATAATTAAAAGTTTCAAAAACTTTACATTTCTAAGAATTGCAAATTTAAAAAATACTAAAGTTTAAAAAAAGTTTAAAAAAAATGCTGTTCTAAAAATTGCAAAATTTTGAAAACTTTAAAAATTTTTGAAAACTATAAAGCTTGAACAAATTTGAATATTTAAAACTTTAAAGTTTTAAAAAATGAAAATTTCAAAAAATTTTAGAAGTTGAAAATTTACTCAATTCATAAAAATTGCAAAATTCATAAAACATTTTAAATCTCTAAAAATGCAAAATCTTTAATAAATTTGAATATTCCTTAAAACTTAGAAATCTCTAAAAGCATACATTTTGCAAGACTTTTTAAATCTCTAAAAACATCAAATTTCTAAAAACTTAAAAAGTTCCAAATAATCTGTAATTCATAAAAATTTGTAAAATTCATAAAAATTACAAAATCTCTAAAATAACAAGAGCTTTAAGAAATTTTAATATTTTTTAAAATTTTACAATCTAAACAAATTACAAATTTCTAAAAACTTTTTCAATTTTCAAATATTAAAAAGTTCCAAAAAATGTTTAGTTAAAAAAAATTGCAAAATTCATAAAAAATTAAAAATATCCAAAATTACAAAAGCTTTAACAAATTTGAATATTTCTTTAAACTTTTAAATCTTTAAAATCTTCAAAACTATAGCAACTTTGAAATTGCTAAAATCATAAAATTTTTAAAAACTGCAAAATTCTTCAAATTTTAAAATTCACTAAATACTGCTTAAAATATGACAATATTTTGCACAACTTTTTGTAGCATTGCGCACAACTCCAACTCCTACAATTCACAGTTGCAAGTGCTCAAATTGAAATCTTTGGATTGCCTGCGACGAAACGTAGACACAAATTAAATAATTAATATTTTTTTAAAAACATTTTAATAATGCGCATTTAACATTTAATTAATAAGAACAAAAAAAAACTGCTTAAGTTTACGACAATATTGCGCGCACACACACATTGATTATTTTTGTGTTGTCGTTTGTTTTGCTTGATTCATCAACATTTTTCATTTAACAAAATTAAAAATTTTCATTTTTTCTTGTTGTTTGTTTTTGTTTTGTATTGTTTAAAATTAAAGTTTACATTTTTTGTGTTTATTATTTATTATTTTTCCCATCATCTGCTGCTACTGCATTTTATAGCATTTTGCTTTTTAACTTCCACTTGTTTTGACTAGATTTTAAGTTTCATATTTTGTTCATTAGACTTAAATTTACGTTAGGTGTTTTTTTGTTTTTTGTTTTTAGCTTTTTTAAGTTTTTTTTTTTTGTTTAAAACACACATAATTCTTATTTATAGCTAATATTTAATATTTGCAAAAGTTGATGCATTGTCGTTAATAAAATTTAGCGCTACAACAAATACATAATATTTTTTTTCGTTCTTTCATATTCATTTTTTGTCAATGTGTTTTAAGCTAATTTTAATTTATATTATAGAGCTGCTTACACATAAAGTATGTAAAGTGTTACTTGTTATAGCTAAAAAAAAATATATGTATATAATAAATATAGAATAATTGCATAAATAAATTAACATACATAATATATAGAAAATGTTAAAATTTATCGTATCGAAAAATCAATCGCAACAAATTGAAGAAAACATAAATTATGCCAAAACACAAATTAAACCAATCGTGAAAACCAAAGAAATCAACACAAAAAAAAACTATATAGATATAGATGAAGCAAGTACTGGGCTAAGTAATCAATCAATCAATTAATTAATCAATCAATCAAGCTGTTTTGTAGTAAGTAGCAGCAAATGTAACGAATAATATAAGTAATAAAACGAAAAAAATTAGTTTATGAGTTAAATTAAATTTTTGCTATGAACTTCTTTTGTTTCTGTTTGTTATTGACCGATGAAACTAAAAGCAAAATATGTAACGAAAAGAAAAAATGTTAATTTAAAAATTATATGCTATATATACTTTATGTAGAATGTAGCAAAATTGTGTACTAAAAATGTTAGCACTAAAATTAAAATAATCTCAGGTTTAAATAAATTTGTTTGCACTCAAATTTCATATAAGGTACTCAAATTTAGTACTAAAACGCATTTCAAAATTAGTACTAAAAATATTAAATCTCATTTAGCATGTCCATATTACAAATAATTTGGTACAAAAATTCTTTGATCAAATTTAGCACTTAAATGCTTTAAATAAATAAGTACTAAATTTATTTAATAAATTTTAGCACTTAAATGTTTGAAAAGAAATTAGTATTAACATTTTTTAAACAAATTTAGCACTCACATGCTTTAAATAAATTAGTACTAAAAAATCTTATATCGAATTTAGCACTAAAATGTTTGAAAAGAAATTAGTACTAATATTTTTTCAACAAATTTAGCACTCACATGCTTTAAACAAATTAGTACTAAAAATCTTAATCGAATTTAGCACAGAAATGTTTTAAAGAAAGTCACTACTAAATGTATTGAAGCAATTTTAGCACTTAAATGTTTTAAACAAATTAGTACTAAAAATCTTTAATCGATTTTAGCACTTAAATGTTTGAAAAGAAATTAGTACTAACATTTTTTAAACAAATTTAGCACTCACATGCATTAAACCAATTAGAACTAAAATGATTTAATCAATTTTAGCACTTAAATGTTTTAAACAAATTAGTACAAAAATTCGTTAAACAAATTTAGCACTCACTTTCTTTAAACAAATTAGTACTAAAATTCTTTAAACAAATTTAGCACTCACATGCTTTAAACAAATTAGTACTAAAAATCTTTAATCGAATTTAGCACAGAAATGTTTTAAAAAAAGTTAGTACTAAATTTATTTAATCGAGAGAGCACCTCAATACTTCAAAGTAGTTAGTACTAAAATTCTTTAATCAAATTTAGCACTCACATGCTTTAAACAAATTAATACTAAAATGATTTAATCAAATTTAGTACAAAAATGTTTTAACAAATTTTAATACTAATATTTAGTAGCATAATTTAATAAAAAAATTAGTAGTACCTAAATTTTAGAATAATTTTTTGTACTAAAATACATTTTTTTAGTACTAAAATTTCCGCTAATTCGAATTTTCTAATTTCAATCTTAGTAATTTCATTATTTTAAGCGCTAAAAATTCATGTACTAAATATCAAGTACGAAAAAATCAAGTACGAAAAAATCCAGTACTAAAAAATCAAGTACCAAAAAATCAAGTACGAAAAAATCAAGTACGAAAAAATGAAGTACCAAAAATCAAGTACCAAAAAATCAAGTACCAAAAAAGCAAGTACTAAAAAATCAAGTACTAAAAATAAAGTACCAAAAAATCAAATAGTAAAAATACTAAAAAATTAGGTACCAAAAAAATGAAGTACTTAAAAATGAAGTACTTAAAAATGAAATACTTAAAAATTAAGTACCAAAAATTCAAATACCAAAAAATCAAGTACTAAAAAATCCAATTTAGTACACAAAAAAACTGCTTCAAACTATGACTTTTCTTTATTGTTTTTTTTTTGTTTGTTTTTATTTTAAATAATATGCTAGAAAAATTCAGCCTAAAAAAATCTGTTACTAATAAAAATCGCTTCTAATAAAATCTGTTCTACAAAAAAAAAAATGAAACTGTACTGAACACAAAATCAGTTATAATATTTACATTAAACGCATTAATTACAAATACATTTTATATGAAAAATTAAAAAAATGTTTTTTGTTTTGTTTTTCCTTGAAATATTTGTGCATTGTTGCTATGTTTTTGTTTTGGAAACAATTTTGTTGTTTCACTCTCACTTTTAGTTTTGTTTGTTTGTTTTTTTTTTGTTTTTGCTTTAAAATTTAAGTTTAAGTTTTGCCTATAGATTATTCGTTACAATTACTTTAGTGTAAATTTTAAATATTATTGTTTTCGAACATTTTCTTTTAATTTTAATTAGTTTTTTTGCAGGCGCGCGCGCGCATTAATGTAAATGTTTTTTTTTATATTATTTTAATACTGTTGCAGCCTCCTTTAAATGTATTTTGCTATTTAATGAACAAAAAAAAAATGAAAACAAAAAATATTTTTAAAAATTATTTTAAATATTAAAATATAGTTGAAATTTACGCACGCGCGCGCAGTGCTTTTTTTGTTGTTTTGTGTAAAATTTATGCTAATTCTCAATTTTGAAATCTTTTAGATTTAATACATACAAAAAACGACGTATTTGTTTTTCGTTTTATTTTTCTTTACTCTTGCTGTCACTGGAAGATTTTAATTTTATTTTCAATTTTCCACTAATTACAGTTGAAAAAAATTGTTTTTCTTTATGTTGATTTCTTTGTGCTATGTACTTTCACGCTTTTAAAAGTTTTTCGCTGCATTTTGTTGTTTTAGTTTTTTTTTTTAAATAAGCCCCATAACAAATTTTGGTTTTTATTGAAATTTTCACTTTGCATTGTGTGCCAAAAACCACGCTAAATACGCTACTAATTATGTGTTTAAAAATGTTTGCTTCACGTGCGACGATTAACAGCTTAAATGAATGTGTGAAAAATTTAGCCAAATTTTGCAATCAAAAAAATTTAATTGGCTTTTTTTGTGCGCGCACAAATTTCTTTTTTTTTCTAATTATTTTTCTTCTTTTTCATTTGTTGTTAGCATCGTATTTGCTTTACATTCGGTATATTTTGTTGTTGCTTAAATTTAACTAATTAATTAAAAATAATGTTTTTGCTGTTGTTGTTTAATATAAATAAATTTCAATTTCGTTTTTCGTGTACTGTGTGTCACACTTTAAATGAAATTGGTTTTAAAAATATTACCATGCGGCGCACACTGCAGCAGCCAACCCGTCTGGCGACCTTCAAACATTTTATTTGCATTTTGTTTTGTTTTATGTTACTTGCTAGAAATTTGCTTTGCTTTTGTTTGTATTTTTTGCTATTTTGTGTTGCATTATTTCTGCATATTCTGTATTTAAACAGCGAAACTATATTTGAAAAAAAAAGAGAAAAAAATTAATTATTTCAAAATTGCAATATTATTATTTAGTTTATGGTGGTAGTAGAGGTATTTGAAAGAAAGTAGTAGTTAGTTTTTAGTAGTTTGACTTGTGAAACGTTTTAAGATTTTTATCATGCGCGCAGAAAATGTGCAAAAAAAGCTTGATATTCATATAAGAAAAAAGTTTATATCATGCAAGTAATTTTACGTTTGTTTTTTTTTGTTGATACTTGGAAAATTTTACAATTTTATGTCATGATATTTTTTTATTTCATGATAGTACATTTTTTTATGTCATGATAGTAAATATTTTATGTCATGAAAGTAAATTATTTTATGTCATGATAGTAAATTTTTCTGTCATGATATATATTGTTTTTTTCTAGAACATATAAATATAGTAATTATATCTCATGCAATAATATAATAAAATTATTTGATCATGTCGAACATTTTATATCGTAATAGAAATTTTAGTATTTGTGAATATTAGGAAATGTTACTTTTTATAGGAAAATTTAAGAATTTATGCTATGATCATTTTTTTAAGTCATGATAATTTTTTGACCAATATTAATTTTTTAATATTTTATGACATTATATAATTTTTTCATTTTTTGTGAATATTAAAAAATTTGAATTTTTTGTCATGATATTTTGTATGTCATGATAATTTTTATGTCATGATATTTTTTATGTCATGATAATTTTTTTTGCCATATGTAACATTTTAATATATTTTGTGACATAATTAAATGTTTAGTATTAAAAGAATGTATTTTATTCTTGCATAGTTCTGATACTTTTTTATGTCATGTTACTTTTTTGTATGACATAATAAATTGTTTTCCATATTCCGATATAATTTCAATGTCATCGAAACTTTTTATAAAATGAGAGAAAAATTGTCATATCAATGTCATGCAAGTAATTTGAAAATTTTCTGATCATATTTTTGTCGTTTTAATTGTCATGTTAATTTTTTGTATGACATGACATATAAAATAAAATATAAAATAAATATATTCAGATAAAATCTATATCTTTTGTTTGTTTATATCATCTAAGAAACCCATATTTATGTCATGCAAGTAATTTTTAAATTGGCTGATAATATTTTTGTCATGATGATTTTCTTTTTAGGTCATGATAATTTTTGTCTCTCATAAGATATAATTTTCCAGATATAGTTTTGATGTTATAATATCTTTAATACATCCAGATGCAATTTTAATGTATTTATGTTTTTTTTTTTTGTCACGATATTAATTTAAACTTTTTTATATCATGCAAGAAAACTTGCTAATTTTTATATTCTACAAGTAATATTTAAATTAAACACTTGAGAATTATTGAATTTCATATGTCATGATTTAAAATGTTTTATGTTATGATAGCAATTTAATTTTTTTATAGCATGATTGTAAATAAACTTTTTAATAGCATGATTGTTAATTGAATTTTTCTAAAGCATGATATTATATTTGAGCAGTTAATTTGAACATTTTTATGTCATGCTTGTAGTTTTATAATTTTGTTTTGCAGTACTTTTAGAAATTTTGAACGTTTCCGTTATATATTTTCGAAAATAATTTAAAGTATTCCATTTTTGTTGTCGCACGTTAGCATTTCAAATGAATATGTCATGATAGAAATTTTAAATATTTTGTACCGCGTTTACACTAGAGATGAATTATACAAATTTAAATGTAGATTTTTAAGAAATACAGTATTAAATATAATAAACATTAGTATTTATTGGCTACAATTTTATTTATTACAAAAACATGATAAATACCTACAAAAATTGACGTTATTAAGAACTATCGGGAATAAATATACGACAAATTTATTCTGTTCAGAACGCTCATTTACTACAAGAGTGGCATAAAGCAAATAACACGATTTAAAGTTGCATCATGTGTAAAAATTTCGTATTTATACCGCTTGAGAAGAGTATATTTTATTTTTTCTGCAAACGTTTTCTACAAAATCGCATATTTTGATTTATGACCGTCCTAAAGTAAATGAGCGATATGTTCATATAAAAATAAGCATGAAGAGAAATAAAATTGTGAAAACATTTATTCATGATAGCGCAAAATATTTGGTTTTCTTTTGTGCTCAACTTCATCCCTAGTGTAAATTTGGTAAAAGCCAATTTTAAATATTATTTTCTACATTTTCAGCTGTACTTCATTTAATAAAACATTTTTGCCCCACCAGATTTAGCTCTGATGAATAGTGATGGTCTGTTTTTTAATAGATAATCGTTTATTAATCAAGCAAAATTCATTTAAAAAAGATGTGTTCAGGTTTAACAATGTTTAAAATTTAATAATTTAATTTAATTTTAAATTAGACATTTTACTATTATCCAAGCGACCATCACTATTCTCATAATTAAATTAACTACTAAATTTAAGCACAAATTACAAGGATGCGTCGCGTTCTGTTCAGCGTTTGTTCTTTTTTCTGAGAAATAGCAGCGTGCATGCGTCTGTCACACAGTCAGTACTTAGTATTTAGCGTGGTTTGCAGGTGTTTTAAACCTTTGAGTTGTTCTTTTTTTTCCTTTTTTTATTTGTTTGGATTAAGGAGCAGGATTAGCAGGAAGTACGTGCGTGTCTCTGTTACGTTTTGCATTAGACGAGTATGTGTGATTGTTGGTTTTTATGTATGTAACGACGTTGTAGAATTAAAACTGAACAAATACATTTTTAAATTTTATAAAAGAAGCTGCTGCACAAAAACATAAAGCGCATGTTGAAATCATTATTTTTTTGATTTCAGCATGTTAAAGCTACAGATTTTTGCAGTAATATTGCTCCGAAAACTAATTAAATCTAAAATCTCTTGAATTTCGAGTTGTTAAAATGAAAAATAGCATTTTTCTTTATATTACTCAAGTCATAAACTTGCCAAAAAAAAATATTTTTGTTCAGTTTTAGCTCTACAACGGCACTATGTATGTTATGTATGTATGTTATTGTGTTATCCTTATACATTTATAGCATTTAAAACTACGACTACTACCAAAGTAACTAATGATTAATTATAATAAAAAGAGAGCCTGCTGCTTAATTTCTTTTCACTTAATAAATCTTTCTTCACTTTCTCTCTCTCTCTCTCTTTTACTGCCTGCCCCTGTTGTGGTTGTTGTTAATTGGTATTTACTTTGATTTGTTGGTCTTGAAGCTGACTTGCAGCACTCGGTTGCCCATTGTGTAGCCGTTGAGTGCACGTATAGCCATAGCCGCCTCATCGTAGTTTGTCATCGACACAAAGCCATAGCCTTTGCACTGATTCGTTGCTGGATCCTTCACAACCTTTACCGACTGCACAGCGCCGAATGGTCCGAACAGCTGCCACAATTGTGACTCCTCCGATTCGGGTGCGAGATTATAAATGAAAATCGGATAAGCACCACCCGGTCCGGTGGCCAACGATGATGCAGCTGCTGCAGCAGCGCCCAAACCATTAGGCAGCATTACGTCCAACATATCGCCACCCATGGGCGAGAAACGCGCCAGTCCCTTGTTCACGGGCGTATGCATGGCACCGCCAATACGACGCACCAATTGTGGATTCAGGAAAGCGGGCAACTGTGGCTGTATAATTTTGCTAGTGCTGCCCGGTGTATTCGAGAATTTCACCACAATCGGATCGGTGCAGTTCTTGGGCGTAGTGCCATTCAATGCAATAATGGCGCGTGTAGCCTCCTCGCGCTTATCGAAACGTATAAAACCAACACCCTTGGTCATTGAATCATTGCCGGCATTTTGTAGTATGCGCGATGTGATAATGTCGCCGAATGGTGTAAAAATTGCCTCCAACTCTTGTTGTGTCATTGATTTAGGCAATCCCGAAACATACAGATTAGCGCCCTTGATGGCCTCAGACGAGGGACGTGCAAACGAAACCTTTATGGTTTTATTCTGCAGACGTAGACCATTCAAAACATTGACCGCCTGTTCGGCATCATGTGGCCGCACATAGTTGACAAAACCATAGCCGAGCGATTGTCCCTTGGCGCTGTTTTGTGGGTTCAAGGGATCCATGAAACCTTGCGACTTGTCGCGTATCAATTTTACCGATTCAATCTCACCAACACTGGAGAAAAGTGCACGAATCTCATCTTCTGTCATTGTTTGTGGCAAATAGTTGACAATGAGATTGGTGCGTGTCTCAGTGGAGCCATTGGTGCCGTTGCCATTCTGACTGGCCTGCTGCAGCTGTTGTGTTACAGCGGCTGCGGCGGCGGCAACCGCTTGTTGTGTCTGCTGTTGCTGCACTTGCAATATAGCCTGTTGCACCTGATGCTGTTGCTGTTGCAACTGTGCAGCGGCTGCGGCAGCAGCTACTGGGGTAGCATTGGATGCGGCCACAGCGGCAGCGGCTGCAGCAGCAGCGGCGGCAGCTGCCGGATTGGTGCCTTGCAGCATTTGTGCCTGGCTGTCGACACCGGCTCCGGATGCGTTGGCCATCATAAAGTCCACTGAGGAAGAGAAAAGGCAAAAAAAAAAATATATGAATTAGTTTTTGGGTATTTTGTTTGGGCATTTTTTTAGGTTTTTAAAGATTTTTTTAGTGGGTTTTGGAGAATTTTTCATTGGGTGTTGTGGGTTTATGTTTATGGGTTTGTATTGTGGGTTTTGTTTAGACGGCTTTGGAGAGTTTTGAGAATACGTTTAATGTATTTTATTAAGTTTTATGAACTATGTTTATTAGTATTTTTTGAATAGGTTTTCATTAGGGGATGTTGTTTAGTGGCTTCAATTAAATCTATTTTTTATTTTTCTGTGTTTAGTTAGTATATTTTGTTAAGTGTATTTAATGTAATGCATTTTGTTTAATGGCTTCTGTTTCGAGTGTTTCTTTGGTTTCCGGTACAATGAGGAAGCACACTAAATGAGGCAGAGTTGCCATGCGTAAATTTATTCACTTGATTTGCTACTGCTAGTTAAAATGTGCCGCGCCACCACCACCCACTATATCTATAAGTGCTTGGTATATACAACAAGAGCCAGACATAATGGCACTTTATAGATGTTGCTGTTGGTTTTTTTGGGGCGCTTTTATCAGTCAGCATGGTTGGCTTTGGGTAGGGTTACTATCCAGAATGTTTGCACAATTATGTGACAGTGTTGGTAAACGCAAATAATTATTATTATTATTCATACTTGTCAAATTCATATATTTCAAAAACAGTTTTTTCTCGTTTGATTGATTAGTATTATAAAAACAAATTGATATTATATTGCTTTTATTTCAAAAAAATATAGTTAATTAAAATCCTAAAAAATATTTGTGTACAAAATATTTGAATAATAAAAATTTGTCCGAGTAAAAAATAAGTCGTAATTGATAGTGTAAAATACTTTTGTATAATTTTGCAGTGGTAAACTTTTGTTTTTGAAAAAAATACATGAAACATGTGCTTTTCTGTCTTTTAATTAAACTAAATTAATAAATGCACAGCTTTAAGTGATCGCAAAAAAATTATATATTTCTTATATATGAAATATTATTATACAACTTGTTTAAAACTATATAGAATTTATGAAATGTGGTTCTAATCCTAGAGCTGTTAAGAAGCTCTAATAAAGCAAATCGATTTTTATAAGTCACCATGTTTTGTGTGTAAAATTTCACACATGTGCGCGAAATTTTACTGTCACAAAAAAATCAAAACAGTCACACAATAATGTTTTTAATTTATGCTAATATTACAAAAATGCAACAAGGTACTTATATATAAACACTTTTTTAAAAAGTAAGTGTTTTTTCGATGTGTAAATAAAGAAATTTAAATTTGTAATAATCGATTTCAGTGTTGTAGAAGTTAAAGTTACAAAATTCTTTTAGCGTTACCAATAATCAAAATATAAGGCTTTTTGACAAGTTTTGAATATGCATGTTAAAAATTTAATATTAGTTGCACAATAATAACACTCACAACATTTTAATTTTTTAGCTGATTTTTTTTTTAAATTTTAAAAAAAATGTGCTTAAAAAAATATTTATAATATATTTGTTTAATCAACAAGAAAATGTTAATTATAGGTGTGATTGACTAAATTGCTGACTAAACTAAATTAAACGATTTTTCATTCGATCGCCGTTCGGTAACCGGTAATTGTTAAAGTCCATAATCAATTGATTATCATTTGTCTGTTTGCTGTCATCCAATTTTGATCAATTTAGTCTACTCGAAAATTTACTAAATTGAAAAGTCGAACACTGCATTACCGACCAAATTTAGTTTAGTGAGCCATTTAGTCGAACTCGCACACACCCTTAATAGAAAATTTTCCATTATCAGTTTTGTACTAAATTCAATGACTGGAAACAGACATATGATAATCAATTTATTACGGATTAGAACAATTGCCGGTTACCGAATGGAGATCAAATGAAAACCAGTACAATTTAGTTTAGTGAGCCATTTAGTCGAACTCGCACACACCCTAAATGTATATTGAGACGTAAATGAAATCTGTTCGGTTGAAACCTATATATATAAATCAAGAAATGCTATTCTGTCTATGTCAACAAAACTTGAGAATTCAAATATAAAAAAACTGTGTCAAGGGAATGGATATTCTCTACATTTATCGAAATAATTTTCGTTGCGTGTCTTCTGAAAAACTAACAAAAATATCTAGAATTCGTACCGTAGTACGAATACGAATGTATTTTACTTTTTATTTCAATGTTTAAATTGTGACTTTAACAAAATGCAATCGATTAACGTTAGGAAACACAAGAAAAATACATAATTAGGTTTTGATAAAATTAATAAACTATTCTCATAATTTGAATGTATGGTGAAGATGATTGTATTTTTATACAAAAAAAATGTTAAATGTTTTAAGCTACCCTTAGTTTATAAAAAACAAATATCTAAATTAAAATTTGACATGTAATTAAAATAGACGATTTGGTTTTAGCATCATGAATAAGAAATTGTCTGATACTTAATTATATGTGAAAACAAATTTAAAATATTAGAAATTTTGTGAATTCTTGAATTAAAATCTACATTGTGAAATAAAAAAATAACGCAAATCGCAAAAAACTACAATTAAATGACTAAACAAGTTTAAATTGTTTAAATTTTACTACTACAACAATATGTAAATATTATTTAATTCAACAAAAAAAACTATTAAAAAGCTGACAATTTAAGACACATTTTCGACACTCTATCAAATGAGTTTATGAATTTTGAGGTATATTTTATATACATTTATTTTAAAAATTTATTAATTTTTTTATTATGCAATTTGTATTCTTTTAAACGAAGTACGTTTTGTATATTTCACCCAGCCAACCCTGGCTTCAGTGCAAATGTCAAGTTAATTTGACACTTTACTACCTCGCTGCACAACTTCACAAAAAAGAAAAAAAAAACGTGCAACAACAACCACACACACGCACAATAGCAACCATAGAAAAACAGCATCACAAAGAGTACCTTAGTTCAAAAGTACGTTTTCCAACACTGTGCCACTGGAATGATGCTATTTTTATGAACCAAGTTGTTTTTGCTTTTCGAACTAGCACCGAACTAGTAGGTAGTACTTACTTATTTTTTTGTTGTACATTTTTTTATATTGTGTGATGTTCTAGTTGATGTTTTTGTTGTTGTGATTGCAGTGTATTTTCAGTTGTTGTTGTCGCTGTCGCGTATGTATACAGACTAAAGAGTAGAGGGTAATTGTGGGTCGGTCGGCGGTGGTGCTGCTGCTGCTGGTAAATGGTAGTGGCGGCAATGGCCGGGTGTACGAAGAGTGACACAAAAGAGCGCGCAGGCAGCAATTTTCCTCCCTTTTTTTCTGTATACGGATTAAAGGCTATGACTATGGACTGACTACGGGCTGGCTCTAGCGCTGGATGATTTTATGGATTTATATATATATAGTATATATATATACAACAGTATATTATGTATGTATCTAACTATGCGATGAGGTACTTGCGCGATGATTGCCGTTCGTTCGTACGTTCGATTTATTGATTTTTCAGCAGTAGCAGCAGCAAAATTTGTTTCGTTTTAATAGCAAAAAATTTGCAAGAGTAGTTTTTTCAACTTTTTTGTTTTTTATTTTATTTGTTTTTTTGTTTAACTTTTGCCCAACACGATGTTGCGACTTTTGTTACACAATTTTGACGTTGCTAATTTAGGCGTAGAATTAATTACGTTTTTCCGCACATATACACAAGACACACACACACAGACCCGTTATATAGTACAACCATTGAGGAAATATAGTATCTATGAATTATTGCATATAATTTAAGTATTAAAAAAAATAATTACTTCTTTTAAATTGCAGTTTGCTGGTTGAAAATATTTTACTTGCAAAATGCAAAAATTATCTCTGCAGCTCGTTACTGTTGTAGGTAGTTGGTATTCGTCAGATACAACACTGTTATCGATCGAATTTGCGCTGCGCCCTTTTCTTCGTTCTGTTCAGTTGATTTTTTTTATTTGTTTGTTCTTTTTTTTGGTTTTTTGCACAACTCTTTTTTAAAGTTTTCTTTAAATTTACTTTTGTTTAGTTTTATTTAACTGTAGCTTACTTTTTTATGCAATTTTCTTTATTATACTTGGAAAAATATCTAACGAATGCAAACAACGAGATACAATTGCGACGAGTGCGTCTTCAACGAACGAGCGATGATGGGAAAATGAAATCGGTCTTGTCGTTTGCAGCGTTTCTGGGCTCGTTTGGAAAATTCAAAATGGTGTCTGCGCTGCGACAGCGGGCAAGCAGCGTCGCACATTTACCCCTCTAACCTAAGTTTGTGGTAGTTTTTGAAATGCACTGGAATATGACAGCAGCGCTTGGAATTAGAACATTAGGGTTGCGTGCGAGCAAAAAAGACTTGTTTAGAAAAATACTTTGAGTGATAAAAAGTACTAAATTTATACTAATTAAAAAAAAATATATATATAATGCATTTAAGTTCCATATTAATCCATATTCTTTATAATAAGCCTAACCAATAGGAAAAACAAAGTTATTTTTAAATCAGTTTTTTTTGGCATATAAAGTTATAACAAAATTGTCAAAAAAAAAAGCTACAATTAAAATTTGATATTGTTCTTAAAGTCGATTTTTTTTATTTATTGGTTAGGTGTCTTGCTTATAACTACGAATAACCTAAATATTTTTTTACACATCTTCATTTGTTTGCAGCATTTCAATTAAGGTTTAAATCATCGGTTATCTCCTTTAATATAAAGAGATTATTTTAGTTTTATAACTAACAATTTTTATACCGGTAATGTGCCCCATGAAATTCAGTATATTCTGATATAATTCATATTTCTTGATTAAACAAAAATTTAGTTTTGATTAAACAAAAATTTAGTCGTTAGCCAACTAGAACAAAATACGAAATGTTATCTTTGCGACTATCGTTTTTCAGGGAACTTAAAGGTTCTTACAAAAGTTATCTATTAAGCATCGTATAGATATATCAGAAAGGTAACTTTTCAAAGTAAACAAATCGGGATAATACCCGCATTGTGGCACCTCTGAACTTCATATTTCAAAGTTGGCAATTGTTTTTTTTTCATGCTGCGTCATACCATTTGCTGTTAGCGTTTTTTGTGACCCGTATATTTTATGTGGACAAAAATGTCCGATTAATAGTAAAAATGTTAACCGCGACGAGTAAAAAGCGAATATGAATCGCTACAAAATCGGTTCTATGAAATTGAAAATGTTTGTGGACAGCCTAACACATTGACAGCCTAATACATTGTTAATAATTTTTTGACATATTTTACATGTGTATTTGTAGTTAAGAGATTTAACTAAAAGCTACATTTAAGGACAACTTTCTGATGATGCCTTTTCATAGTTGACTTAAACATATCTTATTAGTTATCTTTTCGAGAGCTAAAAGTCAACAAAGAGGCGGACATACGTAAGTCTTTCCGATACCTTTTTGATCACTTTTAAGACAACATTCTGATATCGTTAACTTTTTAAAGTTAGCATAAAGTTAGGTATTGGGCATCGTTTGTCTGGTTGGGCTACGGTACTCTGAGATTCCCATAGTTTAACATACCTTTCCTTTAGGTATAAAATCAATCCACAGGTAGTATGAATAATTAGTACATAATTATAATAAGAGAACGCATTTCAGCCGTGTAGAAATTTGCGCAAAATGTACCAGTTTTACCAACAAACAAAATAAAATGTACGACTTTAACAAATAGTCGGCCTTTTGACAAGACTTCCATATAAATTTATGTCAAAAGTTGACTACTTTTTTAATTTGGACATTCAGCCTAACCAATATACAATATAAAAAATTCGACTTTAAAAATAGTATGAGATTTTTTACCCTATTCTCATATATTAATTTGTCAAAAAGCTGATACTATCTTAAAATTGTATATTATATTTATATATACTCTTCTGACATACAACACTGCGCATTTTTTTGAATTATTTGTATAGGTATGTATTTATATTTTTATTTATTTATATTGGTATGTATTTATATTGTTATTTATTTATTAATAAGTATTTTTTCATCTTGTAACAGAAATGTAAAAGAAAAAATATTTTTAGTTTTTCCCAGTTTACAAAAAGCTGGTTATAACTTTTTATTATACAACTAATATATTATTTTTCAGGTAATGCATTACTGTTTTTATGGCGATAAACGTTTTTTCAATGTTATGTTACCTACACAATTTAATTACATGTACGCCAGTATAAATCCCCTAATTATAATAAAAGCAGACTACCTGCTCGTCTTATTTAAATGTATTTTTAATATGAGTTGACTAATGCAACTATTAAAATGACTAGCCAACATCTTTAATAGATTTGTGATTCTTAAAATGGGAATGCAAATTTTGTCCATCATAGTTTCCGTGAAGAGGCATAAAAACGTTAGTAAAATATATATTCAAAAAAAAGTTTCTCATATTAAACAAACTCCCTAAAACTTATTCAGTTTTAGGGAGTTGTCCTTATTCTAAGGAAAATTTCACTTATAATAAGGAAATTTTACTACTATTCAGGAGAAACCTTCCCTATAATAAGTAAAATTGAACGCTATTTCATGTAAATTTTACCCAATATAAGTAAACTATTTTCTGAGTGTAAGCTTAAAGACTCGGATTTTGCTGTTTTGTTCTACAATATACAGTGCTGGTACAAATAATAGGAACGGTTATGTTTTTTTGTTTTCCCAAAAAATCTTAAACGCAGTTTTAGAAAATGGGAAGTTAAAACGGGCTTCCCAAATATATTAGAATTTTTGTGTTGGAAAATGATTATTCCTTGCTAGAGGTTCCATTTACTTTTAATTTTTTACATTTACATTGTTTTTTTTTCAAAGGTAAAATGATCTAACAAAAATACAAAAACCTTTTTTGCAATTAGTAATATATGCAATTAGTACTAAAACTATTTAAGTACTTTTTAATGCAACACTGCAACAATACAAGCCCATAAAACCATTCTTCCACATTTCTCCTCTTCCGGCTTCCAATGAGGAAATCATTTCCAGCTTAAAATTTTCTGCATAATTTTATCGATTCACAAGGCCCAGGAAAAATCGCTGTTTGATTGCAAAACCCACCCCGCAAAAAATGCGTAGAGGTCGACAACCGGGTTGTTGGCTGTCATGGCAACGACGACGACGACGACAGCAACGATGTTATCAAAACAACAACAACAAAAAAGTTGCTGATTTTTCCAGAGCTCAGCGACCTACTGCATCTCATCCCACTGCATAAAATATATATACTTTAAATTATATCCTTCAGAGGGTTTTTATTTGGTCTTTCTTTTGCAGGGTGGTGGCGCAAATGTTGTTGGTGGTGTTGGTTGGTTGTCGCAGCAATTGCCAGACGACAAGGCAGCAGCAATTTTGCTGCTGCTGTCGCATCCTGTTTGGCACGAGGGTTGTTTTTTTTTAACTAGCATTTTATTTTTGTTGTTGTTGTAATTATTTACTTCCTGCCTCAGGCACATTATCCTGTCCCGGCGATCAATACCATCATTGCTTTCCCTCCCTTTGATTAATCGAACGTTTCATCTAGGAGCCACGTACCACAATTTAATTCGTCCTTTTGTTACTATTGTTTTCATGTTGCTGTTGTTTCTGGATTTTTATACCCTATAACCCAGGTGTTAGGGACATCAGTATGGGTCAAAATGTACAAAAGTTGGCAGCAGAACAAAAGCCTGACTTCGGGACACGGTTTAATATAGTATTTTATATTTCTACGCATGCCAAAAATTTGATAGCATTAATTTGGATTATTTTAGGGAACAAAATAAAATACCAAATATTTTTGGCAAACTATAGTGTTATTTATGGCGAGGATTATGGTACAACATTTTAGACATATTTCAATTAACATTGTTTAAAGAGTCCAACATATCGAATATCTTTTTGTAAAATTATCACTAAAAATTCAAATGTTTACTAAAAATTAAAATCTTCACTACAAATTCAAATGTTCACTAAAAATTTAAATCTTCACTAAAAATTCAAATTTTCACTAAAAATTCAAATGTTTATTAAAGTTTAAATTTATCATTAAAAGTTTAATTGTACACTAAAAATACAAATTATTCACTAAAAATTCAATTATTCCTAAAAATTAAATTTTCACTAAAAATTAAATTTTCCCATCAAAATTAAATGTTCACTAAAAATTAAATTTTCCCATCAAAATTAAATGTTCACTAAAAATTAAATTTTTCACTACATATTAAATTTTTCACTAAAAAAATCAATATTTTACTTAAAATTAAATGTTCACTAAAAATTCAGTTGTACACTAAAAATTCCAATTTTCACTTAAAATTATTTTTTTTTTATCTAAAATTTTCCTAAAAATTTAATTTTTCATTAAAAATTCAATTTTTCATTAAAAATTCAATTTTTCATTAAAACTTCAATTTTCACTAAACAATCAACTTTTATCTAATAAAATAATATTTTCGCTATAAATTAAATTTTTCAACAAAAATTCAATTTTTCAATTAAAATTGAATTTTCACTAATTTTTTTAAATTTTTAATAAAAATTCAAACTTTAACTAAAAATTCAATGTTCATTAAAAAAAAAAATTTTACAAAAAAAAATTTCAATTATCACTAAAAATTAAATTTTCACTAAAAATTATATTTTCCTTAAAATGTTCCCTATTTTTTACAAAAAATTCTATTTATACCAAAAAATCAATTTTCACTAAAAAAATCATTTTTTCTCTAAAAATTTAATATGTAGGTACTAAAAATTTAATATATAAGTACTAAAAATTAAATTTTTCTTTTTGAATAAAAACTAGAAGAATCTAAACAGTAAACAATTCTATTATTTACTTAAAGCTGCCAATTTCAGTTTTACACAAAATTCTTTATTGATTTTTAGGAGTTGGATTACATAACACATCCTTCCATTCCACTCCTGTAATTGAGCGCATGCGTAGGAAGCAACGCAGTACATACCATTTTTTTTTCGTTGTTTTGTTAAAGACAACAATGTATAAAAAATATATATAACAATAAAAAAATATAAATCAGAACGTCTGGTGGAAATATTGCCATCCTGTCGCTGTGCAATGTGCAAAATTCACAAAAAGAAGAGAAACAATTCATTGAGAATGTTTGCCAACTACAACAACAACAACACTAACCATACAGACAGACAGAAAGACAGACAGCCATTCAGATAGATAGGGTAGAAATTTTAGTGTATGGGTTCTAACGCCTGTAACTGGCTTTTATTGTTAAGGGTTCTGAATTTGTGTGGTACGTTTTAAAGTCAGCTGGCAATGGGAATTCTGAAAATTTAGAAATTGTTTATTTTTCTTAATTGTTTTATTGTAGGAAGGGGTTTTCTTACGTATATCTTTTGACTATACAAAAAAATGTTTTTCTATAAATCAAATAATTTTAATTTTTCATATCAATTTTTATATAAATGAAAACTTTGTTATATAAAATAATAAAAATCATTAAAATCATATATACCGTGCCAAGTTACTTTCGAATTCGTCATAAAAATTTAAATTTGTTCAAAAAAAATGATGTACCTGATTTTGATATAAAATAAAAAGACCGATTAAATTACGCTTTAACTATTATATATTGGATTTGGAACGATTGTGCATTTGGGAACATGCCCATTATGTTAAAAAAAAATTTTGTGAACTACGATTATATTTATGATCATTTTTCTTGTAACAGGGACATTGTATCGATAGGAAATATGTTTTTTTGTCTATAGTTAAACATTTTTGAAAGTTAGAATGTAATTCAAAAGACTCAAATGTTATCATCAGTCGATAATATATTAGTATCGATTGATGATAACTATAGACAAAAGAACATATTTGTTATGGCCAGATATTAAAACCAATACCGAAATTGATATTCTTTTCATTTTTATTACCGAAACTGTTATACAAAAATCATAAATAAACCTATATTCAAAACTAACTACACGGTTTTTGTTTTATAAAGGTTTTTGGTTTTTTAATTTTAATTACTATTAACATTTTTTAGTAATTGGTGTTCCATAATAGACATTGACAAAAAGTAATATTCATACCAAAACTGGAACCGAAAGCATTTTCGAAATCGTCTTTGGGTTTAAAACTCTAATTAACTTTTTCGGTTCTCTTAAAGAACCAACTAACAGATTACAGTTTTTGTCTATAATACATAGAACACAAAAATGTGTATGTTTTTTTTTTTTGTCAATATCGATAAGTTTTTATAAAGTAAATATGTACATGCATGCAAAAAAAAGGGCACTCCCAAACATTATTTTGCAGGCATTACATATATCTTTGGAGCTTTATGCAAACAAAAGTATTATTTCATTGCCAAACATTATTATAATAAGATCCAAACATATTTTTGTTTTCGTCCAAAAAAATTTATGTTCAGAACTAATAATTTTCGGCGTTATTGGAAATATATATATATTTGAATGTGAAAAACATTTTATTTACATGTAAACACATTTAATTTTAATGTAAAAATAGTAAATTTAGTTCCCTATTTTTAAATTACTTTTTCTTTTATTTATATTATATAATTATAAACATAAACTTTTATTTTATTTTTATTACACATATTTTATTTATACCTAATAATTTTATTTTCATCTATTGTTCCGATTATGAGTTCAGTACTTTACGGATGAATTTGAAATTTCACAAACAGCCACTATCTGGTATTAACAGTAATTCGCGGTACTTAAACAAATTCTTCCACCAAATAGAACTTTTGAACTAAATGAAAAGTATTAATGTGAGTGTCACTGAGTGCTAAAAGTAGGCAGCGCTGTTTTTTAATTGTGCTATCCTAATGCCAAACATATATAAAGAGTTTTTCAATAAGAGCGCTACAAAAGTTTTTTCAAGGGTTTTTCAACAGGGACGCTACAAAATTAGAGCGACAGGGACAGCAAACGACGGCATATTTCTTGCCGCTCTTTTGACATTTCTCTTCAGTAAGGTTTGCCATTTCATGATAGAAAGATATACGAGCCAACGAGTCGAGTCGAAATTATTAAAATTTACTACCGAAATTTGAATTCGTATATCTTTCTATCATGAAATGTCAAACCTTTATAATCAAAATAATGCTATTATTTTTAAATTCGTTGTCACCCAGTAACAATCACGAATAAGCAAATACATAAGCAAATATTTTATTGACGTTGGGTGTGTTAAATAGCGGAAATATCAAACATACATATATTAATATCTGATGAAAAATATATTTCTACAGAAACATTAATATAGTAAATTCACGTAAATCCGCGATTAAAGCCATTTATGTTTAAGTATCGTATAATAATATTTCAATCTGAACATAATAATAATAGAATTCAATTATAACGTAATTAGATATTACTCCCAATATTTATATGGTGATTTCGAATTACGTTATAATTACATTCAAGCATATTCAAACAAATCTTTTCTATCCGTGTACTCATAGTTATTACAATTATTTGCTACACTCAGAAAAAAGTGCATACTTCAAATAAGGAAGTGATGAACTTAATTAAAGTATGAGCAGATTTATTTTCACTAAGTTTACACTTCCTTAATTTTAGGAAATTTTCCTTATATGAAAAAACAATTTCTTTAGTATAAGTTAATAATAAAATCTTACTTCCTTAAAACTAGTTTATATATTTCATTATTTTAAAATTATATTTTTTAATCTATCCCTCTCTCTATTCTCGTAAAAAGAATTGCCAAGTCCGTACATTTTGTTCAAAAACTCATACAAAAATTGCTCATACATACCTCATACAAACCTTGTCATTTGTTGTGAGGTATTGCAAACGCCAAAAAATTATATTTTTATTTCTTGATTTATATGAAAGTTATTATTTTTTCACAAATAATTCTATTTGGCAACTTTCAAATGAATTGAGTAATTTATGTCAAATATATTCAAAATAAAAATAAATTCAAATAAATTCGAACGTTAGATATGTGAACCTGAATCTTTCAAAAAGGATTATCTAAACATTTTCCCGTATTTTCCATGTAAGCATGTCATAATTAAACATTGCCTTGGATTTTTTTATTTTAATACATTTAGATATAAAAGAAAACATCGATGAATCTACCATATGGAGGAATCACCACAACTATATCATTCAATTTCAAGATTAAAATAAAGAAAATGTCTTATATTTATATTAAAAAATATCATTCTTCTATGTAGTTTACCATCCCTTAAACACCCTTAGGAAATGTCATCCTTAAATTGAGTTTAGATTTAGTTAATCTCAATAAATCATTCTTAGTTTTAGGAAATATCATTCTTAAATGTTGTTCAAATTTCCTAAAACATAGTAAACATTTCCTAAGTTTTAGGAAATATCTTTAATTTAGTTCACATTTCCTTAAACGCAAAAAAAATACTTAAATTAAGGAAAATTAATTCTTAAAAATAGTTTATATTTACTTATTTTAAGTAAAATTGTAATATTGTAATGAGTAGGGAGCAGATTTTTATGCAAATGCATATTTTAACGAAGCCTCAAATTTAAGTCGGACAAAAACAGAATTAAGTATCGTTAAAAACGAATTCGAATTATGGTCAATAAGTTTTGCATATTTTGAGTATTTTACATATTTTTTTAATATTGCATATAATTTGCATATATATTTTACATATTTATTGCATATTAATTGCATAATTGTTACATAAATCATCCAAATGTCTCGTAAATACGCGCGTTTAATGATTTAATGTAGATTACTAAAGTAATTTAAAGTAAAAAAAGCATTATACCGACATTTCGTGACTACACTCTGCAAAAAAGGGCTCTCCCAAACATAATTTTGCAGGCATTAACATATATGTTTGGAATTTTATGTAAACACAATATATAATTGACTGATAAATCATTTGTAAACAGGGTTGTATTGAGACTTGAACAGTCTTGTAATGAGTTCTGACTTACATTATAATATTCCGGAAACATTTTAATGTTGCCCCTTAAAATGGTGTATGTTCTAATGGAAACATAATAATTACTACATCCAAACAAAATAAATATTTGATCCGAAACATAAAAATAAAACATGATTTTGAACGATCTGAATATAAATATGTTTCCAGTGAAACATATGAGTTGTTTCAGTTCAAAAAGTAGTATGTTTGCATAGAAACATATTTAAATATTTGGAAAGAAATCCTGAAAATAAAATAAAATGTTGTTTTTTTTTATTTATTTTTATTAAAAATCTTTAAACATGCACAGTGGGAATTTATAATAATTGAATTCATATACAAATTTTTAAATACATAAATAAATAATTCGTTTAAAACTGCAAGTACAAGTGACAGCATCAATGAATGCACAATTGCACCAGCAGACCAGACGACCAAACGATCCAGGCTCGCTTTATATTTGAAACAGTTACAGTTGATCTCAGTACAGCACATAGCGTAGGCAAGGAATTTACGGAGGCTTTTGTAAAAAACATGCCAAATTCTGTTTGAAAATCGAAACACAGATTTTTATTTGTGGTTTTTTCACTTTAGTTTCAGAAATTATATACTGCACTATATTATACTCTGTTACTATTTGTACTTTTTGTAACACAATTTATATATTTATTTAATTTACCAATAACAAAATTATTACCGATGCGAACACGTTTTCTCAACGAACAACAAAAGACACGTACGCAGAAAATGCCGTGTCAACTCGGTGACCGTAGGTAGAAAATTCTGCTCAACGAGTGCCAACTTCGTATACAAGAAGAATGTTGCAAGAATACACTTATTTAAATCCAATATCTTTTTTGTTTGTTTGTAAACATCAATATGTTCAAACGATGGCGTCGGTAGAAAATGCTGCACAACGTTGCTAACTTCGTCAGTTGATAAATTATCGAATTAAGACGTGCGTTGCGAACATACGTTGTATTTAGATTTGATTAGCATTTTCTGTGTTTCGAAACATAGTTTTAACCAAGTAAATTGCCAAGAAATAGTTTATTCAAATGCAATTAAATTTTATGTTGGTATTGTAACATATTTATGGTAAATTTTACACATTCTGCTGGACAATATAATAATGTTTACACGTGAACAAAAATAAATTCAATTTCGATTATAATTTAATTACACTTCATTCCTAATACATGTATGGTAATTTCGTATTACTTTTTAATTACATTCAAACATATTCAAACAAATCGTTTCCATCCGTGTATTTGTTTCTGTTGTGTTTTGTCGCATCTTTAAAATAGTACTTCGATAAATTTTAGTTGAAGTTACTAATTTTAATATTGATATTGACATTATACTTACTTACTTACTTAAATGGCCCTTACAACCGTGGGTCGGTTTTGGCCGCTGAGATGAAGCCGCGCCAGTCGGATCTGCTTTGCGCGCGCTGACGCCAGTTAGAAATACCAAGCGTTGCCAGGTTGTCCTCAACTTGGTCTTTCCAACGCAGATTTGGACGCCCTCTTCTACGCTGTCCACCTTCGAGTTTCGATTCAAGCACCTTCTTGGCTGGAGTGTTTTCATCCATTCGTTCGACATGACCTAGCCAGCGAAGCCGCTGGATCTTGATGCGCTTGACTATGTCAATGTCGTCGAATAACTCATATAGCTCGTGGTTCATCCTGATTCGATACTCGTTAGCAAAGCAGATAGGGCCAAAGATTTTACGGAGAATCTTTCTCTCGAACGCTCCCAGTACTCTCTCATCGGTGGTGGCCAGCGTCCATGTTTCTGCACCATAAAGTAGGACGGGCATGATGAGTGACTTGTAGAGCGTTATTTTTGTCCGGCGAGAGAGGGCTCTGCTTCTCAATTGCCTACTGAGCCCAAAGTAGCACCTGTTGGCAAGAGTTATTCTCCGTTTGATCTCCAGGCTGACGTCGTTGTTGCTGTTTACGCTGGATCCCAGATAGACGAAGTCCTTCACAATGTCGAACTTGTGGGTGTCAAAATCAGCTTTTTGTCCAAGACGCACGGACTCTTTTTTGCTTGTTGACACAAGGAACTTCGTCTTGTCCTCGTTCACCGCTAGACCCATTCGACGCGACTCTTTCTCCAATCTGGAGAATGCTGCGCTGACTGCTCGTGTGCTCCTGCCAATGATATCAATATCGTCGGCATATGCGAGCAGCATGACACTTTTGTTGAGGATAGTGCCGCTTTGACGGAGTTCGGCAGCTCGAACTATTTTCTCCATCAATAAGTTAAAAAAGTCGCACGATAGGGAGTCACCCTGTCTGAAACCTCGTTCGGTATGAAATGGCTCGGAGAGGTCTTTTCCTATTCTCACTGAGCAACGTGTGTTGCTCAGGGTCATCCTGCAAAGTCTTATAAGTTTCGCAGGTATACCGAACTCAGACATTGCGGCGTATAATCGTTCCCTTATCGGAGTGTCGAAGGCGGCTTTATAGTCGACTAATAGGTGGTAGGTGTCGATCTGTTTTTCTAGGGTCTTTTCCTGGATTAGGCGCAATGTGAAAATCTGGTCTATGGTGGACTTTCCAGGTCTGAAGCCGCACTGATAAGGTCCAATCAGTCTGTTGACGATGGGCTTCAGTCTTTCACATAATACGCTCGATAGAACCTTGTATGCGATATTGAGTAGGCTGATCCCACGGTAGTTGGCGCAGATAGTGGGATCCCCTTTCTTAAGGATTGGGCAGAGTACACTGAGGTTCCAGTCACTTGGCATGCTTTCATCCGACCATATTCTGCTTACGAGCTCGTGCATGCTCTCTATTAGCTCTTCGCCTCCGGTCTTAAACAATTCAGCAGGCAGGCCATCAGCACCTGCGGCTTTGTTGTTTTTCAGCCGAGCAATGGCTGTTCTGACCTCGTCATGGTCGGGTGGCGGAATCTCAACGTCGTCATCAAGTACTGGGGTTGCCGGGTTTGCTTCTCTATCGGTGGAATTGAGGTCATCATCACCGGTCAGCAGTTTAGAGAAGTGATCCCTCCATATTTTCAGTGTGCTCTGGATATCTGTCACTAGATTTCCGTTCTCATCTTTACAGGAAGAGGCTCCGGATTTCGAACCTCCGGCTAGGCGTCTTATTTTCTCGAAGAATTTTCGAGCCTCATTCCTGTCCCCATGCATCTCAATCTCCTCACACTCACGTCTTTCTGCCTCGCTTTTTTTTCGCCTGAAAAGACGTCTCTCTTCCCTCCTCTTCTCTTTGTATCGCTCCTTCGCAGCTCGCGTAGCTACTGACTGCAGGGTGGATTTGTACGCAGCGTCTTTCTCTGCAGTGGCCGCGCGACACTCTTGGTCATACCACTGATTCCTCAGGGGGCGTTGGAATCCAAGCACCTCTTCGGCAGCCGTACGCATAGAGCAGGAGATATGATTCCACTGCGCGCTTATATCATCGAGAGGAGGAGTGCTTTGTCTAAGCAGGTGTGAGAGTCGAGTGGAAAAGGCTTGCGTTGTCTGTTGTGATTGCAGCTTTCCGACGTCTAGCTTTCTCTGCGTTTGGTTCCGTACGTTCTTCGCAGCGCTTAAGCGTGTGCGGACCTTGGCTGCTACAAGGTAATGATCCGAGTCCATATTGGCACCTCGGATAGTGCGTACGTCCATCACGCTTGAAGAGTGCCTTCCGTCAATCACAACGTGATCAATTTGATTTCGAGTTTTTTGATCGGGCGACAACCATGTGGCCTTGTGGATATCGAAATGTTCGAATCTAGTGCTACTAACTACCATGTTTCGTGCTGCGGCGAAGTCGATTAGTCTCGTTCCGTTATCGGAAGTGTTGGCATGGAGGCTAAATTTTCCGATTGTGGGACAATAGATGGCTTCTCTGCCCACCTTGGCGTTAAAATCGCCTAGCACGATTTTGATATCGTGGCGGGGGCAGCGCTCGTATGCGTTGTCTAGGCGCTCGTAGAAGCGCTCTTTTGTCTCGTCATCTTTCTCGTTCGTCGGAGCGTGTGCACAAATTAGGCTGATATGGAAATATTTAGCCTTGATGCGGATTGTTGCCAGCCTTTCGTCCACGGGCGTGAACCTAGAGACAAGGTGGCGGAGTCTCTTGCCGACCACAAATCCACATCCAAATTCGTGTCTCTCCGCATGGCAGCTGTAGTAGATATCACAGGACGCTTGTTTCGAACAGCCCTGTCCCGTCCATCGCATCTCCTGGATAGCGGTGATGTCAGCCTTATATTTTTCGAGGACATCTGCCAGCTGGATAGAGGCACCTTCCCTATAAAGGGTCCGGACATTCCAGGTGCATATCCGTAAATCATGGTCCTTAAAACGTTTGCGTGGGTCGTCATCGTTGTAATCGGTCGTTATCCGAGGCTTCTTTTTTGTTTTCATTGGGCGCATAGGTTTTTTCCGTGGTGGGACCCAAACCCAACGCACGAACCCTCACTCTGAGGGAGATGCTCGCCACTCACTTTAGCCGACTTCTACACCGGGTGGTGTAGAGCGCCGTTTCCAGGGACTTCCACGAGGAGGACTTCCACCGAAGTGGAGGTGTCACCATTTGACAATTTGTCAATTCTGGTGACCAGTGAGTTGACTTGAGACGACACCTACAAGGATTGCGCTGGCTTCGCCATGTTGAAGCACTCAGACACGTTGCCTTGTGATAATCGCCCCCATAGTCCCCCAACATATTGACATTATATCAGACAATATATCAGATAATTTTTAGTAGACGATATAAAGAACAAAATTAAAAATGTTTAAGCGACTCGAAGCCTCCAGATGCCTCGATTTATTCTCAAAGTGGCTTCGATCCTCATAATTCGGATTCCACTGCAAATTCTTCATATCGATTTTCTTATCCAATAAAACATTTTTAGTAGTTGTCACTTGTAATCAAATTCTATGAAAATTGTTTGATACAAAGTCTAATAAATTATATTGATTCTAATTTTTAATGAATTTCTATATGGAACTTATAAACATTTAAAACTGGCAATATCGGAGTGAGAACTGAAAATATCAGTGTAAGAACTGGCATAAATATATATCGAATAAATTTTCGGCATGTTGTACTATTTTCGTTCCGATATCAAAACAAATGTCATAATTGCTTTCTTGAATCCATCATTTCGTGTCAATAATGTCTTGTGATGTTGGCCGATCATTTTTTGCGCATATATTCATATCAAGTGATAGAACCTAATGGTTTACAGTCGAAAATTTAGAAAATAGATTGATTATGATTGTAAAAATAAATAATTTTTATGTTATTACGATAATGTTCTTTTTCATTCAGAATATGTGTGGAAGGTTGAAGAAAACCGTGTTTTAATTTTAAATCATGAGGAACAAATATATTTGTCCATATTTTTACTCTTATTTTAATATAAATAACCATATTTTTTGCATAATATAATTTGCATATAAATTCGCTATCTAGTAATGAGTATTCATTTTTATATAAATAAATTCATATTTTAATAAATTTTTATTTAAATATTATTTTTAAAATTTAAAAATTAAAGGCCTAAATGACTTTTTAGAATTATACACAATATAATTTTAACTTAGCCGCGGTAGCTCAGTGGTTAGTGCGTTGGACTGCGAGCCGAAAGGTCCCCGGTTCAAGCCTGGACTGGGGCTAACAACATCTTTTATAGAAACATTTTACTATACCGCGCTACCTCTCGGCAGTAAATGGCAAACCTACGAGAGTAAAACATTGCCTATGAAAAGCTCTCACCCGCCGTTCGGATTCGGCAATAAACTGTAGGTCCTACCACTTTGAGTACAAATATAACACGCACAGCTCAAAATGGTGAGAGAGCTCGGCCTAAGTTCTTATAGAGCTGTAGTGCAAAAGTATTATTATTATAATTTTAACTTTGTAATTTCTGTAATTTTAATAAAGCATAAAAAAAAAATTAAATTTATTTCGAAATTTATACAAAGAGGTCAAATAAAGAACTACCTGTGTTCAGCATCTGTAGTTTTTAAATTAGGATTTGAAACAAGCACAACCCATGAAATCATATGACCAATCCCCTTCCACAATATCGCAGCGATTTGTACATGTGCAACCTATGCAATATATGCATATGTTCATATTTTAAAACCCTACAACGATCGGTGATCTGTGAGAAATACATAAAACAAAATTTACATAATACGTTTTAGTTTTTTCTTTTTTGCATTTCAAATGGTGAAATATGCATTTACGTTACGTTAGACATTCGTCACGATCAGTGATGCTTATTAAAAAAAAACTAGTTTAAGCAACCCCCAACAAAATAAATATAACATAAGCAAGTTACCGAGCCTGCGCAAGGATTCGAACCGTGCGTGCTGATCGTCAACGTAGATCCTTGAACATGTGCCCGACGCATAGTATAGGGTGGAAATTAACAGTAACGTTTGTTTTATTAATTATCATTCTTTTTTTTGCAGTCTAACCGCCGACCAACTGGTCTACATTGGACTCCGGGACATTGACCCTTATGAGGCTTACATACTGAAAAAGCTGGGAATACGCGCTTATGCGATGGATGTAAGTAGTAAATAATTTTTAAAATTTTATAATAAATAAAAACGCTGGCAAGGATATCGATACGCGAAGCCTTACAATACTAAGTAGTAAGTGATCGTGAGTAGGGATGTTTTTACTGATCGACGTTGTGCTTAGAGAGTGAGGCTCGCTTACAACGCGTTGTAAGTTATATTCGAATGAAATATATATCAGAAATAGGGGTTGGCATCAAGATGCCAGACAGGGTAGAAAATAGGTTATTTATGGTGACAGGAAAAAGCGTTGAAAAATTGTGTTAAGCATTAACAGCAGGCACACATTTGACAAAAGGTTTGATGTTTTAAAAGCAAAGCATTAAGTAGGCAAATTGATCGAGGATCGATCGATAACTGATCGATGAAGTATGAAACTATAAAAGTATTTTTATATTATTCTAAATTTCATATATGATTTTTATAAAAGTAATAAATAAATTTGAATTTCGAGTTTGGATTCAAATATCTTGAAAACTAATTGGAATATTTGAATACCTCTTAATAATAAAATAAGCCATAAATTTTTATCGCCATATTTGGGGAACGGGCAGAAAACAGATAGCTTTTGATACACACAGAAAAATCCTCTTTTGGCATGAGGTAAATTGTTTGATTTTCCTTAAAATTAGTTAATTTTTCCTAAATCTAAGGAATTTTTTCTGAGTGTATGTATTAGCGCCAAATATCAGTTTCAATGATTAGTTCCCCATCATTCTTCTCGAGCAATTTCTAAATTTTTAAAATGTTTTTGAAAATGCCGTTTTAGTCACAGGACACCGTGACTACACCGTGCGACAAAATCCAAGTGCACGCATGAGAAAATTTTGTATATTCTTAAAGTACGTTAAAAATAAAATACTCATATTTTTCAGTTTTTCTCAAATAAAATACATGTATTCAGTAATAAACAATTTATCAGGCAAATTTCCAATATCCGATCGATATCGTGTTAAAATTGCAATTCGATCGAATTTGTCAGGTTCCATGTTCCGACTTTCAATCGATTTCCGATCGAATTCACATATTAACGGTTTTTCGATGCCACAATACAAAAAAATGTTTTACAGAATAATTCAAATCGTTCTAATCAGAGCAAAGGGATTGAATTCATTTTTAAAATAATTTTTGTTTGTTTAAAAATTATACATCAAATTTGATCGGAAGTCGATCGAAACCCCAAACATGGTCCAATATTCCAAAACAATACAAATTTCAATATAATATAAAAGTATTTCAATCGAATTCAATCTGTTTAAATTTAGTAGAACGAATTCCATTTGATTATTCTAGTCAAATATTTGAATTACGATTGAATCAGAATTTCGGAACATGGCAATGATTTTAATTATTCCATTTATAGTACAGAAAAAGCCATTTAAAACTAGCAATTTATTGAAAAATCCAATTACCTTGATTTTTTTTTTTGTTTTTAGAATAGAATTGTATTCGGTAATTTGAAATTTCCAAGCACACTTACTTTGGTATGCTAGAATTTCTAAATTACATTTGTATCCGCTTTCTGTAACGAAGGACAAAACGAACATTTAAAGTTAAAATTTCGTCACGCGTTATTTAAGTTTACAGCATTGAAATTGATTTAAAAATTGCGTCACTAGCATCAAATAGCAATTTATTTCGAAATGCAGAACGAGGTACTTAAATTCGTTTTGATTTTCTTATAAAATAAATATTCAAATTATTATTGATCATTTCTGAATTGTTCTTGTAATTTTTAAAGGTAATTATTTAATCTCATACGTCTTTTAACAATCAGTATAAAATTCCAGATATTCTCGTTAGTTTTGTATTTAGTAGATACGTAACGAAATAGGAGAATAAGTGGAGATACGTATAGACAATTCCACATTCTTCTATATTTGAAATCATTTTCAGTCTTGTTTGATTTCGAATAGAATATTTTGGATTATCTATAAAGATTTCTACAAATAAAACGGTTTTGGATATCAATGAAATTCTTTATTCCTGTAAAAGTACGTTCGATGCCATTATGTATGGAACTCGATTTCTTTTGCATGGCCACTACGGTCACGCTTGCTGAAGTCCAGACGCTGAACCCAATTTTCGACGGTTTTCAAGCATAAATCGGCCGATACTGCTGCAATTTCACGTTCGATATTCGTACGAAGTTCATCAATCGTCGCTGGCTTGTTGGCATAGACCATAGACTTGACGTAGCCCCACAGGAAATAGTCTAACGGCGTCAAATCGCACGACCGAGGCCGCACGATTGGCCAATCGACTGGACCATTTCGTGAGATAACACGTTCTCCAAACATGATTTCCAATAAATTGATTGTGGCATTCGCTGTGTGTCTTGTGGCGCCGTCCTGTTGGAACCACATGTCCTCCAAGTCCATATCATCCAATTGGGTCCAAAAATATTCGGTTATCATTGAACGATAGCGATTCCCATTCACAGTAACGTGCCGGTCTTGATCATCACGGAAGAAGTACGGCCCAATGACGCCGCCGGCCCATAAACCGCACCAAACCGTAATTTTTTCGGGATGCAATGATGACTCATGGAGTACGTGTGAATTGCTCTGACCAATAACGCATATTTTGTTTATTGACGACGCCATTCAGCCAGAAATGAGCCTCATCGCTGAAGATGATTTTTCGAATTTTTACTACCGAATTTCGGTAGTAAATTTGAATCATTTCGACTCGTTGTTGGCTCGTATATCTTTCCATCATGAAATGGCAAACCTTACAGAAGAGAAATGTCAAAAGAGCGACCCTTTATTTCGATTGAGATTTAATTTTACATAATATGTAGCGAATATATTATAGATATATTTTCGCTACATGTAGATCTATTGATCCAGACTTAGGGTTAGCTTAGGAATTGAAATTTTTTAATATTAAATGGAATATATTAATTTAATTTGATATTTGCTGAATATGATATAGAAAATGTATACAACATTTGCAATTTTATAAATTTCAAATGGAATTTTTGAAGTATACTAGGTATAACCAGAATTATCAAACGGAATTTAGGAATTTCATTTAGTATATTAGAATTTAAAAAATAATTTGATAGGTTTTAAATTTTAAAATATTATTTTTGTATTTTTAAAAAATGTATTTTTTTTTAACTTTACGAAGAAACGAAAGTAATTTACAATTTCTTATTTTTCTACAGTCCATTGATCGCTTTGGCATTGCGAAGATCATCGAAATGACGCTGGACGCTTTGAGCCCAAAGAATAAAATACACGTTAGCTTCGATATTGATGCGCTGGACAGTGTCGTTGCGCCCAGCACTGGCACTGTCGTCCATGGTGGTCTCACATTGCGCGAGGGCATCTCAATTGTAGAGGCGCTGCGCGATACGAAACGTGTGCAGGGCATTGATCTGGTCGAGTTGAATCCGCTCGTGGGCAGCAAGCAAGATGTGCAGACGACGCTCACGTCGAGTTTGGAGATCTTGAAGAGCATCTGCGGTCACAAACGCAATGGAAATTTTGAGAATATAAACGATGATTTTTTGAATACAAATAAAGAGAAGAATTAATTTGGAAAATTATTTAAAAAAAAATGTTTAAATTTATTATTTAAATTTTTTAATAGAATTAATTTATAAATGCAAAAATAAATCATAAATAAATTATTAAACAAACTAATACATTAATAAATGTATACATTCATAAACGAATAAATTCATAAATGAATAAATTCATAAATGAATCAATTCATAAATGAATAAATTCATAAATGAATAAATTCATAAATGAATAAATTCATAAGTGAATAAATTCATAAGAGAGTAAATTCATAAATAAATAAATTTATAAATGAATCAATTCATAAATGAATCAATTCATAAATGAATCAATTCATAAATGAATCAATTCATAAATGAATAAATTCATAAGAGAATAAATTCATAAGTGAATAAATTCATAAATGAAAAAATTCATAAGTGAATAAATTCATAAGTGAATAAATTCGTAAATGAAAAAATTCGTAAATGAAAAAATTCATAAGTGAATAAATTCATAAATAAATCAATTCAGAAATGAATAAATTCATAAGAGAATAAATTCATAAGTGAATAAATTCATAAATTCATAAATGAAAAAAATCATAAATGAATAAATTCATAAGTGAATAAATTCGTAAATGAAAAAATTCATAAATGAATAATTTTTTATATAAATATATTCATAAATGAGTTTTTTATACATAAAATAATAAGTTTCTAAATGAATTAATGTTGTAATAACTGAATTCATAAATGATATGATATATTCCATATATAAATTCATATAAAGATAAATTTTTAAATAAATAAATTCATATTTGAGCAAATTGTAATATAAAAATTCAGGATTGAATAAATGAATTAATTCATAATAAAATAATTTAATAAATGAATTAATTAACTTTTTAATAAATAAATAATAAATACCAAAATTTTAATATTTTCATAAATAATAAATACATTAATTAATAAATTAAAAATGAATAAATTCAAAAATGAATATATTCATAAATGAATCAATTCAAAAATGAATAAATTCATAAATGAATCAATTCATAAATGAATAAATATTAAATAAATAAATAATTCATAAATGAGCAAAATTTTAAACAAATATTTTGATAAATGAATAAATTCGTAAATGAATAAAATCATAAAAATTACCTTCTTAAATGAACAAATTCATTAATGACTAAATTCATAAAATAATAAATTCATAAATGACCAAAAGTTGATATATGTAAATATTTTTATAATTGAATAAATGAGTAAATTCATAAAAAATAAATTCATAAATGAATAATTTATAAATCTAGGTATGAAAAAATCACAAATGAATTAAATCATCCATGATTACATTCATTTATTAAAATACATTTAATAAAAAAAATTACAAATAAATTTGAAATCAATAAAAATTCCAATTTCTTTTAAACAAATTGCACAAAACTGCATCTGCATTTAATGTTTTTTTTTATTGCTAGCACACAATGTAAAATATAAAAAATTCTATTTGAGATTTCATAGAGATAGTAGAGATTATTGTCGGCTTATTTCGAAATTTATGTAAAAATATGCAACACAAAAATTAAAGCTGCACCGGCAAAACTGTCGCCGACGGCATGCTGCTTGCGTTGGACATTTTATTAGCCATGTTAATAAGATCGTTTGTTACACCGCCACCGCTGACAAATGCGTTTGTCGTGTGTGCAGCATCAGCGGGGGTAACAACAGCTGCTGTTATGACGTTATTTGTGACGGCAGGTGCTGTGTTTGTTTTGCTGTCATGCATCAGCGGTTTGTGTAGAATCTGCGGCGCAAACGCGCTTAGAAAACGGCGCTGCATTGAACCAAGCAGCGAGTTTAAAATGCCTGATAAAGGAAGAAATTAAATATAGGTCGCTGAACTGTAGGAGAAAAAATTAATACGAAACGTACCTGAAATGACGATAATGCCCGCAATTATGGAGCATAAACGTATGAGGAATTTCAACATATTATCACGATCGGTGCGCACAATAATGCGCAATGCAGACCAGTCATATTTGAAATAAATGCCCGGTGAGCCATACGTACTATGATCGGAATCTATTAGAAAATGATTGCATAAAACAAATGTTTAATGATTTTTTTTAATTTTTACCTAATTTGCGCACATTCTCCGTCACCGCATACTGATAGGTTTTAATGGTGGAGAACGTATTGTGTATCTCTGTGGGCACAATTTTCAAAAAATACTGTACTGTCGTCGCCTCATCGGACACAAGCGTCTCATCACCCTCCAGCGGCTGCACAATGCGTCGCGAATATTGGCCAAAACTAAGACGATTTATGCGATGCGTAAAATTTGTTGCCACTCGACGAAACTCAATCATAAAATGATCTTCGAACAGCCCTACAACTGGTTCAGCACCGCCTACTAAATGCAAAACACCCGCTACCTTATTAATGCCCAGTGTGCCATGCAAACGACAAGCATCATAGTCCTCCTCCGGCAATGGTTTGCCATTCACCGTGGGTACATCATGTGCTTCGTTGCTTTTGATAATGTCCTTGAAGAGTATGTCGGCGACCGCATGATATTCCTCACGCAGAAAACTGTTCATGTGCAACATGCGTTCAAATTGTTCGCGTTCCTCAGTCGACATCAGCCACCAGACGCCCTCGCGTTGCAGCGTACCATAGGAAAAAACATCCTGCTGCGTTTCGTCCATAAGATCAACGCCGGAGAGCGCTGTAATGTATAGGAATTGATTAGTTTTATTAACGTTCAAAGTTTTTTTAATAAAATTTACATTTGCAGGGCATTGCCACTGTTATATCTACATGCATCTGCACCTTGTCATCCATATCGATGTCTGGCTCATATTGATAAATGAGATCTGCATCCTTGTAGTAGCGCAGTTCCGTATATATCAAAAACACAATGAGTAAACGACTCAAAAGCGATACTTTTAATATAAATTTAAAAGAATTAATTTTAAACTATGTTTAATTTATATTAAATTCAATAAACTTACGCGTGCCGCCAATTTCTGTGGTTTCCGTATATTTCTCCGGCACCTTTTTGAAGGCGTCCAGATTTTTGGCCAACTCAATGATGTTGTTTTTGTCGCCGCGATATCGCAATGTCGCAGACATATTGGCGTTTTATTTTGAATCTATTTAGCTAATATTTAGTATTTTTATTTATTTGTTTTGTGAAAAATACACTTTTTTATTACAAATACTGTTATCAACAAAAAAAACCGGTCAAAAGACAAAAAGACACGTAAATGTTTTAAATTGATAGTGAAAATAGAGAGAAGATGATCAGTGAGTACTCGAAATTGCATGTAAGTTATTGAGTACACTAAAGTACTCATTACTCTTTATATATATCCCAGCAGATTTTATCGCAAGTTGTTCCGAAAAGATCAACTTCTAGAACTACATTTATTTGGAATGCAGAGATAAAAAGTCGTTCCACGTTCGCTTCTAGTTATATGATTTTGGGAATCACTTTATATTCGAGAATTCTAAAGAGTATTTTAAATTTATCGGTTGAATATGGAAATATGAGAGATAATCGAACAAAGTTCTGTATCCACATCAAATTCAATAGCAAGCTATTCTAGAATAACTTCTCTCTTGGTACTGAAGGCATAGCAACGAGAACAACTTCACATAGTGTTCCGATAAAAAGTCGTTCCACGTTCTCTTCTTTTAGAATGTAATTGAGAATATACACAAAATATGTCAAACCTCTTTGAAATATTTTATTTAAAAAAATAAAGTTAGCTGCGTATTCTAAATCAACAATTCAATTAAAAATATGTGTGTCAAAGGATATCAAACATATTTAGTACTTTTTTATTTACTTTTTTTTATTTTACTTTTTTATTTAAATTAAAAATATTGTTTAACATGTTAATACTACAGGTAGTGTCAATTGGGCTGGAGAATATCAACCTCAAAAATATAATAAATTTAGGAGCAAAAATGTCCATGAAAATATTTAAAATATACTTTAAAGTTTAAATTTAATTTTAAGAAGTAGTTCCAAAAGTCATTCTATGGAAACCATTTTAAGAAGTAGTTCCAAGAATAATTCCATGGGAACCATTTTTAGAAGTAGTTCCAAAAGTAATTCCTTAGCAACCATTTTTAGAAGTAGTTCCAAGAGTCATTCCATCGGACGTTATTCCATAACAACCAGTAAAGAGCTGACGGAAAAGTACTTCCTCGTGTTCGGCGGGTGAGAGCTTTGCATAGGCAATGGTTTTACTCTCGTAGCTTTGCCATTTACTGCCGAGAGGTAGCGCGGTATAGAAAAATGTTTCTATGAAAAGATGTTGTTAGCCCCAGTCCAGGCTTGAACCAAGGACCTTTCGGCTCACAGTCCAACCCACTAACCACTGAGCTATAATATTTATCTGATGTGATAAATTTTATTTTGCCAATTTTAGGATGTTTTCACAGATATATTACATAATAATAATAATATATAATAGTTTGGCGCTACAGTCCTGTACAGAACTTCGGCCGAGCTCTCTCACCATTTTGAGCTGTGCGTGTTATATTTGTACGCAAAGTGGTGGGACCTACAGTTTATTGCCGAATCCGAACGGCGGGTGAGAGCTTTTCATAGGCAATGGTTTTACTCTCGTAGGTTTTCCATTTACTGACGAGAGGTAGCGCTGTATAGAAAAATGTTTCTATGAAAAGATGTTGTTAGCCCCAGTCCAGGCTTGAACCGGGGACCTTTCGACTCGCAGTCCAACGCACTAACCACAGAGCTACCGCGGCTATTACATAACTGTTTATAATATATTTGATCATATAAATTGTAAATGTATATTTTTATATGTACTTAACTTTCTATATATTTTATATTGGAATTTTCATAAATTTTAATGCTTTAAAAACTAATTTATGCAAAATTTAATGCATTGTGAAAGTATTGATTGTATCGAGCTAAAACAAGTACTTGAAAAACTATTTCCTTGAAAGCAAATGTTCGAGTCTCATGAAAATTATACATCACTAGAAACAGCTGTTTTTTGTTTTGGTTTCTGGTCAATAGAATTCGATGTTTTTTGTTCCAACAAATTCACAATTGTTCAATTAGTGGTGCGTGTCTAGGATATCTTAACAGTGCCATGCTTTTTTGAAATATAAAATAACCAATTACCACGAGGGAATCAAAAATCGAATTTCTGAAATAAATAAAATCCCACAAGCAATTTCTTTTTACACAAAAACCCTACCATATATTATATAGGAATAAAAAATAATTCTTTAAAAATCGAAGAATTCCTATAAATTTAAAAACACCGACAAAACCTACACCCAAAAAAAACACTGCTTAATAATGATTCATAGTAAATTCGAATTACATCATTAATGATATGACGTCAAATTTATGTAAAATGAAAACTTTATTACCCAATAAGCAATGAGGTTAAGGTTCGATAAATTTGGAGAATTTTCTTTTACAACCAATGTGGATGTAATGTCATGATCAAGCCGAAGAAATAAATGTTCATCCAACGCTGGTTTTTGAAGCTAAAAAAACTTGACACGAATTTCACTACAATAAATTACTCAGTGGCAACCCAGTGACGTTATAAATTAAATGTGAACAAGAAAATTTTCAATTTTTTCACTACTACATATGTGCCACTGCATTCGCACAATCAGTGAGATCATTCTTTTTTGCTTGAATTAGCAAACAGACAAATTAAATTAATATATAAGTGCAGGTCCAAACACGAAAGTCATCCCGAGAATTCTACCGCACGAAAAATGCACGATGAGCTGATATACAATATAAGTGGCCAAGGTTTACGAATACGTTTATGATATATTAATATATTTTCATTCATACGCAGACAACATTGATATTTTACGATAACCTGGCATTGTTATACATCTCAGTGGCGCAATTGGATTCACTGGTTTGATCTTCGCGGCACGTCGTGGATTTTACAAGAAGTTCCTGTACACTGCCACGGGTGCAGGTGCTGTTGCAGCTGTAGAACATACTTTAATTCCTTTTAATATATAGTATTATAATTTAAATGCGTTTTTTTTATTTTTTTATTTAAACCTTTAATTAGGGAAATATATGAGCTTGAATTCAAGTGTAATTTGAAGGCGGAATCACATTTTATTTATAGCTTACAATTAATTTAAACCTCAAATGCATATTGAATGTCGAAATTCAATTTTAGGTAAAGGCTAGAATCAATTGGATAAAAAGCTACCAGTTTTGCTAGAGAACGCTATGGTTTTCAAGCTTACAATTACAAAAAGTTGATCGCTTTTCTCCAGTAAAAGCTTCGATATCCATGTTCAATATACATTCGATAATCATTTAATATCCAGGTTTTTGGTTTATTGGGTATTCATTATTGTTTTCTAAATTGCCACTTCCTTGAAAATTCCTTTATTTTGGTTTATTGGGTATTCATTATTGTTTTCTAAATTGCCACTTCCTTGAAAATTCCTTTATTTTGGTTTATTGGGTATTCATTATTGTTTTCTAAATTGCCACTTCCTTGAAAATTCCTTCCATACTAATGATTGTTTTAGAATTTGCTTCATAAAACTTGCTTTATAACATTTTTACTATAATATACAAATGAATTAAAATACTTTTTTCGAATAAATTATTTTTTTAAAAAATATAAATATATATATAAATATAAATTGTGGTGCATATTTGTACCGTATCGTATAAAAATTTAATAAAACCCAAACCCAAAAAACTAAAAAAAAAATAAAAGTTTGTTGAACATATTCTATAAATAAATTTACTTTTTATATTTTCTTATGTCTGATATTCACTATGTCATTTTGTGTCATATTTGCTTTCTTTACATTATGATTGCGACGCAGAAACTGCCAAAATTAACCATGTCAGTCGATATCAAAATGTCAACATGTTGGCATTTTTTTAAAACTTTCCCATATCGAAAAACAACAATTTTGAGAAATTTTCGAACATGAACCTGAGGCAAAATGACATAGTGAAAACCAAGCATTATTTTCGCCTCAAAATTATTCGATTGAATATAAAGTATTGGGTACCCAACAAAATGCCAACACTAATCAAATTGTCAAATTGTCGGTGTCCAATTTGACAGCAAGGCGTCTTTCGGCAGGCTGCAATTCTGCTTGTAATTTAGTGAAATTTTGCTATTAAAAGTATTTTAAAAGAAAAAAGGCAAAACCCAACAAGTGCTGCAGTTCAAACACAGTGCAATAAAACAGTAAACGTTGAGCAAAATGAATCGACGACGTCCACACGATGGTGACGAAGAAGGCTACGGTATGTGGTGGTGCTGCGCTGGACAAACATTAACCTAGAAATCTAAATTTCTTCGTTACAATATTGTAAATTTATTTATTTTTTGTAATATTATATGTTTTTTGTATACAATAGATCATCGTAATCGCAAGCGACGTCGCGTTTCCGAAAACCAAGAAATCGAAGATCGTCTCGAATCGCTTATACTGCGCGTTGGCGAACGCAGCACCTCCTCCGTTGAGTCCAATCTGGAGGGTTTGGTCTCTGTGTTGGAGGCAGACTTGGGCACATTTCGTTTGAAGATTTTACGCATATTGTCTGAGTGCGCGGTGAAAATGCCTGAAAAATGTACAATCTACACAACACTTGTTGGTCTTTTGAATGCAAAAAACTATAAATTCGGCGGTGAATTTGTAGACCACATGGTTAAAACGTTCAAGGAGAGTTTGAAAATGTGTCGCTGGGATGCAGCACGTTATTCGCTGCGTTTTCTAGCCGATCTTGTCAATTGTCACGTTATCTCGGCCACAAGTCTGCTGCAGCTGCTCGATACCATGATTGATGTATCGAATGAAGATACTGTGCCGCAGGTGCGTCGTGATTGGTTTGTATTTGCGGTGCTTTCAACGTTACCCTGGGTGGGACGTGATTTGTATGAGAAAAAAGAATCTTCATTGGAGTCGTTGCTGTTGCGCATCGAGGTCTATTTGAATAAACGTTCGAAAAAACATCATAATGCGCTGCGTGTGTGGTCAGTGGATGCGCCACATCCGCAGGAGGAGTATTTGGATTGTTTGTGGGCGCAAATACGTAAATTGCGACAGGATAACTGGGCTGAAAAACACATTCCACGCCCCTATCTGGCCTTCGATTCGATATTGTGCGAGGCACTGCAACATAATTTGCCGCAAATTATACCGCCACCACATCACGAGTCCTTTGAATATCCCATGCCGTGGGTGGTCTATCGCATGTTCGATTATACTGACTGTCCGGATGGTCCCAATCTGCCGGGTGCACATTCTATAGAGCGATTCCTAATCGAAGAGCACTTGCATCACATCATTGAGACACATCGGCTGGAGCGCAAAGATTGCGCAGCGCAATTATTAGCTTTTCCGTATAAAAATAAAATTCCACTCGAATATTGCATTGTTGAGGTTGTGTTTGCCGAGTTGTTTCACATGCCGACACCACGTTATCTCGATATTGTCTATGGCTCGATATTGATAGAGCTGTGTAAATTGCAGCCGGCTACCTTGCCGCAAGTGTTGGCGCAAGCGACGGAAATTCTTTTCATGCGCATTGATTCGATGAATACATCGTGTTTTGATCGTTTTGTCAATTGGTTTTCATATCATTTGAGCAACTTTAAATTCACCTGGTCGTGGGATGAGTGGGACAGTTGTTTGTTGTTGGATCCGGAGCATCCGAGACCAAAGTTTATACAGGAGGTGTTGCAGAAATGTTTGAGGTGGGTTTCCTTTTTATTTCTATACGATGAATATTGGTGTATTTCTATATTTGTGCAGATTGTCGTATCATCAACGCATTACAGAAATGATGCCAGAGGCATATTCAAAGCTGATACCGCTGCCGGCGCAGCCCAACTACAAATATGCATCCGAAGAAGCTGGTGAGCTATTTTTTATTTTTATTTTCTTACTAAATATGTCTACAAAGATTGAAAATGACGCTGTTCATAAACTAACAGAGTTATTCTAAATCCTCAAAATGAAAAATAAAGTAATTTTCTCAATTTAATATTTTCCAGACAATTTTTATTTTAAAAATTTCAAATTATTTTATTAAAGTACAAATTGTCATAGAAAAAATATTTTCACAGACAATTCTTAATTTTAAACACAACAATGATCTTTAAAAGAACTGTGCCATAGACATAATATTTCCCATCCATTTTTCGTCAAAAAAACTCATAGTTTTATTAAAAAAAAATTGGTAATCGATTTAAAAAAAATTACATGACTGATATTCTTACAGACGCTTTTTTAATTATATAAAAACAAATTATTTTATTTAAATAACATAATAAAAAATATATTTATTTATTTCACTCATTTCAAACTTAACATAAATTCTTTTAAACACATATTTTATTTATATACAAAAACATAATAAGTTTAATTAATTAAAAAAAAAATATATATATATTTGTCAAACATTACACTGCGATACAAAAGCAGCGTATAAAAATATATTTTACACTAAAATTTTACTGCAATCCAAGTCAAAAAAAGCATTATTGACCCTGTTAATAAGTTGTGTAAATGATCAAATTAAAAAGTTAACTTTCAGACAGTTTTTAGTATAGATTTTAGTATAAATTGAGTTTGATGCTTTGTTAATCTAATCAAAAAAAGCATAACTGACCCTATGAATAAGTTTTCTAAAAGAGAGCAAGTGAAGGGTTTTTCAACAGGGACGCTACAAAAGTATAGCGACAGGGACAGCAAACGACGCCATATTTCTTGTCGCTCTTTTGAAATTTCTCTTCAGTGAGGTTTGTCATTTCATGATGGAAAGATATACGAATTCGAATTTCGGTAGTAAATTTTAATAATTTCGACTCGTTGTTGGCTCGTATATCTTTCCATCATAAAATGGCAAAATGAAATCATGAAATGGCAAACTTTACTGAAGAGAACTGTCAAAAGAGCGGCAAGAAATATGGCGTCGTTTGCTGTCCCTGTCGCTCTACTTTTGTAGCGTCCCTGTTGAAAAACCGTTGAACAAAACTTTTGTAGCGCTCTTATTGAAAAACCCTTTAAAAGTTAACTTTCAGACATTTTTTAGTACACATTTAGTTTGTTGTTCGTTTGTTGTTGTCATAAGAAAAACTATTGTTGTTTTAGTGTCGCTTATCACCTGCTGCATATTTTTGCCACTCGGATTCTGCAGTTTTGCTAATTTATCTTTCTGAAATTTCACAGCAATTCAAGTAAAAAAAGCATAATTGATCCTGTTAATTAGTTGTGTAAAAGATAAAATTAAAAAGTTAACTTTCAGACAGTTTTTAGTGTAAAATTCAGTGTATATTCTGTTTGTTGTTGCGCCTGTTGCTGGCAAAAAGAGCTATGGTTTCTTTATTGTCGCTTTTCACCTACTGCGTCTGTTTGCGACTCGGATTCTGCTGTTGAGCTTATTTTTCCTTATTTTCAGACAGTTTTCAGTATACATTTCCGCTAATTTTAAGACTATTTCATCTATAAATTTACCGCAAAAGAAGTCTATAGTATTTTCCTTTGACTTTGGAAATGAAAATTATAAAAAGTTAATTTTTAGACACTTTTCAGTATACATTTCAGCGAACTTTGAACTATTGCAACTATAAATTTACCGCAATACTAACCGAATAAAAAAAATTATGCTGTTGCCTTTTAATTGCGATAAAGAAAACATTTAAAATTTACATTTTAGACAGTGTTTAGTATACATTTTAGCTAGCTTTAAAGAGATTTTTAAAGATTTCAAAAGATCAACTGAAATACTAAAATTTTTAATTATTAGACAATTTTCTGTATAGATTTCTGATAACTTTCAGATAGTTCATAAGTAACTTATTAAAGAACCAACTGAAATACAAATGTTTATATTTTCAGACAGTTTTCTGTATGGATTTCTGTTAACTATTATGCAGTTGCCTTTTACTTGCGACAAAGAAAACATTTAAAATTTACATTTTGGACAGTGTTTAGTATACATTTTAGCTAGCTTTAAAGAGATTTTAAAAGATCAACTGAAATACTAAAATTTTTAATTATCAGACAATTTTCTGTATAGATTTCTGATAACTTTCAGATAGTTTATAAGTAACTTATTAAAGAATAAACTGAAATACAAATGTTTATACTTTCAGACAGTTTTCTGTATGGATTTCTGTTAACTATTATGCTGTTACCTTTTAATTGCAACAAAGAAAACATTTAAAATTTACATTTTGGACAGTGTTTAGTATACATTTTAGCTAGCTTTAAAGAGATTTTGAAAGATTTTAAAAGATCAACTGGATTGCTAAAATTTTTAATTATCAGGCAATTTTCTGTATAGATTTCTGATAACTTTTAGATAGTTTATAACTTATAAAAGAATCAACTGAAATACAAATGTTTATACTTTCAGACAGTTTTCTGTATGGATTTCTGTAAACTTTTATGCAATTTAAATGCAAATATTAAAAAGGTCCATGAAAAGGCAATTTTTTCTGCTGTCAGACAGTTTTTACGTCTTTATTACCTTTAAAGAGTTCAAATGCACATTTTTAACGGTGAACTGCAGTGCACAACTTTTTTTTAACATTCAGGCAGTTTTACGTAAAGATTTCTTTAACGTGTAAGCAATTTTTTTAAAGATTCAATTAGATTACAACTTTGGTTAACTTTTAGACAGTTTTTCTGATAGATTGTTGTAAACTTTTGGCCTATTTAAAACCACTTATTGAAGGGTCAACTGATATACAATTTTTTCTACTTTCAGACAGTTTTCTGTATAGATTTCTGTTAACTTTTAGACAATTTCAAAGCACTTATATATCGTTCAACTGAAATTCAGCTTTTTTAACATTCTGACAGTTTTCTGTATAGATTTCTGTTAACTTTTAGACAATTTCAAAGCACTTATATATCGTTCAACTGAAATTCAGCTTTTTTAACATTCTGACAGTTTTCTGTATAGATTTCTGTTAACTTTTAGACAGTTAGAAGTACATACTAAAATGTTCACTGAAACTCAATTTTTTTTGTCATTCAGACAGTCTTACGCATAACTTTCAGAGAATTAAAAAATATTACCTTAAGCGCCAACTGAAATAAAACTTTTAAAAGCTGACATTAAAGTCATCTTTTTGTTAACTTTTATCTAGTTTTTTTTTTTGTTTTGTTCACTTTTTATGTTTCAAGCGCATGTTGCACCTCATTCTCGGCATCATCTACAATGACCGGTATCTCCTCGCCATTGCTGCCCACTTTAATGCTCACTGATTTGCTAATTGATCTTTGAGTCAAAACTTCAAACATGGCTTTAACTGTTGTATTATTTTTCTTGTTCACAATTGGTGTCATTGGTGATGTTGCGCTGAGTTGTGTGGCATTTATTGCCTCATTTTCAATTGCAATCGTCGCTAACTCTTTGCTGTCTTTGCGTTCGCGATGCATTTTTCTTTTGGGTTTCCATTTAAGCACCGGTTGTTCAGTGGTAGTGCGTATTTTGGAACGTGTGGTGTAACGTGCCGCCGCACGTAATGGTGACTGTGTTGTAGATGTGGAAACAAAATCCACTTTTTTAGGGTTATAATTACTACTACTATTGCGACGTAAATTTGGGCGACGTTTTGTTGTTGTTGTGCTCTCAGTTGTGATTGTTGTTACTAGTTCAGTTGTTTCACTCTCTTTGGATTTGGTTGCGCTCTCTGCAAATGTTGCACTCTCTGCAAATGTTGCACTCTCTGCAAATGTTGCACTTTCTGCAAAGTAGACGCTAGCCGGGGATGTTGTACGTTCTGAGGAGTTTGAACCTTCTACAGATGTTGAGCTCTCTAAGGAGTTTGAACCTTCTGCAGACGTTGAGCTCTCTAAGGAGTTTGAACCTTCTGCAGATGTTGAACTCTCTAAGGAATTTGAACCTTCAACAGATGTTGCGGACTTTAAACTCTTTGCAGATGTAGAACTCTCTATAAATGTTGCGCTCTTTGTAGATTTTTCGCTAGCCGTGAATTTTGCGCTCTTTGCAAATGTTGAGCTCTCTGCAGTGGTCGCGCTTTTTGTTGTCGTTGCTCTGTTTCTTGCCTCTGTATTTTCTTTGTTTTGCGTATTTGCTGTTGCATCGGTGGCTGACAACAAAGTTGTTGTTGCTTTGATATCGCTTGTCACCTGTTGCGCGTCTTTGCGACTTGGATTCTGCAGTTGATCTTGTTTCTCCAAATGCGACACTGCATCCACCACATCCAGTGGTTCTTCCAAGTGCGATTCAAACTCTTCTGCCTCCGACGTTGATTCCTCTGTCAGCAGCGACGGCAATTGCGTCGCTATAACTGGTGGGAACACCGTCAGCTGTTGCTCTTTATTTAAGTGCTCAAAATTTTGCTGCAGCTCATAGTGTGTGACACTTGATGGCGGTGTTTCCAGCTGCGCTGCATCGCTTGCGCTTTCTGACGGCAAATTTATATAAAGCGGATCTGGCTCGGAGTAACGTATTTCATCTGATGGAAATGGTTCGCTTTGCACAAATGGCAACGGTTTGCTGCGCACCGTCTGCTGCTCTGGCTGCGGTAAATCTGCGACTTCATCTGTTGCGGGATAAATAAAGAACGGTATTTTGGCATAGCGTATGGGAAACATTTGGTAGATTTGTGGTTTACGCAGTGGGTGGGGTGCTTGCGTTACATGTAGCAGTTGCTGCTGTTGCAACACTGGCGTGTGAAACTCCTCCTGCGCATCCGCCTGCTCCTGCGTTGGCAGCGGCAGTCTAAGTTTTTGCGGCGCTGGTGGCAAATTTTGCTGATTTTGTTCGTAATACTCGGCAAAATAGGCAGGTGTTGCGGTGCCGTGTATTTCTTGTTTATAAATGGTTGTGTTTTTTGCGTCAACACCGCCGACACTATTCTCGCCGCTTGACGGCGTAAAGAAATGATGATGAAAGTGATGCGTCACAGCGGCTGGTACATTCAAGTGACTGCTGCGAGTGGGAGGAGTAGCGAGATGTGCGGAATATTGCAAAAATGGTGGTTTATGTTGCGGGGGAGAATGTTGCGAAGGTTTATGTGATGTTGAATGTTGCGGAAGATGTTGCGAAGGATGTTGCGACTGACTATCTAGAGGAGAATGTTGCGAAAAATGATGTTGAGTTAGTTGATGTTGTAGCGGATGTTGTGAAAGATGTTGCGGCAGATGTTGCAAAGTATGTTGAGGAACATGTTGCGCAGAGTGTAGCTGTTGATGTTGCGGAGAATATTTAAGCTCAAGTTGCTGCGTTAACTCGTGTTTCAAAGGACGTTTTGGCGTCTGTAGTGAAAGCTGTGCCTGTAGATGTTCCGACTGAAGTTGGAAAGAATGGTGCGGGGAATGTTGCGGGGAATTTTGTGGAGAATGATGCGGAGAACGATGTAAAGAATGTTGTGGAGAATGTGGGGCGGAATGTTGTTGCGTTACATCATGTGGCGGGAAATTAGCTTGCTTTAGATCATGTTGGGGAAATTCAAGTTGATGTTGCGTTGGGTCGTGTGGCGGAAATTGGTGTTGTATTCTGTCATGTTTCAAAGAATGTTGCTGCGGCTGCACATCGTGTTTCAATTGTTCTTGCTGTATGTAATGCTCCAGTGGCTGATATATTTCCGTCGGACCAAATTGGAAATTATAATTTGGACGATATGTAGTTGCCGCAGAGTAATCCAAACGACTGCCTTGCTTTGCGCTGCCACCACGCCCATAATCCTTAATAAACTCGCCAATATTAAGACGCTCCGGCAGCAGTGGCGGCAACAACACATGCTGCGATGGTGGATGTGGTAAATATTTCGCTAGCATAAAAGTCGATGCAGGCATAGGTGTGACCTGTCCATAAGCACCATCCGGCGCAGTTGCTGTCTGTCTAAAACTACGCCCCGTCGGCTGTGACTGTGCTATTGATGAAGTTGCTCCGTCCAAACGACGTTCAGAAAATTCACGTTCACTATACGTGTTGCCGGCATAATTGAGCCTTCCAAAACTCTGCGGATAATCATCATCTTTTTGTATGTAGGCCTGTTGATGCGTATGCCACCACTCTTCTTCGTTTACACCACCCTGCTGCAGTTGATGTTCTGTGCCACGTTTGAGGCCGCTTTGCAACATTGGACTCACGCTGTATTTCATTTCGTAACGATAACGACGTTGCGCATCGCGATGACGTATTTGCTGCACCTGCCATAGCGCCACGGTGCGTTCGCGCTGCAGCTCTTTCTCATGACACTGATGCACGCAGCTGTTTTCGACAAAGCGATAGCTGCCGTTGTCCAGCTGCTGCAGTTGTCCGGCGGCCAACATGATAATGTCGCCGAAACGCGCTGAGTTGGTATCATCCTGACGCTGGTATGGCGCTTGCAGAAAGTTGTTGTATTCGCGTAGTTTGCTAGGCCGCAAAAAATGCAATTAATTTATTTCGATAAATTTAATTTTTGTTTATAATTTTTTTTTATTAATTTTTTTATTTAATTTTATTATTATTTTTTTAATTTGCTTAGAATAAGTTTTGTTTTTTATTTTTTTTTTTTTTTGTTTTTTTTTTATTTTATATATTTTTGTTTTTTTTATTTTTTTTATATTATTTTATATTTATATATATTTTTTTAATTTAATTGGTTTATTATATTAAATTGTTCCTTCTTTTTTATTTTTTATATTTCTTCATTATGTTTTTTTATTTTGTTGTTTTGTGATTTTTAATTTTTTTATAATTTTTGTGATTATTTTATTATTCAAATTTTTGTAGGGGAAGCTGTGATAAAGTGGGAAGTAGAGTAGTGTGAGAAATTGCAATTTTTTTAAATGTCATAAAATTTTTAGGCAAAAAAAAAACTACTGTCGTGTGTTACTCAATATGGCATCCACTTGTTCATCCACGATTTTAATCAAATTTGTGACTTGTTATTGCTTTTCGGGTAGAAGTGAATAAAATGTATTGAAAAAGTTGTATAGGGTGGTGGTGTTCGCTTTCAAAAAGTGTGAAATTTTGACGTTTTCAATTAAATAAGTGTATTTAAAATTAACGTATATTGGATCTCCTTAAAAATATAAAATGGGTTTTGCAAATAAGTTTACGTAAATTAAATGGTACTAAGTGAAGTAGAAATTGTAATATAGGTTGGGGTAATGTGGGAACTCATTTTTTTGAAAAGTGAGAAATGTTATTTAAGCAATTCTAATGGAGGACGAGTAATTACACAATTTTTTAATTTTCTCGCCCAATATTTTTTAATTGTTTTTGTTTTAATATTTTTTTGTTATTTTATTCATTTATTGTTTTGAATGTTTTTATTATTGTTTGTTTTATTATTTTTAATTTTTTGCTATGTTTTGTTTTATTATTTTCTTTTAATTGTATTAAAATGATCTTTTAATTTTATTGAATATTTTTATTATTTTTATTGTTTTATTACTAGCTGTAATTGTTTAATTTTTGTTTTATCATTTTTATGTTTTTTTTTTTAAATTTTTTTTTATTTTTTTTTTTATTGTATTTTTTTTTATTATTTTCTTATTTCTTTTACTATTTTAAAAATTGTTTTATTATTTTTAATTGTTTTATTATTTTCTTTTAATTGTATTAAAATTATCTTTTAATTTTATTGAATATTTTTATTATTTTTATTGTTTTATTACTAGCTGGAATTGTTTAATTTTATTTTATCATTTTTATTTTTTTTTTTTTTAATTTTTTTTATTGTATATTTTTATATTATTTTTTTATTAAATTTATTCGTTTTTTTTTTAATTTATTTTTTATTCAATGATCAAACTTTAATTTTTTTTTTTATATTATTTATTTATTTCAATTTTTAGTTAAGTTCATTTTTTTTATTATTTTTTTTTATTTTTTTTTATTTTTTTTTTTTTTTTTTGTATTTTAATTGTCCTTTTTTATTATTATTTTATTAAATTTTTGGTTTTTAATTGTTTCATTTATTCCCTTTATATATTTTCATTTTTTGTGATTTAGTATTTTTTTTAATTTAAATATTTTTTCTTATAGCCAGCCTTTTATTATTTTTCAAATACCTTAAATTACCCGCTCCCGCTTCCACCGCGGCATTTGTAAAAAGCGTTATGAACGTGACATGTTTTAGCGTGCGCTCCCAGGGATTCACGCTGCGGTTGCGCAAATCTTCCGCCACACTTTCTTCAGCATAATAGATGCTCTTGCCATTGATTTGAAGACCCTGTTTAGGCGTCAGCACTAAGTCACGTCCGACGAGAGTATTTGCGATATTTAACTAAAATTCAACAAAATAAAACACAAACATTAAGAACTAACAAAAAAACTTAAAAAAATATCTTAGTTTGAGTTGCACATGTTCGTTTAATTTGTATTTCTTTAAATAATTTTCATAAACACTAAAGTATTGCCATCATTTTGTAAATCTTGTAATATTTGCAGTTTTTATAATTTTTGAATTTACTTTGTACGTTTAAAATTTCGCACAATTTGCAAAACTTACAGCACCGCATAAAACTAAGAGTTGCACCATGCACGCAAATTGGTAGTCCATGGTCCAATGTTGCGCATTAGGATGCAGAATCTTTTGTTCAAAATTCTCTACACAAGAGTCTGCAATTTGATTAAAGAATGAATGCGTACAAAAAATACCAATTTAAATTTTGCAAAATTCACTTTTTTTTTATGCATACAAAAAGAAAATTTTAAAATTAAACCGAACGCCTCGCGTAAACAAACACTACTGAGTAGATTTAACTGGCAGCAGTCAACATAATAACCAAAGTGGCGTTGGTGGCTTCAGTAGTAACCAAACCAAAAACTTAAAAATAAGCAAAAAAAAAACTAAAGATTGCCTTAAGTGACTTGGCTCAAAGCGTCGTTGTTGCAGCCAAGTGAAACAAAGCCAGTTAAAGCGTAAAAAATCCAAAAATTATTTCGTAATTTGCGTCATTTTTTTTTATTTTACATATACTATACTTTTTAATTTTGTGATATTAAAATATAGAATTTATTTTGTAGTATAACATACTATTATTTTAATAGTATATTATACTATTATTTTAATAGTTACCATACTGTTAGTTTAATAGTATAATTATTTTAATAGTATATTATACTATTATTTAGTAGTATAGCATTATTAAAAAAAACACTTAATATAATAACATAATAATAGTGGTAGTAATTTTAATTATACTATAATATTAATAGTATATATACCATTATTTTAATAGTATATTACACTATTTTTTTAGTATTATTTTAATAGTATAATATAATATATTTTAATAGTATATTAACTATTATTTTAATAGTATAATATACTATTATTTTAATAGTATAATATACCATTATTTTAATAGTATATTATACTATTATTTCAATAGTATATTATACTCTTATTTATCAGTATTATACACTATGATTTTAATAGTATATTATACAATTATTTTGAATATACTATTAATAGTATAAAATACTATTATTTAAATAGTACAAAATACTATTATTTTAATAGTATAAAATACCATTATTTTAATAGTATAAAATACTATTATTTTAATAGTATAAAATACCATTATGTTAATAGTATAAAATACCATTATTTTAATAGTATAATATTCTATTTTTTTAATATTATAAAATACTATTATTTTAATAGTACAGTATTGCATTATTAAAGAAACACTATTATTAAAGTCTATAAAAATTGTTAAACTTTTTTTTTAATCATCTTCATTTCATTAAATCTAACGAAATACGTCTTCTTAACACGGTTTTTTTATCATTAAAAATTACATTCCTCTTTTGATTAACATTAAGTTTAAGTCTATGACTTAATTACATCTCCCCCAAAAATCTACATAAATTCCGTCATAAAACCATGAACATTTTTTTTGTTTAATTTTAGCTGAGAATATTTTCACGCATTGTCTACTTTAACAGGCTTTGATTAGCGCTTCAGACTGAAGACCTTGTTTAGCGCATTAACTATTTTTGACTGTTAGAAGGCAGTGCCTTGTAATGAAAATATTTAATTTACCTTGATGTGAATTTTCTTTTTGTATATTTTTTTACTATTATTATATTTCTTTATTTTATATTTTTCGTTTTAATTTTTATATTTCTTTTTTTGGTTTTTTCTATTGTGCTTACATTAAATATAATTAATCATTTTTTTACTTATATAATTGTTACTTCCTAAAATACTGCTTAGCATTAATTGGCAATTTTTAAATTAATAATTTATTATTTTTTACTCCCTCTAACATTAATTATAGCCTGTTTGATTTTGCAATTATTTTTTAGCAAATATTTTTAAAATGCTACAAAACAATTAGCTCGTTCAGTAAATGCAACAATTTGCCAACATTGGACTATCTTTGAAGCGTATTATTTGCAAACATATCGAATATTATTGAATTAAGTAATAAGTAGAAATGACAAACGCCATTAGTGTCGTTTTAACAACACTTTACGTGGAGCCAAATACCAACTATTACTTGGCAAATAATATTTCTTTGTCATTTACTTAGCAACACTTTCCGTTTCGTTAAATACGCCTAATTTAAAAAAATACGTAGACATAAACAAACAATGTTTGCGGGCATAATGATTAAATTATCATAAAATAATCGATTTTATAAAATAGTCGATTTTATAAAATAATCAATTTCATAAAACAACCAATTTTATAAAATAATCGATTTCCGCAATTTTTTAAAGTAATCGATTGGATAAAAACATCGGTTTTATAAAATAATCGATTTCATGAAATAATAAATTTCAGTAATTTCAAAAAATTATAAAAATATTCGACTTCATCAATTAATCAATTTCTTAAAATAATCAATTTCATAAAATATCCAATTTCATAAAATAATCGATTTCCGCAATTTTATAAAATATATAAATTTTATAGAAAATCGGTTTTATAAAATAATCGATTTCATAAAATAATGAATTTCAGTAATTTCAAAAAATAATCAATTTCATAAAATCGATTTTATGAAATAATGATTTTCATAAAATAATCAGTTTCATTAAATAATCGATTTCATAGAATATCAAATTTTATAAAATAATTGACTTCATAAAATAAACGATTTCTTATAATAATCATTTTCATAATAATCGATTTCCGCAATTTCATGAAATAATCGATTTCATATAATTATCAATATAATAAAAAAATCACTTTTATAAAATATCCAATTTCATAAAAGATTCGACTTCATAAAATAATCGATTTCAAAAATAATCGATTTAATAATACTGAAATTTAATAATAACGAAATAATCGATTTCATATAATTATCGATATCATAAAAAATCAATCTTATAAAATATCCAATTTCATAAAATAATCGATTTCAAAAATAATCGATTTCAAAATAATCGATTTAATAATACGATTGTATTAAATAAATTTATAATATTCTTTTGAATAAAATAATCAATTTTCGATAATGATTGATTTCATAAAATCATCGATTGTAGAAAATATCAATTTTTAAAATTTTGATATTTTCAAATAATTTTCTAAAATCTGTATACCTTATTTTTCAACATTGTGTATTTACTGTCATTAACTGCATTGCTATGCTACTCAAAATTTTTCATACACCACCAGTACAAACAACACGCACGCACTCGTCCAAGTCATCGTCATCTTCTTTATCGTGCAAGACAGTCGTCGGCGTCCGCTACATTTCGAATTGGTTCCGGACTGTTGACTGAGCTGTTGTTGGTGAAAATATCCACAACGCACAGAGTCATTTCTTAGTATGTTGCAGCATAGAAATTGAAATACGTAATTTTTTGCATTTCATGTTGTGCTGCGCGTTGCATTAAATGCATTTTACAGGCGGCAGATCGCACCCACAATAACTCGTCAGTCGTTAGTTATGCGACGAAGCATGCGAAAAATTAACAAAAAAAAAAAAAAAATGAACAATTAAAAAATTTAAAAGCACCAACATGCGTTCGTTGGACTCGTGTTCGTGGTTGACACAGCCAACAATAAATGGAGATAATGTAAAGCCACGAATATCATAAAATTACAGACGTTTCCTAGTTGGTTATATGCCAAATTTACGCATGTTTGGTAATAGGAATTGAAATATTAACGATTTTAAAAATATGTTCACGTAAAGTTGGCATTTTTAATTTAAAAACTAATTTAAATAAATGATGAAGACTATAAAATCGGATATTAAACTGTAAAATATTTAGTAATTTCAAGATATTGTCTTGACGTAATTTTAAATAAAGTCTATAATATATATCTGGCTATAATATAGTGTTTATAATATTTAATCTCGAATCATAATATTTTCTTATTAATGCGAAATATTTTTATAAATCTAATTCTCTTCTTTTTTTAAAGCTTCACTGTCTGGCACTCAAATTGCACATCAACTGGTCGTCGCCATACGTCAGAAATGCACGCCCGAGGAAGTGAGCAATATTCTCAAGGAGCTGCCCAACTCTGGTGAAAATGCCGATCAGGATATGGCGGAGACATCTTTCAATCCGCTGAAAATCGATGTTTTCGTGCAGACACTTTTGAATTTAGGCTCTAAATCGTTTTCGCATAGTTTCGCTGCGATCTCCAAATTTCATTTAGTTTTTAAGGTAAGACAAAAAAAAAGAACAGTAGCTCGTTTCTGTAACATATTCGACAAATTGTCGATTTCTGTGACGTATTTTCCAACCAAATATCAATCATTTTTAAAGTCGAGAGGCTTCTCACCAAGTCAAAAGCTAGTGAGAAATACAATTGTTTCAAAACGATTCAATTTATTTGTAGAAACAGTGATGTGAGTAAATTCCTACTAAAGTGAAATTAGAAAATGTCAAAATGAAACGATTCAAACGTTCAATATTTTACAGAAACATTAAAAAGGAAAATGACGTCATTATGACGTCAAATCGACAATAGTAGTCGACAACTACGATCGAAAACAAATACAGAAACGAGCTACTGGTATTTCTTATAGATCTTTTATTTTTCTGTTTCTTATATTTTCTATTTGTCATATTTGTCTTTTTCTCATATTTTTCTATTTCACATAATTTGTTTCTCGTGTTTTTACTTTTCTTGTTTTTCTATTTCTCATTTTTATATTTCTCTTATTTATCTATTTATCTATTTCTAAAATGTTTAATTTCTTCTATATTCTATTTCTTATATTTATCTATTTCTCTTATTTTCTATTTCTCATATATTCTATTACTCTAATTATACCCTACACCTATGAGGTACAGGGTATATTAACTTTGTGCATATATTGTAACGCCCCTTAGGAGGCGTGTCCGGTATGGAAAAGTATATATATTCTTGATCAGCATCACTACCCGAGTGCGTTTAGCCATGTCCGTCTGTCTGTCTGTCCGTCTTGCTGTCTTGCTGTCTTGCTGTCCGAATACAGAATAACTTGAGAAATACTGATCAGAATGCGATGAAATTTCGTCTCAATATAGTTTAGCCAAAAGTAGGAACTGAGTTTGAAAATGAGCAAAATCGGACAACGGACACGCCCACCTCCCATACAAGTCACTTTTATATAACTCTTTCGAAACTAATAACTCGAAAAGTATTCAAGGTATAGTTATAAAATTTAAAACGTATTGTTAGAATTCACCTAAAAATATGTGGTCCAAAAATGGGCGTGATCCGCCCACTTTTTTTTTTCATTATTTCCCGGGTTTTCATAGTGGAAATTTGATCCGTAAATTATTAAAATCAAATCTATGAAATATTAGCCTTTCAAAATTTTAAATATAGGCGTGGTCCGCCCAATTATATTTTTCAAATTTTTTAATTTTTTTTTATTTTAAAATTTTTTTTAATTTATGGGGATATAAGACGTAAATTTCTGATATATGTATAACATTCTGAGGGTTAATATCCCCACCAAAGGTGTAGGGTATTCCATAGTCGGGCCCGTACCGACTATAAAAATTCGCCCCATGTGACCGAACTTACCCATGTGACCTAACTTTCCCAACTCGTTTTATTCCTTATATCATTCTATTTCAAATATTTCTCATTTATAATTATATAATAATATAATAGTTTGGCGCTACAGTCCTATAAGAACTTAGGCCGAGCTCTCTCACCATTTTGAGCTGTGCGTGTTATATTAGTACTTAAAGTGGTAGGACCTACAGTTTTTTGCCGAATCCGATCGGTGGGTGAGAGTTTTTCATAGGCAATGTTTTTTACTCTCGTAGGTTTGCCATTTATTGCCGAGAGGTAGCGCCGTAGAGAAAAATGTTTCTATGAAAAGATGTTGTTAGCCCCAGTTCAGGCTTGAACCGGGGACCTTTCGGCTCGCAGTCCAACGCACTAACCACTGAGCTACCGCGGCTACATGTTTAAATATACCTCATATTTTTCTATTTCTTCATTTTTATATTTCTAATATTTACTATTTCTTATTTTTCTCTTATTTTATATTTCTTATAATTTCTATTTCTTTTATTTCTCTTATATATCAATTACTCATATTTTCTATTTCTCATATTAATATATTTTTCATATTTTATATTTATCATATTATCTGTTTCCATTATATTATATTTCTTATATTTTTATTTCTCATATTTTCTACTTCGTTTTTTTATAATATTTTTCTATATCACATATATAACTATTGCTAATATTTTCGATTTCTCTTATTTTCTTTTCTAAAATTTTCTAGTTCTAATATTTTCAATTTCTCTTATTTATCTATATGTCATATTTATCTATAACTCATATTTTCTGATTCTTCTATTTATCTATTTCTCATATTTTCCATTATAAATATTTTTATATTTCTCATATTTTCTCTTTCTCATATTTTCTATTTCTAATATTTTTCTTTGTCTCATATTTTTCTATTTCAAATATTTTCTATTTCTTTTATTATTCATATTTTTATACATACTATTTCTCTTATTTATCTATTTTTCATATTTTATATATTTCTCATATGTTTTATTTCTTTTATTTTTTTATAGATTTATCATATTTTCTATTTCTGTTTCTAGTTCTCATTCTTTTCTATGTTTTTAATTTTGTTTATTTCTCATATTTTTATATTTCCTATTATTTTATATTCCTGCTATTTAATTTATTTTATATTTTTCTAATTATAATACTTTTAATTTCATCATTTTTAAAGGCGCTCGCCGAATCCGAGGAGGCGCAAATCTGTATTTTGCACAACGTCTTCGAATTGTGGCAAAACCATCAGCAAATGATGGTCGTCATCATTGACAAACTGCTGAAGACACAAATCGTGGACTGTTCCGCGGTGGCCACATGGATTTTCTCCAAGGAAATGACTGGCGAATTCACCAAAATGTACTTGTGGGAGATACTGCATTTGACTATTAAGAAAATGAACAAACATGTTATTAAATTGAGTAGGTTTTTCGTTTAGCAATTATTATATTTTATAATTATTAAATGTAATTTTTTAAATAAAATTTTATAATTTTCTTTTATATTTTATTAATAAACAGCCAATGAAATGTCTGACGCCAAGGAAAAATTAGCAAAAGCTGATTCATCTTCAAGCGAATCGGAGGATGAGAATGCGATCAAACGTAAAAAGCCCATCAGTCATGGCGATAAACCATCAGAGGAGGTAGGTAGTTTAGTAGATTTTATAATTGTTTGGTTCATTTTTCACTTTTAAATTCAAATTGTAACTAAATAACACGACTCCTCTTTAGAATGAAGTCATAAAATCTTCTACAGTTTAATTAACAACTGACCCACTCACCTACATATTTTCGCAACACAAAGTGAACGAACGCATTAAATATTGTATTAGCCTATGTTATAATTTAATTACATAAGAGCCGGCCACAACTACAACCAGTATTACTAAGTTTTAGACAAAGTAACTGATACTAAATTAGAGTTGGCAACATGTAGCTTTTCATGGTTCGCTGCATGGGCGTCTTAACCATAACAAAATAAAACACACTCGCCTTTTTTTAAACTGGAAGTCTTTTAACAGTAGCTTTACTGACATTAAGAATTAATAGTTAACTCGTAGTAGAGACAAACAAACAAAAAAAAAACCCTCAAGCGCACGCGAATCGTTCAAAGAATAACTGAAAAACATTAAAGCTAATTTAGGCAAAATAGTCTGTGCGGTCTCATGCTGCTTGGGTTCAGGGTTAAATACAGCTTTTCATGAACTCATGGAAACGCATTGTCTGTCTTCTGCACACATTACTAATTAAATATACAATTTGGCAAAATAATTGCAAATTTATTTTACAAAATTTTACAGTTTCACTTTTGTCTAAAACACTTTTGCTTCTTTTTTTAAATTTTACAGATGGTTGAACGCATGGAGGAGAAACTGGAAGCCGCCAATGTGGATCAGAAACGTTTGTTTTTGATTGTGTTCCAGCGTTTCATAATGATTTTGTCCGAACACTTGGTGCGCTCGGATACAGATGGACGTGATCCGGATACGGATTGGTATCGTTGGACAATTGGGCGTCTGCAGCAAGTGTTTTTGATGGTTGGTTCTTGTAATAATAGCTCTTTATACATTATTTATTTAATATGTTTCTGTTTTTTTGCTTTTAAACAGCATCATGAACAAGTACAAAAATACAGCAGCACTCTGGAAACATTGCTCTTCACCTCCGATTTGGATTCACACATTCTGGAAGTTTTTCATCAGTTCGTTGCATTGAGAGCTTAAATATTATGTGCTGCTCTCTTGTTTAGTTTAGTGTTTTTAATTTTTTTTTTTTTTAATAATTTGTTCATTATTTACTAACAACAAAATGAGAAAAACACCAGATATGTTTACGACTGTTTAACGAACGTATTCAACAAAACAATTTATAGATTTTATTATTTAAATGCAGAAGAATTTTTAATGAATGTGTGGAATGTTGTATGATAATGTGTGTCGATCGGTAGGAAACAACAACATAAAATATATAAAGACAACGACAAATTCTTTGTATGATAGCAGCTCGTTTTCAAAAAGCGGAATTACATTTGTGAATAAAAAAAAAGAAATAAAAACAAATTTTGAACAATACTTTATTTTATTTGGATGGTTTATAAATTGTATGTATTAACAAGTAAAAACTTGGGCTCAATAGGCAATTGAGAAGTAAAATGTATATGATGCCCAACAAAGGTCTTGGCACTGGAAAGGTGTTGAATGGGATCTGTAGGCAATTGAGAAGCAAATATCAACATAAACCTACAGTGATACTGTTTGCTAGCTGTCGTAAGTTTACTCCTAAAAGATGTATAAATTTGCATTTATTACAAACTGTAAATTTATATTTTAATTTGTTTTTATATTTGATATATATAATTATAACATTTTAAGTATCTTTAAATCTGGGCCCAGTAGTCAATTGAGAAGTAAAATGTACATGATGTCCAACAACGGTTTTAGTGCTAAAAAAGTGGAAAGATGTTAGTGGGCTCTGTAGGCAATTGAGAAACAAATATTTATATAGAGTCCAACAGTTTTGGTTGCGTGATATAAATCTACAGTGGCTCTGTTTGGCAGCTGACAAAAGTCGATTACTCAAAGATTTAAAATTCTGCATTTATTACAATCGCAAATCAATTTTTGAATTATGAAGATTATTGAAAATTAAATTTCATTTATCTAATTATATTTTGAGTATTTTAATAACTTGGGCTCAGTAGACAATTGAGAAGCAAAATGTAAATGAAGACCAATAGTTGTTTTGGTGTAAATCAATAGTGAAACTATTTGGCAGCTATCGAATTAGTGTTATCAAAGTTATGCGATTCTAACCACAAACGTCACGAACTTTTTTCTCGAACCAATATACAAATATATAAGTCATTCTATATCAAATCAACCGAGTGATTAGCAGCGCCATCTCAGAATTTGATGAACTTTGGAAGTATTGTGAAACAACATAAAACTAAGATATTGGTCAAATTTCAGCTTTCAATATGGTGTGGTTTCAGAGATTTGGTGGTTTAAAATTTTTAAAAACTGTAAACATCACAAAGGTAGTGCTAATCAATTGAATGTAGCTTAAGCAGTAGTGAACCACAATAAAACACAAAGGTCTCATTTTAAAGATAATAAAATTGTAAAAAAGATGTCTTACAATTTCCATACCATGTTGATTTAAGAGGTCAGTTTTAAACAAAGTATATTACAAAAAGACATATCTCAAAAAGCAACATTTTTATAATTTTTAAATTAATATATCGTCGTTGTAGAACAAAAAGTCACCAACTACATTTTCAAAATGCCAACTGTTCATTTACAAATATGTTTATATATCTTTTAATTTCTGATCGATGAGCTCAATATTTCTACCAAATGATAAGAAAATGTAGATCTATCAATTGGTATTTTAACATTAAAAATGTATCAATTACTTTTTGTAATAATTACCAACAAAGTTGAAATTTAATATTTCATAAAAATGTATTTGGTAAAGTTTGACTTTTTACCTATTATTTAAGATTTTAACTAGAGTGGTAAAATCACGGGTTCAGAAGTTATGTATAAAAATGTTGTAGAAAGTTAAAAATGTTGTATGAAAAATGTGTTTTTTTATATTTCAATATTTTTTTGTTATTTTATAACATACATGCTCAGTAAAAAATTATTCTGCCCTACACCGAGTTTCTCCATACTTACAAATTTTATTAAATTCTGAGATGGTGCTGCCAAAATTTGAATTTTTTCGGTTGATTTGATATGGAATGACTCATATATAATAATTAAAAATTAATTGAATAAAAAAATTAAAAATTAATTCTAACGCCAACGCGTATTACTTGCAAATTATAAACATCACTCATACGTCATGTGTTACGTATGCAGTCTATAAAAGCTCTTCCGCATTTAGCTTCCGTTTGTTTTTCTTTCCTCTTAGTTTTTGTTTTGAACTTTGTCAGCTGCACTTACGTTGCATCTGCTGTTTTTGTAGCTATTTTATTTTCACAACGCCATTCACAACAAAACCACCAAGGCAGACAGTTGGGAAACATGGACCACAACAAATAATAAAATGAATCATATAATTAGTTGTTAGAATCTGTGAATAGAAAAATAAAAAAGATTTGCATTGATAGATTTTGTGCAAAAAAAACGAACAAAAATAAATATTACCCATAGATGTGGTAATAAAATCAATGAAGTGTGAAGAACAAGAAATGAAAAACAATGTTTTTTTATATAATATAATCAACTGCAAAAAATATTGAACACAAAACTAGTAAATTTAAAAAATATTAAATAAACACGAATATAGTGAATTCAAAAGAAAAAAACATAAAGAGTTTTTCAATAAGAGCGCTACAAAAGTTTTTTTCAAGGGTTTTTCAACAGAGACGCTACAAATGTAGAGCGACAGGGACAGCAAACGACGCCATATTTCTTGCCGCTCTTTTGACATTTCTCTTCAGTAAGGTTTGCCATTTCATGATGGAAAGATATACGAGCCAACAACGAGTCGAAATTATTAAAATTTACTACCGAAATTCGAATTCGTATATCTTTCCATCATGAAATGGCAAACCTTACTGAAGATAAATGTCAAGAGAGCGGCAAGAAATATGGCGTCGTTTCCTGTCCCTGTCGCTCTACTTTTGTAGCGTCCCTGTTGAAAAACCATTTACTTCAATTAAGTAAAAAGACAATTGAAACAGAAAAATAGTATTAACTGAAAAATTAAACAGAAAACTACTATTATAATATTACTATTTGAATATTCAACACGAATGAAGTGAATTCAAAAGAAAAATAAAACTATTAAATAATTAAATAAATATACAACTGAAAAACTAGTAAATTCAAAATTAAACATACCAATAATAAATAAGGACATAATTAAATATATTAATATTTAATTCATACGAAATTAAATTATTAAATTAAATTATTAAAAACTATTAAATTCAAAATAAGTTAAATATGAAACAGTCAATTAAAATGAAGTAATATATTAAATATTAAAATTAAAAATTATTAAATATAAATAATATTTTATATAGTTAATATTTAATGTTAAAAATATTATAAAACCAGTTGGGAAGGTTAGATCACATGGGAAATTTTGAAGTAGGTGTAATTATGATAGTTAGGATTATCAAAATTATAGTCGGTCTAAGCCGACTATAAATACCCTACACATATGTGTGGTTACCATTCAAAGTGATATATAGGTCACCAGGGTATACGAATCCTGAAAATAACTACAAACATTCAATCGCTGAAGAATTTCCATTCATTTGATACCCATATTTACAAATGGGTAGGTGTACCGAATTTCGATTTTTTTTTTAATGAACCACAGGTCTTTTCTACGGAAAACATTATTATCACGTACTTGAGCATGATGTCAATATATATTTGACCAAAAAAGTTTACCTAAGCACGTATACAAAAAAATTGATCTTTATATGTACATTTTATATGAGGTATTTGAACATAAGTGGTCGGATCATAGGTCACAATGAACCAATCTCGCCAATTACAGAACCAATCTCGCACATACAGCGTAGGTATATTAGTAATCAAAGTTATAAGTTTCATTTATCTAGCTCTTCAATTTTAAAAGTAGTAGGGATTTCAACAGACAGACGGACAGACAGACAGACAGACGGACAGACAGACGGACAGACGGACATCGCTAAATCGACTCAGGAGGTCATGCTGATCAAGAATATATATACTTTTCCATACCGGAGATGCTTCCTTCTGGGTGTTACAAACGGCGTACCAAACTGAATATACCCTTTCACTCTTAGTGTAGGGTATAATTAAACAATGACAATATTGAACATATAAATATTGAATTCAAAAAAATTGAATATTCAATAAATTAATATTTAATTTCAAAGAAATTAAAATAGAAAACAATTAAATATTTAAATCAAAAGACAACTAAAAAATTAAACACAAAAATAGTAACTAAAAACAAAAATAAATATATTAATCACGAAAAAACAACGGAAGTAAAGTATTAAACACAATTATAGTAAAGTCAAAATAAATATATACAAATATAATACAAATTAGTATTCAATTGACAAGGCAACTGAAATATTAAACACGAATTTAGTAAAAACAACGCAACGAAAATTAAATTTTAAACACAAAACTGGTAAATTTTAACAAATGAATATGTTAAACACAAACATAGTGAATTCAAAAGAAATAAAAATATAAAACAATGAATATTTAAATCAAAAGAAAACTTGAATATTAAAAACACAAATAGTAAATTCAAAAGTAAAAACAAAAATAGTAAATTAAAGGATTTTAAAAACAAAAATAGTAACGTGAAAAATACATGATATATTAAATACAAAACTTATTAAAAAAATAATAAATATTTAAACACAAAACTAGTAAATTCGAGCAAAATACAGTATTAAACACAAATATTATAAATTAAAAAAAAAATTAAATATAAATCAATTAAATATTTTATGAAAATGACAACTGAAATATTAAAAACACAAATAGTAAATTCAAAAGTAATAAAATATCAAACACAAATCAAGTAAATTAAAAAAAAAAATACGTAAAAGATTTTAAATACAAAACTACTAAATTGAAGTAAATTAAACATTAAACATAAATATAGTGAATTCAAAAGAAATAAATATATAAAATATTTAATTCAAACACACCTAAAATATTAAAAACACAAATAGTTAGTTCAAAAGTTAAAATAAAAATAGTAAATTAAAGGATTTTAAAAACAAAAATAGTAACTTCAAAAATATAAGTACTATTAAACATAGAACTAACATTTAAACACAAAACTAGTAAATTCGAGAAAAATAAAGTATTAAATATAAATATTATAAATTGAAAATAATTTAAAATATAAATCAATTAAATATTTAATGAAAAAGAGAAATGATATATTAAAAACACAAATAGTAAATTGAAAAGCAATAAAATATCAAACACAAAACAAGTAAATTAAAAAATAAACACTAAAATAGTTTATTCAAATATTTTAAATACAAAACTACTAAATTGAAGTAAATTATAATGAAGTAAAACATAAATATAGAGAATTTAAAAGAAATAAAAATATAAAACATTTTAATATTTAATTCAAAACACAGCTGCAATATTAAAAACAGAAATAGTTAGTGCAAAAGTAGTAAAATATCAAACACAAAACTATTAAATTATAAATATAAATTAAAAACACAAATAGTAAATTCAAAAGTACTAAAATATCAAACACTAAACAAGTAAATTATAAAATAAACACAAAAATAGTTCAATCAAATATTTTAAATACAAAACTACTAAATTGAAGTACATTAAAGACTAATATAGTAAATTCAGAAGGAATTAAAAAAAAACAATTAAAATTTTAACTGCAATATTAAAAACACAAAAAGTTAGTTCAAAAGTAGTAAAATATCAAAAACAAAACTAATAAACTATAAATTAAATACAAAAATAGTAAATTAAAAATTAAACACAACAATTGTAACTTCAAAAGTACTACAATGTCCCACCAGTTGCTGCGCATTATCTTACTAGGTGCTCCCGCCGTTGGAAAGGGGACCCTTGCCGCACGCATCCTACAGCACTACGACTGCGAACACATCTCACCCGGTGATATATTGCGGCTCCACGTGCAGCAGCGCAGCCCACTAGGACGCACGGTACAACCCTACCTGGAACAGGGTGCTCTCGTGCCCGATGAGCTGGTACTGCAATGTGTGCGTTCGCGTCTACAGCAGGCGCATAATAAATCCTGGATACTGGATGGTTTTCCGCGTACATTGCGACAAGCGCAAGGTCTACAAGCAGACAAATCTAAGTCAATGCTAGATGTTGTTTTCAATTTGCTACTGCCAGATGCACTACTCGTTCAGCGCGCACAACAACGCTGGATTCACTTGCCAACTGGACGCACCTATAATGCAACCAATAAAGCACCGCGCAAACGTTGGCTTGACGATGTCACTGGTGAGCAGCTGTCTCAACGTGTCGACGATCAACCGCAGGTGGTTGAACAACGTTTGCGCGTCTATCATGCGACGGCGGCGCCACTTTTTGAGTACTATGAAAGCGTGGGCGTTGCGGTGGTGCCGCTGAGCGGCGAACATACCGAACAGCTGTGGCAACAGGTGCAACAGTGGCTGCAGCGGCGACTAAAAGCGAAGCGCGCAATGAAAACTCAAGAGTCGACTGGCGTTTAGTATAGAGTTTATTATTATTATTTGTATAATTGTAGAGCGTAATATAAAATATGTTTATAAATTATGTATATAATATAGGTAAATGTTTGAAAAATTGTGCTTAGTACTATAATTGAATTGTTTGTCATTACATAATACAGACACATGTTTGCTTTATAAATAAACTATAAATGTAGCTAAATTAAAAATACAAAAATATATTTATAAAAATTTATAATAATCTATATAAAAGTTGTGTTTCTTTAAGTTGTAGTAAACAAAATACAAAAATACATTTTATAAATTTACGTTGCAAATTCTTTTTGTTCAAAATTGATTTAATTAAAAAAAAAAAAACAATTTTGTAAAATGAAAACAATTTTGTAACTATAATAAAAATTTACTAATTAAACAAATACATATTTCAGACTATTACACTAAACTATAAAACGTTTCTACGGACATTTCATATCTCACTGCTGTATAATTTACTGATTTTGAGTGTTTACAGTTTTTCCTAATACCTAACGTTTTTAATAAAATGACAATCGAAATTTAAAACACTTTTTAGGCACTTTTTAGCTTATACAAAATTATGCTACGTTACAAATGTAGTTTAGTAAAAAAATGTAAACACAATTTTTATTGAAATTGCCAAGACAAATTTTAATATATAAAGATATTTGAATCTAAAGTGTATCATTTAGTTTTTTTTTACCTACAGAAGCTTTTAGTCACTTTTTAGAATACGTAAATTACAGTATAATTTATAGAATTTTTCCAAAATAGTTTTTCAAAAACTTTTAAACGCAATTTCTCTCTCAATTGCCTGAACAATTTATAATATACAAAATTGTGCTTAAATTTTAATAAAATTTTAAGTTATTTGAAGCTAAACTTGATTTTTTTTAAATTTTGTATAAAACGTTTTGAATTATTTTTTTTAGTATTACAAAAGTAGTTTAACCAAAAACTTTAAACGCAATTTATATGTAAAATTCCAAAACAAATATTAATTTATTTTATCGTATTAGATTTTTAGACATACCTTTTTTATCAACTATTTAAAACAATAACAAACTAGAAAATTTTTAAATTTTGTAAAATATTTTTTTAGTATTCCAAAAGTAGTTTTTCCAAAAAATTTAAAAGCCACTTTTCTTTAAATTGTCTGGACAAATTTAAATATATAATAAAATGCTTATATTTAAATGAGTTTCAAAGATATTCAGGGCTAAACTCGATTTTTTTTTATTAATTTCATAAGTTATTTTTTAATTATTTTTTTAGTATTTAAAAGCTAACGATAAAATATAAAATGATTCATAATTATGCAGAGCATAGTGCAACTTAATAATTCTAATTACCAATATTTTAATTTGGATTCAACATTTTAAAATCTCAAATAATAAAAAATGTTTTCAAAAATACAAGCAGAAATTTAAATATTTTGAGTTTAGATACAAATATCTTAAAAACTAATTAAAATATGAGCATTACAGTAAATATTTAAATTTCCCTTGACAATTGAAAGATAAATGGCATTTAAAACATATTGAATATAATATTTTTTTAATGTTCCACAATTTGTTTGCTAAAAAGTGCTTGAAAATTTCAAAAACAATTTTCCTAAAAACATTACATGCTAGATTAAAACTGAATATGCTCCCAAAATCAGCACTCTAAAATTATATAGCAATAATAGCTGTGTTTTTTTCATAATTTAAATTTGAGCCGGAACAAATTTTGTACGCAAAACAAAAACAAATTTGATTTATCTAGCTCAAATTGTTTTTGTTTTGCGTATAAAATTTGTTCCAGCTCAAATTGAAATTATGAAAAAAACACAGCTAATGTAAGCATCTGCTATTTAAAAAATTTGCTTGAGTAGTGTTATTGATCATTTCAATAATAAACAAAATTGAAAAAGTACATTTTTTACTTAATATAAACAAAATTTAAAAATACATTTTTTTTACTTAATACTAAACGTTTGAAAGCCGCCTCACTCAATGTTCTCTTTGCAAAATTATTGTACGTTCAACGCGCATCAACAATAATTGTTAGATATTGTCATGACAATTGTTGTTGTGGAAAAAAATAAATTAAAAAAAAAGATAAATTTCTTTAAGTGCACTTTGGTCGCTAATAAAGCAGTAATGCCGCTGCATCATACGTCGACTTATGTTTTAATCTAATTGTATTCCTGTCGCGCAAAATAGTCCGGCACCAGTATATGCACCAAAATTCCGGTCAACATCAACGCTATGTAGAGTATAACCGCCAACCACCAGAGTATGCGCTCCCAGCGATTAACCTTCAGATTGCGCAGGACGCCAATGCCCACCAGAAGTCCAGCAATGGCACCGGACAAATGCGCCACATAGCCGATTTGATCGTTCTGATCGGTGAGATGACGATAGATTGAGGTGCCCAGATCGGTGAAGCAGAAAATGAGAAAGACGAGCAGCTGCACGATGGCGTATTCCATTTCGTTCCAGTTCTGAAAAGAAAAGAGACAACATTTTAGAACAAAAAGTATAAACATTAAATTCAAAATTCATTATTAATTTATAAATTATTTTATTTATGGAGTGAACTATTTCATTTATTTAATTATTCATTTATGAATTATTCATTTATGAATTATTCATTTATGAATTATTTAATTTATGAAATTAATCTTTTATGTATTATTTTATTTCTGAACTATTTAATTTATTGAATTATCAATAATGAATTATTTCCTTTAATTAATTATTCATTTATGAATTATTCATTTATGAATTAATTATTTATGAATTATACATTTATGAATTATTCATATATGAATTATCATTTATGAATTATTCATTTATGAAGTATTTATTTATGAATTATTCATTTATTTATTATTCATTTATAAATTATTCATTTATGAATTATTCATTTATGAATTATTCATTTATGAATTATTTATTTTATTGAATTATTCAGTTATGAATTCTTTAATTTATTAAATTATTTAATAATGAATTATTTCATTTATGAATTCTTCATTTATAATCGTTATTTTTATGATATATTAATTATTAATTTATGAAACATTTCATTTAATTAATTATTCATTTATGAATTAATTCATTTTTTTATTTTTCATTTATGAATTATTTTATTTATTGAATTATCATTTATGAACTATTTCATTTAATAAATTATTCATTTATGAATTATTTCAAGTATTGAATAATTCATTTATGAATTATTTCTTTATTGAAATCATTTATTTAATTATTCATTTATGAATTATTTCATTAATTTAATTATTCACTTATTAATTATATATTTTATTAAATTATTCATTTATGAATTCTTTATTTTTTAAAATTATTCATTTATGAATTATTTCTTTTATTCATTTATGAATTATTTCATTTATTTAATTATTCATTGATTTATTTATTATTTTATGTAGCTCATTTATTCTTCTTTTTCATTTATGAATTTAATAAATTTTTTATTCCTAAAATTCTTACCATTATAATGGTCGCAATATGCGCCGTTATCAACGCATAAACTCCACCAGAGGCACCTGCCAAAAATATGCGCGGACTCGTGAGTGACGTGCCCATGCTGCCAGCCGCCACTCCAGCCAAATAGACCAAAGCCACACGCCACCAGTGATGCACCAGCTCCAAGGCAACACCCAAAAATATTTGTATAAGCAGATTCATAAAGAGATGCATAATGCCCACATGCACAAACATATAGCTCACGAAGCGCCAGCCTTCATAGCGTTTGTAGGGATTGTAGATGAAGAGTGTGGCCGCAGGACCGCTGGTGCTTTCACCCACATTCTTATTGTGATTGGGATCATCTCTGAAAAAGAAATCAAACAAAAATTATTATTTGCTATTGGTAAATACAACACTACTCACTGAAAATGTATGACATCGATTAAGAACATTATAATCTCCACCATGGAGAAGATTACCATAGTAAGTGGTGGTGGACAGATGGACATTTGTTTCTCGTAAGCGCCATCTGTGTCAAAAATAATAAAAAGTATTAAAAAGGTTCATATAGAATTAAAGATATAATTAAAATGAAAAAACAAATCAAAATTCATAAATGAATAAATACAAATATGAATAAATTCAAAAATGAATAAAACCAAATGATTAAAATCAAATAAAAAGAAAAATAAATAAATGCAATAATAAATAAATTCAAAAATGAATAAATTGGAAAATTAATAAATTCAAAAATAAATAATTTCATAAATGAATAAACTCAAAAAAGAGGAAATACAAAAATTAATAATTTCATAAAAAAAAAAATTTAAAATAAAAAAGAATAAAAAAAAGTAGAATAGAATAAAAAAATAGAATAGAAAGAATAAAAAAAAGAAAAAAAAAGAATAAAAAAGAAATTTAAAAAAAATTAAAAAAAAAAGAAAAAAATCGAAAATGAATAAATTCAAAAAAGAGTAAATACAAAAATTAATAAATTCAAAAATAAATAAATTTAAAAAAGAAAATATTCGAAAATGAATAAATTCAAAAATTTTAAATTCAATCAAATAAAAACACATCTAATAAAACAAAATGAATAAATACAGAAATGAATAAATTCAAAAAATGAGTAAATTCAAAAATGAATAAATTCAAAAATGAATAGATTCAAAAATGAATAAATTCAAAAATGAATAGATTAAAAAAAAATAAAAAAGAATAAAAAAAATAAAAAAGAAATTAAAAAAAAAAGAAAAAATCGAAAATGAATAAATTCAAAATTTTTAAATCCTATCTAATAAAAACACATCTAAACAAAATGAATAAATTCAGAAATGAATAAATTCAAAAATGAGTAAATTCAAAAATGAATAGATTTAAAAATGAATAAATTCAAAAATAAAGAAAAGAAAATAAAATAAAATTAATAAATTCAAAAATAAATTTAAAAAATTAATAAATTCGAAAATGAATAAATTCAAAAATAATTAAATTCAAAAATGAATAAATTCGAAAATGAATAAACACAAAAAATATAAATTTTAAAAAATAAATAAATTTAAAAAAATATTATTAAAGTTAATAATTAATTCAAAAATTACAAAAAAAAAAACAAAAGGTAATAAATTCATTAATAAAAAATTAAAATAATAAATAACTAAATATAAATTTGATGCCCAATGGGATTTAAGGAACTGAAGAAGAAGAAATATAAATAATAATTTGGAATTAAAGAAAATAAATAAATTTATCTATTTTTTTGTAATACCCACCAATTTGATCACCCTCTGGTCGTTTGGGCGGTGGCACCACCATGCGACAATAGCCCATCAGTATATTTTTAATCATCCATTTGTTGCGTAGCGACATTTGATAGAATTCCTCAAAACTCAATTCGCCATTGTCGTCGGTGTCGTTTTTCTGCACGATCTGTGAGGCGATATAGTAGGGTATGTCACGGCAAAGACCGGCACTAATGAGACCTTTGAGCTCGTGTGTATTGATGGCACCATCGCGATCGGTATCGTGCTGTAATATTAAAAATGAACAAATTTAATAAACATTTAAAATTAATATAAAATTAATTTAAAAATAAAAAATAACTAAATAATAAATAAAATAAAAAATATAGAAAATATATAAATAAAATAAGTAACATCAACTATTGTCAAGTTGATGATCATTCTGCAGCAACCTTAGTTATTTGTGGTTAACCACTTTATAGTTATAAATAAAAATATTCATATTAATTACAACGCAAAAGAGAAAAACTATCTAGAGTTTATTGAACTTGAGTAGCTATGCGGGAACTATAAATAACAAAACTATGCAAATTTGTTTTAGCATTTAGAGCAAGTTAAAGAATTTATATTGATATATTTCTTAATAGAATAGATAAATATTTATTTAAATTAAAACTTGAAATAGAAATAGTTTAAAAAATGTTTTTACTAAAATCTGTGGATAATAAAAATATTTAAGATTACTGTTTATTTATGCACGACAATTTATTCATGTTGATTTATGATAAAATATTTTGTAAAAATAATACTAATTGAAACGTTGGTTGTTATCAGAAAAATAGATTTTGAGTTCAAAATTTTTAATTAATTTTTATATATATTTTTTTATATTTAAAATAAATCCAAATAATAGAAATGGCATAATAAATAATAAAGCAAAAAGTTCAAATTGTAATGAAAAATAAAATTTGTGCAATCGATATAACTTAATGAGGTAGGGAGAGACATCTGAAAAATTCCAATCAAAATTTACTTTCTCAGACAACGCCTTTCCTTACTACACACAATGCTTCAGTTGTTTCCTTAAGTTTATTGTTTAAAATCGAAGAAACAAATGCAATAAAAAAAAAATAAATAAATGTTTATCGACTACGATAGATGAATTTACCTTAACAGGCAAACGATCGTAACCAACAAGGAAAAAATTTCACAAGAGGCGAAAATAACGTCTCAAAATAGAGTAGTTCAATATTTTATGGATTTTTTTCGTAAAGTATCTTTTAAATTAAACTGAGACTAGCCAGTGGTCAGTATTTTACATTGATGGAAAAATGTATTGAAAGTACATTATAAATTTAAATTTTATTTTTTTGCTTTAAAGATGGACATATCGTCACTGTCATGCCAAAGGGGCGAATGTGCATTTTTATAAATGTTGGGAAATTAAATTTTAAAGTTTGAAGTGCTTTTAAAATTTGCAAAATTTATATTTTTTTTCAATTTTTTCTGTTATTTTGGTTTATTTGTCAATTATTATAACGTATGTAAAATATCTTTAGATTTGGACAACCTACTGAATTATAAATACGGATTTTGTGAGACTATATTCTGATCAAAACGCAAATATTTTTGTTTTTTATGCTATAACATTTTATTAGCGCAAGATAAAATAGTAATGTAAAGGCATTAATTGTTTGATTTTAAAGCACCTATCTATTGGCATCATTAATTAAAAATATTTTGGCAAACATTAATTTGCCATTTGTTATTTGCAGGAAAAAATGTTTGGAAAAGTATTTTTAAATTATGATGCCAATCGATAGGTGCTTTAAAAACAAATAATTAGTACCTTTACACCATTGTTTTATCTTACACCAATAAAAAAATTATAGCAAAAAACGAAGAAATTGTAAAAATTGAAAATCTTGTCATGCCAAAAGTGCTAATCTTTTCGTTTTTTTTTCTATAACTCTTTCATGGTACAAGATAAAATAATGATGTACAGGCAATTATTGTTGGTTTTCAAAGCACATATCGATCTGCATCATTAATTAAAAATATTTTGTCAAATATTAATTTGCCATTTGTTATTTGCAGGAAAAAATGTTTGGCAAAATATTTTTAAATAGTGATGTCAATCGATAGGTGCTTTAAAAACAAACAATAAATACCTTTAGACCACTATTTTATCTTGCACTAATAAAAAGTTATGGCGAAAAAACGAAAAGATTCGCCCTTTTGGCATGACACATTTTGTGGCTAGAAATATCCAACAAAATGACACGCGATTTTGGCACAGCATACTTGAGAATAAACTACATTAAAAAATGTAAAAAAAAACGAAAATGTAAAAAATTGCACATTCGTATGCCCAATTTTGACGTTTACGATTTTTTTGAATAAAACAGGATTGAAATCTATGAGATTTGCTAAGTTATAATGCAAAGCACAAGAATGGTGCTCAACTGGATATTGAGAAACAAATGCTCAAAAATGGGTCTATTTTTAACCTAAAATTGAGTCCTTTTTGCTTCATATCTCAGTTCCTGTTGAAGGAATTTAAAAAATTGATATGTACATATAATTTGTGTTCTGTTATGCATGTTTTGAATAAAATAAAAATAAGTCTGACATTATAATCAACGCTTACCAACCAATAGAATGCTCAAAAACGTGGTTTTTCGTTTTTGTCAAATATCCTTGAAACTGGACGTGTAGGGAAAAAACTGAAAACGCCATTATTCTTAGAATATCAAAATCCATAAGAATATGTAACTTTCATTTCTGGTGGCAAAATGGGTGCGCACAGTGTTATTTATACGATAATAAGTTTTACTTGGCTTTATTTCAAATTTGGACCGCGAAATTCAAAAATATGTCTATGGAGTCATAAAGAGGTTTCCAAAACTGCAATAATACAAAAATTCCCAAATTACGATGTTCTGCCTGTAAGGTATTGATATTCTATAGAATAAGCATTAATAATTTTCTTGTTTATCTTATATCATAAATGCTAAAAAAAACATTTATAAAAATAGTAAAAAAAAAAACAATACCCTAAAAACATATCGTCGGTGATACAGCAACACCGCATTTCTACATTTTCGTATAACTCTTACAAAATTAATCTTACAGAAGAAACAAAACTATTTTGAGTTTCAATTCTGCACTTACTTCATACAAAATTAAGTGTATAATAACTAATAATGGCATTTATCTAATTAAACCGATCAATATATCATTTAAAGCCGGATTATAACAGTTTTGCAGTATCATCGACGATATAGAATAATTAGCATTTATTTGTATACCAAAATTAATTACGACAATTAAATGAAACATGGTTTTTAAAGTTTATGGAAAAGAAGATTTCTGCAGTAATTTATTTTATTTTACTACGAAGTAGCTGATGTTCGATTTTAAATTTCTTAAAAACATTTCGTAATAGGGAAAAAACGGAGTATGCACACCCAGAAAAAAATCATGGTAAATTGATAGTATTTCAATAGAAAAACAATAATTCATACCATTAAAATTGGTCAATAGGATGCGTCCCATTAATTCAGTAATATTGAAACTGTTAATACAATGTGTGGTTGTTTTATATATATTATTTTATTTAAATGTCGAAATTGATATTAACTTTTACAACACACACATAAAATGACACTTCTTGCTGTAAAAGGTTTGTAAAATAATTGATTGTAGTACTTGAGTCTGCAATTATTTTTGAGTTCGTTGCCATAATAGAAGTTCGGTGTATTATTTATTTTCTGTAATAAATAAAAATATAAATATAAATAAATATATAAATATAATTTATTTTCATTAAATACATTGAGTCCTTACCAATGTCGCATTTAATAATGTGGATTATTACAAAATACATGCGACCATTTTGAGTAAACACGCAGTATGACGTACAAAACGAACATGTTTGTATTCGTTTTTATGTTTTTTTACACCACGTTTATTATTATAGGAGGAAACCATTAAAACAACAGTATTTATTCTATTTAAAATAATAATATTGAAATATTTAAATTTATGGTACTGAATTTTTCAAATACTATTGAATTAATTAGAACACTTTTGATTTAAAAAGAAAAAACTATAATTACATGAACCATAAGAACCATAAAGTACTTAGTGGTACATTTTCTTCTGAGTGCAGTCAAAATCAGCACTCGAAAGTTATATAGAATTGATATTTTCATGTTTGGTTGACTACTATAACATAATAGAGGAATAATAGAGGAAGGAATTATATAAGTTAAAATAATAGAAAACGAACTTATAAACGAACTTCTGACAACATTTAGAAAGAAAAAAAACATAAATTCCCTTTAAAATTTGTCAATAGGTAGTCAGTTATGTATTTTAATAGTATACAAAACATAAATAATTTATTTTATATAATTCAATGGTATTTGCCGATTAAAATAAAAATGTTATCTATTGACTAAATTCAATAGTAAAAGAAAACTATTAAATGTATGGTATTTTATTTATTCAGAGCTAACTTACAAATAAAGGAATAACGTACTTTTCATGATTTTGGAAGTTGTCGATTATTTAATTTTCTTCCAAATAAAATTATAAATTTCAAGAAATAATTGAAAATTCTATCGAAAACATGCTACAAGGCAGCCATTTTGAAATTTGAATACCAAAAACATTTCATAAATCTGCCGTGGCATGTACAAATTTTTGAAAATGGCGATTCTCCGCGTGAAACCTGCTGTACGGAGGCTGGCATTTTTGATGAAATTCGATCGAAAGCCGGAACTCATTTTTTGAGTTGATATCTGAATTCTTATAAAGGAGGTAACGGAATAAGGTTCTTACTTCATGCCTGATATATTAAATAAACCAGTAAGGAAGGTTAGGTCACATGAAAAATATTGTTATAGTTGATGTAATGAAGTTAGTGTGAATTATGAAAGTTATAGTCGGTCTAAGCCGACTATAAATACCCTAAATATATGTGTGGTTATCATTCAAAGAAGTATATAGGTCACCAGGATATACGAATCCTGATAATAACTACAAACTTACAATCTCTGAAGAATTTCCTCAGGGGGTCATGCTGATCAAGAATATATATACTTTTTCATACCGGAGATGCTTTCTTCTGAGTGTTACAACGGCGTACCAAACTGTATATAACCTTTCACTCTTAGTGTAGGGTATAAAAATCTTAAATAATAGTATTTAAAATACATTTTAAAAAGTAACACTTCATTGTGTAACTATTGATCGAATGCTGTCTGGACAAGTTCTGCTTTAATGCCCGAAAATAGAAAAATTACTAACTGCAAATATCGGTCAAATATTTTATATATGGGCACAAATACAGAATGTTGTTTTTTCAAGTGTTTTTTTTATGTTTGCAATGGACTGCAATATTTTATAAGTAACTAATTGCATAATACTGCAGAAAAGATGACTATAATTGATAATGAGGAAATTGATACAAGTTTTAAAACTGAAAATGATTCATCAAGTCTATATGATTTTGCGGCAATTGCAAATCGTGATACAAATAAAAACATTTTATTGCGATAAAATAAAAATAAATTAAAAATAGAAACTGATGATTGCAACAGTGTGTAGATTGAACTTTATATTTAATATGTAATACAATACATATAATTTTCGAAAAACTAAATTGTTTATGTAATATTTCTGTTATATAATAATTTAGTAAACTGCAAATGTAGTGTATTCTATAAATATAAAGAAATGTTGCTCTGTATTCTGATCAAAATATAAAAAAAGAAATATTTTGGACATAGACATATTTTTTTTGAACATTTTAAATATTTTTGTGGGTCATTGTTGATCCTAATTTTCGTAAAGGGTACAAAATAAGCCAGAGAAATAATTGAAGTAAATATTAATATTATATTATAGGTTGCTGAACCGAAGAACAGTCATTAATTTATGCATACTTGATAAAAATCCGATTTTTTATTTGTGTATTATTATTATTATTTTTCTTCTTGAAACTAGCAGCTTTAATCTGCAATTATGGATTCACATAATAATATAAAATGTTTCTTTGAAAATAAGGGACTTTTGTTGTGTGCAGTGATAAATAGTAATATGGTTCATTTTATCGGACACCACACTAAAAACAAAAAAGAACCTATATCCCAATCTATAAAATATATAATTTCAAAAATTTATAACACTCGTCTCTGGAACCCCTTAAAAATTAAAAAATAAAGCTTTTTAAGTGTATGTAAAGGTCAAGGCACAAAAAATAAAACACAATTGTATATACGGCATCAAAAAAAAACACTTGAACCTAAATCAAACCTGATTGGATATAAGTACGTGAAGTTAAACAATTCTCGAATTTAGCGAATGCACAAACCATATTTTTTAACAGAGGCACTGTTAAATAAATATACAGATTGGAGAGTACTGTGATGAAATGACTAATGTGGCCCTGTGTTCTATGATCATTTAGTCTAAATTATTTAAATTTGTCGGGTAGTGTCCTTGAAAAGTACAAGTTAGTACCTTTCGAATGACATATGAGAAGTTAGCGCACAGGCCTCCTGGACTGGCTAGTGGTCACTTCATCATATTCGATTTTCCATCCAAAAAACATATTTTTTCAAAAAATAGTTAAAAATACCAAACGTATATCTTTTGATTAGCGGATATTGTCTTTGGAAAGTACAAGTCATTATCTTTTGAATAGAATATGAGAAGTTAGCACACAGGCCTTCTGGACTGGCCAGTGGCTACTTCATCATGTTCGATTTTCCATCAAAAAAAAGACATTATTCAAAAAATAGGTAAAAATACCAAACGTATAGCTTTTGATTAGCGGACAGTGGCGTTGGAGAGTGAAATGACTACTGTGGCCCTGTGTTCTAAGATCATTTAGTCTAAATTATTTAAATTTGTCGGGTAGTGTCCTTGGAAAGTACAAGTTAGTACCTTTCGAATGACATGAGAAGTTAGCGCACAGGCCTCCTGGACTGGCTAGTGGTCACTTCATCATATTCGATTTTCCATCCAAAAAAACATATTTTTTCAAAAAATAGTTAAAAATACCAAACGTATATCTTTTGATTAGCGGATATTGTCTTTGGAAAGTACAAGTCATTACCTTTCGAATGACATATGAGAAGTTAGCACACAGGCCTCCTGAACTGGCCAGTGGCCACTTCATCATGTTCGATTTTTTATCCAAAAAAGAAAAATTTTCAAAAAATAGTTAAAAATACCAAACGTATAGCTTTTGATTAGCTGATAGTGTCGTTGGAAAGTACAAGTCATTACATTTCGAATGACATATGAGAAGTTAGCACACAGGCCTCCTGGACTTCATCATGTACGAATTTTTATCCAAAAGACATATTTTCAAAAAATAATTAAATATACCAAACGTATATCGTTTGACTAGCGGATGGTGTCGTTGGAAAGCATAACTTAGTACATTTCGAATGACATATCAGAAGTTAGAGCACATGCTTCCTGGACTGGCCACAATGGTCATTTCATCACAGTACTCTCCATATGGCAGTCTGTATATTTATTTAACAGTGCCTCTGTTAAAAAATATGGTTTGTGTATTCGCTAAATTCGCGAATTATTTAACTTAACGTACTTATTGGATATCGTAGGTATTAATATAATATGATCGAGATGTTATTAAAAAACTTTTATAGTAAAAATATTGTAATGAAATAAAATATTGTAATAAATAAATCAGGGGTAGAAACCGGAACTATAAAAAGAACGTTTGGCAATCGTTCCGATATTGTTCCGTTCCGGAACGAACGAAAAGCAAAAGTTCCGAGCGCAAACGTTTCAGTCGGAACTTTTGCTCAAAAGTTCCGGCTCAAAAGTTCCGATCGGAACTTTTGCATACAAAAAACGTTTGAATCGTTCCTATCGCCATATGCACGCATACTGGTGCGTCATTGGAACTTTTTTGGGTGAATATGTTCCTGTGGGCCTAGATTCGCATCCTGGTGCGTCATTGGAACTTTTTCGGGTGAATCGCTACCTGTGGGCCTAGATACGGTTCCTGGTGCGTCATTGGAACTTTTTAGTGTGAATCGCTTCCTGTGGGTCTAGATACGGATCCTGGTGCGTCATTGAAACTTTTTTGGGTGAATCGCTTCCTGTGGGCCTAGATACGCATCCAGGTGCGTCATTGGAACTTTTTCGGGTGAATCGCTTCCTGTGGGCATATATACGGATCCTGGTGCGTTATTGGAACTTTTTTGGGTGAATCTCTTCCTGTGGGCCTAGATACGCATCCAGATGCGCCATTGGAACTTTCTTGGGTGAATCTGTTCCTGTGGGCCTAGATACGCATCCTGGTGCGTCATTGGAACTTTTTTGGGTGAATCGCTTCCTGTGGCCCTAGATAAGCATCCTGGTGCGTCATTGGAACTAATTTTGACCATTGAACACCAGGATAGGTATCTGGCCCAACAGAACAGATTAACCTAAAAAAAGTTCCAATGGCGCACCTGGATGCGTATCTAGGCCCACAGGAAGCGATTCACCCGAAAAAGTTCCAATGACGCACCTGGATGCGTATCTAGGCCCACAGGAAGCGATTCACCCAAAAAAGTTCCAATGACGCACCAGGATCCGTATCTAGGCCCACAGGAAGCGATTCACCCTAAAAAGTTCCAATGACGCACCAGGATGCGTATCTAGGCCCACAGGAACAGATTCACCCAAAAAGGTTCCAATGACGCACCATGATGCGTATCTAGGCCCACAGGAACAGATTCACCGAAAAAAGTTCCAACGACACACCTAGATGTGAATCCATACACATTGGAACTTTTAAATGGAACGAATCAATCGTTCTTCATCGGAACGTTCTTTGTCGGAACGATTCAAACGTTTTTTGTATGCAAAAGTTCCGAGCGGAACTTTTGAGCCGGAACTTTTGAGCAAAAGTTCCGATTGAAACGTTTGCGCTCGGAACTTTTGCTTTTCGTTCGTTCCGTTCCCAACCCCTGAAATAAATATAAAACATAAACGCAAAAAAAAATAGAAATTCTCAACATTTTTAAAACGATGACTTTTTATCATTGCAAAAGTAATTGAGATAACTTAGTTCAGAAAAATATTTGTTGTTTGAATGGACTCGAATTTGGTAAAAGCAGTTTCAGAAGAAATTAAACATACATTAAATGGCACAAGTTTAGGATAAGCGAAGCCAAATCAGACATTTGATCAGGTTAACAACTTTGAAAAGCGACACATTTCATTACCTATCCAACCTAATCATTACCTATCCAACATACTATAAGAAGTTCCAACACGGGGACCATGGATGGAGTAGTGGCCACTTCATCGTCATGACTTTTTCTTCATATTAATATTTTTGTTCCTTGTAAATGGTCAAGTTTTAAAAATTCATAAAATATATCCAGCGTATCGACCCAACTATGTAGGTCACAGATTTGGAAAGCCCTAATCATTACCTATCCAACCTACTATAAGAAGTTCCAGCATGGGAACCATTCATAAAAAATATCCAGCGTATCGATCTAACTATGCCAATAACATATTTGAAAAGCCCTAATCATTACCTATCCAACCTACTATAAGAAGTTCCAGCACGGGGACCATGGACGGAGTAGTGGCAACTTCATGATCATGACTTTTTCTTCATATAAATATTTTTGTTACTTGTAAATGGTCAATTTTGAAAAATTCATAGAAAATATCCAGCGTATCGATCAAACTATGTATGTCACAGATTTGGCAAGCTCTAATCATTACATATCCAACCTACTATAAGAAGTTCCAGCACGTGGACCGTGGACGGAGTAGTGACCACTTCATCATCACCACTTTTTCGCAATATATGACCAAGTTTAAAAATTTATATAAAATGTCTAATGGGTCGATCCATATACATAGGTTACATATTTAGAAAGCCCTATTCATTAGCTATCCAATGTAATCGGAAGATTTCATCCGCTAACATAGCGGCTGTTAACGCTCTGTTAATGCTCTGTTAAAAAAATTGTTTTGTGTCTTTGCTATAAAAAAAATACGTATTTAACTTCACATACTTGGCTTCTTCATAGATAAATGGATGTATCCATGCAAAAATATGACTTTCGGTAACCCCACAAAATTTTAAAATGAAGAAAAATCATTAAAACGAAAATACGTATGGTCCACACATCCCTACTTGAACTCAGAAAGGTATTGCAAGGCGTTAGCCCACTATTCCGACCTGCAATTGATCTTGTACCTGTGAACCGAACGTAAGTATATGTCCATTTATTGAGTAGAGCGTGATAAACCTATTTATACATTTTTTAAGATAACCTTTTTATTTGTAAATACAGTTTTCTAAAAAGTGAGTTAATTATTTTTGGTGAGTTGGGGGGAGATAGTAAAATTCTAAAGTTCCCTATCGTGCTATAATTGACAATTTTATTTTTATTTTTTTACCTTTCAATAATATTTAAAACCCTAGTTTAAATCAGGGATTAAAAGATTTTAAAAAAAGCGGCTTCGGTTCCAATTTCAAAAAAAAATATATATATGGGTTCCTATTCCGATTCCACAAAATGTTCTTTAATTCCGATTCCGCTGACGGTTCCAAAAATCGAAACGGTTCCAATTCCAATTCTTTGCGGTCCCTGACATGGACTAAAATCCCTTGGACTAAAACCCCTTGTCGGTTCCACACATTTTTTAATAACAATTCCGATTCCGGTGTCGATTCCAAAAATCGCATCGGTTCCGATTCCGGTTCTTTGCAGTAACTGTTTTTAATTTTCGTTATTTTTCGGGGGTTCCAGAGGGGCTAGAGGGTTATCATTTTTTTTTTTTGAATCGATATAAAAATGTTCTTGCAAAATGTAGGTACTCATCAAATAATTCTAAAGTACGAACGTTTTCAATACTAAAAATAAAATAATGATGAAATTGAATATATGCCAGCCCTGTCTAATAAAACAGAATCCGTTGGCCGTGTTGAGAAATTTAGAAAAAATACATTTGGTTTGGTAGCCTGTATTATTTATACAACCTGAATTAATAACCACTAATTATCTAGTAACATCTTGGTTGAGAGACATCTAAGAATAGTTTTTAAATGTTTTTGCATAAATGACAGGTTCCATTACAACAAATTCTAACTATATATCAAATAATTTTGAAGGTTTATTTTAGGCTTATTCAATCGTTAAGGTATTTTTTCAGTATTAACGCTGCACTGATAAGGCAATAAATGATATGTGCGCACAGTGTGAGGTACTTATGTATTTTATACATATAGCACTATATAGAAATGTAGATATTTATATTATATGAGCAAAAGTTTTTGCAGCAAACAAAAAACAGAAATGTTTATCTTTGGGGTGGCGGTGTTTACCTGTTACCTTTTTTTATATTTTATTTCTAAAATTGTAATACTTATAAAAAAATGAACTTTTTCGAAAAATTACATATAAGGTGTGTTATTTAAATTGTAGTTTAAGATGAGCAAATTATATAATACAAAGTAAAAGAACAGAATTTATAAAAAGAAGAATTTTTAAGGCACAAAACAGAAACAGAGAAGAGCATTGTCCAACAAATGGGCACAGCAGCAGACATGAAAACAATAAAACAAAAAAAAAACCAGAATAAGAACTTGATAATCATTTAAATACTACCTTTGAAACTGGTTTTTAATGAATGAAAGTAGAGTGTGGCGTTTGGAGAGTGGAGAAAACATGCAAAATGCGTGTTAAAAAATATAAAATGAATCAGAGATTTGTATTTTTAAGCAGTAGGTATTCAATTTGTAAATTTTCAACGTTGTATATATACAATTTAGCATATATATTTATTTGAAAAACTTTTTTTGAAAGTTTATTGATTATTCTTACAAAAACGTAGTCGACAAAAACATTACAAAACATTGTTAAAAACATATCAAAGTGCTTGAATTTATTTAAAATTATAAAAACATTATTAATTTTCAATTTAAAAATCATTATTTTTAATTTTTAAAAAACAACTTTATTAAAAATATTAAAAACATTTTTTTTTAATTTTTAAAATCCTTCTTTATTTAAAATATTAAAACTTCCTTTTCTTTTAAATTTTTAAAATGATATATATTATAATTATAAAGATCGATCTTTATACAAAATCTCTCTTTATTTGAAATTTTTAAAAAGGTTTTCTTGTGTTAAATTTAAAAATCGTTATTTCAAATTTTTAAAAACCATATTTATTTTTGAAAAACCATTATACATTTTGGAAATAGTTTCAAAATTAGAAATTAATAGAAAAAGTGAACAAAAAAAAAATGCTACCAAACTCTGTTATTTTTTAATATTTTGTGAAAATTAAATTTTGGTGCAAACCGACACTTATATCATGATTCGCCACCAAACTGTTAAAAGTTATAAATTATTTTATTTAATAAACTTAAATAAAATAAATAAAGAGACATTTTAATTTGCTACACAAACAAAAAATGTGAGTTGAACAAATAACAAACAACTCCGACCGACACTCGATAGAACGTATGTAATTCATGTGAAATACCAAGGTGATGACGAAGACGACGACGACGGTGTGAGCAAAGATAACGAGATAAAGCCATTGCCGGCAGCCTATAACATTTATATGTTGGATGTATTAACCAGTCACATTGCAGCGTTGGAGAAATTACTTAAATGGCGTAGAAGAGAAGAGGTGCGCAAGCGGCATGAATTAAGTGTGAATCACACGCGATTTACTGAATGATTTAGAAGTGGACAGTGGAAGGAAGGGAGTTAATGTGATTAGAAATGAAGTTTAATAAAATAAATTTTGACATTGAAATCAGCATTAAATATAGAACAAGAAATTCAAGTTAACAATTGTGAGTGAGATAATTAAAAAATACTTTAAAAGTATTCAAATTCTATTTAAAAACTACTTTTATAATAATATATTTCGTTTTTGTATTTTGGAGACTTCGAATTGTGTTTATGTAGTAATATTTTTTATAATTTTTACTGCGAAGACGTTTTATTATTGAAGGTTTTTTTTTGAAAATAACATATTTTTAAATTTTGTAGATTTTTCAATATTTGGAAAATACAAATTTAAGTTTTTGAGTTTTTTTTTCTTTTATAAAATAACTTTTTGACGGATTTATAAATAATATGAGTTTTTATAATGAAAACTTTTCAAAATATTAAGAATATTCAATACATAAATGGTGTTTTTTTTATATATGGAGACTTTCCAAAATTTTGGAGTTTTAACATTTTAAAATCTTTCAGAGATTTACTCTGTAAAATTAAATACTAAAATGTAGTATTAGTGGCTAATTTTCTATTACAAAAGTTTTAGAATATATTGGAGACTTTTTGTTCCTAAATATTTTTCTTTTATTTCTCAATATGAACAGTCACTGCCTTGTGCAAAACCCACCTTGTCGAAAATCTCTCGAACTTTGCGACGTTCCTCCGACTCCTGCTGTGATAGCGTACGATTTAACGGAATCACTTCCATGTCGATGGTGTCCTGACGACGTGACTGCTGTCGCTGCATGGCGGCGGGATGTGGCTGATGCTCCTCTTGCTGCTCCGGCGATAAATACGGATAGAGACCGTTTTCCGGATCCTGTGATTGCAGACTCTGCTGACGGGCAGTGGTTTTAGTGGACATGATTCGGGTATAAGATGTAGAAAAAATGCAATTTGTATGTGGAGCGTTTATGTGATGAAATTTCTATTATTTTATTTATTTTATTTCATTGACGAACACAAATGTGTAAAGAATGAACTATAATGGGATGCGTGGCGTGTCTGTCCTACTTGTTTTGTAGTTGTTGCAAAGGTCGTTGTTGTTGTTGCTTTGTTGTGGCAGGTGCGTCACTTGTAGTGCAGTTGTTTTTGTTTTTATTTGTATTTTATTTTTGTTTTATTCTTTTTTTATACTATGCTGCATTCGCTGCAACGCTTGATTCACTTTATTTCATTTACATTTTCTTTGTCTTATTTTGTACAATATTTGTGCGATTAGATAAAGTTTATTAACTAATAATAATAAAACAAAAAAAAAACACTAAACACGACAGAATTTATCAAAACAAAATACACCACCCGTCGATTAATCAAAAATGCACTTGAAATCCCGCAGACGTCGCAAAATCAACTGAATTGAAAAAAAGCCAAGTACAATTCAGGGTTTACAATGAACACCAATCGTAGTGGTTTTACTCCTTTTTAATTGCAGTCAGTGTTGCAAAAGTGCGTACTTTCGTACTATTTAGAGTACGTTTTTATTTTGAATGTACGAAATACTTAGCAGTTCGTACTAAGTACTTTTTTTTTTTTTAATTTTGAAGTACGTTTTTGTTTAGAAGTACGAACATTTTTTGAGTTTGTTTTTTTTGGTCGTCAGTGGTGATCCTATGGGAAAATATGTACCTTTTGGATCTGACTCAAAAATTTTGTACCTTTTGAAAATTTTCCGTCTGTCCTTTATTTTTTTTTTTTTTGGTCGTCAGTTGTGATCCGATGGGAAAATTTGTAACTTTTGGATATGACTCAAAAATTTTGTACCTTTTGAAAATTTTCCGTCTGTCCTTTATTTTTTTTTCTTTTGGTCGTCAGTTGTGATCCGATGGGAAAATTTGTACCTTTTGGATCTGACTCAAAAATGTTGTACCTTTTGAAATTTTTCCGTCTGTCCTTTATTTTTTTTTTTTTTTTGGTCGTCCGTTGTGATCGGTCGGGAAAATTTGTACATTTTGGATCTGACTCAAAAATTTTGTACCTTTTGAAAATTTTCCGTCTGTCCTTTTTTTTTGGTCGTCAGTAATGATCCGGTGGGAAATTTTGTACCTTTTCAAAAATTTTTTTTGGAGACGTTTCGAAAATTTTAGTACGATTCAAAGCCAATTTTTTTTTTACAAAAGTACGTTTTTATTTTAAATCGTTCGTTTTTTATTTTTTGATGATTCATTTATATCTTTTCAAAATGCATCACTGATTTCAGTGTTTCATGTTTTAGCACTTTCCTACTATTTGCTGTAAGTACTATGTACTTTTAATATTTTTTTTAAATTTTGTGTATAACCCATTTTTTTTCTTCTTATTTTAGATCCGACGTTAAATATGTACATTTTGTTGTTTCCTCTATCCTTAAATTTTTTATTTGTCCTCAGTTTTGAGCCGACGTTAAAATTTTATTCTCGATTTTGATTTTACGTAAATAATTTTGTACTTATTGAACTATTTTTTTGTTCTCTGCTCATACATTTTTGAAGCGTTTCTTATATTTTGAAGTACGTTCATAAATTTTGAAAACCAAATATTACGTTATTATTTTTTGTTGCTACTCTATTATTTTCTTAGAATACAACACTGGTGTTATGTAAAATTATGACTTTGAACACAACGATTAGTTTTTGAACACATCCAACCGATTGGTGGTATTCAAGTACTTGGTGGTATTCAAATACATTTACCCAGCAAGAACACTACAGGTCAAATAAGCAGTAATATTACAAGTATCAAAACTAAAAGTTTCAGTAAAAGTTTCTATAACATTGTTAAGAGCGTCGGGATAAAATTGACGGAAACCTTTGTGTGCGTGTGAATTTTTATCTCTTTTCACTCATCTGAAATGAGATACAATGGAATATATGTTTTGTTATAAATGGGTTTCAAGTTAACGTTAATGCCCGATTTACATTGTATCTTCTGTGAGTCTCACTGTATCTCCTAAGGGTGCATTTTTTCAAAAAAATAGTATTTTTATATGAAAATTTTAAAAAATGCAACCCTAGGAGATACAGTGGACTCATAGAAGATACAATGTAAATCGGGCATAACGTTTCAATTGCGATTTTGTATTAAGGATACTTGTTACAAAGTTACAAAGTTTAATACCAACAAACAAAAATTTGTTTCCTACACAAAAACTAAAAACCAATTATTTATTTATAAATATATAGATAATGAATTATAAAAATTTAAATATGGTTTAAATATTTAAGTATAACTATAACTTATTAATTACAAAACTAATTAATTTATAAAACTAATTAATTTTAAAATATTTTGACTATAATAAAAAGTTTTCTCTTGGTTTTTCATACTGTTCTAAAACCCGTTCTAAAACCGAAATCGTCGATGTTTTTCTTTTTTGTTAACGGTTTCAGTTTTAAAAACGAAACGATATTTAATGAATATCCTTTTCGGTTACGATTTCAATTCCTGGTAAAAGTACAACTGAAATCGTTTTTAATGTTTGAAAATTAAAATTTAAAGAACTTTTTTTTATTATAATTCCTTTTTTTATTCAAAATTATAATAAAATTTTAAAATGAAATGAATTTTAACGTTAAACGGTATCGTTTTCGGTTGTAATATCAGATCCTGTAAATTACCAACTGATTACGTTTTTAATATTTCTATGGAAAATTTAAATTTGAATATTTTTTATAATATATATCTGTTTTGTTTTATTCAAATATATAACAAAATTATTGCAGAATTGCGACGAACGACCTATGCAGCGTAAAAAACGCGACGGTTATAAAAAAAATGTAAAACCCTATCGTTAAAAAATAATTGTGGTCGATCGTCCGTCGGTCTTCGCAATCATTTTAGAACAATAATTTACAAATTTTTCAAGTTAAAATATTCAAATGTTTTGTGTTTAGTGTAATTTCGAAGGTATGTTTAGCAAAAACACACACCCTTGTTAGCAAATGCATACACCTATAAACTTACACTCAACGCAAAAATTAGTAAAACATAAAATACTTACAAAGTTAGAACATTATTTTAATTGAGATTTTTTTAAACTTCAGCATTTAAAAAGCTCCAAACTCTTTAAACAACTATTCGGAATAAAAAAATTCGTTAAATAAATGCATAAAATAGAATTCTTCATTTTCGTGATTTTTGAGATTTTCGTGATTACAAGAAGTGCTCCGAAATAAAAACGGTAAGCGCTAAAAAAAAAATTTATTCAAATAATAAAAAAATATAAAAAAATATGGATACAAATTTTGAGAAAAACTGAGTTTTATAAATAAATAAAATTCCAAATTTAAAATTTATTGGTCGTAACACCGACTGGTACCGACCATATCGTAAGCTACAAAATGAGGGTGATCTCCAGCATTCCAACGATATTTGGTTGTATATATATATTGCCGGAGGACGTTCAATGATTTGGCACTGATTTACATACGAACTGCGGCCGTGAGTGAGTACAAAAAAGTTCTGGATTAACGTGAAAACGTTGCTTTTCTAAATCAACCCGATGGAAGGTCGATTAAAAATTGCAATGCCAAGACATTGTGTTGTTTCGTGATAGAGACGCTTTTTTGCAGGCAATATGTAGGCTTAAATTTAAATAGCACTATGGATTGTCTTATTGGACGCGCCTCCTACGTTTCTTCGTGGTATAGTCAATGATGCGAAAGTTTTGGAATAATTTGGAGGAACAGAAATTAACAAATTTGCAACCGATTGGAGTAAAATGAGAACACTGGCGAGTTGTCATAGCAACCACTTGTAAACAAATAAAATATAAACTAACTCGCAGACCGAAGAAAATAATATTTTGCAATTTTAATAAAAATTAAATAAAACAATAAAAATGTGCAATAAGTTTCCACAGAGTTCAGGCATCTATCGCATTGAAGACAATATTGAACAGCTACTGTTGCGAATTTCACTGCGACGCATAAATACGTTTCTCGAATTGCCAAAATTTGATTCTAAAAAATACCTAAATGGTACCGCTACCACTTCCGCGGCGACACAAAAGGACAACGTTGCTGCTGCTGATAAAGATAATGATGAACTGTACATATTACAGCTGCGCTGGCAGCAAAAAGTATTAAGCGCCGATGAAATGAAACGCTTTAAAGAAGCGGACAATTGCAGCACGGCAACAGAGCTCAGTTACAATGAGTGGTTGCTGGCGGGAGGTGGCGCGTTTGTGGGACAACCACAGCCAAAGTCGGCGCAGTCAAAGATCAAGTCGAAGAAACGCGGCCGACGCAAAGAAAAACAGCAACAGGCGGTGGCTAAGGAAGCAAAACAAATGATTTTCAGTTATGTGCATGCGGATGAACATCAGCCACAGCTAGAGACGCCACCACATGAAGTGCAGCAAAAAGACATGAAATCACCGTTGTCCGCGCCGCAAACTATGTATGTTTATGCGGATTTAGATCCCCAAAAGCTGCTGATAACCTTACGCTGGCATGCGCAGGAAAAGTTGCTGCATATTTTTCCCGACTTTACCCGTATCAAAGAGCGTCCCTACTATATAGAACTGTACCAGGACTACAGGCAGCTATATGCCTATGGATTTGAGAATATATCGCCGCGTACGAAAGTCAATAATTTTACACAAAATCCTGCGCAACTTGTACAATTGCCGCTGACGCATTGGCAAACAGCGCAGCAACGTGCTGCTGAATTTGCGCCACCGCCTAAACACATGGAACGTATTGTTTTATTATTTGAGATAAATGCAGGGCGCGATTTTGAATATGAGCCGTTACATGTGCGCTACCGTGTAAAGTTGCCACCAAGTGCTATACTAGAAGAGGGGCTGCTAGAAGGTAGCACGCATAGCAGCATTGCATACAGACACCGAAGTGATGACAACAATTTTGCTGTCGCCACGCATAATTTTGGCCACAACTGGCAGTTGACGTTGCTGTGGCAGCAGGATGCCAACGATGACATCAATGCTGCTTTGGTGCACATCTACTATGAGGTCATCTCCATCGATAACTGGCAACGTGAACGACTAGAGGGTTTAGCACATAGCGTGCATAGCTTACAGCCTTTGGATGTTGTCGCAGATAAAGTTAAAACACGCACGAAACCAAAACCACGCTACAGCGACTGTCAAACGCAGGAGTTGTTTTGTGTGCGTCCGGTTGAAGATTTTCTAAGCAATTTGAGACGTTATTTCATAGGTGGGCGTCAGCTGTTTGACGTCGAGCGTTTTTTTACGTCAACAAAAACGAAGACGTCGACGTCATCGCGTAATAAACTGGAGCGTGCTGCTGCGGAAGAGGAACATGACGAATCGGAAAACGTAGTAGAATCACCTGCAAAGATTTTGCATACGTCAGTTCACTGTACTCGTCTTGACTGTGCCATGCAGACTACTGGCATTCTCACCGTGAACTGCCAACGTCTGCGTCAGCGCAACTGTGAGCTGTTGCAGCCATGCCTAAGTCGCGCTAGCGGCATGACGTTGGACGACATAATGTTGGCCTATCGTGAGGCGCGTAGGCGACTGGAAGCGGTTGTGCTGCAGTAAAATGGCAGTGGAAACAACGTGCTTCAAGAATTTGCTGAAAATTAGTACAAATTACAAATAAATTTATAATATTTATGCAACAAAATTAAGGTAATTTTTATTATTTAAAGTTTATCATAAACAAGAAATTTAAATTAAACATGGTAGAGCTAAAACTCTGCAAAAAAAAATGGAATTCAGGAATGATTAAAGAATTCTGTTTTACGAATTTGTTGACTAAACATCATTAATTCCAAATGCCATAGGGGTAAAAGTATTTTATTAACCAAGTTCAAGTAGTCTTGATTTTTTTTTTACAAATTAACCAACGCTCAGGGGATGCTCCATATTCATGCAAAGCACAGTGTTGATCGTAAGAAGGGATGATAGGTTAAAAGGAGGGGGAAAGATAGAGTAGTGTCGGTGAATGTTTGTGGAGAAATACGGATGCAGGGAGATTGTTCCACAAACGTATCGTGCGACTAAAGAACGAATTCTCTCTATAATGCGTGGTTCTGTTGAGAGCCGAGTTTACTACGAAGTGGTGGGCTTGGTTTGACGCCCGAGTAGAACGAGAGAACACATGACCTGGTGGAATCAGGCCATGTATTTCCCTCGAACACTTGCCGTTGTAATACCTATAAAACAGGCTTACACACCCAACGGTCCTTCGGTGCTCAAGAGAACCAATGAAATATTTCCCTCGCACGTTGTTGGATTCGGTCCAGGAACTCCAAGGAGGATTTTGAGGCCCCTGCCCAAATGTGCGAATTAAATAAAATATAATTTTTAGGCCGTAGGTATTGTAGACTGTGTGTAAGTCAGCAGGAGTGAAGTATGTATTACTTACTTACTTACTTAAATGGCCCTTACAACCGTGGGTCGGTTTTGGCCGCTGAGATGAAGCCGCGCCAGTCGGATCTGCTTTGCGCGCGCTGACGCCAGTTAGAAATACCAAGCGTTGCCAGGTTGTCCTCAACTTGGTCTTTCCAACGCAGATTTGGACGCCCTCTTCTACGCTGTCCACCTTCGAGTTTCGATTCAAGCACCTTCTTGGCTGGAGTGTTTTCATCCATTCGTTCGACATGACCTAGCCAGCGAAGCCGCTGGATCTTGATGCGCTTGACTATGTCAATGTCGTCGAATAACTCATATAGCTCGTGGTTCATCCTGATTCGATACTCGTTAGCAAAGCAGATAGGGCCAAAGATTTTACGGAGAATCTTTCTCTCGAACGCTCCCAGTACTCTCTCATCGGTGGTGGCCAGCGTCCATGTTTCTGCACCATAAAGTAGGACGGGCATGATGAGTGACTTGTAGAGCGTTATTTTTGTCCGGCGAGAGAGGGCTCTGCTTCTCAATTGCCTACTGAGCCCAAAGTAGCACCTGTTGGCAAGAGTTATTCTCCGTTTGATCTCCAGGCTGACGTCGTTGTTGCTGTTTACGCTGGATCCCAGATAGACGAAGTCCTTCACAATGTCGAACTTGTGGGTGTCAAAATCAGCTTTTTGTCCAAGACGCACGGACTCTTTTTTGCTTGTTGACACAAGGAACTTCGTCTTGTCCTCGTTCACCGCTAGACCCATTCGACGCGACTCTTTCTCCAATCTGGAGAATGCTGCGCTGACTGCTCGTGTGCTCCTGCCAATGATATCAATATCGTTGGCATATGCGAGCAGCATGACACTTTTGTTGAGGATAGTGCCGCTTTGACGGAGTTCGGCAGCTCGAACTATTTTCTCCATCAATAAGTTAAAAAAGTCGCACGATAGGGAGTCACCCTGTCTGAAACCTCGTTCGGTATGAAATGGCTCGGAGAGGTCTTTTCCTATTCTCACTGAGCAACGTGTGTTGCTCAGGGTCATCCTGCAAAGTCTTATAAGTTTCGCAGGTATACCGAACTCAGACATTGCGGCGTATAATCGTTCCCTTATCGGAGTGTCGAAGGCGGCTTTATAGTCGACTAATAGGTGGTAGGTGTCGATCTGTTTTTCTAGGGTCTTTTCCTGGATTAAGCGCAATGTGAAAATCTGGTCTATGGTGGACTTTCCAGGTCTGAAGCCGCATTGATAAGGTCCAATCAGTCTGTTGACGATGGGCTTCAGTCTTTCACATAATACGCTCGATAGAACCTTGTATGCGATATTGAGTAGGCTGATCCCACGGTAGTTGGCGCAGATAGTGGGATCCCCTTTCTTAAGGATTGGGCAGAGTACACTGAGGTTCCAGTCACTTGGCATGCTTTCATCCGACCATATTCTGCTTACGAGCTCGTGCATGCTCTCTATTAGCTCTTCGCCTCCGGTCTTAAACAATTCAGCAGGCAGGCCATCAGCACCTGCGGCTTTGTTGTTTTTCAGCCGAGCAATGGCTGTTCTGACCTCGTCATGGTCGGGTGGCGGAATCTCAACGTCGTCATCAAGTACTGGGGTTGCCGGGTTTGCTTCTCTATCGGTGGAATTGAGGTCATCATCACCGGTCAGCAGTTTAGAGAAGTGATCCCTCCATATTTTCAGTGTGCTCTGGATATCTGTCACTAGATTTCCGTTCTCATCTTTACAGGAAGAGGCTCCGGATTTCGAACCTCCGGCTAGGCGTCTTATTTTCTCGAAGAATTTTCGAGCCTCATTCCTGTCCCCATGCATCTCAATCTCCTCACACTCACGTCTTTCTGCCTCGCTTTTTTTTCGCCTGAAAAGACGTCTCTCTTCCCTCCTCTTCTCTTTGTATCGCTCCTTCGCAGCTCGCGTAGCTACTGACTGCAGGGTGGATTTGTACGCAGCGTCTTTCTCTGCAGTGGCCGCGCGACACTCTTGGTCATACCACTGATTCCTCAGGGGGCGTTGGAATCCAAGCACCTCTTCGGCAGCCGTACGCATAGAGCAGGAGATATGATTCCACTGCGCGCTTATATCATCGAGAGGAGGAGTGCTTTGTCTAAGCAGGTGTGAGAGTCGAGTGGAAAAGGCTTGCGTTGTCTGTTGTGATTGCAGCTTTCCGACGTCTAGCTTTCTCTGCGTTTGGTTCCGTACGTTCTTCGCAGCGCTTAAGCGTGTGCGGACCTTGGCTGCTACAAGGTAATGATCCGAGTCCATATTGGCACCTCGGATAGTGCGTACGTCCATCACGCTTGAAGAGTGCCTTCCGTCAATCACAACGTGATCAATTTGATTTCGAGTTTTTTGATCGGGCGACAACCATGTGGCCTTGTGGATATCGAAATGTTCGAATCTAGTGCTACTAACTACCATGTTTCGTGCTGCGGCGAAGTCGATTAGCCTCGTTCCGTTATCGGAAGTGTTGGCATGGAGGCTAAATTTTCCGATTGTGGGACAATAGATGGCTTCTCTGCCCACCTTGGCGTTAAAATCGCCTAGCACGATTTTGATATCGTGGCGGGGGCAGCGCTCGTATGCGTTGTCTAGGCGCTCGTAGAAGCGCTCTTTTGTCTCGTCATCTTTCTCGTTCGTCGGAGCGTGTGCACAAATTAGGCTGATATGGAAATATTTAGCCTTGATGCGGATTGTTGCCAGCCTATCGTCCACGGGCGTGAACCTAGAGACAAGGTGGCGGAGTCTCTTGCCGACCACAAATCCACATCCAAATTCGTGTCTCTCCGCATGGCAGCTGTAGTAGATATCACAGGACGCTTGTTTCGAACAGCCCTGTCCCGTCCATCGCATCTCCTGGATAGCGGTGATGTCAGCCTTATATTTTTCGAGGACATCTGCCAGCTGGATAGAGGCACCTTCCCTATAAAGGGTCCGGACATTCCAGGTGCATATCCGTAAATCATGGTCCTTAAAACGTTTGCGTGGGTCGTCATCGTTGTAATCGGTCGTTATCCGAGGCTTCTTTTTTGTTTTCATTGGGCGCATAGGTTTTTTCCGTGGTGGGACCCAAACCCAACGCACGAACCCTCACTCTGAGGGAGATGCTCGCCACTCACTTTAGCCGACTTCTACACCGGGTGGTGTAGAGCGCCGTTTCCAGGGACTTCCACGAGGAGGACTTCCACCGAAGTGGAGGTGTCACCATTTGACAATTTGTCAATTCTGGTGACCAGTGAGTTGACTTGAGACGACACCGACAAGGATTGCGCTGGCTTCGCCATGTTGAAGCACTCAGACACGTTGCCTTGTGATAATCGCCCCCATAGTCCCCCCCGGTGTATTACACCGTTTTAAAAAACCGAGGCACTTGGCCGCTTCTTTCGACACATTAAATATGTGGTCATTCCAACGGAGATCACATTGAATTGATTTGCCCAGCACGTCAAGAGCAGCTGACTGCGCAATATCCACAGCACCCGTATTGAGGGGAGGGAGTGGTGAATCCATTCTTTTGTGAGCTAACAGACAACATTGGATATTGCTTGCATTAAAATCTACTCTATTTGCAAAACCCCACTCGGAGATTGAATTAAGGTCATTATTGAGTGTGTCATTCATAGTGCGTCGTTTACTCTCAATCTCCAAAGAAAGAACACCATCCATCGCAACTCGTATTAAACGACCCTGGAGGAAACTCGATATCCATCGAGTAAAAGATTCACCGACACCATATGCAATTAGTTTTGAAACTAGGGCTTTATGCCACACTCGATCAAAAGCCTTGGAAATATCGAGAGCAACAGCCTTGTTCTCCCCGAAAAGGTGAACACAATTATTCCACTTTTCGGAGAGGACCGCCATCAAGTCACCTGTGGATCTGGTCCTACGGAAACCGTATTGTCGGTCACTGAGCAATTCGTTGTGCTCAAGATAATTCACAAGGTGGAAGTTAATTACGCTCTCCATTACCATGGAGAGTGCAGAGCATATTGCAATGGGTCGGTAATTGGCAGGGTTCGTGGCCTTGCCCTTTTTTGGAACTGGCTGTACATTGGCAACCTTCCAACAAGATGGAAAAACTCCTGTCGTGTAGGAGATGTTGAAAAGGTTACGCAACGGACAAGCCAGCGTTGACGCGCACTTCTTCAACACATGGGCAGATATGCCATCTGGCCCAGAGACTTTGTTAATGTTGGGGTTTGCTAAAACCTTTTTAAATGCCCGAGTTCGAAAATGTATCTCCGGCATTGAAGAAGAAACAAAATCGACGACATCAATTAATATTAATAAATCCCATTTGATATACAAAATTCATCACTTGATATTCAGAAATTCCATTTGAAATTCAAAAGTCATCAATTCAAATTCAGAAATTCCATTTTAAATTCAAAAGTCATCACTTGATATTCAGAAATTCCATTTGAAATTCAAAAGACATCAATTGAAATTCAAAAGACATTAATTGAAATTCAGAAATTTTCTGTGATATTCAGAAATGTCTATTTGAAATTCAGAAAATTTTATTTTATATTCAGAACTTGTCAACATTTTTATATTCCATTTTATACACCCTATTAAAATGATTGAATTTTTTTAATTTTAAAAATACTTTTTAATAAAATTTCAGGAGTGGAATTGCGTAACTCGATATCGATCAAAAACGATAGTTTTTCTAACGTTTTTGCTTCACGTATTAGCTGCTTTGATCCTTTTGATATACAAAATACATAACTTGATATTCAGAAATTCCATTTGAAATTCAAAAGACATCGATTGAAATTCAGAAATTCCATTCTAAATTCAAAAGTCATCAATTGATATTCAGAATTTCTATCAAAAGACATTAATTAAAATTCAGAAATTCCAATTAAAATTCAAAACACATCAATTGAAATCAAAAATTCCATCTGAAATTCAAAAGACATCAATTGAAATTCAAAATACATTAATTGAAATTCAGAAATTTTCTCTGATATTCAGAAATTTCTATTTGAAATTCATAAAATTTTATTTTATATTCAGAACTTGTCAACATTTTTATATTCCATTTTATTAAAATTATTGAAATTTTATAATTTTTTAATTTTAAAAATACTTTTTTAATCTGCAATCGAGCAGACGATATCGTTTACAGCTCTCGTTGAACGATTGTCGAGTATGGACTTACGCGATTCCACTCCAGCATTTAGCATTTTGAAAAATAGATATGGCTGTTTTGAAATTTGTATAAACAAGCTTGAATCACACGAATGAATAAACTTCGAACCGTGGACACGCAGTTTTCAAAAAAATGTTAATATCAATCGTGTGATTTGCCAACTTCTGTACAAAAATTTGGAAATCACACGATTGATCTCAAAAATTATTGAGTGGAATTATTTATTTTTAAAATACATAAATCGTATTTTAAAAAACTAGAAAAAAACCAAATCTAATATAAAAACTGTGTAATGAATTTGTAAAATTCGTGATGTGTGCGAGTTTAAATAAATTTCAAGCCAAACTAAATTTTGTCGGTAATACCGGTAATGTCGGTAATGTTGGACAACAAACAAAAATTATTCATAATTATCTATTGATTATCGATTTTACCCAATTCCGGTTATCGAATAGCTATCGAATGAAAAGTCAATAATTTAGTTTAGGGCCTGTCCGAATAAGGACTCATATTTTAGTCAATTTGCTAATATCGATAAAACAGTGCGCATCGAGCATACAAAAAAGAACACTGCTTATCGACATTAGTTATAATTTAGTCATTAAATTCCTTAATATAGAAAACTTAAATTATAATTTTATTTTATAAACTGTTACTTTTTGTCATATTGTATAATTTAAGTTTTTTTTTTTATAATTTTATTTTATATGACTTTTCACTTTTTGCATTATTTTCACAGCACTCTATACCGCTTTTGAGATTTTCTTTATTATATTTTTTTTTCATTTAATTCATTTGCCACAGAAACAATGCCATCGTCCGTCATTTTTAATTTGCTAAATTGCAACCAAACGAAGAAGTGCATTTGTTGAGTGGCAAAGCATCCAAACCCCATGTTTTGGGCACTCTTCTGGTTGGCCGTCGCCGCCGCCTCACCAGCCACTTCCTTCCGTTGCAGGCTTCCGGCGGTAACATTTCATATTCCGCAGTGTTAACAAAAAAAAAAGAAAACTAAAAAATAGCAAAATCCAAAAGAGCTAAATTGAGTCTACATTAAAACAAACCATCACTTTATATTGCACACTTGCATGAAAAACATACAAAAGTTTTTTTTTTTTTTGGGAAAGAATTGGTCTGGTGTTTGTTTCAAACGTACGTGAAATTTCGTTCGAAATTTCGGTCATAAAAATTAAATTGCTGGCAGCACTTTAATTTGATGAAATGTGCAATTTATCAGACAATCAGACGAACCATTTTTAGAACCGCAGGATAGGTTTTTGTTGTTGTTGGAGCGTATAGACGGCTCAAATTATAAAAGGGCTGTTAGTGCAGTTGGCCATTAGTGGAATAGCAAAAACTGTTTGTTGTCAGACAGCCTAATAAAATCCCACAAAATACACAAAAAATAATAATTCCTACACAATAAACTGATGATGGCCTAAAGGGGTTTTAAAAGCTTATTTTACAAGGTACTCATATACCATATGAAATCAGTGGAAAATTGAATTTTTAGTGAAAAAATTGAATTTTTAGTGAAAAAATTGAATTTTTAGTGAAAAAATTGAATTTTTAGTGAAAAAATTGAATTTTTAGTGAAAAATAGAATTTTTAGTGAAAAATTGAATTTTTAGTGAAAAATTGAATTTTTAGTGAAAAATTGAATTTTTAGTGAAAAATTGAATTTTTAGTGAAAAATTGAATTTTTAGTGAAAAATTGAATTTTTAGTGAAAAATTGAATTTTAGTGAAAAATTGAATTTTAGTGAAAAATTGAATTTTTAGTGTAAAATTGAATTTTTAGTGAAAAATTGAATTTTTTGTGTAAAATTGAATTTTTAGTGAAAAATTGAATTTTTTAGTGAAAAATTGAATTTTTTAGTGAAAAATTGAATTTTCAGTGAAAAATTGAATTTTTAGTGAAAAATAGAATTTTTAGTGAAAAATAGAAATTTTAGTGAAAATTTGAATTTTTTAGTGAAAAATTGAATTTTAGTGAAAAATTGAATGTTTAGTGAAAAATTTAATTTTAGTTAAAAATTGAATTTTTAATGAAAAATAGAATATTTAGTGAAAAATAGAATTTTTAGTGAAAAATTGATTTTTTAGTGAAAAATTGAATTTTTAAGAAAAATAGAATTTTTAGGAAAAATAGAATTTTTAGTGAAAAATATAATTTTAGTGAAAAATTGAATTTTTAGTGAAAAATTGAATGTTTAGTGAAAAATTGAATTTTAGTTAAAAATTGAATTTTTAATGAAAAATAGAAGTTTTAGTGAAAAATTGAATTTTTAGTGATAAAATTTAATTTTTAGTTAAAATTTAATTTTTAGTTAAAATTTAAATTAGTGAATTTTAGTAAAACATTGAACTTTTAGTGAATAATTGAATTTTTAGTGATAAATTGAATTTTTAATGAAAAATAAAATTTCTAGTGAACAATATAATATTTAGTGAAAAATAGAATTTTTAGTGAAAAATTGAATTTTTAGTGAAATATTGAATTTTTAATGAAAAATAGATTTTTTAGGAAAAATAGAATTTTTAGTGAAAAATTGAATTTTTAGTGAAAAATTGAATGTTTAGTGAAAAATTGAATTTTTAATGAAAAATAGATTTTTTAGTGAAAAATTGAATTTTAGTGAAAAATTGAATTTTTAATGAAAAATTGAATTTTTAATGAAAAATAAAATTTCTAGTGAACAATATAATATTTAGTGAAAAATAGAATTTTTAGTGAAAAATTGAATTTTTAGTGAAATATTGAATTTTAGTTAAAAATTGAATTTTTAGTGAAAAATAGAATTTTTAGTGAAAAATTGAATGTTTAGTGAAAAATTGTGAAAGTTTAGTGAAAAATTGAATTTTTAGTAAAAAATTGAATTTTTTGTGTTAAATTTAATTTTTAGTGAAAAATAGAATTTTATGTGAAAAATAGAATTTTTAGTGAAAAATTGAATTTTATTTAGAAATTCAATTTTTAATGAAAAATTGAATTTTTAGTGAAAAATTGAATTTTTAGTGAAAAATAGAATTTTTAGTGAAAAATAGAATTTTTAGTGACAAATTGAATTTTTCGTGAAAAGTGAATTTTTAGTGAAAATTTTCATTTTATACAGAAAGTTTATACCAATGAATTCTGTAAATTCTACTGCATCATATATAACTACATACGTAACAAATACGCAAAACAAATTAACCAGCGACCTTCCCAAAATTAAAGCCATTCCTTAAGTGTTACACAATTTCATGCTCAAACCGAGAAATTGTGCAGAATTTCAATTTAATGTGGGTGTCGTCACAACGACCTACGTAAAACCGGAGCGCAGACAAAGTTCGGGAGCGAAAGGTGATAATATAACAAACAAGAACCTGACTGTCACGCAAGAAACCCCAAACTACTCCCCCCTAAAAAAAGAAAAAAAACATCCGTTACAATGGGACACCTAAATATGCAGCATATACCTAAAATAATTTATATACATATATTAAATATAACAGCCTCCTTCTCTTGACTTTGTCTGCATTTGGGTGAGGCCAATAAAAGCTATAAAACAATGCTGCCACCTAAATTCTATATATAACAGTAAAGCAGTCAGAGTAAAATAGAATAATATTAAAATAAATGCATGAAAATAGAAAATAAAAGTAGTAAAAATACAAAAAAAAAAAGTAAAAAAAATCTTGTTTGAAAGTTTGCCTAGGTGGCCACACTGTTGGCTGGCGCAACACCCACAGCCAGCCAGATCTATGTGCAAAATACAAGAAAAGCAATAAGAGGAAAACTATTTCAAGCTGAAGGAAACGAGAAAACAAGGAAACGAGTTCCCCTGTGGCACCGTAGGTCGAGCCAGAAAGGTGGCTACTCTGCGGGTTGTAAATGTTGGCAATTGCTGCTTGGGACTGTTGGGCTGGCTTGTTGAAAAAGTTGCCACACGTTGCGACTTGTTGTATGGCAGTTTGGTAGAGCAGTATGATATGGCAGGAGCAGCACTTTTAGGATTATATGCCATGCCGACGTTATAGTACATGCGATAGATACAAATGTAGCTGAGAGATACCGCCACATGGCGAAGTGGCCTGGCCGGTGTAGACAGCCAAAGAGCAGCTATTTCATTGTATTAATAGACCAAAAATAAAAAGGAATAAAAATAAAGAAAAATTAATAAAAAGAAATAAAAAGAAATAAAAAGAAATATAGTAAAAAATATAATACAAAATGAAAACGGAAACGGCAAAGAAAATTCCATGCTGTGCAGCAGGATGAAACCTTATAGCGTGGCAACATCGGCGTTGAAAGAGTCGGAGTCGACGGACGTCGGTATAGCAGGATTATGCATTTTATTATCTAGGTAAAACCTAGCATAGTGTACTTCAAATAAGAGAATAAAGTAGAGGTTTCAAAATATGAACTTCATTGCATTAATTGGCGTTTGCTATGAGTTGCAGATGTGAGTGTTGTATAGGAAATGGGGTTTGGATGAAAAAGACTTAACAGTATAGAGTGTAATTCTAAAAAATACTGTAAGAATTAGGTGTAGTATTGAAGTAAAGGGTTTTTCAACAGGGACGCTACAAAAGAAGAGTGTATTCGAATTTCGGTAGTAAATTTTAATAATTTCGACTAGTTGTTGGCTCGTCTATCATTCCATCATGAAATGGCAAACCTTACTGAAGAGAAATGTCAAAAGAGCGGCAAGAAATATGGCGTCGTTTGCTGTCCCTGTCTCTCTACTTTTGTAGCGGTTCTGTTGAAAAACCATTGAAAAAAACTTTTGTAGCGCTCTTATTGAAAACCCTTTACTATATAAATTAGAGGGTCTGATATGTCATCTATAGAATGTATAACATCTAAAGTACAATAAGATGTAGCAGTATATATTGCAAGTAGCAGAGGGTGTAGTACATAAAATAACATAGGGAATACTACATACTAGAGGGTACAGTAGTAAATATCAGATTGTATAGTACAAAAAGTGTTAGAGGGTGTAATCTAGAAAGTACTGCAGTAAGTTCTGAAGAGTGTATCATAAAATATATTACTAGAATTAATAGATATTGTTGTATTTAAAGTACTATAGGAAGGAATGAAGGGTATAATGTTGAATTTTATATAGATTGTTATTGTGGTACGGGGTCTTCACCCCGTACAATAAGAACTCCTACTATAAAAAGTAATGAACAACGTTGTAGAATAATCAGAAGTAGTGGATGTTGTAGTATAGAAAGAACTATGATATATAGTAAAGGATATATTATATTAAGTACTATAGGAAGTTGTAGAAGGTGTAGTATAAAAATTGTGTATTATAATAGAGTGAATAAGGAGAATTGAAGGTAAATTAAACAAAATAATATATAGAAAAGCTCACATGAACAAAGAAAATGTGTATGTATGGAGGCATGGTTAAAGTATATACAGGTTTGTTCATCTAGACAGATAGTTGGCACACAGAATGTTGAGAATGTCAAGAAAAAAATATTTAATATAAAACATTTAATTGTCATTTTAAAATTTATTTAAAGGTTATGTTTTTTTGACTTAAATTTCACTATTTTATAAAAATTTCACAGCACAAATTAAGTATTTCACATTCTAAATACACAATGGTCCATTTTGAATTCCTGGAGATCTTAAAACTTTATTAAATGTTGAGGTTTGTTGATGTTAAAATTTTGAGTTTTTGTTAATTTTGTGAACTTGTAAACAAAGCGTTGTTGTTCTGTTTTAAATTTTTCGTAAACAAATGTTGAGACTTTCAAACAGTTAAAAAAAAAAGTAAATGGCGCCTGAATTTTGAAAGATGACTTAACCTGTATATACTTCAACCATGTACGGAGGGAAATAAACTTCTAAAACTCGAAAGAAATTCGATTGAATGAAAAATAGCAGAATTTCAAAATTCTAGAATTTATCATCTGAATATTAAGAAAGCACATTACTTAGTTATCAAAAAAGTAAACAAGATTTATTCCTCTGTATATGGAGATGTTAATTTATTTAAATAGCCATCTTCTTCAAATCCAGAGGAATAAATCTTGTTTACTTTTTTTGATAACTAAAAAGAACACTCCAAATTTTTGCTCTATCCTTTGCTAAAAAACACGTGTTCACGTATGTTCTGTAATATTCGCTCGTATGCTTTGTTTTGCGATGTCTGTCTGGCATTGCAATCTGTTTTTTAGTGTGCCTGTCCGTCATTATGTTGAAGGTAACTAAGAGCAATTATGCTTGATATGCAGTGATTATGTTCTTAGTTATCAAAAAAGTAACTAAGTGTAATTATTCCTGATATGCAGAGGTTTTTCATCTTTGGTATTAAAAAACGGCACGAATAGAACAACACGAATAGAAAAACACGAATTATCATACGAATATTGGTAGTTTGCAAACATTTTTTGACGAAATCGCGTATAAATACCAAATTGATTTCATTCCATTATTATTTTTAATACAGCATTATACGAACACGTGTTCTTTAAATTTTGGGAAGAAAACAGTCAAAATGTTTTTATATCTAAAATATCAAGAATATTTGCTCTTAGGGGTAGTTTTTCAGTGCTAGTTGAACTTTGTTTGTGGTTTAAACTTTGTTTAAAATCAAAATCGATTTTTATGTAATTTTTAATGACATTTATCAGAAGTCAAAATCGACAGAATTATTTGTCATTTGCCTGTGGTGCCATATGTATTGTCTTGGTCTGTGTTCATTTTAAACTATCACTGAAAAACTGCTAACAAAATTAAACGTCGTTTAATTTAAAGAGGAGATTAATTAAACGGAGTTTAAACTACGTTTAAACAAGCACTGAAATACTGGCCTTTCAGTGCTAGTTTAATCGTAGTTTAAACTTCGTTTAATTAATCTTCGCTTTTAATTAAACGACGTTTAATATTATTCGCAGTTTCTCAGTGATAGTTTAAAATGTACATAGATCCAGTCAATAAATATGGCACCACTGGCTAATGACAAAAATTTCTTTCGATTTTGATTTGTATGTCATTCAAAAATTAAATAAACAAAGAAAATGAAATAAACAATGATATTAAAGAAATGTTTCAGAAAAATTTTATTATTATAATTGAAAATATTAACAAAATAATGAGCAACTATAGTGGCATGAAGATTAATTTTTATTAAAAAAGTGCAAAAATCTTAAAAATAAAGAACAAATTGCGATCCGACGGAGGAACAGAAAATAGCAAGACTGTTGTGAGACAATTTCCTCTATTACCTCTTGAAAGTTTTATAAAGTGCAAAACTCTAAAAATAAAGAAAAAAATGTAATCAGGGGCATCAACAGAAAATAGCAAAAGTGTTGAGAGATAATTTTCTCTATATTCTCTGGAAAGTTTAAACGAAGTTTAACCCTTCAATATCGGTCGTTTAAACTAAGTTTAAACGACAACTGAAGTTCACTAAAAAATTCTATTCTGTCTTTAAACAAAGTTTAAACTACAAACGAAGTTCAACTAGAACTGAAAAACTGGCCCTTAGTTACTAATTTATATTTCTTGATTTCTTCTGGATTTTTGAATATTTTTTCCTCCGTGTACACATTCGTGAAGTTTAGGTTAGGTGGAAAATACTTTTATATTTTCATTGTTATTTTCATTTTAAAACCGGCATTAAGATTATGACATATATTATTGAATGTATTTCTATGATAAATGGCATGAAAATTCAATTTAATGGCATTTCATTTTTAATGCTCATTGTTTCTATGACGTCTGTGAAAAATAAAAGAAAACTCAGAAAGACTTTCAGTTGTCAGAGGATTATTTTTTTTTTTAAATTTATATGAAAGCAGGAGATTTAAAATTGTTTTGGATGCTTTTAGTTACTAAATATTTTTATTTTAAAGATTCAAATTTTCACTACAAAATTCAAGTTTTCACTAAAAATTTAAATTTTCACTAAAAATTTAAATTTTCACTAAAAATTCAAATTTTCACTAAAAATTCAATTTTTTACTATAAATTAAATTTTTTACTAAAAATTCTATTTTTTACTAAAAATTCTATTTTTGTCTAAAAATTCTATTTTTTACTAAAAATTCTATTTTTTACTAAAAATTCTAGTTTTTACTAAAATTTCAATTTTTCACTAAAAATTAAAAATTAAATTTTTCACTAAAAATTAAAATTTTAATTTTCAGGTTTCTGCTAAAAACTCATATATAAAAAAAAGTAATTTTTCACTAAAAATTCAATTTTTCACTAAAAATTTAATTTTTCAGTAAAAATTCAATTTTTCATTGAAAAATCAATTTTTCATTAAAAAATCAATTTTTCACTAAAAATTCATTTTTTCACTATAAATTAAATTTTTCACTAAAAATTACATTTTTTACTAAAAATTCAATTTTTCACTAAAAAATCAAATTTTCACTAAAAATCTATTTTTTTAATAAAAATTCGACTTTTCTCTAAAAGTTAAATTTTTCACTAAAATTTCAATTTTTCAGTAAAAATTTTGTTTTTAACTAAAAATTCAAATTTTCACTAAAAATTATATTTTTCAATAAAAATTAAATTTTTCAATAAAAACTCGATTTTTCAATAAAAACTCGATTTTTCACTAAAAATTCAATTTTTTCTCTAAAAACTAAATTTTTCACTAAAAATTCTATTTTGTCACTAAAAATTCAATTTTTCACTAAAAATTCAATTTTTCACTAAAAATTAAATTTTTCACTAAAAATTCAATTTTTCACTAAAAATTCAATTTTTACTAAAAATTCAATTTTTCACTAAAAATTCAATTTTTTCACTAAAAATTCAAATTTTCACTAAAAATTCAATTTTTACTAAAAATTCAATTTTTCAATAAAAAATTCAATTTTATCACTAAAAATTAAAATTTTCACTAAAATATCAAGTTTTCATTAAAAACTCGATTTTTCACTAAAAATTCAATTTTTCACTAAAATAATAAAATTTACACTAAAAATATAATTTTCACTGAACATTCAAATTTTCTTTAAATATGAATTTTTCACTCAAAATTCAATTTTTTATTAAAAATTCAATTTTTCATTAAAAATTCTATTTTTACCACTTTAAATTCAATATTTTAAATTTTTCCTAGTATTAAGTAGTACAGATTCCACCGCTTGGTAGCAGGCAACGTAATTCAAGATTGACAGCAATTTTAAATATTGCAGTTTTAAATCAATTTCATAATATCGTTTTCAATTTTCATAGTAGGTACTCAGATATCCAATACGCGACGAAAATTTAATACACAAAACATGGCCCTAACAAAAATAAAACCACAACCGTAAACAAAGTTTTTATATTATATTTTTTGTTGTTTGTGTTTTAAGTTCTTTTCAAAATTACTTCGGCTTGTATTTCGTTATTTGTTCCAGTTCTCTTTGGTATAATGGTAGAAATACTATATATCAATTGGTCTACATGTTCTTTTTTTTTTTATTTGGTACTTCTTGTGAGTCAATTTGTGTTTTTCTTTTATTTTTTTTTTATTATTATTTTTTTGTTTCTGTTAACTTGTAATTTTATGCTGAAGGTTGCCAATTTTTCATGACGTTTGTTTTTATGGTTATTATTTTATTTATACACAGCCCATTTTTCAGACCATTTTTCCATAGATAGTATTTAATTTAATTTTGTTCAGGCCAATGTTTTTTTGTTATATTTTTGTTTCTCTAATGATTTTGCCTTGACTTTGTTTTTTCCCATATTTTTTCTTAATATTTTTTATATTGTATTTTTTTGTTATTGTGGTATTTAATACCATGTGGGTAATAGTGGGGAATTTTGGTTGGGTGTGGTTGTCATGCATTTCTGTGCCATTTAACACGTCTGTGACGCTATGTGGTAAATGTGTATTATTTATATTTAGTTTTTATTCTTTTCTATTATTATTTTTTAAAAATTGATATAACGTAAATGTACCCATATCCGACTACCAACTTTGAACACAAAAAATAAGAAAAATTAAAATTTATAATTATATTACCCAACATAATTTTTCATATAAATCATTTCTATAGAATTCGAGGATACTAATTCGTTCTGCATACTCAGTTTTTTTCTAGCCCAAACTTTATTTAGTACATATATTGCAATCGAATTTTCAGCATAAATTTTAGCTACTTTGTAGAATATATAAATTATAAAAGTTTACAAATTACTTTTACAAAAAAACATTGGACGCAAATTTTATTTTTCTTATCAAATGAAATTTTAATATAAAAAGATTGTCCATATTTTGATTTGATTTTATTTGATTTTTATACCATTTTTGATTTTTTTTTCAATATTGAAGATTTAATGGTAAAAAATAAAATAAATTTCAAGAGTATAGACAAAACATAAATATAATTTTAATATTAAAAAGATTGTCCATATTCTGATTAGATTTCAGTATATATTGATCTAAACTATAAAATTGTTGATTTTTTTTTTATATTTTTGAATTATTTTTTAATATTGTAGATTTAATGATAAAAAGTAAAATTAATATCTAGAGCATAGACCAAACTTATATATAATTTTAATATAAAAAAGATTGGCCATATTTCGATTTGATTTTAGAAAATTTTAATCTAAACTCAAAAATTTTCAATTTTTATACCATTTTATTAAGTATTTTTTTAGTATATAAGATGTAATGATAAAAAAGGAAAACTGTCATGTTTAGCAAGAGTACAGTCCAAACTAATAATCAAAATAACTAACTTTCTGGTATCGGTTCTACTTTTGGAAATATGTGCACTTCAAATGAAGGATTGGATTGCAACTCAAACGAATAACAGTTTCGGTTTTAAAAATTAAATGAAGTTTGTAATTGGGTTTTTGTTTAGAATATTAAAAAATTTTAAGTCAACTTTCTTTGACTATTTTCACATAAAATGTCAAAAAGCTAATTTCAGTTTTGAAATGGATTTTAACATTTTTTTTTTCTATGAAAAGATGTTGTTAGCCCCAGTCCAGGCTTGAACCGGGGACCTTTCGGCAATACAATAAGCTCATATTTTTGAAAAAACACAAAATGCACTTTTTTTTTAAATAAAAAAACAAACTTTTTTGAATCACTTTTAAAACCTAAAATCTTCTAATAAGTATCAGCTCTCAACGGTGATTTACATTATAAATAATTTTGTATTTACAGCATATCCGAATTTGTTAAACACTCTTCTACTCATATTACCCAACTGTTATAATTCCAACGAATACTAAAAGAAAATACAAAAATAGCTAGCTGTGTAAATATAAACACAATTAAATTTAACACAATTAACAACAATTTGCTCATTACAAATACCGCTTATTTTTCATCTTCTTTAATCTGCCTTAAGCTGTGTATTATAGTCGTCTGTCTGTCTCACTATTTATTGTCTGTCTTCACGTTTATGACTCAATTTAAGTCAGGTAAATTTACTTCTTCTTTTTTCTTCGAATTGTTTTGTGTTTATTTGTATTATTTATTTTGTTCATTACTACAATTTCTTCTTTGAAGTCACTTCGTAATTCCACAATTAGTCTCGTTTTTAGCGGTAAAGTCATAATAATTGTGAATAAATTGCGTTACACGTTTTACACTTCAAATTGAGTTCAATGTTTTTCCTCGTATAGCAAGTGTATTCTACAAATTGTTATCAGAGATGTTTTTTGTATAATTTATGTGAACTCAATTTTACCGACGGCATTTTCTTTACGTTTGAAAAAAAAATATTAATCGATTTTTACAACAAAAAAAAAATTAAAGGAAAATTTTTAACTTTTGGTGAAGAATATAATTTTTTGTGTAAAAAATTTAATTTTTAGTAAAAATTTGAATTTTAGTGAAAATTTGAATTTTTAGTAAAAATTTGAATTTTTAGTGAAAATTTGAATTTTTAGTGAAAAATTTAATGTTTAGTGAAAATTTTATTGTTTAGTGAAAAATTAAATTTTTAGTAAAAATTTGAATTTTTAGTGAAAATTTGATTTTTTAGTTTAAATTGATTTTTTAGTGAAAATTTAATGCTTAGTGAAAATTTTAATGTTTAGTAAAAAATTGAATTTTTAGTGAAAAATTTAATTTTCAGTGAAAAATTTAGTATTTAGTGAAAAATTGCATTTTACTGAAAAATTGAACTTTTAGTGAAAAATTAAATTTTTAGTGAAAATTTGAATTTTTAGTGAACATTTGAATTTTTAGTGAAAATTTTAATTTTTAGTGAAAATTTTAATTTTTAGTGAAAATTTTAATTTTTAGTGAAAAATGGAATTTTTAGTGAAAAATGGAATTTTTAGTGAAAAATGGAATTTTTAGCGAAAAATTAAATTTTTAATAAAAATTTAAATTAGTGAATTTTAGTTAAAATTTGAATTTTTAGTAAAAATTGGAATTTTTAATGAAAATTGAATTTTTAGTAAAAATTGGAATTTAATGAAAATTGAATTTTTAATGAAAAATGGAATTTTTAATGAAAATTTGAATTTTTAATGAAAAATTTAATTTTTAGTGAAAAATTGAATTTTTTAATGAAAAATTGAATTTTTAGTGAAAATTTTAATTTAATTTTTAATTTTTAGTGAAAATTTGAATTTTTAGTGAAAAATTTTTTTTTTTAGTGAAAATTTTATTTATAGTGAAAAATTGAATTTTTAGTGAAAAATTGATTTTTTATTGAAAATTTTAATTTTTTTAGTAAAAACTTTAATTTTTAGTGAAAAATTTAAGTTTTAGTGAAAAATTTAATTTTTAGTGAAAAATTGAATTTATAGTGAAAAATTTAATTTTTAGTGAAAAATTGAATTTTTAGTAAAAATTTAAATTAGTGAATTTTAGTTAAAATTTGAATTTTTAGTAAAAATTGGAATTTTTAATGAAAAATTGAATTTTTAATGAAAAATAAAGTTTTTTAATGAAAAATAAAGTTTTTTTTGTGAAAAATTTAATTTTTAGTGAAAAATTCCAATTTTTACTAAAAATTCAAATTTTTAGTAAATTTTTAGAGTTTTTATTTAAAATTTGAATTTTGAGAATATTTAGTGAAAAATATTTAAAAAATCTTTTTTAGATTTCAATAGACGGATCACAGTTCAGTTATCGACCGATCACGCCTTTTTCCAATACTAAACACCATAAATCGATTTTTTTAAATTCATGGATCTTGGTCTTCTTCTTATCATGTAAACCTGAATTCAACAGACAGACGGACATCGCTAAATCGGTAACACTAATTCAAAATGTATAGTTTTTTCATATCAGTAGTGATGGGTAAATCCAAGAACAGATCGGTATTGTTTTAACATCGGAATGTCGATCTTGTTCTTGTAAAAACTTTATCTTGCCTTGCAAAAAACGGAAATAGATCGAGAACAAGAGTTTTATTCTTCCATTTGCTCTTCTTTCTGGGTGCTACACCAAAAAATTACCCTTTAACTATTATATATATTTTTTAAAATTTAATGTCATGTCTCGGAGATACCTCGACGAAGCTTTCTCAAAGTAACTTCGATATAAAATTTTGATCTCGTAGCTTTATTGCTTCTAATGTTTAAAATTTCCTATACAAATTCAATTTTTATGACATAATACGATATTTAAGCATCGATATCGCAATATTTTTCGACGTAGATATTTTTCTTTGTGAAATTGATTTCGTAAAATGTCTGGAACCCTGAAGTTCCAACAGAACGTATAAATATTTACCATCTAGGTCCAAGTTGACGCTCTACATTTTTACGAAAAATTGATGTCATAACGATTTCCAAATGAATGCCATACCAGAATATGTCCGAACCATAATTCAAAATACTGTTCCGAGTAAAAAATTACCCTATTAAGGTAAACATGATCCGATGATATTCTTCAGCAAATTGGTCGGATATAAACAGGGAAAAAAATCAATGATCACTTCCCTCTCATGTCGCTATTACAATTTCTACTAGGAATAGGTTAGGTTTAGACTGGTTGAATTGTCGAGCATTTCAACGAAAGTTAATCTATTGTGTTTCCTCTATTATGGAAATACATCTGCTAAAATGCATCAAGAACAAACATCCTATAAAAATCATCTGTATTGAAGAAACAGGAAAACGTTCATAGGACGCTTTCCTGTTTCTTCAATACAGATGATTTTTATCGGATGTTTGTTCTTGATGCATTTTAGCAGATGTATTTCCTCGAAAGAGCCTAGAATTGTATTTCTACTAGCGATAATCCAAACGAGTATTTCAAAATTAAGTTCTCCTGTTATAAATCTTATTATTTGATAGCCTTTTATTTGGTTTTTTTTTTAATCTAATCTTAAACCGTAAATACCATCAAAACTGTGTTAATTAATATAATTTAAAAAAAACAGTATTGTATCTTTTTTGTAACTTTTTTATATTTTTTACAGATAATGCTTTCATTTCTTAAGTGCCTAACCTATATCATTCTAACCCATACTTTTCTAATACATACCATTTTAATCAATACCATTCTAAAAACATTTTACTTATTTCATTTATTTGTTAATCATTTAGCTGTTTATTTATATAATAACATTTTGCACATTATCGGTATCTTTTAAACAAATTAATATAAATATGTTTGATTGTTGGCTTATGTCATAATATCATATTTCATAATATATATTATTATGTCTGTATTTTATTTTTGTTGTTTAATACTCATACTCTTAATGAGCCTGTTGTGTTATTGTTTTATTTTATATCAGTTTTATTTTTTTTTTTTATTATTATTATTGTGGTTTGTATTAATTTCTAAAAATACCTACAACATTATCAATATTAAGTAGGCTATTATAAATGGCTTAAGTTCAGTCAGTCATTCAGAGTCTCTAATCAATACAAAGCCCGTCTAATCAGAAAAAAATATTGCCCCATTTCTCGTTCTCGTTGAATTCTCGTTATCGGCACTCCATCGATTAAACTGTCGCTGTACAAAGTTTTATTTTAATTACGCATGAAAACACGTGCAATATTTCTGTACTAGGTACCTATATAATTAAAAATAGATCAATGTACGATTGCTAATGATTATGGGAAATAATACTATCGCAAAGCTCGTATTAAATGTGTTCCCATTAATAGCCTATAATGGGACAGCATTTATAATGATTCATCAATAAAATTGTTTGCATAATAATAGTTTTATATATTATATATCTGTGACATATATGACTTGTTTAAACCATTAAAGGCTATTGGGTAGAATAATGCACAAAAATCTTGGAAAAATGTGACTTGTAGCATATGAGTGGTAGAGATTTTTAGTTTCTATGGACAGCTAGAAAAAGGATAGGATTACTCAAAGATAATTTTGTGATTATTTGTGTCAACGTGTCAAATGTAAACACATTTAAAGATTGGACAAATTGCATATAATTGGCTCTGGAATATTGAGAATTTTGAAAATCGGAAATCGCTTTTGGTAACTGTGAGTCTTAGGTATCCTTAATTTTAAAAGTAAAAATTTACCAGAGTAGAACCACTACCTGATCTATAGGTTATGATTTCATGACATTTACTAAATATCCACTTCGTTAAAGAGGATTACAAAACACATAAAATTTAGAATTACGTATTTATTATCGAATTTTAATGCGAATTGTAGCTTACGAAGTTATATAATACTCATTCGATCTTCATCCAAGGTAAACATTTCAAATTAGTGAACTAAAGGGTGATACTATCCGAATCTACAAATCTTTTTGATATTGGTGCGAGATCGATACAATAAGTCGGAGAATACGTACGATCGAACACTATTCGAACTGCCATTTGTTTTGATATTGATGCGATTTCGATACGATAAGTCGGAGAATCCATAATATATGGCATCAGATCTTGTATCAATATCGTACACCAACGTATGAAACGATAATAAAAACGATTCGGTATAGATTTCGCATCGAATAGTACAAAAATATCAAGATTTATTCGGAAAACGATAAAACAACGAGATCGAACTTTTACATCAATGTTAGTTTGAGAAATCTTCAATCATCAAAGAGCTGCGAGATATGGCAGACTGGGACCCAATTATGAAGATTGTTCTATTTTGCTTGCAAGATCCTTAGAGTATATTTTCAACAATAATTTCGATAAAGGGCATATTTTAAGTAATTCGATTATTTTGGGAAGCTCATTTCTTTGCATAATTTTTTTTTTGCAGGGTCAGGGAAGGGTAAAAACATTTAATCGAAAAATTTAAAAACGGAGTCTGTTTTATGTACGTTCCCAAAATATGCCGTGAATCTGACATTACAATTTCACAAAATGTTACAACCTGCTGTAACTTCCCATTTAACTTCCCATTCCCATTTAATTTAACAACCTGTTATACACTTCCCAAATTATTCCATTAAGCTGTGTGTTTGCCGAAATATTCATAAAAATGACAGACATTTTGTCTCGGGAGGGTATGAGAAGACAATAGACAGATTTTGATACAAACTCTGCTTTTGTCTGCATTATAATTTTGTCTTGAGATACCGAAGAATTTTTTCGATATTGAAGTCAATTCTCAAAACTTCAAAATGATCAGCATATATCGAACCGAAAAATCGAAGTAATATCGAAATATTACATAGTAATCAGGGGGTAAGCGAGAGTAGTTCCATTTCAGCTTTACTTCGTATGCGGTAAATGAAACTAGTCATTTTTGTACATTACAGCTACATTTCGAAATAACTTATTCAAAATCTGTAGACGATGTATTAAAGAAAACATTGGTTACGGTTCGAATGGAATATTTCCAATTTGAATTTGCCGTGAGAAGTTTCATCAAAATCAAATGAAGAAATCGGTGATCAGTTTTTAATGGGTTAAGTAGTTTATAATTTTACAATACCGCCTTTAGCTCAAAGTCCAACATATTGTCTGAACTGCCTTGTAATATTCCCCCCCTTCCACTTATAATATTTTTTATTTTTGTGAGAATTTTCCTTGTTTTTCCATGTGGCAAATTTATAGCCTTAAATGTAGTATTCTATACGATATCGTTTATAAAACTGACAGCCTCGTATTTTCGAACCACATCCATTTATGGGCAACAACTCTTTGGAATTTTCTCCCTTTCGTGGCAATTTTTCATTTCTTCTTTTGTTTTTCTTGTCTTCAAATGATGACGAGGATGATAATAATATTTTGTTGCACATTCCGTCTACAAACAGAACAGGATTTTGTTGCAGTTGTGCAGTGACAGGTTTCAGTGAAAACGGGTTCAAGTTGTTTTTATTAAAGCCAAGTTAATAAGTTTTAATTTATAATCAGGCAGTTTCCTTTGCGAGCGACCAACATAAGACCATGATGATGATGGCATTGCCGACGCCATCTATGTTTTCTTCTTATGTGGCAACGTTGTAGACACGCGTTACAACGTTACCATTTCCTGGAACACTTGCGGAAAAAACGTGGGAAGAGTTGAGGCGTTGGAAAGTGGCATAGATAGAGAAGAACAACGCATAAATTATCAGCTTCGATATCTATCATGATTTAAATGATTTAATGTGCAATGCTAAAATGTAGCTGCTACTTGAAGTTTGTTCTAAAAGTTAGAAATATAGGTCTTTGAGAATTTTAAAATTAGTTTACAAGTTATTGTAAATTTTGCATTCATAAATAATCAGGCCAATTCTTAATAAATATTCCCACAAACTATTTTTGGCGAGCAAAAAAACATTGTGTGTAAATTCAACCAGTAATTCTCCAAAAAATAACTTGTGAGAATAGTTATTAAGAATTGTTATTATGATATCTTTTATATAATTATTACCAAATCCTAAATAAGGATTTTGATTTTTTTTTTCCTGTTTTCAATTAAATCGATTTTTAAATTTTTTTATAGAATGTTATTGCACATTTTTTGTAATTGTAGTTCTGTAGTCAAATTGGATAATTTTGAGACTTTTCGAATAGTCTCAAAATTATCCAATTTGACAAAAAAAAATCCAATGACGCATATCCTAGTTAAACTTTAAAGTGATCATTATGCTCAATGATTTTCTTTTCCCTCTATAAAGTCATATATAAAAAAATATAAATAAATATTTTCTAAATTTTAAATGCATGAGAATATACCATACCATTGCAATCCATATCATGCTAATTCGACTAAGACTGTTTTCAATGTTATTGCATTTTTGGATTCTTTATATAATTCCCAAATTATAATCAAAAATGTTCTTATCATAAATTAACAAATTTCAAAAACGTACAATCCATATTGAACTTAGTATACTTTCTTGGATGTTTTTAAATGTTATAATTTCCTTAGTATAGCCACCAATTTTTGGAGGGTCGATATAAATTATATTTTTGAAGAAAAACGTTTTCTTTTCATTATAGTTTTTCGTTAAAATATTGAGAGTCATTATTTTCGGCAGGGTATATTACAGTTCGTAGCCGCGGTAGCTTAGTGGTTAGTGCGTTGGACTGCGAGCCGAAAGGTCCCCGGTTCAAGCCTGGACTGGGGCTATTATAAACATCTTTTCGTAGAAACATTTTTCTATACCGCGCTACCTCTCGGCAGTAAATGGCAAACCTACGAGAGTAAAACATTGCCTATGAAAAGCTCTCACCCGCCGTTCGGATTCGGCAATAAACTGTAGGTCCCACCACTTTAAGTACCAATATAACACGCACAGCTCAAAATGATGAGAGAGCTCGGCCTAAGTTCTTATAGGACTGTAGCGCCAAACTATTATATTATCATATTCCAAAATAAATCTCTGATTTGAAAATACATAATTCGTATGGATAAAAAAGAATTAATTGGTATACGCGGACGTATTTTCTGGAACTCTCTTTTAAAAATTAATATATTTTTCAAATCCCCTCCCCCAATGTAAATCCTAGCTACGGGCCTGTGGGAAATTGACGGGACCTCAAAGTTTGCGTTTTGGTACTAAACTAAAAAAATGAATATGTCATCTGTTATAAAATTTCATTACTGTTTCAACTAACTATTAAAGAAATAATTAGGCTAAACAATACAAATAGTATTTTTTATTTTGTTTATATGTTGTTAGTCCCAGCCGAGATTGTAATATGGGTCTTTCATCTCGCAGTCAAACACACTAACCACTGTGCTACCGACAATATGTAATAAAATTCTACCTTTTCCTCTTATAAAATATTATAAAATTGTAAGAATCTTTTTAATACACCAATTTCGTATTATTGAATTACAAATGTACTATATAGCATTTAGAACAAATATTTAGTATGAAGGGGACAATAAAAATGACCAAATATATCAAACTCATACGAGATATATATCGTCGTTGTAGAATTAAAAGTCCCAACTACATTTTTAAAATTCCAATTGTTGATTTACAAAAATCTTTATATATCTTTCAATTTTCGATCGATGAGCTCAATATTTGTACCAAATGATAAGAATATGTGAATCTATCAATTGGTATTTCAACTTTAAAAATGTATCAATTATTTTTTGTAATATTTACCAACATTGAGGAAATTTAAAATTTTCCTAAAAATGTATTTGGTGACTTTTAGTTCTACAACGACGATATAACATTGAACAATGATTGCCACTGTATTTCTTTAATTTCCAATAACTATAAATAAAAAACTAAAACTTTTCGGAGTATAAAAATAAATAATGCTGAAAAAAATTTTAATATCCTGAGTATATCAAAGAAATTATAAAACCAGTAAGGATTGTCAGGTCACATGCGAAATTTTGAAGTAGAGAAATTTTGATAATTGGTATTAGTAAGAATTATTAAAGTTATAGTCGGGTTAAGCCGATTATAGTATTTGGATACTTGTGTCATAAATTGATTTGAAAGAAAACTTTAGTAACACAAATTTAGGACACACAAAAACTCGACACAGATTTTTTTTCCAATTATCCATAGAGCAAGGTTCATATTTTATTTTATGATAAAGTTTGCATCTGCAACATGTCGAAATCGTGCGATAACTTGCGATATAAAGTACCAAAAATGGCCTTTTTTGTAACTTTCCCTCGATTTTTTGCAAAATCTAGACGTATAGGGTAAATTCTGAGTAGGCAGCAAGAATCAGGCGATCAAAATCCATCAGAAATGATATGTTTAATTTCTGTGGACGCCAAAAACCCTCAACTTGAAGAACAGTGTTATTTGGAGCCATTGCCCACAAAATCATGACGTAATAGGTTATATTTATATCCTGCACTAAGAGTGAAAGGGTATGGTCAGTTTGGTACGCAACTCATAATTTAGATTTATTATATAATGGGCATGATAACAGATAATGGGCATGATTGGTCGTTTGTGGCCTGTGAATCGATCAGTTATGTTCAAATATCTCATATAACACTGATCTCTACTGTTGAATTTTATTTTTTACCACCCGAAGTAAACTTTTTTGCTCAAATATATATATTGACTTTATTCTCAAATATATGAAAATAATGTTTTTCCCACAAAACTACTTGTGCTTCCCAAAAATAAAATCGAAATTCGGTACACTTACCCATTTGAACATATGGGTACTCATATGAAAAGAAATTCTTACAAGATTGCAAGATTTGTAGTTTTTTTCTAGATACGTAAACCATGGGGACCTCTGGACCTCTTTATAACATATGTGTAGGGTATTTATTGTATAGTTTTTTAATTCTTACCAACATCAACTTTCAAAATTTTCCATGTGACTTAAATTTTTTTTACTGGTTTTGATTTTGGCAAATGAAATATTTACGAGAATTACTACTTATAAAAATAATTTTCTAGATACCCCCTGTAATGATATTTTTAATATCATTTAATATTTAAAGTTCTTGATAATAAATACGTTGAATATGTTCAAAATACATTAAGTTACCACATTTCATTTATAATTCGTATATTTCAAATCTCTAAATATAACTATTAACCATTTTTCCTGCTTTCCGAAGTCTGCCACAAACCAAAATTTATGACACCCTGTAAAACAACATAAATATTAACTGCATCACGATAATAATTGAACTTCCACAAATAAATTATCACCATGCCAGAGACAGACTGCACAGACAGACAGACAGTGAAACTCACAAAAGTCAGGGTCAAAGTGCTATTGTTTGAATATTTTTGCAGCGTGAATTTGTTTTTGTTTGCCATACTTTTTATTGTTCTTTTTTTTATTTATTTATTTTGTAGGTGCCGGGGCTCTTAAATTGTTTTTGTTTTCTCAGTTTTTTTTACACTTTTTTTATTTTTTATAATAAAACCGCTGCCGCTGGCACTACCACCAAAGTATCTAAGTTTGCGTGCCGTTTTTTTATAAGCCCGGTTTAAAAGCAAAAAGAGCTAAAAGAAAAAATACAAAAAAGTCATAAAAAATAAAAACAAAAACACTTACTATGCCGTGACTTTAATCGTTAATAAACCAGTTTTGGAATAATTTTTTTTCATCTCGGATTTTAATGGGTTTATTTTTTTATAACCAAAGGCAACATCATGATGATGTTTTTTTTTATAATTATTTTTATTATTATTATTGTGGTTTTATTTGTTTGGATTTGTTGTTGTTTTGTTGTTGCTATTATATATAGCAGTTAATAATTGTATAAGAAAAACCGGCTGGCTCGATGGCTGACTGACGATAAACACTTGGTGGGTTTGTGTAACGTCGCTGACGTCTGGAACGTGAAATAACGTAACGTAACATAAGGCACAGGTGCGGATTCTAAAAATAAAAACAAAGTTAACTTTTCTTTTTTAATTACTATAAATATTGCATTTCTCAGTATTGCTTTGTATTAGGTATATAGTATTGAAGTTTTGAATTCATTAGTAAAATAAAAGTCTGCAACAGTAACAAGAAACTTTGCTAAAAACGCTAAAATTGTTTGCTGAAAAAGGGAAAACATCAAACGTCTATTGTTTTGCAAAATTTATCCTTACTATTCTAGCAGTCCATTCATACAGTTCACATTCAATAGAAAGGCATTTATTTGTACTATTAAAGTTGATCAATAGGATGCATACCATTAGTTCAATAATATTCAAACGGTTAATATAATATATCGGTAGCTCATAGGTCGAAAGGTCCCTTGTTCAAACTGGTCCGGGGCTAACAACACCTCCAAGTGGAAATTTAGTTCAGTTTACGATCAGTGTCTGATCAGGCTGCTTGATTTCAAATAAGGTAATGATCCGGGGTTCACATCAGTACACACAGGAAAAAATTATGTTTTGCAGCAAACATATTATGTTACACGTTACATACATGAATTTCCAGGATTTAAAAATACATATGTTTATCACAAATTAGAATCATAAGTCATGAAATGAATACCAACATAACGTCGTTGTAAGGACTGCGTCGAATAAAATTGTCCGCTACAAAAATGAAAAAATCTAGAAATCTAGTAATCGAATTTTTATATAATAAAATATTTTATTTTGCAAATTATTTTTAGATTTAAAAAAAATGTAAAAAACCAGAAATTAATATTTTTTAATAAAAAGTTTTAATTTTTCCGGAACCCCTTCCATTAATGTTGTAATGGTAGTGTCCGACACCCTCACAGCTGCTGAAGACCACTTTCTTTTAAAGTCTTGAAGGTCTTTGGCCACTTTTTTTGTTGTCTTCATCTCCCTTTTTACTAAAGCCCAGTATCTCTCAATCGGCCTGAGTTCTGGACAGTTTGGTGGATTGGCTTCTCTAGGCGCCAAAATCACTGCATTTTGTTGGATCCACTCTAAGGCCGTTTTGCTGTAGTGACATGAAGCGAGGTCAGGCCAAAAAAATGTGGCACTTCATGTTGGCGTAAAAATGAAAGCAATCGTCTTCAGCCCAGCTTCTTTCTTAGTCCTGCGCACGAAATATTCTGAGCAATCCGCCTTTCTCGCCAATTTCCTTCCGGATATGCTTGGATCTTTCTTTAAAATATTCACAACATTCTTCGACTTTTCACGATCATGTGGGCCTTTTTTTTACCAGAACCTTTCTTCCGATCAATACTCAGGTCTTCCTTAAAGCGGTTGATAATGCGAGAAATGGTCTTAGGGTTAGCCCCTACCTCCTTGGCAATTTTTTTAAAAGACCAAGTAGGATGTTTTTGAAAAATTTTAGTTATATTTTCTCGCACTTCCACTTCGTTTGCCATTTTCGCGTTAAATAAATTTTGTATTGACTATAACTGACACAAATTATTTTCTGCCATTTAATTTAGAGCTACTATGATCATTTTTTTTTTAATTTGAATCTTGCAATAGCACATTATGGGAAGATATGTAACGGACAATTTTATTCGACGCAGTCCTTAGAACGAAAAGTCACTAAATACATTTTAATGAAAAACTTAAATTTCAAGTTTGTTGATTAATATTATAAAAAGTAATTGATGCCTTGAGTAGAAATATCAATTGATAAATTTACATTTTCTTATCATGTGATTAAAAAAATTGAGATCATCGATTAAAAATTGACAGCTACACGCTGCAAAAAAAAGGACTCTCCCAAAACATATTTTTGCATGCATTACATATATCTTTGGAGCTTTGTGCAAACATTATTTCATTGCCAAACATTATTATAATAACAGCTAAACATATTTTTGTTTTCGTTAAAACATATTTCTGTTCAGAACGAATATTTTTCGACGTTATTGCAAACATATATATGTTTGAATGTGAAAAACATGTGAAAAACATTCACATGTAAACATATTTATGTTTACATTTAATTTACATGTAAAAAGTAAATTTAGTGTTAATAACTTCTATACACAATATTCATTTTCCCTTATTTTAAATTACATTTTTTCATTCATGTTATATAATTATAAATTTATTTATAAATTTATTTATTTTTTTTTAGTACACATCTTTTATTTATACTTAATAATTTTATGTCTATCTATTGTTCCTATTTTGAGTTCAGTGAATTACGAATTAATTGGATATTGCACAGACTGCCAATATCTGGTATTAATTTAATTGGCGGTACTTAAACAAATTTGTCCACCAAAAAGAACTTTTGAACTATATGAAAAGTATTAATATGAGTGTTACTGAGTGCTAAAAGTAGGCAGCATTGTTATTTAATTGTGCTATCGAAATGCCAAACATATATAAAGGGTTTTTCAATAAGAGCGCTACAAAAGTTTTTTTCAAGGGTTTTTCAACAGGGACGCTACAAAAGTAGAGCGACAGGGACAGCAAACGACGGCATATTTCTTGCCGCATTTCTCTTCAGTAAGGTTTGCCATTTCATGATAGAAAGATAAACGAGCCAAAAACGAGTCGAAATTATTAAAATTTACTACCGAAATTAGAATTCGTATATCTTTCCATCATGAAATGGCAAACCTTTATAATCAAAATAATACTTTCATTTTTAAATTCGTTGTCACCCAGTAACAATCACGAATATCCAAATACATATAATTCAAAGAACCTTTTATTGAAGTTAGGTGTATTAAATAGCGAAAATATCAAACTTACATATACTAATATCTGATGAAAAATATATATTTCTACAGAAACATTAATATAGTAAATTCATGTAAATTCGCGATTAAAGAAATTTATGTTTAAATGTCGTATAACAATATTTCAAACTGAACAAAATAATTGTACAATTCAATTATAATGTAATTAGATTTTACTCCTAATATGTATATGGTGATTTCGAATTACGTTATAATTACATTCAAACATATTCAAACAAATCTTTTCTATCCGTGTATATAAAGATTTTTGTAAATCAATATTTGGCGTTGGTGTTAATTTTATATTATTGGGAATTGAGAGAACTATCATCTTGTGTATAAAAAATTTCAAATCCTGATTATTTGGTAAAAACATAAAACAAAAATTATATATTTTTTATACAAACGTAGACATGACAAAACAGATACGAAATGCTCTCATAAATCTTTTTACTGGCATAATGTCTGATATGTCTTCTTTCTAACGGTGTTAAATATGCCTGCATTAGTTTGCCACACGTCATTTAAAATGAGTTTAAGTGATGAGAAATATACGAAAATCGTTAAATAATTTAACCAAATTTTGTTATTATAATTTGACAAAACAGGATCATATTTGGTATGGTTGTTAAGAATTTTGATATGTACCATAGTACCGTATGTATGTCTCTTACGATGGTCAAGTTATATAGTTTAATGAGAATGGTAGGCGTGGCAGTGGGCTAATAACGTCCATATTAAGAATGATCATGTGCAATAATAGTATGTATCTAAATACCAATTATAAACAAAATATCTCATTCCAGACAAAAGTTATAGTCATTTTACACTTTCAATTTATGACAGGTGGACGTGGAATAGACAAATCTTGTTCAATTTCAAATTGAAATCTATTCATAGTCCATGTATGTAAAGTTTCGTTAAGATTGGAGCAAAACTGTATTTACGGAGAGCTAGAATTGACTTTCCCACAGTGCACTGACCATGAAAAAGATCTGACTCCCACCGCTCGGATTCGTCTTTAAACTAAAGGTCCCACCACCAGTTCCAATCATAGGGGCCTATTATGATTAGCGAAGCGAATGTAGTTGGCGAAGCGAACGCTTTGGCGAAGCGAACGCAATTTGGCGAATGAACTGGCGAATGTACTAATTTTTATGGTTTTAAAAGTGAGCAACACTTACAACATTGACGGATAGAATTACCATTTCAGAGTTGAAAAAAATAGTATCATGTTGCGTACTTTTAGTACTGCCTTTTTTTTAGAACAGATACTATTTTATCTTAATATCTATTTTTTTATTATTAAAAAACCATTTAATATTATTTATGGTTTAAAAAACGTTAACTCGATTCATAACAATAATACTTTTTCGGTTTTTTGTTATTTTTTGTCTATAAAAGATTAAAAAGTATCAAAAAAAAACTTCGGAACAATTCAAATTAGTTAAAATGTACAGTAAAATATGTTTTTAAATGTTAATATTGGAATTATTTTTACATAAAAATAAATACTTTTTATTAAAAAAAGTAGTTTTTTTATTTGGAGCAATACTTCTTTTATTTTAATTTAAAGAAACCCTAGAGTTTCAAAACAGCTGATGTGAATATACTTGTTTAGAAAAATAATAAAAATGTTCCAAAAAAACGATGGGCCCAACGCAATCAAAGAAGAGCGTGTTAAACCAAAGAAGCCAATGCGGTGTGCAGAAAGCTGGAGCGACGACGAGGAGGAAGACTACAATAAGTTACAGTGATGGTGGTCTGTCCTCCGAAGCATTCATCTGTGGCACAAATAACTTCGCGCGATGAACCAAGCTGCATCCCCAGCAGCAGTCGGAGCAGTTCCAGACATTTCTTTTATTAGTGTTAAGTTTAAAATCAAAATAAAAAGTGTGAAAAAAATTGTTTTTTTTACGTTTATTAGTTAGGTCACAAAAAACTCAAAATTATAGACTTCCTTCTAGAAAAACTAAAGGATAAGATAAATTGAAAATCAGAAAAAGCCTAATAAACAAAAGCACAAAAGAAAAAAAAAATAAAAATCAAAAGAAAAACTGGAAAACAATAGATAAAGATACGTTCGCCGATTCGTCACATGAACTGTTGATTCGCTTGATTTTGACACTTGAAGCGAATGAAAATCGGTTGAGTGTTGCATGTTTTTTTACGTTCGCCTAACTTTTCCCGTTTTTTGGCGAATGAAGTCTGGCGAATGTAACCGTAATAGCTTTTTGGACGTTCGCTTCGCCAAAACCATTCGCTTCGCTAATCATAATAGGGCCCATAATAAAAATATTTGGGTTCGGGTTACACACTTTTTTTAATAACGATTCCGTTCTCGGTTCCGGTTGCAAAAATAGAAACAGTTCCCTGGGGATGCCCGCTATACATGCCATGCACAGTGTTCATCGTAAGAAGGGATTATAGGTTAAATGGATGGGGGAAAGATGGAGTAGTGTCGGTGAATGTTTGTTTTGAACTTGCCAATATCAAAATTGTCGGGAAAAACGGACGCAGGGAGATTGTTCCACAAACGTGTCGTGCGACTGAAGAACGAATTATCTCTTTCTCTCTCTCTCTCTCTCTCTCTCGAATGCGTGGTTTTGTTGAGAGTCCAGTGGACTACGAAGGGGTGGGCTTGGTTTGATGCCCGAGTAGAACGAGAAAACATACGACCTGGTGGAATCAGGCCATGTATTTCACTCGAAAACTTACCGTTGTAATACTTATAGAACAGGCTTACACAAGAGAATCAATAGACGATGATATATTTGCCTTCTATAAAATTTGTTAACCTACTATACGCTTTCCCAAAAACTTACATTTATCTATGTATTTTCCGAAAATATGGCCCAAATATTCCAGATAAGTATCAGACATTTTTTCTCGGGTCCTCTTTATTTGTGACAAAATGAAATATCTCCATTTTTATCAATAAGAAATTCTTTTTTTTTTTCTTTGTATTATAATTTTTTGAATTTTTATTTTATTTTGTTATTTCAGTTAAGACGTTTGTTACCTCTTATTTTAATATTATAATTTATCAATTTTTCATATTTTTATTGATTTAATTTTCCATATTTTTCATAGTTGACCAGCTATAAGGGGAATTCTTTATGTTACTCCATTTTAGTTAAACTTCCTCTTATTAAAAAAAATCTCTTTTATTTTTTCTTTTTTTATTTTTGTTTTATTTTGTCTAGTTTTAATATAAAATGTTTTATATTATTTTCTTAACATTTTTCTATAATTAATTTTTTGTAATTCGTTTTGATCCCTTTTAATCCGCCGCTGTTATGTCTGCTTCAGCTTCAGCCACAGTTTCAGCCTGAGCCTCAGCAACGTGCTTGAGCTTGAGCTGCTGGCAGCAACAATCCGAAGACAACATCAGCAACAACTACAACAAGTCATGCTATTCGATGATTTGCGGTCGTAGCAACTACCACAAGCAACGCAAACCCGCTTTAACCAGTGCGCTAGATTCTGTCTTTTTGTTGTAATTATTATTGTTGTTGTTGTTGCTGTTGTCTGTCTATTGCCTCCATAAAAGAACCCACCAGCATTATTTGTTGTCGGTTTTTTGATTTTTTTTTATTCATTTTTAAAAATGTCTTTGGAGCCTCTGTGACTTTGGAAAGCTGCAGCGACATTCCAACTGCGATCCGCTGTCTGCGATCAGATGGTGCAGATGGCGCAACGTTCGGCGACACCAAAGCGGTGCTGTGTTACGGATATTGCATTTCCAGATTAGGTTTCGACTTGAAACTTTAGTCTTTTTATTATTTTATGTATTTCTTACTTTGTTAGCTAAATTTTATTTATATTCTTGCACAAATATAGGTTTTTTATTAATTTAAAATATTTTAAAATGGATTTTTTTTTCTATATTTAAATTATATTTTATATATTTACTTTTTTACTATTTTAAATTTTCTTTATTTTACATTTAACTTACATTATATTACCTTCTCCTTCGTGCACTCACATTTCACTAACTATTGCACCCTTGCCTGTGCGCATTATTATTACGTGGAACAAATATTGGGCTTAAAGCAATTTGTTTTCCAAAAAACAGTCTACGAATTATAGACGCTTTAGCTGCAGCGTGCAAAAATGTTTTGTGACTATGGCGCCATGTTAGCTACACTAGCGATATGCTTAGCATGGACACGACCCGTTCTTGTACACACTACATTTCTAACATACTGTTCGCTATGTTAAATAAAAGGATGCTGTAATTACTAGTTAAAGTTTGTTAAAATGTTGCAATCAGTAGCACTATTGGCTATTAGTAGCACACTCTAAAAAAAGAATGTTTATAAAATACTTGTGGGAAGCTATCGGTTACTTCTGGTAAATACATATTGGCTGCCAGAAATGCTTATTGTTAGTCGTAAATAATAATGGCTTATTGCAAACAATTACACAAATCTAGTGTTTGAACAAAACAATATCTTATTTCTTAAAAAAATTTAAAATGTTTCCCAAGAACACTTTATAAAAGTCACTTCAATTATTACTCCCAAACACACATTTGTTACCAGTAAATAATTAAAGTGTTTAAGATAAGTAATAAATATGTAATAATTCTTTGGGGCAAACAGTAAGTGTTTTCCAGAACGCAATTTATTTTAAAAGTGTTTGCCCTAAATACTAATAGCTTCTCGGAAAAAATGCTACATTGAAAATGTTTGCCCGTGTCGTACAGTTTGTCACAAAAGATGCATCACTTGAACAATTGAACTTATCCATGTCATGCAACACTTGCACGAATAAACGTGGATAAGCTTCTTGTGTCGAATAAGAAGCAAAATGTTCTTATTGTTCGACATCTGAAGCAAATTATAATAATATTGCCATCAATTCATCATCATCGGTCTTCACATCAACAGATGACTCCAGAAACACTGCCGCAATTCTGTGAAAATCATCTGACGAAAACCCAGTCAGTTTAGACGACTTTTTAAGACGACTTTTTGAGACACTTGTCCCAAGCATAATGCATCGATGTGTTGTAGTGTTTCGTTAGTGTCCATCAATATCAGTAGAAATAAAAGGTTTATTTTCGGCAGTCGCTAGTTTACGTGACTTGTCGAATAGTCTACCCTGGGCTTTCATCACGTAACTTAAAAACGATCGTCGTTGAAACGATAGTCACAAAACGCTATCGTTTTATCGTCAAAACGATATCGTTAGACGATTATCGTTATACGTGATTAGCCCCCTGGATTTCTGCATTATTCGACATGTCGCGTAAATGAGTGGGCTGCCGCAATAAAAAGAAACCTTTTGCTTTGACTGAATTTGGCGAACACTACAAATATTTGCCGGAAACAATTCAAGTATTTTTTGCAAACACTACCAAATTTTAAAATATTTGAAACACTTCAAATATTTGTGGAAAACACTTTTCATATTTGTGGGTAACACTTATCGTGTTTGTGGGAAGTACTACAATTATTTGTGGGAAACACTTCGATTATTTCCTACAAATGAGCTTTCAAACACTTTAGTGTTTGTTTGAGGTAGTGTTTACAGGAAACGATATTTTTCTGTTTGTTTGTAATGAAATTGTAATTTTTCATTTTAAATTGGTAAAAATTTAAATGAAAACAACCGACTGGAACTTGAGCACGTTACGACAATTTCTTAAAATAATCAACAGAAGTCGTAAAACAAAAAAAATTAATTTTAAATGAAATTTAAATTAAATTGTGATTTTCCATTTGAAATTAGAATACTTTGTAATGCAACTGAGATTTGTCATTAACTGAATAAAAATGCTGAATGAAAAAAATGTGTCAATTTCAAATCGAAACTTAAATTTTCTTAATTATAAATCAAAATTATCAATTTCTTTTGGAACTTTATAATTTTCAAATTGTAAATCTCAAATTATTACTAAAATATTCTAAATTTTATATATAAAATTTCAATTTTAATTGCAGTTTTCTCATTTCAAAATGGAAAAATATCAATTTTACTTAAAATGATCTCAGTAAAATTACTTTTAAAATGTTATCAATTTAAATTTGAAAAAAAGAGTTTTAAAAAAAAAATTCCATGTGAAATGGAAATTTTTTAAAATTTCAATTGTTCTCAATTTGAAATTGAAAAATCTCTATTTAGAATTTTCGCAGTTTCACACGAAAAGTTCACAATTTGAATTGGAAATGGTGTTGTATTTATAAAAAAAATTAATTGATTTGCTTAAATTTAACAAAAACAACAATTTTGTATAAATAAATGTTCATAATTAGTTTATATTCAATGTTTCAACGAAAAGAGAGACAATGTATCTGACAAATATATTCAGTAAAATGGTAGTTATTATACATTTCTTGTAAAACTTACATTTAGTGTATTCACAGTTTCATGGTATTGGTACGAATACGACAGAACGGCAATTGAATTGTGAGCACCACTTTTCTGCTTGTTCAAATATTTCGTCAAATAAATGCAGTTGATTCTTAAAAAATTTGAATTTTTTGAAATTATCATTAATATTCTTCGATTTGAAAAGAAAAACAAATAATTTAATATTTTATTTGCACTATTTGTCTTCAATTTCACAATTTTTCTTCATTTTACAATATACGACATCAAAAAACATGCCTCAGGGCTACTCTCAAATACAACAATTGTGGTATTTCACTTTTATAAGGGATGCAACAACAAATTGATGTTTCTGTGTTATTGTATCGTATATATACATGGTAGGAATACCATACTAATATACGATGAACTGTGAATACACTAATTATAAATTGTCATTCATATAAATATCATTTCACATAAAAATAAACAAAAAATAATAATTTTTAAACAAAGGCAAATTGTAAATAAGTTGTAGATACTATATACAAAGTTATAGATACAAAAGATAAAAAAAGTATAAAACTCAAATTACATCAAGACCTCAGCTCATATAACGCCATAAACTTTTAAAGTAGAATTTAGTTTTAAACTAAATTTAATTTAGTTAGATACATTACCAAGTCATACACGGTATCTTTGAGATACTTTGGCATCTTTTTGGTTTATTATTTTGTAAAGGCATTTGGCTAAATTGGTTTTATATGTACACATATATGTTGAAGCCAAGATGCAGGTTGCATATAGCACATGGAGCGCCGTGACAACAAGACTTGCCGCCCGCACTCACACCCGCTGGCCAATCGACGGCAAGTTGTAGTAGATACATTTTGTAGATACATTTTTTCACATAGTTGTTGAACAAAAAAAATATCATAAAACATATAAAATATAAAAAAAGTGTGCAGAAAACGTAAACAAAATAATATTACGAGCGTTGTGGCGTGTTTTCCATATGGTACCGTTATGTTACACACACACACACACAAAAGTATTCACCAGATACAGCCGCCATTTACATATTATGTGAGGAGTATCTAGATGCATGCATAACAACAACGTTGCATCTGTGAGTTCATATTTCATCCAACGCATGTAGTTTTCATTAAAAATGCTGTTGCTGCCCTCCACTGCTTTGGCAGCCCCCGAGGGGCATGTGCGCCACCGACGCGATGCTGCCTGCATCCATGCAGTTTATTTTCATCTTGCAGATACAAGATGCAAATAGGAGAAGTAGTGAAAAATGCAATATAAATATGGCGGGAAATTAATATGTTACGAAAATGCAGAACCTGAGGGCCTGCTGCTCTAGGGTAAAACAGGAGTGTATTTGAAAATTTTTAAATTTTTCACTAAAAATTCAAATTTTCACTAAAAATTCAATTTTTCATTAAAAATACATTTTTTCATTAAAAATTCAATTTTCACTAAAAATTCAATTTTTCACTAAAATTTAAATTTTTCACTAAAATTTAAATTTTTCACTAAAAATTCAATTTTTCACTAAAAATTCAAATTCTCATTAAAAATTCAAATTTTCACTAAAAATTCAATTTTTCACTAAAAATTGAATTTTTTCACTAAAAAATCAATTTTTCACTAAAAATTGAATTTTTTCACTAAAAAATCAATTTTTCACTAAAAATTCAAGTTCTAGTTCTTTTCACTAAAAATTCAATTTTTCACTAAATTTTTTTTTTTCGCTAAGAATTAAATTTTTCATTAAAAACTTAATTTTTCACTAATAATTCAATTTTTCACTAAAAATTCAATTTACCACTTATAATTCACTGTTTCACTAAAAATTCAATTTTTCACTAAAAAAAATTCAATTTCTCACTAAAAATTCAAATTTTCACTAAAAATTCAGTTTTTCACTTAAAATAAAATTTTTCACTTAAAATTCAATTTTTCACTAAGAATTAAAATGTTCACTAAAAATTCCATTTTGCACAATTCAGCCGCCCCTGTGTTACCCTACATGAGACGTTGTGTCAAGTCGAGATTTAAACCGCATCCATGATTCATCCGGCAAGGGGCCGCATGCAGCACAAAATGCAACCGCCCAACCACCGTAGGCCAAAGCGCACAAATTACAATTAAAAAAAACTCCGTCATTGTCAACTTGTCATAAAAATTTGCGAAAAATAATTAATTTATAAAGCTCAGCAGGTGTTGCTGGAGGTTACTATGAAGATAATGTGGCTTCAACGGTCTTCGAGTCGATGCAGATGCTGATCTGGTGGTTGACAGGTTATTTTTTATTTGCTTACTTAACATTCTTTTTCAAAAGATTCTTTAATTTGTAATTTTTATTTTTTTTGTACAGTTAAATGTTGATATTTACAAAAACCTTGGTTTACTTTTTTAATTCCAAGCCTTCTACTACATTTTCCAGTTATATATTTTTAGTGATCAATTGAATATTTAGTGAACAATTAACTATTAAGTTAATAATTGAATTTTAATGGTTAATTGAATTTTTTTGAACAATTTAATTTTTGAATTTTTAGTGTACAAAAATGAATTTTTAGTGAACAATTGAATGTTTGGTGAACAATTGAATTTTTAATGAACAATTGAATTTTAATGAACAATTAAATTTTAGTGAACAATTCAATTGTTAGTGAACAATTGAATTTTTAGTGTACAAAATTGAATTTTTAGTGAACAATTTAATTTTTGGTGAACAATTGATTTTTTAATGAACAACTGAATTTTAATGAACAATTGAATTTTAGTGAATAATTGAATTTTAGCGAACAGTTGAATTTTTATTAAACAATTAAAGTTTTAAAGATTAATTAAATATTTAGTGAACAATTGAAAAAAATAATTTTTAGTGAACAAGTATATTTTTAGTGAACAAATTTATTTTTAATGAACAAATTAATTTTTAGTGTACAATTGAATTTTTAGTAAACAAATGAATTTTTAGTGAACAAATGAATTTTTAGTGAACAATTGATTTTTTTTAGCTAACAATTTTTTTTTTTATTGAACAATTGAATATTTAGTGAATAATTGAATTTTTAGTGAAAAATGTAATAATTAGTAAAAAATTGAACTTTTAGTGTAAAATTTGTATTTTCAGTGAACATTTTATTATTTAATGATATTCAGTGATTTCAATTTTTTTTTTTTTAACTGAATTAAATTAGATACAAAATAAGGAAAGCAAACTGAAATAAATAAATGTGGCGAAAAAACACGCAATTCGCGGAACAGAATTTGAAATTTGCTAAATAAATTAATTAATTAGCAAAGAACGGCAGCATTTTTATCAAATAACCTTGAGCTTGAGTTTCTCAACCCTGACACATTTCCTAATTAACAAATAAAAAATAAATAAAAAATAAAAAAAGGCAAAAAAGAGAAAGAAAAAATCTGAACAGATATTGCGTTCTTAAAAAAAATATTCAAGAAACGTGGAAAGAAAAAAGATAAAAATACAAAAACAATTAATAATAAATAAAAAAATATACAAGAATGAACAAAAAAAAAAATACAATAAAAATGAAGCAAATTATAAAACATAAAATAAAAATGAAAATAAAATAATAAAAAAGAACAACAAAAGAGAAATATGAATTTTTTTTAGTGAGAACAGTCAGTGAATATATGTTTTATTTTCTTTTTTTTAATGAATTCTTTGTAAAACTTTTGATATATTAAAACAAAAATACTTTTTGTTAAAATTTTAATGTTTTGTAAAAATTGATATTTGATTTTGTTATAATTTTTGTAACTATTTGAAGGTAACTATTAGCTAGGTGTACTGAATTTTTTATATTTATTTTTATGGATATTTGTCCGTTTGTCCGCCTGTCTGTTGTAATCATGATTACCGGAAAAAAAGGGAACTCGGAACTCTGTATACTCTGTATGAATTCCGTGTGAATTCCGTTCTTCAAACCATGATTCATTGTATTGAAGAGCCATTCATAATATTAATGGCTAACGCATTCAATGTTATGAATGCGATCATAAATATGATGAACACTTGGTAACTGTCCAAAAAGAGTTATTCAATATGATGAACAGTTTGTGAAGAATACGTTTCATCATATTAATGAACCAAAATATAAAATACAACAAATATGTTCTTCATATTAATCAACGCTGTTCATTAAACCAAATTTCTATCAAAATTTTATTTTTCGTTCATTTTTTGCCGTACTTCTCAGTTCTCAAGTAGTTCTTGTGTGTTATTTCTTATAAAGGGTTTTTCAACAGGGACGCTACAAAAGTAGAGCGACAGTGACAGCAAACGACGCCATATTTCTTGCCGCTCTTTTGACATTTCTCTTCAGTAAGGTTTGCCATTTCATGATGGAAAGATATACGAATTCGAATTTCGATAGTAAATTTTAATAATTTGGTTCGTACTGTATAAATGAATTTTGCTGCCCAATTCTATTATAAAAGATTTTTAATATAATCATTCTTATATTAATATCCAATAAGGTTTTTTCATGTGTCACATCAGTTTTCCTCAAGTAGACTTTATGTTAGTATTTTTTATGAAGGTTGAATCAGATTGCCTTAAACGGATCTGCAAGTAGGATTACCATAGTCGACCCTGATCAGTATCATTTCAGCCTTTGGTAGGGATGCCTTATCGTATTCTGATTAGGGACGGATGCGAAATAAGGCTAAACCTAACCAATAGTGAAAATTTCAATTATTTTTTTGGAAAATATTATTTTTTTTTTAGCGAAAATTTGATTTTTTTTTTTTTTTAATTTCATTTTTAGTGAAAATTTTAATTTTTTAGTAAAACATTAAATATTTTAGTAAAAAAATGAATTTTTAATAAAAAAATTAATTTTTAATAAAAAAATGAATTTTTAATAAAAAAATTGAATTTTTAATAAAAAAAATTTAATTTTTAATAAAAGAAAATTGAATTTTTAATAAGAGAAAATTGAATTTTGATGTAAAAATTAATTCTTGGTGAAAAACTGAATTTTTAGTGAACAATTGATTTTTTTGTTAGTGAAAAATATAATTATTAAAGGGTTTTTCAATAAGAGCGCTACAAACGTTTTTTTCAAGGTTTCAACAGGGACGCTACAAAAGTAGAGCGACAGGGACAGCAAACGAAGCCATATTTCTTGCCGCTCTTTTGACATTTCTCTCAAGTAAGGTTGATGGAAAGATATACGAGCGAACAACGAGTCGAAATTATTAAAATTTACTACCGAAATTCGAATTCAAAATTGAAAATTTACTTTTTGTTGAATTTGATTTTTTTTTTAATTTTAATGAAAATTTTAATTTTTAGTGAAAATTTTAATTTTTAGTGAAAATTGGAATTTTTAGTGAAAATTTGAATTTTTAGTGAAAATTTGAATTTATAGTGAAAAATGGATTTGTTTTGAAAAATTGAAGTTTTAGTGAAAATTTTAATTTTTAGTGAAAATTTTAATTTTTAGTGTAAATTTCAATATTTAATGGCACATTTAATTATAAATGAAAAATTTATATTATAGTAAAAAAAATTTATGTGAATAATTCAAATTTATTTGAGCGAAATTAAAAAAAAAAAAATAAAAACTAAAAATATGTTAAACAAATAAAATAATAAAACAAATACTATAATTAAATACAACAACAAAAATGCTTTAAAGAAATTAAAAAAATTAATTATAAAAACATGTCAAGTATTTGCTGCTTTATTTTTATTAATTTTAACATGATCAAAAAAAAAAGAAGGCACCTCGTGCGTTGTTGTAAATCTTGATTCTATGAGAGTCATTTGTGTGGTGTTTAGTGGGACGAAGAACGAGTCATAAAGTCAAGAACCTGCTGCCGCGTTTCAACAAAAGTAGCAAAAACAAAACAACAACAAAAAAAACAACGAGTGCAAAAAAAGTGAAAGAGCAAAAACAACACAAAAACAATTATCAATCATTCATTATTCAGAATTCAAGTTGTTGTTTAACATAGAGCAGCAAAAAAAAATAAGTAAAAAAAAAACACAACAACAAAAAGTAAAACGAGTAAAAGAAAAACAACAATTAAAACAAAATAACGAGTAAAACAAAATACTTCAAAAGTAAACAACAAAAATAACGAGAACACCAAATACTAACGAAAACAACAAAAACAACGACTTACACAAAATACTAACGAAAACAACAATTACAAAATAACGAGTAAAACAGAAATTAACGAAAACAGCAAAACAACGGCTGTTCTTTCGTTCGCTCGTTACTTGCTGCCATCGTCGTGGGCTCCTCTCAAATCAATCGCCCCCGCAACGAATTTTGAAAAAGTAACAACACACGCGCGTCAAAAATAAAAGAAGAAAACAAAAAAAGACGACGCAACAGCGTGCTTTGCAAATAGCAACAACTCTGCAGCAACAACAACAAATACAACAGGCGACTTAGAGTAGTGCAAAAATAAGAGAAACGAGTAAAAGGCAAAAAAAAAAAGAAATGACAAAAACACCAAAAAGCAACAACAACAAGAACCAGAATAACAACAAAAATTGCGCAGCTCTACTCGCCGTCATAATAACTGCAAGAACAAAAACAACAATAACAACCACAAAAATAACAACAATTACAACAACAGCAATACAAATAAAAAAAATACCTACATATTATGTACGATGACTACGTTAGTCGGTCGTTCTGTTTATCCGTCCGTCCTTTCGTTAGCCCCTACGTCGTGCATTTTATAACTAAATATCTGTGATAAATGAAAAAAATATAAATATATTTTTTTTTCTGTTTTTTTTTATCTGTTTCTTTATATAAATTCAGTCAAATATATGTAAGAGCTGTATTTACAGACATTTTTTATCTGCAGAATATAGGTTGCAGTCGTAAAGTAATCTCGCTATAATCGGAATTTAGGGGATTTTTAAATGTTCCCCAAAAAAAATTAATATTCACTAAAAATTCAATTTTTAATAAATTAAAAATTTCTCTATAGGAATATTCCTCTTCGAAATTGATAAAATTTTGTATGAGTGTTCTCTCATATTAAACTAAGAAATATGCAATATTTTAAACCTCTACCTTCTATGGTTCCAGAAATATGTCGGCTTAAAAAGTGAAAAAAATATGGGGAAACTTACAAATGTGGGTTAACTTAATTGTATTTATCTGAAAAACTGGTTTACATACAAAGTCAATTGAGGTATCATTTAAAAGGTATAAAGATGGTATTTAATATGGCATATAATTTTATTTTTGTATCCAAAGGTTAAAGGTCACTATCACATGATTTACATTTTGGAATGATTTTTCTCAAAAACCCATATTTTTAAAATTTTCAAAAAAATATATGTTAATGCTGATTTTCTACTTAAAATTTGTGTTTAATTTCAGAGGTGTATTCTTATAGGTTTCTGAGTTAAAAATAATAATGTGAAATCAAGTCAAAGTTTTCAATGTTATTTGAATTTTGTTTTTGAAAATAAAAAAATCAAATAAAATTTTATAAATAAATTTCCATTTACTTTCATATTTTGGTTAATAACTCATGAACCGAAAGGAGTACACCAATGTAATTTGGCAGACATGTCAAGAAGAACATCTGAAAAAATATAAATTTATTTTTATTATTTAAAAAATATGGGTTTTTGAGATATAACATCCGAAAATCTATATCATGTGATATTGGCCTTTGACTTTTGGAAACCAAGATGTATTCACATCTCGTATTAAAGGGCATCTTAATACCTTTTAAATGATACCGATACTGATGTATGTAAACTACTTGTTTAAATAAACGCAATTAAATGAACTATATTACATATTTTCATTTATAACTCAGGAATCAATACGAATACACTTATAATTTCCATTTACTTTCATAGTTTTGTTAATAACTCATGAACCGAAAGGAGTACACCAATGTAATTTGGCAGACATATCAAAAAGAACATCTGAAAAAATATAAATTTATTTTTATTATTTGAAAAATATGGGTTTTTGAGATATAACTTCCCAAAATCTATATCATGTGATATTGGCCTTTGACTTTTGGAAACAAAGATGAATTCACATCTCGTATTAAAGGGCATCTTAATACCTTTTAAATGATACCGATACTGATGTATGTAAACTACTTGTTTAAATAAACGCAATTAAATTAACTATATTACATATTTTCATTTATAACTCAGGAATCAATACGAATACACTTATAAAATTTAACACAAATGTTATGAAGAATTTAAGAAACAACATATATTTATCTGAAACTTTTAAAAATATGGGTTTTTGAGAAATTTCATTACAAAATTTAGATCATGTGATAATGACATTTAATCTTTGGATACATAAATAAAATTATATGCCTTGTTAAAGGTCATCGTTATACCTATCAAATGATACCTCAATTGACCTTGTACGTATACTAGTTTTTAAGATAAATACAATTAAGTTAACTCACCTTTGTGAGTTTTCACCTATTTTTGCTCTTTTTAACCCGTCATATTTCGGGAACCATATTAGCTAGAGGTCCAAAATTTATAAATTGTCTTAGTTTAATATGGTACAGCATTTGTACCAAATTTGAATTATTTCTGAGGGAGTAGGTGAAATCCGTACGTTGATTTAAAATGGAATATCCCGATATTAAAATTTTCACTAGAAATTCAAATTTTCACTAAAAATGGAAATTTAAAAAAAAAAAAATAATTGTTCATTAAATATTAAAATTGTACACTAAAAATTATAATACCGACTAAATTATAATTTTTCACTACATATTTAATTGTACACTAAAAATTCTCGTTTTCACAAAAATTTAAATTTTTCACTGAAATTTAAATTTTTCACTAAAATTTAAATTTTTCACTGGAAATTAAATTTTCTCTATTTTCATTAAAAATTCAAATGTCCCTAAAAATTAAAATTTTCAGTAAAAATTACACTTTTCATTAAAAATTACACATTTCATTAAAATTACACTTTTCATTAAAAATACACTTTTCATTAAAAATACAAGAAAAAAAGTCAATTTTTCACCTATTATCGAAAATGTCCATAATTTACTAAAAATTCAAATCGTCGAACACCAGAAAAATCCACTTACCTATAATCTTCGTCCTGGTATGGTTGTCCGTCCCTGCTGGTTTTAAAATCTGACTTGATATTTGTAATACTTGAACCCAATTGTTACCATCTCTTTCTTATTTTTGAGGTTACTATTACTCGTGTAATTTTTGAATCTATGTACTTTGAGAATTCCGTGACTGGAACCCTTAATTCTTCAATTTCTATATAAATGTTTTTTTTTTCATTTTCGCTTAGCCAAGACTTTAATGTATACAATAGACTCAGCTGACTATGCTTATTAAATATTAATATGATGAATGCCCCCACATCATTCTTGATTTTTTGATTGACGTAGAAATTATTTAATATTTTTTAGTGTACAAAACTTGAACTTAGCTTAAACTTACACCCAGAAAAAAATACTATATAAATAATAGTTTTTTACTATTAAAACTAGTTAATAGGATAAATTATTATTTTAATTGGAAAATACCATAGACCACAAGACATGAAACTCCGTCAATGTAGTTGTAAAAACCTTTTTATTAGTGTGCGTCGCAGTCGCAATTTGGACAACTTTTTATTCAACTTAGACAACTTTTATTCAACTTGGACAATAATGCCTTCGAATTTTTTGATTTTAGACATTTTTCCCTCTATATATTCAACATATTCACCACGACTTTTGACGTTCGCGCCAAACAGCTGTTTAATAACAAATTCAGTTTATCAAGTCACTAATAGTGTTTTTCTTTATTTCAGAAACCAATTGCTGTGGATTTAAAAGCTGGATTAACTGGAAACTTGCACAATTCGTTGAAGACAATACCTGTTTCAGTTGGAGGACAAAAGGCTAGGAAAGTATGCCTTCGAAAAAATGCGTTTGCGGGTGCAGTGGATGGAGCAAGCTGCACATATTCCCTAGCGATGAAAGGTGCGTTATACATTTTTAAAATTATGTGCAATGTATTTTGCTGATCTGCAGTTAGCGTATCTATTAAATAGATGTGCACAGGTTTCTTCCTGATTCACGTGCTAATTGTACATCTGCTAAATTGCATTGACCACTTTTATTAACAAATATTATGTAATTGTGCATGTTTTAACTTTTAATCCTGTCTCATATTTGATCGAACATGTGTACATAAGTGTCGGTTAATGTGCGATGTGCTGTTATCAATTTAAAATAATTGATAACTTGCTTAAATGTTCGACGAGTATTTTGCACATATTTTCCCGGAGGCACTGGTACACATATTCGCTTAACTTAAGATTATTGTTCAATTTTTAGGTTGCTTTTTAATTTTGGGTTCTATTTAATTTATTTTAAAAGAAATAGTAAAAACGAATGTTGGTGTTACTTTATTCAGTTTGGAGATTATTTAATTTTCATGATATAAGGGTATTTCAGTAAGTCCATTTTATTTCTGCGCTATTTTATTGTTGAACTTTACAGCAGTATTTTAAATAAAGATATATGTTCCTTTTCCAAAGAAAATATATGAATTTATTCAAAAATTTTTATAAAAGGGGCATAAAGTGGTGGTCACATATTTAGGGACAATCATATTTTTATTTTCTAATTTTTAAAAATATTTTTATGGAAGTAGGACACTTTATAAATATTTATAGTAATTGTATTTTGCACTTTTTACAGGTTTACAATGTTCATCATTTTTTCTAAATTGTTTATTAAAGAAAATCAACTCGCATGTACTCAATTTTTCTATTCTGCATTTATAATTTGTTCTGCATAGGTGGTATGGTTTAAATTAATTAAGTTTTTCTTTAAACGATTTAGAAAGTCGGAATGGATGCTTCGTTTAGGCGCAACGTCAGGAAATAAAATTCTTTATGCTTGCGAAAAGCATTTTTCAAAGTCACTATTTGCAAAAAGATTTTTGAAAAGGGATGCTGTCCCAGATTTAAATCTATGTGAAAAATTTAATGCATCTATTCTAAAAGATAATTTAACAGATATTAATTCTAACTCGTCGATTATCGAAGTTAGTGTAGAAGATTTTATTCCAATAGTAATATCTTTAGATTCGCCTGTTGAAAATACAAAATCTGTAGAGCCATTGTTTCATAGTGTAGCTGTTTCTTCTATAAACATTTCAGATCCTCTTCCGCTTCTAGATGATAGTTTTCTTTCTGTTAATTCATTTTCTTCAGATTTAATTTCAAATGATTTAAATAAAAGTTTTATTTCAGTTGTTGGGCGGCAGGTTCAGACAGACAGTAGCTTAAGCGATTCTACTCCTAGGAAATTGAAAATGTCAAAAGAGATTGAAACTTTAAAGAGAAAATTAAGGGAAACAGAGTTAGAAAATAAGAAACTTAGACTAGAAAGGGATAGTATTTCTAAAAAAGTAGTTAAATATGAATATATATATGTTGTAATTCTCTTTATTATTTTTTGTATATTCTGTAACAAAATTATAATTTAAACCATTATTTCTGATATGTATGAATTTTATTTCATTTATTAACTGTAAATTTAATTAAATAAATTATGATCTCATTTTTCGTTGTATTAACAAATATAACTGATTTTTGTAATTTCTCTCATTATTTGTATACAATAAAATTAGAAACTCGACATTGTTTTGTGTATTGAATAAAATTTTACAAAATGTAATACTAAAAAATTTAAATACATATTTATTTAGTTTTATTATAATAATAAAAATTTTAGCCGTTGTCTGCCGAGAGGTGGCAACGACAAGAAAAACATTTTTCTATTTTCAGATCTTGACAATTCCCATCTGTGATTTGAATGTGGACTACGAAACTTTTGGCTTGGATTCGAATACACTACCAACTTAGTCATCGATGTTACCAGATTTATTTGTATTAATAAAATAAATTTGAAATTGTATTTAATTTGCCTTTTTATTTTAGTTAGATATCATGAATAAATTAAAAAATAATTTTCATGTTATCAATATATTAATCTTATTGTAATTTAATATTTTAAAAATTATTGGATTTACTAGATGCATTAAAACTATAAAAACCCAACTAACCCCGTTCATGCATCTTTTATAATCGCGTGCATTCGTTTAGTTTTCAGTTTTCTTCGTCTAAAATTTGTAACATATCTTTCAAATATTTCATATTTTTCATAATCAATTATTTTAAATGTTTTTATTACATTTACCGTATTAACATTAAAATTTTCAATACGAGCGTAATCAACGTTTTCTTTTATTTACTTATATAAAATTTTTTTTGTTGTTTTATGCATATATTTGTTTTCGATAATTAAAATAGAATATCTAATTTTTACCTAAAAAATTATTATATTGTATTTTAATATATTGTTATATTCAGTTATACATGTTAAGTTAAGTTTTCATAATAAAAAAAAACGGTTTATATATTATAAATATTAAAATAAACATAAAATTCGTATAATAAAGTTATTTCAATATTCCAATATTTGCAAAAGATTTGTCCCTTTTTCCCTAAACTAATGAAAAGGGGGACACATTGTATTGTCTAAACAATCAGCTGGTTTTATTCACCAAATTGCTATTTTTTTCTCGTCAATTTTCCATATTTTATGATAAAATGTTAATATTTTTTTACTTTTCTCTTATACTATGAATTTTCGGCATAGTTTTAAAAAAATTGTGATAATTTTTAGACATAATACGTGCAATTCAAAACTTCTGCATTTGAGTAGTTCGGTTGCAAAAAATGTGTAAATTTTGCAATTTTCACAAATTTTTCAGCTTCTGAATTTACAAACAGCTGTTTTGAGATGTCAAAAATTTTACACGGGGAAACAACAACAATGCCAGCAGAGATGTGGCAGAGCTCATGTATGCAATCCGTGTACCAAAAAATATCATAAAAAATAGGATTTTGCTATGGTGAATAAGCTTTTTGCGAAGTCGCACGTCTTATAGTCTTTGGAAAATACCATTAAATACTAGAAAATACCATGACATTGCCATTGAGTTTATATGAAAAGATTTATTTTTTGTATACTATTAAATCATTAATTGTACTATTGACCAATTTTAATGGGATTTGCGTGAATTTTTTTCTGAATGTACATAAAAAGCGTATATATGAAAATTTGTCCTGTTACTATTTTAAACAACAATGATGTCACATTTGAAAGCTCGTGGGCAGGAGCAACTCCATTTTGCACCTGTCAGTTTTGATATTTTTCCGAAGGCACAGTTTTTCAGAATCCAACATTGCTGTTCCCCACTTTACATTTCTATTATTGAATTGAGTTATCGTTGAAATTGAAGAATTTTATTTTTGAAAAAGCATTTTATTGTTTGATTTGTAATAAAATGTAACGTTATAATGACTGATACACGATTTGTCACCTTTAAAATGAAAATTGATTCATTTTATGATAATTCCTAACAAATTTTAGCTCTCCTGCTCACCGCTCGTGAGCTGAGCTATTTGCAAAACTCGTTTAAAATGTTCTTTGGTTTGAAAAAGTGTTTGTTATATGTTTTATAAAAATATATTTCTTTACAAAAATGTTCTCATATTATAAAACTCTTTAAATTCTTGTGAATTGTATAAACATTCACAATAATTTTCACTATAACTTCAATGAAATAATTTCTAAACTGTTTTCGTTTTTTTGTATATAAGTATATCCATTTCATAATACTTTTTGTATTAAAATTGATCACGTACTTTACAAAATTTCTATAAATGATTTAATTCGTTTTTATCTAAAAATTTGGATTGAATTAGAACTATTGAAAATATGTCAAACTTTCATATGATATTTTTGGTTTTGAAATTTATTTATATAATTTTGTTTATAATATTAATCAAAAAATCTCAAATGTATTTTTTTTTTTAATAATGTGCTTTGTTCGTTTTATTTATACTTACAATAATGATTTATAATAAAAAAAAAATCTGTGTCTGGCATAACTCATCTAACATTCGGTGCATGTTGTTTACTCTGGCTTTCACCCTTGCTCATGTGCTTCATGTCAACGAGTAAATATTTCGAGAGGCAATTTCACATTTAGAAGTTCTCGCTCACGATGCACTTGAGCGGCTCCCTTCATTTGTCGCTCACGCTGTGCCAACCCAGCAAACAATTTAGTAAATATAACGTGATAACTGGTTTTTCTTTCCTTTTAATTTTTAATGAAAACATAGTGAACATGAGAAAATCCTCTATTTTCTTAAAGTGTGTTAAAAAATTAAATTCACGTGTTTTTTGGATCAATTCGGATCAAAGGTTTTTATTTGAAATGCTAGTGCATATCATATTTTCATATTATATTAATTTTTGTTAAAACATTTAAAAAAAGGTGATGTACTTCATTGCTAAGACGGTTTTTATTTGCATTTTGAAGAGGCAAGTTACATCAAATTTCAATTAATAAATTTTATTGATTTTTAAAATATCACATAGGTGCATTTCAAATAGGAATGAAACCTTTAAATAAATTTATATCGTTAAATTGTTTTCATATCCATACTCAGTGAGATCTCCGCTACAAAATATGTGCTGCACTAAATTTTGTATTTTTTCTATTATGAAAATATGATATGCAGTGATGTATTGCATACACACAAATTCTTAAAATCCCTAGTGGTCGAATTTTTTATGTTTTAAACATTGTGTCGTACAAACTGGGTACACACAAATTGTTAAAATGAGTCCTAGTTTACGTACTGTTCGATTTTTTTATGCATGCAAAATTATGTCGAATGTGTGCTGTTAAAAAAAAAATTGAGATCGATTTCGACTTTTTAGAAAAAAAAAATAGTATTTTTGATTGATAGTTTGGCCATGTTTTCAAAACTTTAAATCATTTCCTTATTAATTAATAAATTAATAAAATATTTAAAAAAAATAATCATCACTAAAAATAGTTAAAAAAAAAAATTCAGTTTAGGTCCAAATATTTTAGTTAATATATTAAAATTATTTTTGACATTTAAAAGAAAAATCACATATGAAGTTTTTTTTTATTAGGTTTTCTAAGGTACTTTATTTTTAATCCTAAGAAGTGACAAAAAAAAGTGCATAAAATTTCGAATGCCAATATTCTTAAAAACATCAAATTAAAGTTGTAGAGTAATGTAACTTTTTGAGTTTTTTTTTGTATACGTTAACGGAATAGAATTTTCTACAATTCCACATTTAATTTATATCAATGATTTTAGCATTTTTAATTTTTCGATCGTGGTTGACATTTTGCTGGAATTGTCCATATGTCGTAACACTTTCTCTTCTAGCAATTGTTGTTTGCTGGGTTTTACTGCGTGGCTCGCGCTCGCTCTTATACGGTTAGCTCATGGCGGGGCGCGCCATACATCAACTTATTTTGTGTTGGCACAATTTTATTCTGAGCTCGCTCGTGCCCCGTCAACAACTCAGTGAAACCGTGGCTCTTCGAAGTACAGTTTTATCGTGTGTTGTGTATGTGTTTCCAAATTAAAAAATTAAATAATAAAATAAATTAAAAATATATATAATGGACAGAAAAAGCAAAAGCTTCACTGATTTCTATGATCAATATATGAAATACGATGAATTTACAGACAAAAGTACGTGTCTCGTGAAATCGTGTTGTCGCCAAGTGTGCGGTAGAAAACCATATAACATTCGGCGCCACTACAAATCCATTCACAAAATGGATCTGCCCCCCCATAAACTAAAAAAAAAATGTGTGAAAGATGATATTGACATGCTAGATTTGAATGTAAGTAGAGGAAAATTTAACAAAATCACATAAAAGTGTCGTAATTTTGTGTCTTATTGAATTCTATAAGAATATATTTAAGCTAAAACGTGCATGAGCGTGACTTACTTTTGACGGGCAGCAGTGTTGCCTTTTCATGGTATTTATTTTTGAAATTTTTACATAAATTTCATATCTTTTTAAATATGCATTAATTTTATAAATAATCATCACATATTTCCTAAAAAATATTTTTAATTATTAATATATAATTATTAAAATTGCCCTTTGCCCTTCTTTACACGTTGTATACAACACTGTCAGCTGTTGTTATTGTGAGGCAGCTTTGTATGTAGCGTTGTTAGTTTTTCGGTTATGTTTGTTATTCGTTGATTCATGAGAAGGGGGACGCGGATACATGTAACAGAGTTGCCAATCTACGATAATTTTTTATTATTTTAATTTTATCATGCCTAAATTTTTATATTGAAAATTATTATTTTCATTAACGCAAAATTTCATAACGCAAACGAATTTGGTTACTTTAGCATGAGTTTTATCTGAAGTTGCAAATTTCAAAAAAAGTGTGTTATATTAAAATAATTTATTCGTAAAACTGTTTCTCCCCGCTTTATTGCAAAAACGAAAATGTCCTATGACAGATTTCCAACATACTTTGGACATCTGTCATAGGACATTTTCGTTTTGTCTGCACTTCAAACAGACAAAGACAGAGTTTGTTTGAAAAGCTGTCAGTTTCCTGTATGTTTTCCAATATAGCAATTGAATGAAATTGGAGATATTTTTTCAGGTACATTTTTAGAAAAAATTTCCCATATCAAAGAGATTTAGATTTTTTATTTTAAAAGTCATTTTGTAAAATCGCAAAGTCCGCACATATGCGTATGGTTTTGATCAACCTTTACTAAATGTGATATGAAAATGTAACAATACCGAACATCTGAATTTAAAACATTACTATTTAAATATGGGCTTAAAACTCACATATTAAATTATGATTTGAGCCCCAAACTAACTAAATGACATGCAAAAAAAAAAGATTATTTAAAACATTAAACTTGTTGATTGGCTTAAAAGGTTCTCTCAAATATTTGAAAACACAACAATTTATAACGCATGGATCAATTGATTTTTAGTCACGAACAAGGTGTATTAAGCAAGGTGAGGAAAGTTGAAAAGTGTTCTCTTTCAAACAATTTTACGTCTTATTATTTTTTGTAAAATTTAAATAAATCAAAATTATATTGAAATGAAATTCGGCTGACGAAAAAGAATTGGAAAATACAAAACACATAACACAGTGCGACACTAAATTTAGTGACGGAGATTTGACAATTTTTTTTAGAATCCTTGAGTAACCTGAGGAAATTTCACCCAACAACTTATGTCATATTACGTCAGGTTTACGAGATATTTGACCATAAAGGTCCTAAAGAGACCGCAATATTACCGTTAATTTATGGAGAAAACTGTAGTAGTTGTGGATTTGTTCTCTGAGAACCAAATGTAGACACTATCCAAGGCTTCATATCTGTAGTACATATTAAATTTCTATCTCGTCCTTTTAAACCCAATATTAATTTCATAACTAAAACGGTTCATTGTATTTGAATAGATATCTGTTTAATGGTTCCAGAATTTTGGCTTTATTTTAAATATCATTAATGTGTCAAGTAAATTTATGTACTGTAAACTTGGGACATATCACGTCATGATTTCCAATACAACGAATCAACGAATAGTTTTAGTACTTATGAACATTTGAAAAATATACATTCAGTGCTTAATATAATAAAAACCATAACTCGCATGACAATTTATGCAGTTTTTCCCAAAGAAATAATGATACATTTATTAATTCTTCATATAAATTTGGCCAATTAACTGCAGAGATTTTTGGAAAAAGCCTTAATATTGATGGTTTAAGGACAAGATAGACAATTTAAATGTACTACAGAAAATATCCTTATGGGAATGCCTACATTTAGTTTTCAGTCAAGAAATGCATATCTAATGCCGTTTTCCAGAAATGTTACTATAAAAATTAATAATTTACCAGATATTTGGGGGTCAATACCTCGAAATCCTGATGTGAATGATACATTTTTTTAGAATGATAAAATTTTATAGAATGATAACATTTTTTACACATACAGGATATTAAAAATAAAGCCAAATCATTTGCACCGCTAAAGGATCATTCGATTTTAAGCTACGAAAAACTTTATTATTTTGCAGTTTCATATAAAATAAAAAAATACTTTGCACTGCCCAGTTTTAGAGAAACTATAGCTCATACATCTTTGACATATTTGGCCACTTTTTATGTTTTTTTTTTATGCTAAATATTTTTTCCTTGGACAATATGATACATTTGGAACTACTTAATATAAAATTAGTCGATTATGTAGATTGATCCTTTGAAAATCATTAATAAAATAATAATAATTCTAAAAAAATTGTCAACTCTCTGGCACCAAAAAAGTGGGCATTTACTGCACTGTGTAATAATTAAACGACGCTCGTAGGCAAAAAATGTTTGATTTCTCCCAAATCCTCACCTTCCTTAATACACCATGGTCTCGAATACTTGCTTATTCAAAAAATTTTACGTTTGACGTTTTTTTTTTGACGTTTTCGTAGAATCTATAATATTTTTTTAAATTTTGATTGCATATTAATTTTTGAGCTTAATGGGACATTTTTAACTAAATATGCGAAAAAAATAAATCCATTGAAAATACTTTTTCTTCTTCTAGATATCAATGGATAAAAAAAGAAAAGGCAAACGTTACAATAATTTCTTCTACGATCAATATATGAAATACGATGCATTTACAGACAAAAGTACATGTCTCGTGGAATCGTGTCGTCGCGAAGTGTGCGGTAAAAAATCGTTTAACATTCGGCGCCACTATAAATTCATTCACAAAATTGATCTGCCCAAAAATCTGCCTGAAATTGATTTTGAATCAGATGATGACGTTTCACAGGAATCAAATGTAAGTAGATAAAAATGTACCAAAATCACATGAAAGTGATGGAAATGTATGTCTTACCATAAAATACGACTATAGGAATTTATTTAAATTAAAACGTGCATGAGCGGTTTTTCAGACTATATCTGTGTTTTTTTTATTGTTCTTTGTTGAGGGATAATTTGAAATTATTTGCATATATTTAATATATTTTAATATATATGCATTAATTTTAATCTATATGTATTTGCTAAAAAATACTTATGCATTAAAAAATCCCAAAAAATTAGGAAATCCATAAATTCGTGAACAAAATGTAGTGTTTTCTGTATTAAAAATTGGTTCAATAAAAATATATTAAAACTAACATAAAAAGTGGGCATGTCTTGAAATATTAATTTCCGAAGTATTTAAAAAGTTGTACTATGAAATATAAAAACGAGTTGGGAAAGTTAGGTCACATGGGTAAGTTCGGTCACATGGGGCGGATTTTTATAGTCGGTCGGGCCCGACTATGGAATACCCTACACCTTTGGAGGGGATATTAACCCTCAGAATATTATTCATATATCAGAAATTTACGTTATATATCCCCATAAATTAAAAAAATCATATAAAGTATAAAAAACTAAAAAAAAAATTTATAAAATGTAATCGGGCTGAACACGCCTTTATTTAAAATTTTGAAAGGCTAATATTTCATAGATTTGATTTTAATAATTTACGGATCAAATTTCCACTATGAAAACCCGGGAAATAATGAAAAAAAAAAAGTGGGCGGATCACTCCCATTTTTGGACCACATATTTTTAGATGAATTCTAACAATACGTTTTAAATTTTATAACTATACCTTGAATACTTTTCGAGTTATTAGTTCTGAAAGAGTTATATAAAAGTGACTTGTATGGGAGGTGGGCGTGTCCGTTGACCGATTTGGCTCATTTTCAAACTCAGTTCCTACTTTTGGCTAAAATATATTGAGACGAAATTTCATCGCATTCTGATCAGTATTTCTCAAGTTATTCTGTATTCGGACAGCAAGACAGCAAGACGGACAGACAGACAGACAGACAGACAGACGGACATGGCTAAACGGACTCGGGTAGTGATGCTGATCAAGAATATATATACTTTTCCATACCGGACACGCCTCCTAAGGGGCGTTACAATATATGCACAAAGTTAATATACCCTGTACCTCATAGGTGTAGGGTATAAAAAAAATCTGTAAGATCAAAAAAAAAAAAATCGGTAAAAAAAATCTTACACAGAATTAAAAAACCTGATCGGATAATTGTTATCTACCGGCAATTAAAAATCTGACAAAGTAGATTTATCTGACAAAGTTGGCATAATGATGTCAGCTGATTATAAGATGAGACAGCTGTGTACAGTGTTGCCATCACCCAACGGTCAAATATGGCTAAAAAATGGCTAAATTTTATTTTATTTAATACAAAAAACCAGATTAGAAACTCTTCGGTTAAGTGCTTCATTTTTTCAATAATTTTGCGGATTGGGCACTTAAAAAATCCCGTTTAAGTATCGAAATACTTTAATATTAATTTGTTAACCACTTTAGTATCATCTATTCGGGATCCATGTCGAAACCTAATAATGTTGATCTTTTTATGCATTTTCAGTAAAAACATTTTGATTTAATAAAAAAGGGACATTTTGAAACTACTCAATTTACAATGATATCATCCCTGTCGGCACCTACACACATTTTTTATGATTATCGTAAATTACGATCGTTTGGCGATTCAAAATAATCATAAATTTCGATCATTTTGATCTAAAAAAACGATGATAAATGTCAATGAAAAAAACAATCATATTTTGCTCGTAAATAACGATTGCTCGTATTTTTCGAGTGTTTATATCGTAAAAAAAGATTGTCGAAATTATTATTGTTTTTCTATTCAAACGTCTATTTGAAAAAACTCTGTATTAAATGAATTGTTTTGGTGAACATTTTAAATCCTTTGCTGTAATTAAAAAGTAAGTAAATGCATTTGAGAATTTAATATAAAAATTAAATGCATTTACCTTTTTTTTTTTTGTATCGTTAAAAAAAGTAGGAAAAAGCTCGTAATAGAGTTAAAAATGATTATAATTTACTATTAAAATTGAATCGTAAAAAATATTAAAGACGAGTTCGTTTACGAACAAAAAAGATCGTTTATAACGAGTATATAATCGTAATTTACGATCATAAACGATCGAAAATTTATCATATATGAGTGTTTTTATTTAGTTTATGATACCTCGTTACAATGGACAAATTATGAACGAAACTGTATGCGTTTTCGAATCATTTACGATTCTCGTATACGATTATTTTATTCATTATTTACGAATATATGCTATCATTTACAATATCGTTTATGATAGTTTGGCCGGCTGGGATGTTTGAAAAAGGACACAGTTTATTCTACTGAAAATATTCAGTCCTTTTGTCTAATTAGTGTGAAACAAAGTTTCTTTCATTAATCGATTTTAATACTCAAAAAAATACCTTTTTACAACAATTTTTATACCCTACACTAAGAGTGAAAGGGTATATTCAGTTTGGTACGCCGTTTGTAACTCCCTGAAAAAAGCATCTCTGATATGGAAAAGTATATATATTCTTGATCAGCATGACCTCCTGAGTCGATTTAGCGATGTCCGTCTGTCCTCCTGCCTGTCTGTTGAAATCACGAGTTGAAGAGCTAGAGCAATGAAACTGTAGATTTAGATTACTTATATATCTAAGCTGTCTGAACAAGAAAATTATCATGATCGGTCTATTGTGACCTGAGAACTGACCACTTATGTTCAAATACCTCATATAAAATGTACATCAATCAAATCAATTTTACTGTATACGTGCTTAGGTAAACTTTTTTGGTCAAATATATATTGATATTATGCTGAAATACATGAAAATAATGTTTTCCCACGAAACGACTTGTGGTTCCCAAAAAAAAATCGTAATTCGGTACACCTACCCATTTGTAAATATGGGTATCAAATAAAAGAAAATTCTTCAGGGATGGAAAGTTTGCAGTTATTTTCAGAATTCGTATACCCTGATGACCTATATACCACTTTGAATGGTTACCACACATATGTGTAGGGTATTTATAGTCGGCTTAGACCGACTATAATTTTGAAAATCCTAACTATCATAATAACACCTACTTTAAAATTTCCCATGTGATCTAACCTTCCCAACTGGTTTACCTTACATTCACCGAACCAGTCTTTTTTCAATATTTGTTATCTTAATAATCGATATTACATTTTTTTTTTCGTTTAACAAAAAAATATATATTTTAATTAAGTATTTAACTAAGTATGAATAGTGTATTTTTGAATATTCGCTAATAAAAATCTAATAAAAAATAGCTGAAATGGCTAAAATAAAAAAGTGGCTAAATTTCCGGCTAATAGTATTTTCAGTATTTAATGGCTAAAAAATTCCAAAATGGCTAAATCTTTGGCAACACTGGCTGTGTATATAATGTTGTTAGTTTTTCATTCAAATTTGTTCAACGCTAACTCAAGAGAGAAAAGGGAAGGTACATGTCGCATGGTTACCGACCTACCATAAAAGTCGATAAATATCCAATGACTTTAATGCTAAAAAATGTCCAGCAGAAGAGGGTGGCAACAATGATGCAATGAGCTCTCGAATTTGTCCATGTATAAATACGAGTTGAAGAAAAGAGAGAGTTTGCTTGCTTCATATCTACATGTGGAATGAGACAGCAGAACTGAAGCGCAAAACTCGTTTGTGTGCAGCAAATTCTCTGCTCACAAAATATTACACATTTAAGAGTGGTGAATTTGCCGTATATTTCATGGATACTCGTTACTGTGTTGAGAAGCAACGAGAAAATATTGAGTACACCTCATGAGTATGAGTGAGTGTGAGTGAGTAATCCGAACTCTGCATTTTCATGTTTCATTCTGAAATCACTCGTGCGCCGTCAACCACTCAGTGTGAATCCGTGTAGCTGAAAGTACAGTTTTGTGTGTGTCGTAAATGTGTTTTCAAGTGTAATTTTTTTAATATTATTAAATAAAAAAAAAAATAAACAATTATAATGGAAAAAAAGAATAAAAGAAAAGGCGAACGCTACAATAATTTATTTTATGAAAAATATATGACATACGATGAATTAACAGACAAATGTACGTGTCTCGTGGAAACGTGTCGTCGCCAAGTGAGCGGTAGAGCTTCATATAACATACGGCGCCACTATAGACTCATTCATAAAATTGATCTGCCCAAGCGTACCGATAACGACGTTTCACAGGAATATAATGTAAGTAGAGAAAATATAAGAACAAATTACATAAAAGTGTTGTCATTTTTTGTTGTGTCTTATCATAAAATTACGATTATAAAATTTTATCTAAGCTAAAATTGCATAAGCAATGCTTACCTTTTGACTGACAACAGCTTTTTGTTGTTTTGGGAATTTTTATAATTATTTTCAAATATTTAATAACATTTAATGTGCAATAATGTGTTATAAAAATATAAATAATGTGTTATAAAAATATATTAATTAATAGGTAAATATAATGCATTACTAAAGAGGCTTCTTCCTTCACAAGTGACATACAACACGGTTAGCTGTTGTTATGGTGAGGCAGATGTGTCTGTTTTTTTAGTTTTTCTTTCATATTTGTTATTCGTTGACTCAAGAGAGGGTAGCGGATACATGTACCAGAGTTGCCAATCTTCTATATAAGTCAATAAATATCCAATGATTTTAACGTTAAAAAATGTGATAATATTTTTTTTATAATTGTGAAGAGATCAATTTGGAACAGCTTCTTTCTGTTTTTCGAAAAGAATGACTATAAAGCTGGAGTTTTAATAGACGTAAAGTAATGTGCTCAAATGTCATCGGGACGGGGCGTAACATTTCGATAAATGCGTACATCATATAAATGGTTATAGTGTACGTAACTTGACGTACGTGGCCGGGACGTAAAGATCCGTATCATTTGGATTGCTACGTTACGTTCCGGATCATTTGACAACGTACGTCTATTATAACTCCAGCTTTTGACGTACTGACGTAATTTTAAACAATTTTAAAAATCCGCAAAAACAATATTTTTGCATTAACTCTAGTTTAGGTCGTTAAGCAATTTATCTGTTTGCAAATAATTCTAATGAGTTATTACGTATTTTGGAACTTGACTTCTAAGCAATTTAAACATGTCTGATTTCTTTTTAATTTCATTATGAATACTTCAGTAATCTTTTGAAAAAAATCCAACGTAATTAGAGTGTTATAACACCGGCCGACAAAAAGTGAAAAATGTCGTTACACATGAACCAAATGATATAGGTCTGAAACTAAGTTCCAAATGGAGTTAAACTGCATTTATAGTTTTTTTTTATTTCGTGATCCTGTTTTCTTTTTAAAGCACTACAAACTTTTAAAGGATAAGTATTTTAGAAAAATTTATTTAAATATTTATACATGTTCTACGTAATTAGTGTCAAATGAAAGATGAGAATCTTGGACATTTTATTGTATCCTGCTAGGACGAAGTAATGATCACAAACTTAAAAAGTGAGACACACGTGTATCTTTATTTTAGTTCACTTGTCCAAATCTTTTGATTTTTGGATGTGTAGCGAACAATTCTTTTTTTCTGATGGTCGATGTATTAAATTGGTGTTGGAGAAAGATTCTTATATTCTTGATTCGTTAACTAATAAAGCTAAAGGGATAAAATGTTGATATGTGATACTAAATATATCACTCCTTAAAATATATTAATTGGAAATTTCAAAGGATAAAAGTTTAAAAGGACATTATTTACATTACTACGTCCTGACATTATAAAATAAAATAAAATAATATCTAAAATTGCCACCAATTACGTAGGACATGTATAAGTATACATTCATCGAAAATTATTATCCTTTGAAACTTAAAATTTCTTTTAAAAGAAAACGGGATCACGAAATAAAAAAACTTTAAACGCAGTTATACTTCATTTGGTCCCTAGGGATGTCAATCCCGGGATCCCGTCAAATCAGTCCCGAAAAACTCATCCCGGGATCATCGTTAAATCCCGGGATTTTCGGGATTACAAAAAACGCTAGTAGATCAATTTTTAATAGTTTATTCAAAAGTCTTTCAATGTTTTTTTACACATTTCGTGAAAAAGTAAATCTAACATTTAATGGCCTAAAATCTTAAAACACTGATGTCAATAATAATGAATTACTTGCTTTTTGACTATTAACAAATTCACAATTGTTAAAAATTACGTCACTTTCGTCTAATAACACTGTTCGGCAAAATTTGCACTTTTGTTCCTCCCTGTTTTCATTCATATCATTTCTACATAATTTTAATGTGCTGATTCGAACTGCGTTTTTAGTTTTTTCCTATACGTAATGTTTCGGAGAAAAATGCAATTTTTTATTTTTGCATTTTTCAATGCATTTAAAAAAAAACTTTTTTTATAAAAAGACTAAACAACAGCTATTGAATAAAAATTAAAATAGTTATTGTCCATGAGCAAATCAACTTGAATGTCGTTGAAGATTTGGTTGCAATAACCGGTTAAAGTTTAAAAATTGAGAAAAAAAAGGAATTTGTAATATCACCGGAAAATCATATTTAATAAGAGATGTTTTATTTTTATTTTAAAATATTAAAATAACTATAGATTCTACTCATTTCGACAATGGTATTACTTTTCGGTGCCTTTTTGATTTTTGAGATAAATACATTTTTTATTGAATTTCAACTGTATAAAAATAATTCACTTTTTATTTAAAAAAAAAATATTAATTATAGCAGTATTTTATTGTTATTTCTAAATATATGATAACAATTATTAAGTACTAGGGTTTGTAAGCATACTATTTCTAATGTTCTATAATAATACGAACTGTGTTTATACTTTTTGTACTATTTCATTAAAATATCAATTAATTTCAATCGATATTTCAATCGTTCTTATAAATAACATAATTTAAAACCTCACGATAATGCATCGACCATATATTTCATTCATAAACTAACTTTTATTTTGAAGACAGTCGAAAGATTTACTATCAACTATGCTGGCGAATTAAATTCGGGTTTCGAATAGCAATAAAACTGGAACCGTTGTCTCTGAAAGTAACCTTTATAACCTTTATTAATAACAAAATCCATAAATAAATATAATTGACCCTAACATTTTTTCATTTGGGTCTACAAATTTCAATCATATAAAATCAATTTGACCGAGAATAAATCTTTTTACAAAATCTGAATTCGATTAAACTAAGAGTATAAAATTCACTGAAACGATTGTGTTTACATAAATAAATCCACGTTCCTAAATTGAGTTAATTTTTAAAATTGTTATTAAAAATCACATATAACTTTTAAAAAATGTGTCTACTATAAACTAATTTTTTTTTTAATTTTTTTTATAAAATATTGTTTTCCACAAAAAACAAATATCACAATAAAAATTTGATTGTTCATTCAAAATTAAAATTTTCTTATAATTGTACTAAAAAATAAATTTTAAATAAAAAAATATTAAAACATGTTTGACGATCAACTGGGGTTTATATATCGTGGATTTTGTATTTTGGATACCATGTATATTTGGAACCCAACCTGAAAACAGATGCATTTGAATAGTTTGAGTTTTGTTTGAGCCTTAAACATTATAATTGTTTATTATTCAAACATAGATATGGTTATTTTATGCCTTTGCTATTATTTTATTAAATTCCGGGACTAATCCCGGGATTCAAATTTTTTAGTCCCGAAATTTCGGGATTGTAAAATAGTACGGGATTGACATCCGTATTCCAGACCTATAGCATTTGGTTCATGTGTAATATGTACTCTCGGACGGCGTAACCAGTCAAATATATTTTAAGGTGTACCCAGTGTTACCATATTTAATTTAAAAAAAAAAACTATATATTTTCGGTAAAAATCGGTTTTTAAGAAAATAAATCTTTTAAAAAAAAGTAATATTTCGATACGTTTTAGAGATATTTGATATGTTATTGATATTTGTAGACATTTTTTTTTTGATTATTGTTTTAGCATTTAGGTTCTAATAATAAACGTCTATTTCAAAAATTCTGATTTATTTGGAGAACAAAAATCTGTACAAAAAACAAATACATATCAATCATATCGTCGATGTAGAACTAAAAGTCACCAAATACATAAAATCTTAAATTTCGAGTTTGTCGATTATTATTTTTTTTTGAAAACTACTCTTGAGTGCTGCCTTGTACTCTTTTGTTGTTTCCGAAAAGAAGGAATAGCAATACACAATTTCTCACAATTGCTAACATTATTCTCGCGGTGTTGTCAGACTAGTTTCGTAAAAACTTTTTTTTTTATAAATATTGTTATATATTAGATGGGCCAAAGAGAGAGCCTAGTATTTATTAAATTCAATAATCATAACATATCGTAAAATGAAGATTATTTTAGAAATATTTTATTTCAATAAAATTTTAATTTTTTTTCAATTTTTGTTATTTGCGTGAATATTTATTGAAATTTAATGTCAATCGATAGGTACTGCAAAAACCAACAATTAATACCATATATTTTTAATTGTACCCATAATAAGTTATGGGAAAAAAAATAAAATCAATGAAATCATTTTATACATTTCAAAAATACAACAGAATTCAAAACAGTGTGGCAACTATGATGCAATGAAGTTTTTTTTTTTTAATTTTTCCTGAAGTAAAGAATGAGTTTGCTTGTTGCATTCCTTCATGTGTAATGACGCAGCAGAAGTGACGCGTAAAACTAGTTTGTGTGCAGCGAAATCTCTACTCACAAATATTCACATTTACGAGTGGTGAATTTGTCGTATATTTCATAAGTACTCGTTACTGTGATGAGAAGCAACGAGTAAAAATATTGCGTATACCTCGTGAGTATGAGTGAGTGTGAGTGCGTATTTTCGCACTCTGCATTTTCATTCTGAGATCGCTCGAGCGTCGTCACAACTCAGTGTGTTTCCGTGTTGTTGAAAGTACATTTTTTGTTTTAAAGTTTAACTCTTTTTATATGTATAAATAATTAAAATAAATAAATAAACAAATATAATGGAAAGAAAAAAGAAAAGAAGATACATACGCAAATACTTCAATAATTTCCCCTATGATAAATATATGAAATACGATGAATTTACAAATAAAAGTACGTGTCTCTTGGAAACATGTCGTCGCGAAGTGGTCGGTAAAACTTCATATAACATTCGACGCCACTATAAATTCGTTCATAAAATTGATCTGCCCCGTCGTACCGATGTTATTGATGATAACGACTATGATGTAAGTAGAGACAAATATAACAAAATCACATAAAAGGGTTTTAATATTTGGTTGTGACTTATCATAAACTTACGATTATAAGAATTTATTTAAGCTAAATTGTGCATGAGCGTGGCTTACTTTCTGAGGAGCAACAGTGTTGTAGTTTTTTTCTTCTTTTTTAGTATTTCTGTCAGGTTTGTTATTCGTTGACTCAAGAGAGGGAAGCGGATATACATAACAGAGTTGCCAATTTCCCATTAAAGTCGATAAATATCCAATGATTTTAACGTTAAAAAATTTGCTAATATTTTCTTTAGAATTGTGAAGAGAACAATATGGAAATAATTACTGATTTATTCTGTATTTCGAAACGAATGACTATTAGATTAAGGTCAAGTAATTTTAAAGAAATATCAAAGTTTTAAAAGTCAAGTAACGTAAAGTGTTAAATTCGAAATTTTGACGTCAAATTTTCGTTTCGAAATACAACTAGTTGGGAAGGTTAGATCACAAGGGCAATTTTAAAGAAGGTGTTATTTTAAAATTATAGTCGGTCTAAGCCGACTATAAATACCCTACACATATGTCTGGTTACCATTCAAAGTGGTATATAGGTGACCAGGGTATACAAATCCTAAAAATAAGTACAAACTTTCAATCGCTGCAGAAATTTTGATACCCATATTTACAAATAGGTAGGTGTACCGAGTTTCGAATTTTTTTTTGGGAACCACAAGACTTTTCGCCGGAAAACTTTATTTTCATGTATTTGAGCATGATTTCAATATATATTTGAACAAAAAATGTATACCTAAGCACGTATACAGTAAAATTGATCTGCAGATGTATTTAATATTTGATATTTGAACATAAGTGGTCGGTTCTCAGGTCACAATAGACCGATCATGCCCATTTTCTTGCTCAGACAGCTATATAGATATATAAGTAATGTAAATCTAAAGTTTCATTGCTCTAGCTCTTTTACTTTTTCTGTAATCATGATTTCAACAGACAGACAGACAGACTCCCAAAGGGACAGACAGACGGACATCACTAAATCGACTCATGTCTTGCCGATCAAGAATATATATACTTTTCCATACCGCAGATGCTTTCTTCTGGATGTTACAAACGGCGTACCAAACTGAATATACCCTTTCACTCTTAGTGTAGGGTATAAAAGTCGGTATTAGTTTTAAAAATTATTTAATCAAGAATTTAATTAATCAAAATTTTGAATAATCAAACAACAAAACAAACTTATTGTCATAAGCACCTCAAATGTAAAAATATATATTTTGGCTACGTCTATAAAGTATGCTAAATGTCATTCTTTGTATTTCTACTTTACCTGATTATTTAACCCTTTAACCGGCAAGATAGAAATATCACGTTTGTTTTTTTTTTTAATTACGAGAATTTTTGATCATTTTAATACGCAATATTTTTAAATCTACTCTTTTTTACTCATTTCTACTCCCAAAAATTTCAAATCTACATTATTTGCATTGACGAAAAGTGAGAACACTGCGCGTGATTAAATCTTAATTTACTCACGTGATTGTGAGTGAGTGTGCGTAGAACAAAAACAGTTCTTGAGTGACTGTGAGTGAGTACAATTTTCGTGTGAGTGAGAGTGCGTGAGCCGAATATTTTGCAGAATTCGAAAACTTGATTTAGCGTGATTTACGTGAATCACGCGTGAATGTGAATGAATCTTAATCTACTCACGTTTTTTATTTGCAAAAATGCCGCCGGTTATTTTTGATGTTGCTTATGTCGTTCTTGTTGTCATAAATTTTTGTTCCCCTCACTTCATATATAACCGGTTTTTTCAGTGCGTGTTTTAGTAGAAAATTCATAAAAATTGACGTTAGGGTTGCCATGTTATTAAAATGAAGTGTTTAGAGGTCAACAAGACTTACAAATACCGAAAATAACTGAAAATTCATTTTCGTTTTCGTTTCGAAATCGTTTCATTTAATTTTAAACTTTTTTATGGGAACCTAGTGATATAATTTTCAAGGGCTCTTTAGAAATCATTAATGTGCTCAATCATTATGATCATTTTAAATATGTCAAATAAACTTTGTATGCCGACCAACAAATGGCCAAAGATTCACTTTAAGTGCAGAGCATACAAAAATAAAAAAATTCTTAATTTTTATCGAAAAGAAAGCAAAAATCATTTAAATTCTTTCCTATGAAATCTATCTAAAATACAACTCTGATGCAAACAACCCTTTCGCTCTCTAAAAATTGCACACTCATGTCTAATATATGCCGCGGAGAATGAAACGATGATTAGAGCACATGGAAACGGCGATGTTGAATTTTCGTGCGCTATGCGCTACGTTGTCAAGTTTCACTCGAATGAGCTGCCATCATCGGCCTGTCTGCCCGCACCGCACTCAACAGTGTGTGTTGTACTTTAAAGCAGCCACCACGATGACGAACAACAACGTCGCACATTTAATGTGGGAATTTCAACAAATGTGCAAAATTTATGTTGTGAAATGTTGCTGTTATTTAAATGAGAATATTGAAAAAAAAAAAAAAATTGAGCGGCAAAACTGATATTAATGCATTTGTATATATTAAATTATTATAAATTTATGCAATTAATTTGCTTTAATTAAAAATTGGCAATTTTTAAATGAGTTCACTCAAATAAATAAATAGAATTGATTTATTCAGTCAATTGTTTTTTAAATTATCGAGAATTAAAAGAAGAAGAAAAAAAAATCAGTTTTGTATAATTTTGAATTTAAATTTTTGAAAAATTGATTAATGATTTTTTAACATTTCTTTATTTAGAATTTAAATAAGTTGAATACCGTATTCTCATATAATATTTTATAATTAAAATACTATATCACAAATTCAAAAAGTTGCATTTCCGCGATTAATTGATTTTTAGGACTATAAAATTTTTCAATACGGCTCGATTCAAATATAAGATACATTTTTTTAATTCTACGATAGATTAATTTTTTAAATGATTACCTCATATTAATTTTTTATAAAATTTGTTGTTTAATAAATGAATTAAGCCTTGTCTATTTTTTAAATTTAAATAGTTATAAATTTTAATATGTATTAATTTTCTTATGTCGAATTTTCCTAAGTAGCTATTCCTACCAGTATCCTACCATTTTTCAGCTAGTTTTACTTGTCACTTGTCGAGTAACTCGCAAGCGATGTCACACATTTTTCGACCGGAAAGTAGCCAGTAAAACTCTTCGGTTTCTGGAAATTTCCGTACCAGTAACCGACCAGCTTTTGAATAGTTTTTCTGGCAGGGATCTACTCTTCAAATCCCGACCTGTTTTTAACTAATTAAATGGGTAAAGACCAGTGTTACTGGCAGGGATCTACTCTTCAAATCTCTACCATTAACCGACAAGGTTTTTACTGGCGAGTATAAATTTTTCGAATTTCTATGAGAAACTTGGGTATTTCCATGAGTTAAATAAAATCATCACAATTTATGAATAAAATAAAATTACTTCAATATAAAAAAAAATCAACATTTTCTAAATTTAGGGTTCGAGTGCGACTAAATATTGTCGATAATGCAGTTTTTACTAATACTTTTTAGCAAATTTTCGAAAATGGATGACTGCAAACAGACTTCTATTTGTATGATAATGGATTTATTACGGACTTAAACAATTTTCAGTTTCCGAATGGACATCGAATGAAAACGCGTACAATTTAGTCGAACTCGCACATACCCTTAAAATATATTCAATTTTGCATTTATATTTTTTTAAAATTACTACGAGCCAAAAAAAAATATTAAATATAAACAAATATTGTTTTAAAGTTTGTGGTATACTATACTCCTTTAAGACCACCTGATCTCAAAGTAATTATAAATGTTTAACGCAGTGCAAGTCGTTTTCTTTACACATTACAGCAAATATTCCGTCGGACGTTTTCCGTACGGTAATATTTTCCAACGGAATATTTTGTTCACGATAGTGCTAAATGTACAATCAAAAATATGTAAAAAAAATATCCTTATATTTTGAACATAAAATGTTTCAATATAAATAGATAAAAGATAAACAAAGTATACTTTATAAATTGAGTTAAATTATATATATATATACCCACAACTTCGATGTAAAAAATTTACTCAAATAACAAATTCTATTTTTTACATATTCTCATCATTAGATACAAATATTTAAAATATCAATATAACATTTATATATATATATATATATATATATATATATATATATATATATATATATATATATATATATATATATATATATATATATATATATATATATATATATATATATTATATATATATATATATATATATATATATTTTAAACGTCATTGGGAAACTGTTTGATATATCGTCATATGAGAATTAGTATGCTCAATACATCTCTCATACATATATCATCACATACAACTCTCAGGATAGGCCACTCATACAACCTGAACCTCAGATATGACATATGTTCGAAAGTAGTTATGTAGTTATATGTAGTTATATTGTTTTTTTCTTTCAATAGTACCTATTAATATTTATATGCATTGCAACAAAAGTCCTAACATAAATTTTAAGGAAAATATTTCAATAACATTTTACGTGCGTTGAACTTGTTTTCACTAACTTGAGCTAGTTTGGTGGATAAACTACTCCTCATTTTTATTAGATTCGAGACAACGAAAAACGGATAACGAAATTAGAACGATGATATATGACTCATGTAATTCAAATTCTTATACAAATTCTCTCCAACGTTCCCACTTGTATGAGATTAATTTCAAATATTTTTTTTTTTGCGATGTGTGATATGTGAGTATCGCGTAATTTTGAGACTCTCGGGATATATATGCGTGAATTCGTGATTTGTCTGATTATGTGAGATTTTTCACACCATGTCATATTGTGTGATTTTTCTCTCTCTGGTTTGCTCCATAGGTTATTTTTGGGTAAATGGAGTTGACAATAAAAATCGTATGATTTATATATAGATTTATGGTCGTTTTTCTCGAAACCGAGTCAATCATGTATGGAGCAATCCAATTCTCAGGTAGTGATTTATTAATAAATTGGAAAACATGAAGAAAGCTGTTTGTAAATAATAAAATTACTACGTTTTTTGATTATTATTATGTATTTTGTATGCCTTTTATATTCTGGTAGATGTGATATTTTTGTGTGATTTATCTTAATGGGTGATTTTGTATTGATTTTTCTGAATATGTGACTTTTTTATAAAAAAAAAAGTCTCACGTTTAAGTTCATGTGTGATTTAGTGATTTTTCGTGTGATTTTTGGTTGGCAACCTTGATTTACTCACAAATGGCTTATAGAGCAAACTTATTCTCAGATGTACGATATAATGAATTACTAACATTTTAACATATAACTCATGAGTTTTACTTGAAACTGTTCGATATATAAGATTTTTCTAAGCCAATTATAGTTAATGAATTTTACTTGTATACATTTCAAACATTATTTCCAAATTTATCAATTTTAATATATTTATATTCTTTATCGCGTTTTGCTTTTCTGCTGATTTTTTGTGTATTGCATTTATTTTGGCAAACTCCAAAATTTGGCAACGTCGCACTTTTGAATGACGCGCACAATGCTCTCGCGAATGTTTCACGCTTTATGATATTCTCTCAACGTGAACGAATTGAAATTTAAATAAAAGATAAGTTGCAAAAACAACAAACACTGACTCCTTATGTACATTCTACGAATGTTCTGCTTCCATTACGTTCGCATGGTAAACAGAAGAAAAACAACACAAATGAATTCTCTGAATTCCATGAATACAAACAGACTCAATTTTTCCAATGGACTTGAATTCTACATTATTGAAGTGCAAATGAAAACAAAAGAAAAAAATATATATAATAAACAACAAAAACAACATGCACACAAAAGAATGAAATGTATTGAATTGCAAATGAAAATTGAAAACAAAACGAAAAATTCTTTAGGGCACATACAAAATAAAAAAAAATAATAATACACAAATATTCTCTTTATTCTCTCTCACTTCACACGTGCGCTGTATCCATTCATTCGCAATCACTGTGTTTCATTCCAAATTCTTTTGTGCTCGCGAATGAAAAAGCAAGCGATGCCTGGTATTTCATCAGTCGTTGCTGTACTACGTTGCTGAATGTACGTGAATTATTTGTTTTGCGTATTTTTCCAGATACATAAATTTTAAATTATCTACATTTTAATTATAAATTCATTCGTTCACAAATACCCGCACGCAAATGGGTCGCACATCGATTATAAAAAAATCGAATCTTGTCGATTATGATCGACGCACAAACACTTCGAAATGTTTGCAGTGTGGTAAAATTCTGAAGGGCAATCTGTTGGGCAACATCAAAAGGCATTATGTGACATTGCATAATTATAATTTTAAAAAATATGAATCATACGACAAGGAACGTTTTAAAATACAGTCACCGGAACAAGCGCTCTACGAGCAGGAAAATGTGGTAAGTAGTGCTTTTTTTTATAAATTATATTTTATTTTTTATTTAAATATTTATTTATTTGATTATTTTAATTTGGTGTGATCGCAAGGTTAGTAGGTGAAAGAGTTTTACAAGCTTTTAGTTTATCGAAGATTTGGCTGTTTTGCTTCGATTTTTCATAAATGAGCAATTTTGAAATACTCCCACAAATTTAAATTTTACAATGAGTTTTAGGTAACACATAAAGAAATTTATTTATAGCAAAGGCAGCACAATAAAATATATATATATATTTTTTTTTCAAAAAAATATTTTAATTCAAGCGTCGAAAATTTAATTTTTCAAATATGACAACTTTGAGATTCAGACATAAAATTCAAATTTAATTTGAAATCGAAACTTTTTTTTAAATTGAGTTAATTTACTCTTTTTAAGAAACTCAAAAATGATAAAAGTTTAAGGAAATTGAAGTCGTTCTCGACTTCGTAAGTTTTCTACCCACACGAATGCAACTCAAAAGTGAATTTTTATTTCAAACATAATTTTAACGCAGAGAATAGAGATTTCTTCTAAAATAAAAACTAGTGATTGATTCAATTTTTCTTTTTAAAATTCAAATATTAAAATTTAAATTTAATAGAGTTTATTTTCAGCTGTTTCAAACGTTTGAAAACGTAAAAGTTCTGTAAAACAAATTCAGTCGAGTTGATTCTTAACTTGTTAAAAAAATACCAATACTAATTTCCGATTTTTGTTCTAAATCGTATTCATATTTGATCGATTACTTTGATTTTTCAATATCATCGTTGTAGAACGAAAAGTCACCAAATACATTTTTATGAAAAATTTAATTTTCGAGTTTGTTGACTAATATTATACAAAATAATTGACGCATTTTTTAAGTTGAAAAATCAAATAATAGATTTACATTTTCTTATCATATGGTAAAAAAATTGAGATTTTTGTAAATGAATATTTGGCATTTTGAAAATGTATTTGGTGACTTTTCGTTTTACAACGATGATATAAACATATTCAAACTTTCATTCAAATCGTATTAAAAATCAAATTTGATAGAATTTGTTTTCAGCTGTTTCAAAATGTTAATTTTTCAATATTGTGTTCACACAGTATTTCAAAGTGTTCTATGAAATTGGAATTCCGGTCGAAATCGTATTCAATTCGATCGAATTTGTTTTCAGCTGCTCTAGAATTTGATTTTAAATACAAAACATGTTCCAAATTTCGTATTAAATTTGTTCGAAAAAATTGAAATTTGGTGGAATTTGATTCCATAATTCGATTTCTAACGGTTTTAAAACGAATTAAAACAGTTCAAATTCAGTAAAACGAATTCAATACGATTTTTCATTTGAATTTCGATCGAATGAAACATTTCCGTATATGAATTATTATGAATAGTATATATTCATTCAAGAAAGAATCTGAAAAAATCGTTTTAAAATTAAAATTTAAGCGAAATTGTTTTCAGCTTTTTCAAAATTCGATTTTTTCTATATAAATATCAAGTTTTTCAATCGAATTCAAACCGTTCCAAGTGATGTAAAATGACGTAAAAAATGTTCATTTCAAACAATGTTAAATTCCAAACGAAAGTTAATTATAGAACATGTTCAAATTTATAACAAGTTTTTGTTAAGTACATTTTCATTGATTTAAATATTGTTTAAAACTCTTGACTACAAAATTATCCCATAATATCACCAAAAATTACAACACTGTTCAGTGATCACGCGATCGCGAACAGCAAGCAGCGCTCTTTTTGTCGCTGTTTTCGTTCGTTCGCTGTTCACACACAAAAGAGTAGCGAAATGTATTCATTTGTGAACGAACAACACAAACGTGCACACACACGATCGCTGTGATCATCAGACGCCACAACAGCTGTTGAATATTCATTTCATTAGTGCTAGTTTTCAGTAGACTTTTATTTTTTTTTGTTTAAAATACATAATGTTTTTCAAAAAATGCAAAAGAACGGGTAAAAAATTTAAAAATTCATTTGATACGACCAAATATTTCACATACGATGTTGCTACGAATAAAAGTACATGTCTGATCGACACATGTCGCAAAGAAATGTGCGGCAAGATAGCATCGAATATGAAAAGGCATTATTTACTCATACACAAACGAGTGATAGGCGAGAGCGCCGAAGAGAACAGCGATCAGGCGACAGAAGAAGAGCTACTCACACATGAAGAATTACTCAGCGAAAAACAAGAAGGAGAAGGTGTCGGCGATCACACTGTAGGTTTTTTATTATTATTTATGTGACTAATTTTTTAGTTCATTATTTAGAGAGATGATAATGAATTTTACAAACAAATTTTTCACTTTGAATGTAACATTTATTTTTTGAAGATTTTTTTTATTTAACTAATTAATTTAATGAATTTAAATTTTGCAAATCATTTTTATTATATATGAAATGGTTCTTAAATGAGTTTTTCATTTTCTAAAATTTATTTTTTTTTCTTCTTTTTTGTTAAACAAAATCAAAAATTCAAATTCGAAGATAATTTTTTTTTTAAATTTCCAAAATTATAATTTTAACAAAAACCAAAATTTCGAAAATTTCAAAAAATTCAAAGTCAATTTTATTCACGATACTATTATAAAAAAGTTCTTAAATAAAATTTTGTTCTTTATCTAAAATTTGAGTTTTTAAAAACATCGAAATTTTGAAGAATTCAAGAACTTCGTAGACAATTTATACATGATACTATGATCGAAAATTGTGTAGATCATCTTATTCATGGTACCATTCAGAAAAAGTTCTTAAGTAAACTATTTCATTTTCCAAAATTGTATTTAAAAAATATCGAATTTCGAAAATTTCAAAAAATTCAAAAACAATCTATTATAAAAATGTTCGCAAATAATCAATTCCAATACTTAAGTTTTCAAAAAATCTTAATTTCGAATATTTCAAAAAATTAGAAGTTAATTTTATATATAAAGTTATTAAATAACATTTATCAGTTTCCAAAATTTTCATAAAAATCTAAATTACGAAGATTTTAAAAAATTCGAAGTTCTAAAATGAACTTTTTTTGTCAATCTCCAAATTTAAAATAAAATAATGTCCAAGATTTCGAAAAGTTCGAAGACAATTTTATCAATGATTTAAATTAAAAAAAATCCAAGATTTCAAACAGTTCGAAGACAATTTTAACGATGATATTATTATGAAAAAGTTTTTAAATAACCTTTTTTCAATTTAAAAAATTTGGGTTTTCAAATATTTTCGATATTTCATTGATTTCAGAAAATTCGAAGTTCTTAAATGAACTTTTTTTCACATTCCAAAATTAGAATTAAAAAAAAAAACGAAAAAACAAATTCGAAGAGAATTTTATCTATTATGAAAAAGTTCAAATTCAAAAATTTTAATATTCAAAAAATCAAAATTTGTTTATTTCAAAAAATTTAAAGTTCTTAAATTAACTTTTTATTAATTTCCTTTTATTTTAATTTATAAAAAAAGTATAAATTTCGAAAATTTTAGAAACTTCTATGATCTTTTTATTTGTGATACTAAAGGGTTTTTGAACAGAGACGCTACAAAAGTTTTTTTCAAGGGTTTTTCAACAGAGACGCTACAAAAGTAGAGCGACAGGGACAGCAAACGAAGCCATATTTCTTGCCGCTCTTTTGACATTTTTCTTCAGTAAGGTTTGCCATTTCATGATGGAAAGATATACGAATTCGAATTTCGGTAGTAAATTTTAATAATTTCGACTCGTTGTTGGCTCGTATATCTTTCCATCATGAAATGGCAAACCTTACTGAAGAGAAATGTCAAAAGAGCGGTAAGAAATATGGCGTCGTTTGCTGTCCCTGTTGCTCTACTTTTGTAGCGTCCCTGTTGAAAAACCCTTTATTATGAAAAAGTTCTCAAATAATAACCTTTTTTTTCAATTTCAAAAATTTTAACTTCCAAAAAATATAATTACGAAGATTTCGAAAAAATAAAAAAATCTCAAATGAACTTTTTTTAATATTAAAAATTTTAGTCTTCAAAAATTCAATGAAATTTATCAATTAGAAAACATTAAAAAAATGGAATCAAAATCATTTTAATTATGAAATTTAAATTTGATGGAAAGCTAGATAAAAAGATAAATTCATTCGAAATTGATTTTGTTCAATATGCCGCAGATTTTTTTGAATTGAAACTGTTAATTGATTTTAATAAATCGATTAAATATGATTACATTTTTTTAATTGATTTGAAATGCGTTGGAAAACAAGAAAAACTCATTTTAAAAACCATTTTTGTATTGAAAAGTTTGTATATAATTTTTTTTTCGAAAATCTAGTACAAAAAATATTAAAACATTATATACTAATTTTAGTCCGTAGCTTGGCCCTGGAAATCCAGTCCCCACGATCAGGATGAGGACGACGAAGATGAGACACTCGTACAGTCACGCAGCCTAACGCCAACGCTGCTGCGCACCATCACGGACGAAGAACGTTCCATGTCGCCGCCGAGCACTTCGCGCAAGAGCATCAAAAAATCGGAGAAACGTGTGCTCGAAGTTACACTCGATAGCAGCAGCATTGTCGAGCCAATAATGTTGCTGCCACATCAGCAACATATGCAACAACAAATGCAGCAGCAACAACAACAGTTGCAACAACATCAGCACCTGCAACAACATCAGAACCTGCAACACCACCAGCAGCAACATCATCATCAGTATCAACAACAATTTCAACAACAATTGCAACAGCAACTGCAGCAACCACCACCTATGACGCCACCACAAATGCAATCGCTACCATTGCAACCGCCACCATTGCAGCCACAACTGCAGCAGAATATGCAACAAGTGTTGCCACCTTTATCCTTTGGCAATATCTCCCAGCAGGCCATCATGCAGGCATTCGGTCACAATGTCTCTATACAGTTGCAGGATATGGATCGGCGACAGCGCATCATTGCCGAGAAGCTCATCTCTGATGTGCTCTTCCATGGTAAGCTGGGCAATTTAATGGAAACGACCGCCATTACGCTGCAACATGGCAGTGCGCCGCCGCTACAACCGGCACCACCGACATTTAACAGTTTTCAGGAGTCTGCGGCATATTGAAGTTTGCTGCGTATTCTTTTAAAAGTTAACTATTTTTATAATACAAGTTACTTAAAGAAAATAATTTTAAATTAAAAAATATACTTTTATATATATTTCTAAAATAATGTTATAAATATTGAATTTAATATAAACGGAAAAAGACATTTTTTAATTTTAGTTTTCTCATAAAATGTATGTTATTTAATAAATAAATAAATAATGAATTTAAAATAAAAAAAAATATTTTTTTATTGTAAATTGTACATTAACCCATTTAAGACTATCTACCATTCCTTCGTAATATTTTGATCGATTATATCCACCATTTGAATAGCTTAATGACTCCCATTCTTGACATAACGAATAAATATAATTGCACTACTCACAGAAAATGACATTTCCCATTGATATTCGATATATCAATTCTATATAATTCGCGGTTGCTGATTACGATAATTACTATCGAAATTTTACGGCTACTTTGAACCACTTTTTAGATTAAAAAAATGCGGTCTCTTTCACAAGTAGTTTTCCAAAAAACTCTAAATGAATTTTCCTTTCAATTGTAAAGACTAATTACAATATACCAACAAATACTAATATTCCGAATAGTTTTAAAGATATTTCAATCTAAACTCGAAAATGTTTGATTTAGTCCACTTTTTTATGCTTTATTTAGCCTATAAGTTCTAATGATAAATAAGAAAATTATTTATGGTTATATAGAGTATAGTCCAAACTAACGATCAAAATTCTTAATTTTTTCTACGGTTCTCATTTTTAAAATATTCCCTATCAACACAGTTTCCGTCAAAACAAAATTTATACAAGTTTAGAATCTACTGGGATCCTAGCAAACAAAACGGTATCTTAACGATATCCAAACAATATCGAAACGATAACGTGTTTTTTTATATAATCTATAATGTTACGAAAACGATTGGGTTCTCGATAAAAATCAACCTATTTAAAATGATTAATTTTTTTGTCGTTATAGATATCGAGTTGTTATTGAAATAGTTTTCATTTTAGTTAAACAAATTAGTTTTTGCATTATTCTTTTTTAAGGTCGACTAAAAACAAACAAATTCTATTTGTTAAGAAAATTTTGATTTTTAACGTAAAATTTATAGAGCACAAATTTAATTTCATATCGATTTATCATTATTTCATCGAATTCAAAATTATCGTCAATGACAAAAAAAAAATGCATTTTAGACATCATTCTCTTTAAAATTGATAAAATTTTGCATGAATGTTGTCTTATATTAAACTAAGAAATATGCAAAATTTTGGACCTCTCACTTTGATGGTTCCCGATATATGTCCGCTTGAAAAGTGCAAACATTAGTAAAAAAATAATCACTAACTTATCTTAATTGTATTTATTTAAAAATGGTTTACATATGAGATCAGTTGTGGTATCATTTGAAAGTAATTAAGATACCTAACGTCACATGAATTACCCAAATTCATTTTTGTGAAATGCATCACTGGTGTGAACCCTGATTCATACTGATTCACACTCGTAAAAACTGTTCATGCACTCGGATTCCTTCGGCTTGCGCGTTCTTTTATATTCAACTCAGGGTGAATACAACTCACATACACACTGAGCGCTCAGTAGTAGACCGACAACTTGCGATACCTAAGGCGTTGAGTGGCTTGTGAGTGGCTTGGGCATTTTTATTTGCGTTTGTTAATTCTAGCTGGAAACACAGCGATAATTGAAAATATTGAAATTTTAACAATTTATATTAAATTATTATCATGGACGAGAAAGAAATAATTAACAAAATTAACGAAGGTGTTTATCAATTGTCAGATAAACGAAAAGGAAAAAGTACCGTTTGGACTCTGTTTGCCGAGGTTAAAATTAACGGCGGCGATGACGGTGCAATATTGGAAAATTTTGTATATTGTAGAAAGTGCAAAAACTTGTTGAAACATAATGGCAAGCAAACTTCAAATCTCCTTCGTCACAAGTGCTTTAAATTAATTTCGGGGGAATTGCTACCTAAACAAATAAGCACAGAGGACAAAAAAGAAGCCATCGACATTTGCTCGCAGTGGCTTATTGAGGACGGTCGACCAGTGGTTGCAACTGAAGGGAATGGTTTTAAGAAAATGGTACAATTTTTTATTAAAATTGGTGCTACATATGGTGAACATGTGGATATTGTAGATATACTGCCCGACTCTACTTCAATTTCTCGACGCACAAGCACAGAGGCAACACAATTGCAACTGCCGCGCTTCAAATATAGCCCTGAGTATCAGGACGACGACAACGAAGATGATGAACTCGTGCAGACGCGCATCCTAACGCCAACGCTGTTGCGTAGCTTCACACACGAAGAACGTTCCATGTCGCCGCCGGGCACGAGCACCAAAAAACCCCGTAAAAGCCCCGTAAAAGAAGTTTCACGCGATAGCAGCAGCATCGTTGAACCAATAATATTGCGGACACATCAGCAACAAATGCAGCAGCAACATCACCATCATCAGTATCAACAACCATTTCAACAACAATTGCAAACGCCATCCATGTCACAACCATCGAAGCCACGAACGTCGCAGAATTTTCAAGAAGTGTTGCCACCTTTCACCGTTGGCAATCTCTCCCAGCAGACCGTCATGCAGGCATTCGGCCACTATGTCTCCATACAGTTGCAGGATATGGATCGGCGACAACGCATCATCTCGGAGAAGCTCATCTCTGATGTGCTCTTCCATGGCAGGCTGGGCAATATGATGGAAACGACCGCCATCACATTGCAACATTGCAGCGGTCCGCCGTCACAATCGGCACCACCGACTTTCAACAGTTTTCAGGAGGCAGCTGCATATTGAAGTTTGCTGCGAATTCATTGATTTATTTTTAAAATACAAGTTACTCTTAAATTAAAAAAAAGATTTTATAATTAATTTTAAAAGACAACTTACTAAAAAAAAAAAATTTTAAATAATTATAAATTGAAAAATACATTTTTATTTTTTTTTTTTTATTTCTGTTTTCTCCTAAAATGTATCTTATATAATAAATTTGTTAAAAAAAAAAAAAAAACTATTTTTAATTTACTCACATTTTTAACATCTTACCATTTCATTGACGGCTTTTACGAAAAGTAACACGTTGTAAAATTTTATATGAAAACATATCTTAATAATGTTTGCAAGAATTATCGAAATATTGCATATATTTTTAACACAATAATAAATGTTCATACAAAAAAGAAAAAAGTTGTTATTTTTTTACAGTTTATTTTGCTTCATATTCGAATAAAAGAAATGTATTTGAAAATTACAATAACTGACTAGAACGACACACTTTAGTATCGAGAGTGGTTATTAAAAATAACAAGATCAGTAAAATTTAACACCTACCCTCCCATATAACCTGAACCTTATATATGACCTATTTTCAAAATTATATTACTTGAATAATCCGAAAGTTCTAATTTGGCATGACGAAAATAATAACCACCAACTTCATTCGGTTAAATTAAATTTCTACAAATTGGTTGTTAGAATTGCCATATTCTGTTGACACTTGAAATACTATTGAGAGAACCTAATAAGTTAGTTGGGCAATAAGTTGTTTGTCACCATAAATTTGTATTCAATGTGAAGATATACAAGAGGTTTGGTTTAATCAGGGTCCTTTTTTTGTCTTGTGATCTGATGGTTGAAATACAAAAAAACATTTTTTCACATAACGATTATTATACCCTGTACTAAGCGTAAAAGGGTATATTTAGGTTAGTCATCCGTTTGTTACACTCAGAAGAAAGCATAACTCTTACGAAAAAGTAAATAAGTTTGTGATCACGTTACCTACTAAGTCAATTCACTTTCTGTCCATATATCGGTATCTATCAATAATAGAGGAGAACTAGAAGAGCTAGATTAATGAAATTCCCAAGTTAGATTAACTTTATACCTACGCAGGTATTAAAAATGAGCATACTCGGTGAATTTCGAACTGTGACCCGATCACTTATGTTCAAATACCTCATATAACACTAACATCAACGGGGGATTTTTTTATAGCGGTTATTTACTTTATGATCAAACATATTTCTTGCGAACCGACTTTGTAGTTGTGTTCAACCTCAAATCACAAGAATCAAAATATAAAATTGTTAATACTAATTCAAACACATTATCTAAACACAGTGTTTAACCCACAATTAACGCGATACTAACGCTCAATTTTTGTATATACTTTTTCTTAAAATATACTTTTTATTTTCAAATACTTGGCAACTCTGCTTCTGTTTCGCACGCCTCATGTTCGTTCGCACACACACCAGCTCGCGTGTATATAACACATTTAAGTCTCTCGGTTGCTCTCGGTCACGTGCCGCTGTGCACAACAATGATGCATTTTCGTAAATAATAATGGGGAAAAATTGAAAAAGTGCGACGCTATATAAAATTAAATATTTTAAAATTATATTTTCAACATTAAAACTTAAGTTGATGATTTGGGTGCAATTAGGACGTTACGCCCTTTTTGCAATACTCCCTACGAATGATCTCAACAGTGCGTACAATCCTCCTTTGAATTCCCTGATCGATTTCTTAAAATTTGGTTCTTCGTCGTCATAAGTAACATGGTGAGGTCATGATTATATCTACCATAATAGATAAATTTCTTCAATGTGATGTGTTAAGGTAGAAATGCCCATGCGCTTGTTACAAGTTTGACTACACTGGCTTAGTATATCGATATATACACTCTCGCGACTTCCGGACTTCACACTGGCCTTGATAGCTTCCGTTATACATGAATCTGACACAATCGTGTCCTACTGACTGCACACAGATCTCAGTATCTCAAGCTAGACACAAGCCTGGCACACTCGTCACTTCCAGCTTTTATTATATAGGACTTGATATATCAGGTTAAACACAAGACTGACACAATCATCACTCACAGACTCCACACAGGCCTTGATATATCAAGCTAGGCACAGCACTGGCACATATGTCATTCCCGGATTTCACTTTCTAGGGCATATAATTTGAATTGAAGAAGACATCGGGTATGTTTTCAGCCATATATTCCACACAATTTGCAACACTGACGACCCGCATATACAATAATATTATACGCTTCACACAAAAATGCTCGAACACAGCACTGAAACACCCCCTGCATACGTGCAGCGTATTTCAAATCACGCAGCTGTTGTCTGTCCTACTCATGTACGAGAAACAAGCGATTCGACTCAATTCTGTTTGGTGCACAAAAACGAGCCGCACAAACGATTTTGTTTTGTGCAGAGAGCAACATCGCACCGTTGAGTTGCGTTTTTTAGTCAAAAGTTGTGCGCGTATTTTGTACATTATTAATTTTGATAAATGAAGCCAATTTCAAATTAATAATAATAAATTCGTTTATTTTGTTTAATTCTATAAAATGCCAAAGAGTAATCGAGTCAAATACGATTTTGATACGGAACAATATTTTAAATACAACGCATCGACGGGCAAAAGTCGTTGCACTATTGATTCATGCCAAAGATTGATGAGCGGCAAGAGAGCTTCGAATATTATCAGGCATTACAGGCAAATTCACAAAATACACATTGTAGAAAAACCACCAGATGATGCCGATCCAATAGTAGGTTTTAATAATTAAAATTGAACAACCAAATAAATAAACTTTATAATGAACATGTTTAAATGGAAAATTTTTAAAAAAATTAGAAAATATAAAATTTAAATAAATAAGTTTGAAATATATGAAGTTTTTGTAAATAATATTGAATCAAATACAAAATTTTTAAATGCAAAATAAGTAAAAAAATATTTTGAATACAAATTTAGTAAATATTTTCCCAAAATTAATTGAAAAAAAAATATAAAATTAAATAATAAATTGTAGTAATAAAAAAATATATATTTTTTTATCTTAAATATTTCAAAAAAAACACAATTTAATTTTTTAACATTTCTTTTATTTCCTCATTTTAGTCCACGGCCTGGCCCTGGAATTCGACCAACAATGCCGAAGAGGCTGATGATCAAGATGTGGAAGATGAAAAATCCGATGGCTCAGTGAGTCCAGTCCTATCACTGCTGCAAGTTAAAGAAGACACCGATTCGCCGCCGCCGACACCGACACCACCGGCACCTATACGAATAAGTGTTGCCAAAAAAAGCGCCGAAAAGCGCACTGCAGAAGTCTTACAGGATATTTCAGCGCAGGAGCTACACCACTCACCGCAACAAATTCAACTTCAGCCACAGCACCAAGAAGAACCTCCTCGAAAATCACAACGTGTCAACAACATCTCACAGCACACAATAATGAAAGCTTTTGGTCATAATGTCTGCATCCAGCTGCAGGATATGGATCGGCGACAGCGCATCATTGCCGAGAAACTCATCGCCGATGTGCTGTTCCATGGCAAGTTAGGCAACTTGCAGGAATCGACGACTATTGCTCTGCAGAGGGGCGATCTACAGGTAGCCTGCTCGAATAGTTTCAAAGACTACTGACATTATTTCCTATTTCAATAACATTCTTCTTGTACACTTTATTTAAGTTATTTCGTTATAATTAAAAATTCTAAGAAAGATATATATTTTTAAGTTATGTGGTTCTTTTATTAAATAAAAAAATTGAAATAATTACTATAACTTCAATGTTTTTCCTGTTAAAGTATTTTATCTTCTAGTAGAAATTGTCCCTGTTAGGGAAGACATATTCATTATAGATCAGATATGGCTCGTAGAATGATAGAGTAAAAATACAATTATCAGGTTTCCATCAGTTTTTATAAGGGTTTACAGAATTTAGATTTCAAATGATGAAGTGATATAGAAATTCTTTATGTGAGGATATTCTTTGATTTTCGATGCCTATTCAAAAATATAGTTCGGAGTTCTTGTAAGTTTGGTGTCGCAGTACTTTTACTAAGAATAAAAGGGTATATTCAATTTGGTCATCCGTTGGTAACACTCGGAAGAAAGCGTGACTGCTATGGAAAAGTATATAAATTCTTGATCACATTACCTCCTCAACCGATTTAGCTTATGTCTGTCTGTCTGGTGAAATCATGATTATATGAAAACTAAAAGAGCTATATCAATGAAATTCCGAAGTTAGATTACCTTTACATCTACGTTGTCTGGTATTGAAAATGGCCATCATCGGTCAATTGTGATACGTAAATTGTAATCTGTCAATTGTGACTTATGTTGAATTTGTTTACAGTTGAATTTGTTTACAGTTGAATTAGTTTAGTTTACTCTTAACACTACACTATGGGACAGAAGCTTAGTCTAGCTCGCCGAAAATCGGAAATTAAAGTTTTCTACTGAAAGTTTAAAAATATGTCAATTTATTCAAAATTTATGAGAACTTAGAAAACAAACTAAAAATTATACAGTGAAAAAATCCTTTTGTAGGCTTCTTGCTTAAAGTAAAAAAATTGAAACAAGTGCTCTTTTAAGAATAATAGTGGGTTGTATTAAAACTGTCATAACTATAACAATATATACGTCACATGCAGAATGTTAATTTTATATTATTGAGAATTGAGTGAACTATCATTTTATCCATTAAAAAATTTCAAATGGCTATTCGTGTTTTTCCTGATAATTTGGCAAAAATATAAAATTAAAATTACATATTTTTCATCAAAAATCTCTCTTTTTTTTCAATTTCCAATATTTTATTTAAAGAAATGAAAATTTCGCAGATTTCAAAAACTTCGAAGACAATTTTAAACATGATACTATTATGAAAAGGGTCTTAAATAAACTTTTTTTTCAAATTCCAAAGTTTGAATTTTAAAAAAATCGAAATTTCGAAAATTTCTAAGATCATGGTACCATTCAGAAAAAGTTCTGAAGTAAACTTTTTCATTTTCCAAAATTGTATTTAAAAAAAACGAAATTTCCAAAATTTACAAACTATTCAAAAAATTCGAAGATAATTTTATACAAAAAAAAAGTTCTCAAATAATCTTTTTTCAATTACCAATATTTTAGTTTTAAAAAATCGATATTTCGAAGATTTCAAAAATTCGAAGATCTTCAATGAACTTTTTTTGTCAATTTCCAAATTTTTAATTAAAAAAAAAACAAAATTTCGAAGATTTCAAAAAATTCGAATATAATTTTATCCATGATACTATTATGAAAAAGTTTTGAAATAATCTTTTTTTTTTCATTTTCCAAAATTTTAGTTTTCAAAATATCGATATTTCGAAGATTTAAAAAATTCGAAGTTCTTAAGAACTTTTTTTCAATTTCCAAAATTTGAATTTTTAAAAAATCGAAGATTTTAAAAACTTAGACACAATTTTATACATCAATCTATTATGAAAAAGTTCTTAAATAACCTTTTTTCAATTTCTAAAATTTTAATGTTCAAGAATTACAAAGATTTAAAAAATACAAGTTGAACATATTTTATATACATATTATAGTTTTATGTTCAAAATCGAAATTACGAAGATTTCAAAAATTCGAAGTTCATAAATTTTGTTCAATATTCACAATTTTTGTTTTCAAAAATAATTTTTTTTTTATAAATTCGAAAATATTAAAAAATTGGAATCAAACTCATTTTAATTTAGGGTGTGTGCGAATTCGACTAAATTGCTGACTAAACTAAATTTTGTCGGTAATGCAGTGTTCGACTTTTCAATTTAGCACATTTTCGAGCAAACTAAATTGAATTAAATTGGAAGATATCAAACAGACATATGATAATTGATTTATTAGGTACTTTAACAATTACCGAATGGCGATTGAATTAAAAACCGCACAATTTAGTTTAGTCAGCAATTTAGTCGAACTCGCACACACCCTTAATTTAATAATATTCATTCGAATTTCATTTTTTGTATTGAAAAATTGTTATTAAAATTGTCTTGAATACATCTTTTGTAAATGATTTGAAATTCGTTGGAAAGGAAGAACTCATATTGAAAACCATTTTTGTATTGAAAAATTTGTATATAATTTTTTTTTTAATTCTTCTTGCCCAAATAATTGTACCATTTTAAAAAACTTAAAACATTTTGCACTCATTTTAGTCCGTAGCTTGGCCCTGGAAATCCAGCCCCCACGATCAGGATGAGAACGACGAAGATGAGGCACTCGTACAGTCACGCAGCCTAACGCCAAAGCCGCTGCGCACCAACACGGACGAAGAACGTTCCATGTCGCCGCCGAGCACTTCGCGAAAGAGCATCAACAAATCGGAGAAACGTGCGCTCGAAGTTACACTCGATAGCAACAGCATTGTCGAGCCAATAATGTTGCTGCCACATCAACAACATATGCAACAACCAATGCAGCAGCAACTGCAGCAACCACCACCCATGACGCCACCACAAATGCAATCGCTACCATTGCAGCCGCCACCATTGCAGCCACAACTGCAGCAGAATATGCAACAAGTGTTGCCACCTTTATCGTTTGGCAATATCTCCCAGGAGGCCATCATGCAGACATTCGGTCACAATGTCTCTATACAGTTGCAGGATATGGATCGGCGACAGCGCATCATTGCCGAGAAGCTCATCTCTGATGTGCTCTTCCATGGTAAGCTGCGCAATTTAATGGAAACGACCGCCATAACGCTGCAAAATGGTAGTGCGCCGCCGCTACAACCGGCACCACCGACATTTAACAGTTTTCAGGAGTCAGCTGTATATTGAAGTTTGCTGCGTATTCTTTTAAAAGTTAACTATACCTTTATATATATATTTCTAAAATAATGTTATAAATATTGAATTTAATATAAATGGAAAGAGACATTTGTTAATTTTAATTTTCTCATAAAATTTACGCTATTTAATAAACCAATAAATAATTAATGAATTTAAAATAAAAAAAAGTCTTTTTTATTAAAGTAACACCTGAATCAATTAGCGTATTCACAGTTTCATGGTATTGGTACGAAATTGTACGAATACGACAGTACGGCAAGCACCACTTTTCTGATTGTTAAAATATTTTGTCTTATAAATGCAGCTGATTTTAATAAAATTAGGATTTTTTGAAATTATTGTAAATATTTCTCGATTTAAAAAGGAAAACAAATAAACTAACATTTTATGCGCACTATTTATCTTAAATTTCACAATTTTCCTTTATTTCATAAAATACGACATCACAAAACATGCCTCAGGGCTCTCAAATACAACACTTGTGGTATTTCACGTTTATAAGGGATACAACAACAAATTGACGTTTCTGTGTTATTTTATCGTATATATACAACATGGAACGAATACTATACTAAAATACGATGAACTGTGAATACGCTAAATGTTAATTGTACATTAACTCATTTAAGACTATCTACGATTCCTTCGTACTATTTTGATCGATTATATCCACCTTTTGAAATGCTTAATAACTCCCATTCTTGACATAACGAATAAATATAAATGCACTACTCACAGAAAACGATATTTTCACTGATATTCCATATATCAATTCTGTATAATTCGCGGTTGCTGATTACGAAAATTACTATCGACATTTTACGGCTATTTTGAACCACTTTTTAGATTAAAAAAATGCTTTCTCTTACAAAAGTAGTTTTCCAAAAAACTGTAAATGCAAATTTTCTTTCAATTGTCAAGATTAATACAATATATAAGATATTCAAATCAATCGAAAATTTTTGATTTTCTTAGATTATTTGTTCATGATTTATTTAGCCTATCAGATCTAATAATAAATAAGCAATTTATTTATGGTTATATAGAGTATAAACTAAACTAACGAGCAAAATTACGAACTTTTTCAACGGTTCTCATTTTTAAAATATGCCCTATCAACACAGTTCCCGTCAAAACAAAATTTATAAATGTTTAAAATCTACTGGGATCCCAGCAAACAAAACGGTATCTTAACGATATCGTGTATAGGCCCAAATTATTGTTTTCTATAATCTATAATGATACGAAAACGATAGGATAAAAAGAAACAAACCTATTTAAAATGATTACTTTTTTGACTTTATAGATATCGAGTTGATATTGAAACAGTTTTAATTTTCAATAAACAAATTTTAGTAGTTTAGAAAATTTTGTTTTTTGATACAAATTCAATTTTAATATATTTCGAATTTCACATCGAAAAGTTATCATTATTTTATCGAATTCAAAATTAATACCCAAATTAATTTTTGCTAAATGCATCACTGGTTTAACACCTAACCCTCCCATATAACCTGAACCTTATATATGACCTATTTTCAAAAGTATATTACGTGAATAATCAGAAAATTCTCATTTGGCATGAGGTTAAAATAACGAAAATAATAACCACCAACTTCATTCGGTTAAAATAAATTTCTGCAAATTGGGTTGACACTTGAAATATCATTGAGAGAACCTAATACGTTGGTTGGGCAATAAGTTGTTTATCACAATAAATATGTATTCAGTGTGAAGATATACAGGAGGTTTGGTTTAATCGGGGAGTAATTTTTTGTCTTGTGATTGAAATACAAAAAAACTAGGTACTGGAAAAAAAATAGTGAACAATTTAATCTGATAATTTATTTCACATGACGATTATTATACCCTGAACTAAGAATAAAAGAGTATATTCAGTTAGGTCATCTGTTTATTACACTCAGAAGGAAGCGTGACTCTTATGGAAAAGTATATAAATTCTGGATCACATTATCTACTAAGCCGTCTATATGTCTATCTATTACAGGAGAACTAGAAGAGCTAAATTAGTGAAATTCCGAAGTTAGATTACCGATATATCTACGCAGGTATTAAAAATGAGCATACTCGGTTAATTATGATATGTGACACGACCCCTTATGTTCACATCACATCATTACCTAACATAACGGGTGAATTTAATTGTATACCGGTCATTTATTTTATGATCATCATATCAACATATTTCTTGCGAACCGACTTTGTAGTTTTTTCAACCTCAAATCAGTAGGTTCAAAATACGAAATTGTTCATACAAATTCAATAAAATTATATAAACATTTTGTAAACCCATTATTAACACACATTTTTTGTATATAATTTTTGTGTTTTTTTTTTATTTTCAAAGACTTGGCAACTCTGCTTCTGTTTCGCACGCCTCATGTTCGTTCGCACACACACCAGCTCGCGTGTATATAACACATTTAAGTCTCTCTGTTGCTCACGGTCACGTGCCGCTGTGCACAACAATGATGCATTTTCGTAAATAATAATGGAGAAAAATTGAAAAAGTGCGACGCCGCTATATGATGTATTTTTAAAAATATTTTCAACATTAAAACATTTTTGCAATATTCGCACCGAATGATCGAATGAGTGCGTACAATTCTTCTTTAATTCCTAGATCAATTTCATAAAATTTGGTTCTTCATCGTCATAACGAATATGGTGAGGTCATGATTATATCTACCATAATAGGTAAACTTCTACAATTGATGTGTTAAGGTAGAAATGCCCATGCATTTGTTACAAGTTTGACTACCAAGGCTTAGTATATCGAGATACACACACTAGTAACTTCCAGACTTCACCCTGGCCATGATTGTTTCAGTTATACATGAGTCTGACACAACCGTATCTCACTGACTGCACACAGATCTCAGTATCTCAAGCTAGACACAAGACTGGCACACTCGTTACTCCCAGCTTTTATATAGGACTTGATATACCAGGCTAAACACAAGCCTGACACAATCATCACTCACAGACTCCACACAGGCTCTGATATATCAAGCTAGGCACAGCACTGGCACATTTGTCATTCCCAGATTCCAGGACATATAATTTGAATTGAAGAAGACATCGGGTATGTTTTCACCCATAAATTCCACAAAATTTGCAACACTGACGACCCGCATATCCAATAATATTAAACGCTTCACACAAAGTTGCACGAACACAGCACTGAATCACCCCCTGCATACGTGCAGCGTATTTCAAATCACGCAGCGGTTGTCTGTCCTACTCATGTACGAGAAACAAGAGACTCTACTCAATTCTGTTTGGTGCACAAAAACGAGCCGCACAAACGATTTTGTTTTGTGCAGAGAACAACATCGCATTGTTGAGCTGCGTCTCTTAGTAAAAAGTCACATTCGTGCGCGTATTTTGAATACTATTCTATTTGTTAAATTAAACCAATTTCAAATTAATAATAATAAATTCGTTTAATTTGATTACTTCTTTAAAATGCCAAAAAGTAATCGAGTCAAATATGATTTTGATACGGAAAAATATTTTAAATACGACGCATCGACGGGCAAAAGTCGTTGCACTATTGAGTCATGCCAAAGATTGATGAGCGGCAAGAGAGCTTCGAATATTATCAGGCATTACAGGCAACTTCACAAAATTCATATTGTGGAGAAACCCTCAGAAGATGCCGATCCAATAGTAGGTTTTAATAATTAAAATTGAACAACAAAATAAATAAACTTTATAATGAAATGGATTTTTTTTTTTAATTAGGAAATTTAAAATTTTAATAAAAAAGTTTGAGATATATATAAAGTTTTTAAAAATAAATATTTCAAAAAAAAAATACAATTTAAATTTCTTTTATTTCCTCATTTTAGTCTACGGCCTTGCCCTGGAATTCGAACAACAATGACGAAGAGCCCGATGATCATGATGTGGCAGATGAAAAATCCGATGGCTCAGTGAGTCCGGTCCTATCACTGCTGCAAGTTAAAGAAAACAACGATTCACCGCCGCCGACACCGACACCACCGGCACCTATACGAATAAGTGTTGCCAAAAAAAGAGCCGAAAAGCGCACTGCAGACGTTTTACATGATATTTCAGCGCAGGAGCTACATCACTCACCGCAACAAATTCAACTTCAGCCACAGCACCATGAAGAACCTCCTCGAAAATCTCAACGTGTCAACAGCATCTCACAGCACACAATAATGAAAGCTTTTGGTCATAATGTCTGCATACAGCTGCAGGATATGGATCGGCGACAGCGTATTATTGCCGAGAAACTCATCTCCGATGTGTTGTTCCATGGCAAGCTAAGCAACTTGCACGAAACGTCGACTATTGCACTGAAGAAGGGCGCTTCGCAGGCAGCCTGCTCGAATAGTTTCCAAGACTACTGACATTATTTCCGATTTGAATTACATACTTCTTGTACATTTTATTTAAGTTATTTCGTTATAATTAAAAATTCTAAGAAAGATATATATTTTTAAGTTATGTGGTTCTTTTTAAAAATAAAAAAATTGAATAATAAAGTATTTTATCTTCTAGTAGAAGTTATCCCTGTTAGGGCAGACATATTCAATTCTAATCAGATATGGGTCGTAGAATGATAGGGTCAAAATATAATTATTAGTTTTCGATCAGTTTTTAAAAGAGTTTACGTATTTCAATTTTAAAATTTAATTTTAATTTATTTACGGAGATTATAAAATTATTACTTTCAAATTATTTTTCTTTGAAAATATATAAATCCTTAATTATTTTGAATGTACCCTATTTTTTCACAATCAATACTGACTTTTTGTGTTTAAGGGGTTGTACCAAACAATTCATCTATTTTGTAATAAGACATATTGACAATAATTTATTACAAATGTTCTAAACTACAAATGTAAACTACAAATGTTCTAAAATTTGCAAAATAAGTAAAACAAGTTAATGACCTTATTATTTTGTCAGTAACTGTATATATACAATTTTTTATTTTCAAATACTTGGCAGCTCTGTTTTAGTATAGCACATTCAGCTTCGTTCGTACACACACCAGCTCGCGTGTATATAACTCATTTCAGTATCTCTTGCGGCTCTCGTTCATGTGCCGCTGTGCACAACAATGATGCATTTTCGTAAATAATAATGGGTAAAAAATTTAAAAAGTGCACCCCTATATTATGTATAAAATTGTGTGTTTTTAAAATTATATTTTCAACCTTTAAACGTGTTGGGTCCAATAAGGGCGTTAGGCATTATAACGCCCTCTATGCAATATTCGAACTGAATGATCCTAGTGCATACTATTCTCCTGTGAAATCCCACATTCATTGCATATAGACATATAAGAAAATATATTATTAATCTCGGTTAAAAACTCATCATTAATATATTAAAAAAAAAACAAAAAATTTGTACTTTTTAAATTTTCCATAATTTAATAATGAGAAATTGATAAATTTTATCTTATTTTATTTTCATAAAAATATTTTTACATTGTTTTTCAGTGAGTAATATTGAGTTTTTATTGATAAAATTTTAAAATTTTAAAGTTTTAAATTTTCCTTGGTAATATTTGGCCAGCGAACTTTTATACTCATGTAAAAATATCGTATGGGAGCTCTTAATTTTGAACGTCTAATAAATCTCGATATTTTTGCACTATTTGATGCGATATCAATCCAGAATCATTTTTATAATCGTTTCGAAAAAAACATATTTGAAAACTTGGATTATTTTCGCAGTTTTAGTATGATTCGTTCGATATTAGTACAAGATCTGATTCGTTATCATACGATTTTTCCAACATATTGTTTTTTTCTCAGAAACCGATGCCAGACTCGTTACCCTAGTGGAAATTGGTTAAGGTTAGCCTTATTTCTCACCCCTCACTGATTAGAATACAATAAGGCTCGACTAGGATAATCCTAATTGCAAATCCACGTAAGGCAACCTGTTCCAACCTTCATAAAAAAATACTGAACAAAGTCTACTTAATGAAATCTGATGTGACGCTTATGAAAAAAAAACCTAATTAGATATTAATATATTATGATCGAGATGTTATTAAAAACCCTTTACAATAAAATTGGATAGTAAAATTATTCTAATAAAGTAAATTATTATAATAAATAAATGTTAAACTCAAATGCAATAGAAATAAAAAATCTTAACATTTTTAAAAATTTGAAATATCTCATTTAGACTCAAACGTTGACTTTTTGTCATTGCAAAACTATTTTTTGTTTGAAAGGTCTCAAATTTGGTAAAAACTGTTTAAGAAGATTTTGAATATACATCGAATTATATAAGGTTAGTTGAAGTGTAAGATCAGGAAGCCTGATTAGGCAACTTGATCAGGATAGCAACTTAGAACAGCGGCATGTTTTAAATCAGGCACTGATAAAAATCCCTGATCATTGCCTGATTTGAAATCAGGCTGTCTGATTAGACAATGATCGCATCCTTCACTAAATTTCTACTCATGTAGGTACAGTAAGAGTACAGTAACAATTTTGGACGAGTGTTAGGTATCTATTTTATCCAATTTGCTTTAGTTTATGAAATATACCGCATTGTAAATACCACAGAAGTTTAGACACTTTTTTCGATATATTTCATACATACACTCAGAGGAAAATTATGTTTAGCAGTAAACATATTGTGTTACACGTTACATAAATGAATTTTCAGGATTTTAAAATAAGTATGTTATGAACAAATTATAATCATAAGTCATGAATTGAATATCAAAATAATTAAAAATAAATTAAAATTAAAAGTATAATCCAGTTAAAGACATCAAATATAGGATTGCAAACATATTATGTTTGCTGCAAACATATTTTTTCTCTGTGTGTATGTACAAAGGCGTGTTCATACACGCCTTTTTTTGAAATCCCCGTTTTTTGCAAATCCCCGGGATTGCAAAAAACGTTCCGGGATCGACATACCCAGTGCAGACTAAAAAAAAAAATACACACATATTCCCAAAAAATACACACATTGCGTCGGTAGCTCATCTGGTTAGTGCGTTCTTAGTAGAGCGACTACGAGCCGAAAGCTCCGCGGTTCGATCCCCAGCCACTGCCAACATCTTTTTCATAGAAATGGAAAACCTACGAAAGTAAAAATATTGTCTATGAAAAGATCTCACCCGCCGTTCGCATTCGGCAATAAACTGTAGGTCCCAACAATTTCAGTACACATAAAACACGCACATCTCAAATGTTAAGGGAGCTCGGCCGAAGTTCTATACAGGACTGTAGCGCCAAACTATTATTATTATGCCCAAGTCCAGCTCATATTATTTGAATTGAAAAAGACATTGGGTATGTTTTCGCCCATAAATTCCACACAACATGCAACACTGACAACCCGCATGCACAACAATATTATACGCTTTACACGAAGTTGCACGAACACAGCACTGAACACTGCTGCCCGTGAAGCTTAATTCCAATCACGCAGCGGTTGTCTGTCCTACTCATGTACGAGAAATAGGGAGAGGAGACTCAATTCTGTTTGGTGCACAAAAACGTGCAGCACAAACAATTTTGTTTTATGCACAGAACAACGTCGCATCGTTGAGTTGCGTTTGGTAGTTTAGTACAGTCGTGCGCGTATTTTAAATAATATTTTGTTGTTAAATTTAATCAATTTGAAATAAATTAAAATGTCAACTCAAATTAAAATACCAAATAAAATTAAAAGGAAATATAAACTTAAAAAGCCTAAAAAGAAGAAACGAGCCGTATACGATATTGATACGGAAAAATATTTTACATACGACGAATCGACGGGCAAAAGTCGTTGCACTATTGAGTCATGTCAGAGATTGATGTCAGGGAAGAGAGCTTCAAATATTATCAGGCATTACAGGCAGATTCACAAAATGTATCTTGTAGATAAACCACCAGAAGATGAAGATCCAACAGTAGGTTTTAGTTTAACATTTAAAATAGAAAAAAAAAACCAATTTTCAAAAAAAGAAAAAATTAAATAATTAGAAAATATAAAATTTAAATAAAAAAGTTTGAAAAATATACAATTTTTAAAAATAATATTTAATCAAATACACAATTTTTAGTTAAAAAAATGTTAGAAATTTAAAAAATAAAATATTTGTAAAAAAAATTTAACAAATATTTTCATAAATTTTAATAACAAAAAAAATTAAATTTAAATAAATAAATTAAAGTACTAAATTTATAATATTGTTTTCATATTATTAATTTTTAATATTCAAAAAGAAAAACCAAATTTATATATTTTATTCATTTCTTTTATTTTTCTCATTTAAGTCCATGGCCTGGCCTTGGAATTCGCGCCACAATGCCGAAGAGCCCGATGATCATGATGTGGAGGATGAGAAGTCGAGCGGCTCAGTCAGTCCGGCGCTATCACTGCTGCAACCTAAAGAAGACAGCGATTCACCGACGCCGACACCGACACCACCGGCAACTAAACAAAAAAGTGCTTCGACAAAAACCGCCGTAAAGCGTACTCCAGACGTTTTACGGAATATTTCAGCGCAGGAAAAAGAACCACAACACCAAGAAGAACCTCCTCGAAAATCTCAACGTGTCAACAGCATCTCGCAGCACACAATAATGAAAGCTTTTGGTCATAATGTCTGCATCCAGCTGCAAGATATGGATCGGCGACAACGCATCATTGCCGAGAAACTCATCGCCGATGTGCTGTTCCATGGCAAGCTAGGCAACTTGCACGAAGCGTCGACTATTGCACTGCAGAAGGGCGATTCGTAGGCAGCCTGCTCGAATAGTTTTCAAGAATACTGACATTATTTCCTACATCAATTACATTTTTCTTGTACATTTTATTTAAGTTATATCACTTATAATTAAAAATTCTAAGAATGATATATATTTTTAAGTAATGTGATTATTTTTAAAATAAAAAAAATTAAAATAATTTCTGTAATTTGAATACGTTTTCTATTAAAATATTTTATATCCTTACACTACGCTATTACACTATTTGGGAAGACACATTCTTTTCCAGATCAGTTATGGGCATTTACTGGGGTTCTGGATGGTACTTTCGTACGCTTCAAACTTTAATATCTCGAGGGAAAATTAATGAATTTACTTGAATTGTTTTGGGCAAGTAGTATTTAAATAGGACTAAATACCTGCAAAAAATTAGAGAATTATATAAGGTAGATCAAAAGATATAAATCAAATAGTTGTCGTTCCGGACGGCACAAAAACGGAAGTAAATGTCGAGGTTCATATGGAAATTCCAAAAAGTCAGTGAATTTTGCGTAATAATTATTTTTTTGAATTATTTTAGCAAATTGCTGAAATCATGTGCTTTATTTGTATTATTACACATTATTTCCAAAATTTATAGTTTTTTCATAATAAATCACAGAAAAATTCCGAACGGTACAAAAAGTTCCGTATAAAAATTATCACTATGATTATTTTTCTAAAAATACTTTTACCGTACAATATATATTTTTTTGATTTATCTCAGAACATAGCTGAGACAATTTACTTTATGTTTGTATATGTACACTTTGTTCCTAAAACTTATAGCTAGTTCGTAAAAAATCCCAGATTAATTCCGGACGTCCCGTATGGAAAGTTGCACTACGATTTTTTGCTAGAAATAATTTTATATCTGACAATATTAATAATCATGATTACCAAATAAAAAGTGAAAAAGCGAATTTCCAGATGTTTTTTTAAGGTTTTATTTTTTTTTTTCCTTTTTTGTGAAAAACATTTTTTTTAAATTTTTGTTCAGCACGCGCAAAGCTCAAAACGAGCTCTCGCATGAACAAACGAGTGACGCATCGCAGGCGTAATTGTCTGCTTTGACCGAACTCTGTTGAGCACAACTGCTCGATCTGCCGAGTTTCCAGCTGCTACGCTAGCACGCTACCCCGTGCACCTCAACATTTCGAGCGCTCGATTGGTTCGCTCTTTTTGTAAATTTGGTTTAAATTCCTACCTAATGTTCTATATATAGTAATACATGCGTAAAATTGAATAATAAATGCAAAAACAAAAAAAAACTTTTGCGAACGAATTAATTTAAATAGAGGGACACTCCGAGCCGCTCGGCATGTAGGAGCGCTCTACATGTCGAGCGCTCTATTTAACAGAAGCTCGATGAGCGAATACAGGCTCATGCGGTTGGCCGATTGAAGTTCTGCTAGTTCGTGTTTCTCACTTAACAGCAACGAGCTAAAGGCTATTGCAGCGCTCGAATAGATGAAACATTGTTTATGTCACAAATACATACGAGCGCACTCTGTTTGCGAGCGCCCAATTCCGAATGAAGCCCGATTTTTTACATTTTTGGTACTCAAAGTTCCGGCCTGGACAAATATCAATTAGCTGTCAAAAAATGTATAGAATTACTAGGAAATCGATGTTTATATTTTTGAAATGCTGAGAAAATTTAGCTTTAACAACAGAGAAATCAAATCTTTAAAAAATGTTGTTAGTTTAATATGATAATAAATATATCCTTTTGGTTACGTACGTGACAATAGGACACACTTATACAATAATCAAAATTTGTACCTAATTTAATTTTAATGTTTATTTTTAAGATTTAGAAATATTATTTAAGGTTGTCTGAAAAAACTAATACATTTTAAATTTGCGACCGTTATTTTCATTCATTTTTTAATAGACTCCAGGATTGTCAAAATTTCCATATATTTCGTGGATTCTACTTTGACTACATACTCAGTTTTTCCCATCACGTTACATTTTTTAAGAAAATCGCACTAGAAATTTGAAGATCTGATTATATAATTTAAGGGGAGGACTTGTCTGAACCCCTAGTAGAAATTTGCCCGATGCGCTATCGGGAAATTATCGGGTTTTCGTCAAGAGAAAATATGATCATTGCCTTTGCATGCCCTTATCATGCTTACCAACGCAGGGTTTACATTATCTAAACAGTCAATGTTCCCGATCATAGCTACATTATTTGTTCCTCATAACGAAATTAGTATCAGGCAATGATCGAGATTAATGAGAGAAACCCTATTATGCTCGGGCTCAGACAAGGCAATTGTCGGGTAAATATTATAATGGGGAATTGCCCGATCAGTACATGATCATGGCCTGAGGTCAATACATGATCAGGACACTGCGTTACAAGGACATTATGGGCCTCGTCATATCCCGATCACCTCAAATAATGACATGATCACTTGGCCCTACCAAAATTTCTACTAGGGACAGGACAATTTGTCTTGGGAAAATATTGTCATGGGAAGTCACAGCAAATAATTTTCTTGGAGAGGAATTTTCTCGGAGAAAAAATGTGTATGGCAATAAATATATTTGGGACGATTTTAAGAATTGTTTTATATCATTTTTTTTTACATTTATAATAAACTGTTCTATGTTTTGTGAGATTTAATTAATATTCGAAAAATATATCAAACACAATTTAAGTCGATTTAAAGAATTTTCTGGATAGGAAATGAAAGATGAAGACTTTTGTTTGGGAAAAAATAGTCGAGAACAAATTTACATTTGGAAAATTATCGAGAAAGAATTGTCTCAGGAAAACAAATGTCTCGGGACTAAATGTCACGGTAAGAATGGTGTGGGAATGAATTGTTCCGGCAGAGAAGAACCGTGTGGATAATTTTTCCAAAATTTGGAAAGTTCGCCTGGGAAGTATTTTTTTGAGCAAGAAATATTGGAAGGAAATGACAGATTACTAAGTTAGTTTTTTATTTTTAATTTTTTATTATTTACTCTTTAAAAAAATAGAATCTAAATATTTTAAATAATTAGTGATACAAAAATGTGGTAAAGTGCCATTGTTATACATTTCTCAAAATAAATTCTGATAATAAAATAAAATAATTAGTTAAATTCATACTATTCAAATGAAATTTGTTATCAAATTGTATAAAACAAAACAAAAAAAACAATTTTTAACTGACTTATTACATTTTTTATTTTACAAATGATAAGCATTATATTGAAATATTAGCTTCTTAAAAAACACCTTATTATCGCAATGTATTGCAATTTAAGTTCTTCTGCTTTTTGTTGATTAAGTTCCGTATCTTTGAGCTCTATCATAAAATCTTAAAACCTAAAAAGTTAAGACTCCTATAACCTTCTGTTACGGTACTACTTTCAAGTACCCACAACAACTACTACCTACTCATACCGCCAAATAGCTAGTACTAAGTTTATGTTGCGTTATAAAAATGGTTCGTGTTCGTACTTAATACGAGTTTTTAATTTTGAAATTAGCCAATTTCTATGTATTCATGTAACGTGTTTTCAGGTTACATGTAACCCAAATATGCAGGATCGTATAATCGTAATTAAAAGGTACCTTAGAGCAAAATGAAAAATAAAAAAAACTAAAAATAAAAAATACTACCATATAGTATAAAATGGCAAAACATGCAAACATGGCATAAAGTAATCTCATTTGCATTAAATGCATGATATAGTCGGGTTGTAATTATGAGTCTAAATGGAGGTATGTATTATATTCATAAATGAACTGAGTTAGTCATGCAGTGGAGTGGTTGGGTCTTCAATGTGAATGCAAAACGTGACCGGCTACAAATAGGTTTTACCGCTGCATTTATTTTTCAAGGGACATAAATAAAGAATGTTTACAAGAAATTCAATTTTTCAATAAACATTCAAATTTTCATTAAAAGTTTCAATTTTTTAGTAAAACTCTCAATTTTTCACTAAAATTAAATTTTTCACTAAAAATTCAATTTTTCACTATAAATTCCATTTTTCACTAAAAATTCAATTTGTCACTAAAAATTCAATTTTTCACTAAAAATTCAATTTTTCATTAAAAATTCAATTTTTCACTAAAAATTAAATTTTTCACTAAAAATTCAATATTTCACTAAAAATTCAATTTTTCACTAAAAATTCAATTTTTCACTAAAAATTCAATTTTTCACTAAAAATTCAATTTTTCACTAAAAATTCAATTTTTCACTAAAAATTCAATTTTTCACTTAAAATTCAATTTTTCACTAAAAATTCAATTTTTCACTAAAAATTCAATTATTCACTGAAAATAAAATTTTTCACCAAAAATTCAATTTTTTACTAAAAATTCAATTTTGCACTAAAAATTCAATTTTTCACTAAAAATTTAATTTTTCACTAAAAATTCAATTTTTCACTAAAAATTCAATTTTTCACTAAAAATACAATTTTTCACTAAAAATTCAATTTTTCACTAAAAATTCAATTTTTCACTAAAAATTCAATTTTTCACTAAAAATTCAATTTTTCACTAAAATTCAAATTTTCACAAAAATTCAATTTGTCACTAAAAATTCAATTTTTCACTAAAAATTCAATTTTTCACTAAAAATTCAATTTTTCACTAAAAATTCAATTTTTCACTAAAAATTCAATTTTTCACTAAAAATTCAATTTTTCACTAAAAATTCAATTTTTCACTAAAAATTCAATTTTTCACTAAAAATTCAATTTTTCACTAAAAATTCAATTTTTCACTAAAAATCCAATTTTCACTTAAAATCCAATTTTCACTAAAAATTCAATTTTCCCCTAAATATCCAATTTTCACTAAATTTTTATTCATCCATAGAAATTCTTCACAAATTTATTGTTTTTCAAATTTTTCTATAATATCAAATTTCCATAACTTCCAATTTCTACCTAGATTCCAAAAATCTTTAACATAATTATTAAATTTACAATCTGCTAATACAATTTTATTAATAGCTGTAACTACCAGAGTTCGGCAAGGTCATAAAACACACCATTTATGGGAAAAACCACGTGGATTATTACAGAATGACTCAAACGTTTAAATCTATTTTTAAAACTAGAAAAAAAGCACCAAATTGTGAGTTTCAGAATCTACGTAAATTAAAGTAGGTACATACGTGATTCATGAGATAAATTAATATGAATTGTTTATTATGTCTATAGTATGTGTGGTGTATATGTGGTGTTTCTGATAGTAATCATTTCTACATGTGTTATTAATCAAACATTCACAGCCAACTACAAATTAGAATGTCAATGGAATTTTTCATTTTTTTTTATTAACACCCGAACTCATGTTTATTATCTTTGAAATTGATTTTATATTTCCCTAGTTTTTTCACGCTTTTGTTATCATTTTGAAGTTTTTGTGCTATATATGTCAGATAATTGTTTAATATAGTGCGTTGACCGTGCTTTTATAATTATTATGTAATTGAAATATTTTATTTTTAGAATGAAAATATTTAAATTGCTATATATGGAAAGATTTTTAATTAAAATTATAATAAATATTATTGAAATAATGATAGATACAGTGCAAAATTTTTTGAATTGTTTGAACTGTTTCCAATCCCTAGTAGAAATTGACCCTATTAGGGGTATGAACATGGCCAGATCATATTGGTTATCTAGGGTAGGGACCTGATAATGTAAAAGAATACAAAAACCAGTTCCTTTTCATAACCCTATCACATTTTTTACTAGGTATTCAAATAATGTATACTACTTAAAACTAGAAAATAATTTTACTTTATAAAATTTCTATAGAATTTGAGAATATTGATACTGCCTGCATACTCAGTAATTTTTGCATTATTAGTAATGTTTTTATAAAATTATAGAATTCATTTAAAAAAAATAGGACATGTTTATGTTTTTGTTCTGAATATTCCTACACTAAGAAAAAAAGTGACGTAATATAATTAAATAAAATTTATTTAAATTTGATTTAAATACTTTTGTAATAAAAAACGTAATAATCCATACAAAAAATATTACGCGCGTATTTAATTTCAAAATAAATAAAAAAGTATTTAATTTTATTAAAAATTTCGAAAAAATTAAAATAAAATAATAATTTTATCTGTTCCTAATCTTCTTTATATGAAATAAATAGTTTTTAAAATATCAATTTACATATTTATGATGTTGTGATTAAATTCAATTGTTATAACCTTAATAAAAAGTGATAAAGAGTATGTACTTCAAATTTTATTACATACGCAAAAAAATTTAAATAAAAAGTATTTACTTCAAATTTTATAACGTACGTAATATAAATAAAAAGTATTTAATTTAAATACAAAAGACTACGGGTGAAAAACGTGTCGAAAAGTATTTAATTTTATTACTTTTTTATTTAATTTTATTACTTTTTTCCCTCAGTGTATACGAACTATTTTCATTTCCAACTGTTCCCAATGCAAAAAAATGCACACTACTCTTTACAATTAGAAAAAATGTATATGATAATCCTATACATACTCGGTTGTTTTCCCTAGTCTATATATAAGAAGAAGTTACAATCGAAATTTTGAGTCGTCTGTAGCATACAAAAATTTTACAACTTTACAAAAGTAGTTTTCCAAAAGATCTTTGACGCAATTTTTATTTGCAATGACACATTCAATTTTAATATAAAAAATAAATCAAATATTTCAATTAGTTTTCTAGTTATTGGCAGCGAAAATTAAAAATATAAATTTTGTTAGACTAATTCAAAATTATTTTTTTAGTATTTAAGATCTAATGATAAAAGAGAAATATGTTCATAGTAAATCATAACATATTCCAAACTAACCATCGAAATTACTTATTTTCTGATATCTATCTATATTTTTTAAATATATGCCCACGCATTAAATATTTAGAATACTACAGAGTAAGAAAAATACAATCGAAATTTTGTGTCGTTTGTAGCATACTTAAATTGTACAACTTTCAAAAGTATTTTTCCAAAAAACTTTAGACACAATTTTTATTAACATTGACGAGGTAAATTTTAATATATAAAAGAAAGCAAATATTCCAATTAGTTTTCTAGTTATTGGCAGCTAAACTTAAAATAATAGAATTTTGAAGACTAATTTAAAATTATTTTTTTAGTATTTAAGATCTTATGATAAAATAGAAATATGTTCATAGTCAATCATAACATAATCCAAACCAACCATCGAAATTACTTATTTTCTGATATCTGTCTATATTTTTTAAATATATGCCCACGCATTACATATTTAGAATATTACAGAGTAAGAAAAATACAATCGAAATTTTGTGTCGTTTGTAGCATACTTAAATTGTACAACTTTCAAAAGTATTTTTCCAAAAAACTTTAGACATAATTTTTATTAACATTGACGAGGTAAATTTTAATATATAAAAGAAAGCAAATATTCCAATTAGTTTTCTAGTTATTGGGAGCTAAACTTAAAATAATAGAATTTTGAAGACTAATTTAAAATTATTTTTTTAGTATTTAAGATCTTATGATAAAAGAGAAATATGTTTATAGTCAATCATAACATATTCCAAACTAACCATCAAAATTACTTACTTTCTGATATCTGTTTTACTTTTTTAAATATATGCCCACGCATTATATATAATATTATAGAGTAAGAAAAATACAATCGAAATTTTGTGTCGTTTGTAGCATACTTAAATTGTACAACTTTCAAAAGAATTTTTCCAAAAAACTTTAGACATAATATTTATTAGCATTGACAAGGTAAATTTTAGTATATAAAAGAATGCAAATATTCTAATTTGTTTTTTATATATTTGGAGTTAAACTTGAAAAATATTGATTTATTTAGATTATTTTTTTATTAACTTTTATGTATTATAGATCCTATAATAAAAGATTAACAGATTAATGGATATTTAGAAAATTACTCAAACTAATGACAGAAATTATTTAATTTTTGGTATCGGTTTTACTTTTTTAAATAATGCCTCGAATGTCGAGAATATAATAGAATTAGAAAATTACAATCGAAATTTTGTGCCGTTTTTAACATACAAAAATTTAACAACTTTTTTTGGTGTTCAAAAAAACAAGGACGCAATTTTTATTTAAATTGACAATATAAATTTTAATATACAAAAAAATACTAATATTCTAATTCGTTTTTTAAATATTTGGAGTTAAACTTGAAAAATATTGATTTTTTAGACTATTTTTGAATTAATTTTTGAGTATTATATATCTTATAATAAAAGAGAAATAAATTAATGTTTATTCAGAAAATAATACAAACTAACGACTGAAATTATTTCATTTCTAATATCGGTTCTACTTTTTTAAATAATGCCTTAACTAATCAGCCGATTTCTCTAGGACCTCTGAACCGAATTTACTGAATTTTTCCATAATTAATCTACTTTGAAATCACAATAAAATATGCCAACTTTGACCCCTCTACGACGCTCCGTTTAGAAGATATGAAAGATTTAAGAAATTTTAATTTCAAAAATCGATTTTAAATATTTTAAAAATTGTGCCAACTTTGACCCCTCTACGACGCTCCGTTTAGAAGATATGAAGGTTTTAAGAAAGTCTTAACTAATCAGCCGATTTCTCTAGGACCTCTGAACCGAATTTACTGAATTTTTCCATAATTAATCTACTTTGAAATCACAATAAAATATGCCAACTTTGACCCCTCTACGACGCTCCGTTTAGAAGATATGAAAGATTTAAGAAATTTTAATTTCAAAAATCGATTTTAAATATTTTAAAAATTGTGCCAACTTTGACCCCTCTACGACGCTCCGTTTAGAAGATATGAAGGTTTTAAGAAAGTCTTAACTAATCAGCCGATTTCTCTAGGATCTCTGAACCGAATTTACTGAATTTTTCCATAATTAATCTACTTTAAAATCACAATAAAATATGCCAACTTTGACCCCTCTACGACGCTCCGTTTAGAAGATATGAAAGATTTAAGAAATTTTAATTTCAAAAATCGATTTTAAATATTTTAAAAATTGTGCCAACTTTGACCCCTCTACGACGCTCCGTTTAGAAGATATGAAGGTTTTAAGAAAGTCTTAACTAATCAGCCGATTTCTCTAGGACCTCTGAACCGAATTTACTGAATTTTTCCATAATTAATCTACTTTGAAATCACAATAAAATATGCCAACTTTGACCCCTCTACGACGCTCCGTTTAGAAGATATGAAGGTTTTAAGAAAGTCTTAACTAATCAGCCGATTTCTCTAGGACCTCTGAACCGAATTTACTGAATTTTTCCATAATTAATCTACTTTGAAATCACAATAAAATATGCCAACTTTGACCCCTCTACGACGCTCCGTTTAGAAGATATGAAAGATTTAAGAAATTTTAATTTCAAAAATCGATTTTAAATATTTTAAAAATTGTGCCAACTTTGACCCCTCTACGACGCTCCGTTTAGAAGATATGAAGGTTTTAAGAAAGTCTTAACTAATCAGCCGATTTCTCTAGGACCTCTGAACCGAATTTACTGAATTTTTCCATAATTAATCTACTTTGAAATCACAATAAAATATGCCAACTTTGACCCCTCTACGACGCTCCGTTTAGAAGATATGAAGGTTTTAAGAAAGTCTTAACTAATCAGCCGATTTCTCTAGGACCTCTGAACCGAATTTACTGAATTTTTCCATAATTAATCTACTTTGAAATCGCCATAAAATATGCCAACTTTGACCCCTCTACGACGCTCCGTTTAGAAGATATGAAAGATTTAAGAAATTTTAATTTCAAAAATCGATTTTAAATATTTTAAAAATTGTGCCAACTTTGACCCCTCTACGACGCTCCGTTTAGAAGATATGAAGGTTTTAAGAAAGTCTTAACTAATCAGCCGATTTCTCTAGGACCTCTGAACCGAATTTACTGAATTTTTCCATTATTAATCTACTTTGAAATCACAATAAAATATGCCAACTTTGACCCCTCTACGACGCTCCGTTTAGAAGATATGAAGGTTTTAAGAAAGTCTTAACTAATCAGCCGATTTCTCTAGGACCTCTGAACCAAATTTACTGAATTTTTCCATAATTAATCTACTTTGAAATCACAATAAAATATGCCAACTTTGACCCCTCTACGACGCTCCGTTTAGAAGATATGAAGGTTTTAAGAAAGTCTTAACTAATCAGCCGATTTCTCTAGGACCTCTGAACCGAATTTACTGAATTTTTCCATAATTAATCTACTTTGAAATCGCCATAAAATATGCCAACTTTGACCCCTCTACGACGCTCCGTTTAGAAGATATGAAAGATTTAAGAAATTTTAATTTCAAAAATCGATTTTAAATATTTTAAAAATTGTGCCAACTTTGACCCCTCTACGACGCTCCGTTTAGAAGATATGAAGGTTTTAAGAAAGTCTTAACTAATCAGCCGATTTCTCTAGGACCTCTGAACCGAATTTACTGAATTTTTCCATTATTAATCTACTTTGAAATCACAATAAAATATGCCAACTTTGACCCCTCTACGACGCTCCGTTTAGAAGATATGAAGGTTTTAAGAAAGTCTTAACTAATCAGCCGATTTCTCTAGGACCTCTGAACCGAATTTACTGAATTTTTCCATAATTAATCTACTTTGAAATCACAATAAAATATGCCAACTTTGACCCCTCTACGACGCTCCGTTTAGAAGATATGAAGGTTTTAAGAAAGTCTTAACTAATCAGCCGATTTCTCTAGGACCTCTGAACCGAATTTACTGAATTTTTCCATAATTAATCTACTTTGAAATCACAATAAAATATGCCAACTTTGACCCCTCTACGACGCTCCGTTTAGAAGATATGGAGGTTTTAAGAAAGTCTTAACTAATCATCCGATTTCTCTAGGACCTCGGAACCGAAGATATGAAGGTTTTAAGAAAGTCTTAACTAATCATCCGATTTCTCTAGGACCTCTGAACCGAATTTACTGAATTTTTCCATAATTAATCTACTTTAAAATCACAATAAAATATGCCAACTTTGACCAATCTACGACGCTCCGTTTAGAAGATATGAAAGATTTAAGAAATTTTAATTTCAAAAATCGATTTTAAATATTTTAAAAATTGTGCCAACTTTGACCCCTCTACGACGCTCCGTTTGGAAGATATGAAGGTTTTAAGAAAGTCTTAACTAATCATCCGATTTCTCTAGGACCTCTGAACCGAATTTACTGAATTTTTCCATAATTAATCTACTTTGAAATCACAATAAAATATGCCAACTTTGACCCCTCTACGACGCTTCGTTTAGAAGATATGAAAGATTTAAGAAATTTTAATTTCAAAAATCGATTTTAAATATTTTAAAAATTGTGCCAACTTTGACCCCTCTACGACGCTCCGTTTAGAAGATATGAAGGTTTTAAGAAAGTCTTAACTAATCAGCCGATTTCTCTAGGACCTCTGAACCGAATTTACTGAATTTTTCCATAATTAATCTACTTTGAAATCACAATAAAATATGCCAACTTTGACCCCTCTACGACGCTCCGTTTAGAAGATATGAAGGTTTTAAGAAAGTCTTAACTAATCAGCCGATTTCTCTAGGACCTCTGAACCGAATTTACTGAATTTTTCCATAATTAATCTACTTTTAAATCACAATTAAATATGCAAACTTTGACCACTCTACGACGCTCCGTTTAGAAGATATGAAGGTTTTAAGAAAGTCTTAACTAATCAGCCGATTTCTCTAGGACCTCTGAACCGAATTTACTGAATTTTTCCGTAATTAATCTACTTTGAAATCACAATAAAATATGCCAACTTTGACCCCTCTACGACGCTCCGTTTAGAAGATATGAAGGTTTTAAGAAAGTCTTAACTAATCAGCCGATTTCTCTAGGACCTCTAAACCGAATTTACTGAATTTTTCCATAATTAATCTACTTTTAAATCACAATAAAATATGCATAATTTGACCACTCTACGACGCTTCGTTTAGAAGATATGAAAGATTTAAGAAATTTTAATTTCAAAAATCGATTTTATATTTTTTAAAAATTGTGCAAACTTTGACCCCTCTACGACGCTCCGTTTAGAAGATATGAAGGTTTTAAGAAAGTCTTAACTAATCAGCAGATTTCTCTAGGACCTCTGAACCAAATTTACTGAATTTTTCCATAATTAAACTACTTTGAAATCACCATAAAATATGCCAACTTTGACCCCTCTACGACGCTCCGTTTAGAAGATATGAAGGTTTTAAGAAAGTCTTAACTAATCAGCCGATTTCTCTAGGACCTCTGAACCGAATTTACTGAATTTTTCCATAATTAATCTACTTTTAAATCACAATAAAATATTCCAACTTTGACCCCTCTACGACGCTCCGTTTAGAAGATATGGAGGTTTTAAGAAAGTCTTAACTAATCATCCGATTTCTCTAGGACCTCGGAACCGAAGATATGAAGGTTTTAAGAAAGTCTTAACTAATCATCCGATTTCTCTAGGACCTCTGAACCGAATTTACTGAATTTTTCCATAATTAATCTACTTTAAAATCACAATAAAATATGCCAACTTTGACCAATCTACGACGCTCCGTTTAGAAGATATGAAAGATTTAAGAAATTTTAATTTCAAAAATCGATTTTAAATATTTTAAAAATTGTGCCAACTTTGACCCCTCTACGACGCTCCGTTTGGAAGATATGAAGGTTTTAAGAAAGTCTTAACTAATCATCCGATTTCTCTAGGACCTCTGAACCGAATTTACTGAATTTTTCCATAATTAATCTACTTTGAAATCACAATAAAATATGCCAACTTTGACCCCTCTACGACGCTTCGTTTAGAAGATATGAAAGATTTAAGAAATTTTAATTTCAAAAATCGATTTTAAATATTTTAAAAATTGTGCCAACTTTGACCCCTCTACGACGCTCCGTTTGGAAGATATGAAGGTTTTAAGAAAGTCTTAACTAATCATCCGATTTCTCTAGGACCTCTGAACCGAATTTACTGAATTTTTCCATAATTAATCTACTTTGAAATCACAATAAAATATGCCAACTTTGACCCCTCTACGACGCTCCGTTTAGAAGATATGAAGGTTTTAAGAAAGTCTTAACTAATCAGCCGATTTCTCTAGGACCTCTGAACCGAATTTACTGAATTTTTCCATAATTAATCTACTTTTAAATCACAATTAAATATGCAAACTTTGACCACTCTACGACGCTCCGTTTAGAAGATATGAAGGTTTTAAGAAAGTCTTAACTAATCAGCCGATTTCTCTAGGACCTCTGAACCGAATTTACTGAATTTTTCCGTAATTAATCTACTTTGAAATCACAATAAAATATGCCAACTTTGACCCCTCTACGACGCTCCGTTTAGAAGATATGAAGGTTTTAAGAAAGTCTTAACTAATCAGCCGATTTCTCTAGGACCTCTGAACCGAATTTACTGAATTTTTCCATAATTAATCTACTTTGAAATCACAATAAAATATGCCAACTTTGACCCCTCTACGACGCTCCGTTTAGAAGATATGAAGGTTTTAAGAAAGTCTTAACTAATCAGCCGATTTCTCTAGGACCTCTGAACCGAATTTACTGAATTTTTCCATAATTAATCTACTTTGAAATCACAATAAAATATGCCAACTTTGACCCCTCTACGACGCTCCGTTTGGAAGATATGAAGGTTTTAAGGAAGTCTTAACTAATCAGCCGATTTCTCTAGGACCTCTGAACCGAATTTACTGAATTTTTCCATAATTAATCTACTTTGAAATCACAATAAAATATGCCAACTTTGACCCCTCTACGACGCTCCGTTTAGAAGATATGAAGGTTTTAAGAAAGTCTTAACTAATCAGCCGATTTCTCTAGGACCTCTGAACCGAATTTACTGAATTTTTCCATAATTAATCTACTTTGAAATCACAATAAAATATGCCAACTTTGACCCCTCTACGACGCTCCGTTTAGAAGATATGAAGGTTTTAAGAAAGTCTTAACTAATCATCCGATTTCTCTAGGACCTCTGAACCGAATTTACTGAATTTTTCCATAATTAATCTACTTTGAAATCACAATAAAATATACCAACTTTGACCCCTCTACGACGCTCCGTTTAGAAGATATGAAGGTTTTAAGAAAGTCTTAACTAATCATCCGATTTCTCTAGGACCTCTGAACCGAATTTACTGAATTTTTCCATAATTAATCTACTTTGAAATCACAATAAAATATACCAACTTTGACCCCTCTACGACGCTCCGTTTAGAAGATATGAAGGTTTTAAGAAAGTCTTAACTAATCAGCCGATTTCTCTAGGACCTCTGAACCGAATTTACTGAATTTTAGAAGATATGAAGGTTTTAAGAAAGTCTTAACTAATCAGCAGATTTCTCTAGGATCTCTGAACCGAATTTACTGAATTTTTCCATAATTAATCTACTTTGAAATCACAATAAAATATGCCAACTTTGACCCCTCTACGACGCTCCGTTTAGAAGATATGAAGGTTTTAAGAAAGTCTTAACTAATCATCCGATTTCTCTAGGACCTCTGAACCGAATTTACTGAATTTTTCCATAATTAATCTACTTTGAAATCACAATAAAATATGCCAACTTTGACCCCTCTACGACGCTCCGTTTAGAAGACATGAAAGATTTAAGAAATTTTAATTTCAAAAATCGATTTTAAATATTTTAAAAATTGTGCCAACTTTGACCCCTCTACGACGCTCCGTTTAGAAGATATGAAGGTTTTAAGAAAGTCTTAACTAATCAGCCGATTTCTCTAGGACCTCTGAACCGAATTTACTGAATTTTTCCATAATTAATCTACTTTGAAATCACAATAAAATATGCCAACTTTGACCCCTCTACGACGCTCCGTTTAGAAGATATGAAGGTTTTAAGAAAGTCTTAACTAATCAGCCGATTTCTCTTGTCGAGAATATTATAGAATTAGAAAATTACAATCGAAATTTTGTGCCGTTTTTAACATACAAAAGTTTTATAACTTTTCAAATATGTTTTTAAAAAAAGAAGTAAATAATTTTTATTTACATCGACAAGATACATTTTAATATAAAAAATAATGCAAATATTCTTATTTGTTTTCCAGATATTTGGATTTAAACTTGAAAAATATTTATTTTTTTAGACTATTGATGAATTAATTTTTGAGTATTATATATCTTATGTTAAAAGAGAAATAGATTTATGGTTATTCAGAAGATAATACAAACTAACAATCGAACTTTTTAAAATAAATGGCTTCGAATTATATGAAAAATTTGATGATGTATGGATGCCCTTTGGAAAAATCTTATTGAGTATCATATATTCCAATGTATACAAATCGTTCAAAAATTGTATTTATAATTAATACTTAATAAATTCCAATTCGGTAATAATTTTGGTAATATTTTAAAAAATGTACCAAGATTTTTAAAATTTCTGTATGATTAAGCTTCTCATATTCATAATTTCAATTTTAACATTCATATAGAAATCGCAATTTTTGAAATCATATTGATATCTGAATTTTTGAAATTATATTGAAAACTCTATTTTCATAAATAACAATTTTATTTCAACTTTTAGGAATCTCAATTTAAAATTTTCAATTCTGCTTCTGATTTTTCAAAAATAAAAATGATCACTTGAATTGATAACGTTTAAGAAAAACTCAGCAATTTCAATTCAGGATTTTTGAATATTTTGGTATGTTTGAGCTACATCTTAACCAAAATCGTAATTTTGAAAATATATTGAAATCTTAGTTTTCGAAATCATAGTGGAATCTTTGCATGTACTGCAACATATCCAAAATCATATTTTTAAAATAATATTAAAGTCTTTGTTTTTGAAATTGCAATGAAATCTCACTTTTCTAAAACCATTATAATAAAAGAGGTAATTTGTAAAATTTGCCCCAATATCACGAAAGTAATTCAAATCATTTCTTCGTTGTAGAATTACTCAATTACTCAATTACTTTTTGTAATAATGACTAACAAAGTTGAAATTTAAGATTTTCATAAAAATGTATTTGGTGACTACAACGACGGTATTGAAAATTCAATTTTAAATTAAAAATTAAAACCAGAAACAATTTAGTTTTAATTTTTTGTAAACATTTAAAATATCCTACAATTCTATACAAAATTCTATTAAAATTGGACAGTTATTGATTCAATAGTATTCAAAAATAAATATTTTCATATAAACACAAAAATAATTTAATAGTATTTTGTAGTATTTAATGGTATTTACCCATTAAAATAATAGTTAAACCTATTGACTGATTTTAATAGCAAAAAACTATTGATTTTATAGTATTTTTTCTGAGTGTAGTATATTCACAATTTTTAAGAAAAACTCATTAATTTCCATAAAATATTTTTGAATACTTTGATAAGTTTGGATATTAAGCAAATCCAAAATTTTAATTGTTGAAATAATTTTAAAACCTTAGTTTTCAAAATCATAATTTAATAAATATAGTAATTTAGAAATCATAACGAAATCACATCGTAAATTAATTTGCGTTAGACTTAGTTTTATTCAGACTTATTCGTATCAAAAAGTCGCAGTCGTTTCTAAATCGATTTTTAATTTTTAAAATTCATCAAATACTTTTTAAAATATTTATGAACAAACTTAGAAAAGTAGTTTTTGAAAAAATATGTATTTGGCTATCCGATACAATTTTTTTTATTATTTTTAGGCTTCCAAATCGCATACTCCCCACCTATTAAATAATATTACAGCATTGTGACGTACAGAATTTTCTAACTGTATCTCTCTGCTCAAACATGTTCGAAGCAACCACGTTGTTTGCGCAAACTTAACGTTAACGGCACTTTGTCATTGTCATACTTGCATGACACACTCGCGCGACGACGACAATTCTCTCGCCTCGCCTCGTCTTCGCACCACGTGCGTCCCATCCTGCAGTAGCACGCGAGCCTGCACAGTGCACAGCAGCATGATGAACAAAACACGTGAGCGTCGTTTTTGGATCTCATTCATAAAGCTCTACAAATCACGCCCCGCGCTATGGAATGTTAAAAATGAAATCTATAAAGATCGACAACGCAAGAAAATCGCCTACAAAGAGATGGCGGTGCGTTTGCGAATAATCTATCCGGAAGCCGATGTTGAGATGGTCAAGAAAAAAATCAATAGTTTGCGTTCGTGTTATCGACGCGAACTAAAACGTATACGTAATAATCAGCAAGCGCTGGATGCTGGACAAACGGAGATCGAATATATACCACAATGGTGGTGCTTTGAATATCTGTCATTTCTGAACGATATGGGTGATGGCGAGGAAGAGGAGAGTGAACAAGAGGAGCGGCACGAGAATGAGAGCATATTATCATCGATGGAGGATGAGGCGGATATTGTTGAGGAATTTTTTCCGGATGAAAATGATTTGGACGAAGATGCCGATGTCGATATAGATACAAAAAGTGTAAGTATTATAATTAAAACATTTATATTTATATAAAAATAATTATTTTTTAACAGTTCGATCACACACTCAACTATGAACAGACTCTCACGGCAAATCAAAATCTCACTCAAAAGTCAAATCTGAATCAAACACAAGCACAGCTACATCAAGCACATAGTCTTCTCAATGAACCGCATAGTTTATATCAGACGCCTGATTTGAATCAATCGCATAATGTACTGCAATCGCATGATTTAAATCAAACGCCGCATGGTTTGCATGAATCGCATGAGTTGAATCAACCTGCCTGCTCTTCATCGTCCGTGAGCACCCTAAAACGTGCTCGTGAGTTTTACGAGGTCTCTAGCAATCAGACCGGCATGACCACCGATGAGGCCATGATTTATGGTCAATGTTGGGCGCTGCAGTACCGCGATCTTAGCGAGGAGCAAAAGATCTATGCGAAGAAAGCGATCGATGATATTTTTTTCGAGGCCAAATTGGGTACCTTGCATCGGAATTCGGTGAAAATCAATGAGAACACCGAAGTCACCGAAGTTAATACGGACTACTATATAAAATAGTTTTAAATATCATAAATAACTATAAAATAAATAATTTGTTAACCTATCGAATACTTTGAATAAATATTAATTTTTGTATAATTTCTATAAATGCATTTTCTTTTTATGACCTTGTCGTACTTTTACCCTTTTTAAATGACCTTTGATTTTCTTGTAAAATACCAACCTATTAATCATTCATTGACATACCTCGTGTATAATTAGCTCTTATCCGCATCCGTCTCATTCTTCGACACCACCAATCATCAACATTATTTATGTCTTCTTGGAAATCGCTTAAAATTCTATAAAAGTCATGGACATGATAAATTAAACAGGTAGCTTCTACATAGAAAAAAAATCAACATACAATTCACCGTTCATCAAATGCCAAATGTCTTTCAGTTATTCAAACACCGTTCGAAATAAAACATATGGATTCCCATCATCCTAAACATATAAATCGTCTCATTATCTGTTTGTTTTTTTTTTAATATAAAAATGTGGGTGGATTTTGAAATTTGTTTTCTAATTGTTGATTTTTATCACGCTTTTTTTATTTGTATGAAAAAAAAGTCGCGCTAAAATTACGAATGTGTTAAATTTGGCGCGTGTTTAAAATTTCAAACTTTTATTTTGCATTTGTTTTGAATTTTTGTAAAATTACACCGCTCTGGCGATTTGATACACAAGATGATAGTTCTCTCAATTCCCAATAATATAAAACTAACAATCTGCATGTGGACTACATATTGAAAGAGCTATGACAGTTTTAATGTAACCCATTTTTATTTCTTGAAATGCACTTGTTTAATTTTTTCAATTTAAGCAAGCCTACAGAAGGATTTTTTCATTAGGGTGTATCATACTTTGTTTGTTCTCTAGGTTGTCATTAATTATTAATGAAATAACAATATTTTTAAACTTTATGCAACAAATTTTAATTTCGGATTTTCGGCGAGCTAGACTAAGCTTCTGTCCCATAGTTCAATATCCAGTTAAGTGTTTCAATTCCATATATTCTATTGGTAACTCTGAGTTAAAGTGGCAGTTAGTTCTTAACCGAAGTTTGTGAAAACGGCCCTAAGACAAAAATTCTCCACAAATTGGGGAATTCCCCTCTAGTTTGCATCACTGACTACGACCCTCATAAGGGTCCAGTTAGCCTAATTTAAAAACCACATAAGAAAACCAGATCCATTCTTTACGAAAAATATAAAGAAATCTGATCTGAAGCCAATCTAAATGTATTATCTAAAGGTATTATTAAAATCCTTATATGTATGTATAAAAAAAACTTCATTATATTTTATGATAATAATAAAATTCGTATAACAAAATTAATCTAATAAGATATTCTAATAAATAAAAATAAATTCAAATAATTAAAATGTTTAACATTCCGAACGGAAATTGGTTAGGTTAGCCTTATTTGATCAGAATACGATAAGGCATCCCTACCAAAGACCACCTGAAATGATCCTCGACTAGGGTAATCCTTTCAGAAGAATTTAAACATACTTCTAATGATATTAGGTTAGGATAAGGGTACGATCAGGGTAAGATCAGGAACCTTGATAAGGTAACCTGATCAGGATAGCCACTTTGAATAGCGTCACGTTTTGAATCAGGCACTGATGTGGAAAAATTTTCATTAAATCATTTAAAAATAGGCAATAGACAATGAAATCCTCCTGAACTCGGGTAAAAAAAATATTGAAGCCTAGTCACAAACGGAATCAAAACTCCGTCATTGATGGCACACCTACGGTCCGTCATAGAATAAACGCCTACGAAACGTTAACGTCCGTCTGTTTATTCTAGCATCACGCCTAAGTCGTTGAACCGATTTGACTAAAACTTTGCACGAGAATCCGGAGAGAGACATAGGCTACATATGGGCGGGATTGGACAAGGGGAGTGTTACCTCCCATATAACCTAAACTTTTAAGACGATATAACTCAGCAATTACAACAACTACGAACATGAAACAAAACTCAAATACAAAAAAAAAATTATAAAACACAATAACAACAGCAAAATCCAAAAACACGAAAATAAAAACATACAAAGTAAAAAAAAAAAACTCAGGAACATAAATACGAATACAAAATCAAATACACAAAAGTAGAAACAAAAACACAGAAGCAAATATAAAAAAAAAAAACAAACTCAAAAATACAAAGGCAAATAGAAAACAGCAACAACAAAGTCAAAAATATAAAAACAAAAAACTGAAACCAAATACACAAAAACAAAAGCTAGATAACGATATAACTCAGCAATTACAACAGCTACGAACATGAAACAAAAAACTCAAATACAAAAAAATTATACCACAACAATAATATAAAATAAAAACAATAGCAAAAGCATAAAACTTATGCAAAAACACAAAAACAACAGCAAAATCAAAAACATAAAAAGTAAAAATAAGAAAAAATCACAAACACAAATACAAATACAAAACAAAATCAAATACACAAAAGTAAAAACAAAAACACATAAGCAAATTTTAAAAAACAAACGCAAAAATACAAAGGCAAATAGAAAACAGCAACAACAAAATCAAAAACACAATAAAACAGAAACCAAAACACAAAAAAATACAAAAAAAAGATAAAAAAACACATCAAAACAACCAAAAAAATAAAAAAACCAAAAACACCAAATGACAGCAAAAACACGTAAAGAAAAATAAAACACCAGCAAAATCAAAAACAAAAACATAAAAAGTAAACAAAAGTAATAATAAAAAAAAATAAAAAAAACAATTACGAAGCAAAATCAAATACACAAAAGTAAAAACAAAAACACATACACAAATATAAAAAATACAAAGCCAAATAGAAAACAGCAATAACAAAATCAAAAACACAAAAAAAACAGGAACCAAAACACAAAAACAAAAGCAAGATAACTAAAAACACATCAAAACAACCAAATAATAAAAAGCAAAAACACCAAATGACAGCAAAAACACCTAAAGAAAGCAAAAATACCAGCAAACTCAAAAATGAAACAAAAGTAAAACACAGAAACGAAAGCAAAAACACAATAACAAAAAATAAAAACACAAGCAAAAACAACGATATAACCAAAAAGGTAAAAACACAAAATAAAAGCAAAAATTGAACAAAGGCAAAAATCAAAAATTAAAGCACAAAACAAAGTAAAAAACCAAAATAGAAGCTAAAACACAACAACAAAAGCAAAAATGCAAAAGTAAAAACACAAAAATAAAAAATAGAAAAACACAAAAAAACCCCAAAGCAAAAACAACATCAAACGAAAAAAAAATCGAAAGCAAAAATGAAAATATGTCCAAAGACACAAAATCAAAAGAAACAAAAACAAAAAAAAATCAAAAGCAAAAATAAAAATAAAACCAAATCTACAAAATCAATATAAAAACAAAATAAAAAATTAATAAACGTAAATCCAAAAATAAACACAGAAAAACAAAATTAAACGGAAAATAAAAACTAAATCAAACGAAAAAGAAGAAAACACAAATTGAAAACAAAAACAAAACTGCAAAAAAAACCAAAAAACACAATAACAAAAAAGAAAAATACAATCAAAGCAAAAACAACAACATAAAACAAATAGTAAAAACACAAAATCAAATGCACAAATTTAACAAAAGCAAAAACCCAAAATTGAAGCACAAAGCAAAGTCAAAAACCAAAAGATAAGCTAAAACACAAAACAAAAGCAAAAACGTTTAATTGAAAAACACAAAAGAAAAACAAAAGCAAAAACAACATCAAACGAAAAAAATCAAAAGCAAAAATGAAAATACATATATCCAAAGACACAAAATCAAAAGAATCAAAAACAAAAAAAGAAAATCAAAAGCAAAAAAAAATAAAACCAAAGATACAAAATCAATATAAAAACAAAACAAAAAAAAAACTTAAATCCAAAAATAAACACAAAAAAACAAAATCAAACGAAAAGTAAAAACTAAATCAAACGTAAAAGAGAAAACACAAATAGAAAACAAAAACAAAACAGAAAACTGCAAAAAAGAAAAAATAAAACCAAAATATATTTAAAATCAAAAACAGTCGAAATTTGAACAGAAACATAAAAGCAAAATAAAAATAAAAATACAAATACAAAATACAAAAAAAAACACAGAAGCAAAACGTAAGCAAATTTAAAAACCAAAAAATAAGCGACTCAAATGTTAGTAAAATAGTTATAAAATTTAGATATAAATATTTTTTAATGTCGATTATAAATAACATAAAAAAAAAACTTATAACGCATCGACATGCATTATTATTGCATGAGATTTGCTCTTGACCTTGTTTCATGTCAGCGGAAAGTACTTAGAAAGTAATAAAAAATAAAAAAAATAACAACAACAGCGGCAGTAACAACAATAAATAAATTTGTCAGCGACAAATGGCCGCGACCGACGTTGCACAACAACTAAAAGAACAACAACAATAAAAACTAGAAGAACAACAACAATAATAATAACAAGAAGAAGAACAACAACAACGATAATTACAACAACTACAAAATCAAAACAACAAAAAACAAGCAAAAACAGAACAAAAACTTGGCAACGCCGCTTTATCAACTGAACTGAAAAGAGCAACAACACAACAAATGAAACAAAAAAAACACGAACATTTCAACCGGCTCAGTCAGTCAGTCACTCAGCCTCGTTCAACCTCTCGTCTTGCTCTCGTCTCTTCACAAGCACCAACTATCCAGAAACACCTATGCAACAACAAGTACAATATAAAAAAACAGCAACAACAACAACACGAATAGTAACAACAACAATTGCAGCAACAACAACAATCGCAACACGAACAAGTTGAACAATTTAAACCTATTTGCGGGAGGGTAAAGAACTCGATAAAAATACTTAAAACATACAGACTGCAACAAAAATATCTGCTGATGTATATATGTCTCTCACTTTATCTATAGCTGTCTGTCTGTCATTCTGCCTGTCTGTCTCTTCATAAGTCGGTCTGTCTTTCGGTCTGTCTGTCTGTCGATCTGTCTATATAATTGCGCTCATTTTGCACAAACAGCAACAACAATAATGATAATAATAACAATTTCATAAATTCAACATCATCAACGGCAACAACATTCATATGCAGCAACAACAACAACATCATGATCAACAACAACTACTAAAATACACGATACGACGACGATTATTACTTAGAAACAGTGGGCAGAGAGAGAGAAACACGCACAAATTTGCTGCGTTGCCATGGCGAACAAAATACAATGAAAAAAAATTACAATGGCTTGTCATAAATACAGACGACATACTTATGACGACATTAATACAGACGTATGTTTCAGTTTCAATAGATCTGTCTGTAAATCTATCTATATAGTAATCTTTAAGTACGAAAATATATCTGGAATATGTCTATCTATTAGACCTCCTCAAGCTCCATACAACAATCACAAAAAAAATGGCAGTATGGAAGATTAGAAGATATGGTAAATTTAGAAGGTTATATCGCTGGAAATCTGAATAATTTTTTTAGGACCTCGATAAAATTTTTCAACACTTTACGCGGGCCCCACATAAAATTACTTCATTATATATTATGATAATAATAATTTAATCAAAATTAATCTAATTAGATATTCTAATAAATAAAAATAAGTTCAAATAATTAAAATGTTTAACATTCCGAACGGAAATTGGTTATGTTAGCCTTATTTGATCAGTATACGATAAGGCAACCCTACCATAGGCCACCTGAAATGATCCTGAACTGGGTCGACTAGGGTAATCCTTTCAGAAGAATTTAAACATACATCGAATGATATCAGGTTAGGATAAGGGTACGATAAGGATAAGATCAGGGCCCACTTAAAATATAACAAAAAAAAAGAAAAACGTTCAAAAGGGTCACATGGGAATTTCCGAAATAGGCATATTTTAATAGTTATTGACGTTATTAAGAATTATAAAAGTTATAGTCGGTCTGATTCGACCCTACTTACCTATCTTCTATATATATAAAAGAACAAGTCCTGATTGACTGACTGATCCATCAACGCCCAGCCCAAACCCTTAGACCTAGGAACATGAAATTTGGATAGGGTGTTCATCTCCCGACGTAGGCGCGCACTAAGGCGGGATTTTTTGAAATTCGTGCCCTAAGGAACAAAAATAAACTTTTAACTGCAAATATCTGTGTACTTAAGTCATAAAATGTATAATTTGGTTGTTTATCGTTTTCCCAAATGTGGACGGGATTTGATAATGGGGCGTGGCACCTCCCATATAGCCAAAACACTAAAATTGCTATAACTCCCGACATACGAAGAGTGGAGTTATAAAAATCAAATATTCATATTTAAAACTCCAATCACCACGTTGAATGTGGGCGGGATTGGATGTGGACGGGATATAACCAACTTATTAGAATTGATATAACTCCTGACATACTAAGAGTAGAATTATAAATGTCGAATCCAATGTTCGCCACGTAGAAGGTGGGCGGGATTGGACCACGGGGGCTTGGCACCTTCCTTATAACCAAGAGATTAAAATTGCTAATAATCCTGACATACGAAGAGTAGAGTTATAAAAATCAAATCAAATATTCATATTTAAAACTCCAATCGCCACGTTGAATGTGGGCGGGATTGGATGTGTGCGGGATATAACCAACTTATTAGACTTGATATAACTCATGACATACTAAGAGTAGAGTTATAAAAATCGAATCAAATGTTCATATTTAAAACTCCAACCGTCACGTAGAATGTGGACAGGATTGGACCACGGGGCGTGGCACCTTCCTTATAACCAACAGATTAAAATTGCTATAAATCCTGACACACTAAGAGCAGAGTTGTAAAAATCGAAACAAAGGATCACGTAGAATGTGAACGGGATTGGACAAAAGGCGTGGCACGTGAGCGGGAAAAAAGGACCGTAATTTAAAAAGATATAATTATGCATTTACAAAAACTTAGCACGGACAACGCTGTGAACGGGTCCAGCTAGTATGAACATATTTGAAGAAAAGAGAACAACGCGGTTACCATTTAAAGTGATCATGAGATCAGCATGTTTAACGAATTTTGAAATCAACTGAATAGATGACTTTCCTTGACGAATATTATTCCCGAATAATTCTTCTTTGAGAGAATTTTCCAAAGGCAATTCTTTCCTCGTGACAATTTTTGCCTTTTCATTTGAAGAGCAATTTTTACATTTTTTTTTTCTTCGATTTTTTGTAATACTCTTGTGTCCGTTTTTGGAGTGGTAACAATTCGGTTCAGCCGGTTGAATAACCGAATGGAAACATTTGACTTACAATGGATTTTCAGAATTTCACAACGAAAAAAGGTCAACCCCAAAAAAATACTCTATTGGATGAGAAAAATCGATGTGCAGAGTTTTCGACGAAATCCGAATATGAGAAATGGACCCACCAGAATCTCTAAACCGTCTCGAGAGATGACGCTAATCAAAAATAACTAATCAAGAGTTCGTTATTCCGGTCACATCAATTTCTAGGTATTACAAAGTTAATCCTTTTCAACGATGACTTGGAAACGAACCCCATACAATAAATGGCGCAGTATCTCAAGTCTACCGTTATTGAAAAACATTTATACAAATCTCAAGAACTTTTGAGATTTATTAAATGTAACCTATTTTTATGACCAAAAGCAACGTTATTTTTCCCAAACAAAAGGGAATTATTAACAATTTCTTAAAGCGGTACAGCTCACAAACGGATTTAGGTATACCCGTTATAGCGGTAGGACAGAAATATTTTGGATATCATAATAAAGGTTAATTTGTAGGGGTAGACTGCATTTTTTAAATTCTTGAGGTGGGGTAATATCAAAATGTATGTATATCTGTAGTTACGTCTGTAAATTTTTCTGTCTAGAAATATATGCATCTCTAAAAATTTGTCTAAATATATTTAAGATATATCTGCCTAAATCTAACTCTCTCTCTCTTTCTGTCCATTAATATTTGTCTGTAAAAATGTCTTTCCTTATATCTGTAAATATGTCTCTGCATATATAACTCTATTATATGATGTCTCCGGTGATACTACATTAATATGTATGAATGCTGTCACATATAGCACATACATAATTCCATCGAATATATTTATGTAAAAGCCACAATGTAATCAGCACACGTTACCTCAGTCAGACACTGCTGACTCTGTCACTTGTACACATAGCAAAATATTTTCAATATTGGTCGTTTAATTATTATTATTTAAATTATTTAGTTCTATTCTGATTAATATTTAACAATAATTCTGTAATTTCTATAACATAAGTATTCATTCTATAATATTGGACTATAATATAAACAAAAATATATAATTCATGAATAAATTAGTTTTACATTTAAATTTTTAAAAAATCATACAAAGCTATTGTCAGTGTAATTTATACAGAATTGGGCGTATCACTGGTTAACCGATCAAGCCCATTTTTAATACCAGGCACCGTAGTTATACAAGTAATCTTAGTTCCGAGTGTCAATCGTCTAACTCCTCTACTTTTACTGTTATCGTGATTTCAACAAACTGACTTACAAACAGACGGACATTAATAGACCGACCCAGTAGGTGACGCTAATTTTAACGTGGCACCTCCTCTACTATCCAAATTTTAAAATAAAATGTGTCTGCCATCAGAATAGCGAATTTAAAGAATAATAACGTTTCTTTAAATTCGCTAATGGCGGACACATTTTATTTTAAAATTTGGATTGTATAGGAGGTGCCATGCCAAAATTAGCCATTTTAAACGGTCTCACACAATGTAAGGAAACTTGAACTACTGGGTGTCATACATTCCACACAATCTACATCTTTAAAACGCCATAATGCTGTAATTCTTATAGGGTTTTCATGAAATATATTTCAATTTCGGAAATGAGTGGGAAAGTGAAAAACCTTCGATGTGCTGTTCAAATGGAATGGTAAATGTTGTCTCGAAAAAGAATTCTCCGGGGAAGAATTGTCTAGGAACAAAATATTCGAGAAATAATTGTTTCGGTAAAGAATGGTTTCTGGGTTAAATATTGAGGAATAATTATGGGGAAAGAATTATCAGAGAAATAATTATCAGAGAAAGAATTTTCCGAGGAAGAATTGTGTGAAACACTTTTGATGTGATGTTGAATGGGAATGGAAAAAATTGCCTCGAGGAATAATATTTCGGGGCAGAAGTTTCTGGTAAATAATTGTCCGGTAAATAACTGTCTCAGTCATAAACGGTTTCTGGGTAATATCTTGAGGAATACTTATTTGTTAAAGCATTGTATGAGTAAGAATTGTCGCTGTAAATAATTATCTTTGGGAAAATGGACCTCGGGAATGAACTGTCAAGGGAAGAATAGTCCGAGGAAGATTAATGTGTCCGAGGAAGAATTATGTGAAACACATTTGATGATATATTGTTTAAGTGGAAAGGTAAAAATTGCTTTAAGGAATTCATTTCCGGGCCAGAAGTTTATGGGAAAGAATTATCAGGTAAAGAATTGTCGCGGTGATAAACTGTTTAATTATTCGTGAAAGAATTGTCCGAGAAAGCATTATCTATGGGAACAATTATATCGGTAAAGAATTGTCAAAGGTAGAGTAGTCCGAGGAAGAATTATGTGAAACACCTTTGATGTGCTGTTGAAGTGGAAAGATAAAAGTTGCCTCAAGGAATATTTCTCCGAGGCAGAAGTTTCTGGTAAAGAATTATCCGGTAATGAACGGTATCTGTGTATAATTTTGGGGATTATTTTTTCGGTATAGAATTGTGTCTGGGAAGAACTATCTCTGGATAAAATACTATCGGGAAAGAATGGTCAAGGGAAGAATAGTCCGGGAAACAAATGTCTGAGGAACTTTTGTAGGGGGAACTATTGTCAGAGTAAGAATTGTCTTTGAGAAAAATGGTTTTGGGAAAAATCGAAATCCTAATGCTCCGTTTATAATACTTGACTTCTACAACGTCTATATTGAAAAAAAAAACCCCAACTGATTATGAAATTTTGCACAGTGTATGTTAAGAATTAATATGTATGTAATATATATGTATTGTGTGTGTATGTTGTGAATACTACATACATTAATATTTATGTTATCGAAACCGGCAAAGCTCGTGTACACCAAACACGTCACGCCACAACAAACAACTATGTGAGCGAGTCATGGAACAAAAGCAAATACAACAAGTACTATACAACAAAAAAAAAAAAATTGCCCCAACAAACAAAACATAACCTCAAAAATGTGTCCCAGCACACATGCGGCTGTTGTTGCAAAAAAAAAACATCTAAAATGAAAAAAAAGCTTTTTAGCCAAGTTAAGGCAAAAAAACAATCCGTTGAAAGAAAAACTGGTTTTTTGGTCTTTGGCAGGTTTAGCTTAGATTTTCATTTTTTGTCTGCTTTTTTTTTATTTTTATTACTGCCTATCAATTTAACTGTCACACTAGCTGGCGGTCTTTTCAGCCGGCTATATTTATATCTTTCCCTCTTTCGTCTGCACATCTTTGTCTTTAAAGCACTTTTTGTTCTATTGACCATGTGGTGCTTTTTGACAGAACATCTTTCAAACAATTTCTTCATATTTCTCTATATAATCTCTATAAAAATGTAGAGATTTTGTATATGTAAAATCAACAAATTTCACTAATCTGTATCGAGAAGACAAGCAAAATGTTGCAAGTTGACGTATATTGATGTCAGTTCTCATCTTCGATAAAATAAAATGGTATCGTATCAACTATTATGAATTGTACATACGATGTGCATACGATGAATTTTGCATACGATGAATTGTTTTCGATGAACTGTGATACGATGAATAGTCCGCGAACCGTTTAGTCTTCAAATCAATTTAAGTAAGAAGATCTTTAAAAATATGATTTATTATTATAAGGAGAAAATAATTTGAGAAATGTTCAAGACATTCGATGAATTGTACATACGATGAATTGTGTATACGATGAATTGTTCATACGATGAATTGTGCATACCATGAATTGTGATACGATGAATAGTCCGCGAACCGTTTAGTGTTCGAATCAATTTAAGTCAGAAAATCTTTAAAAATTTGATTTATTATTAGAAGTAGAATATAATTTGAGAAATGTTCAAGGCATCTGAAGATTCCGAAACGTTTAATTTACATTATCTTTATTTTAAACGACATTTAACTTTTTAAAACGACAAATAATATCTCTCAATTTGGACTTTCGTAAATGTCACTCAAAAAATAAGAAAACGATGAAATTAAAAAAATGTTTCAAAAAAAATACCATAATGGTTTTCCTTAAATAGTCAAAAACTGGTCTGGTCCAAGTAAAACTAGTCAAGAACTGATTGGTAACTGGTTGAGAAATGTACAGAAACCGAAGAGTTTTACTGGCTAGTGTCTGATCGGCAAGTGCGTGACATCGCTTGCGAGTTACTCGACAAGTGACTATTAAAACTGACGGGATAATGGTACGATACTGGTAGAAATTGTTAATTGGGATTTCCTATAAAATATTTACTTTCCAAAAACTTTAAATAGTTCTCGATATAGTCTCCACATATTTCTCTAAAAATTCTCTACATAATCTCTACACGTTTCTCAAACGTTTTCCAAATATTTCTCTACATAATCTCTGTATTTTGCTCTAAATATTCACTACATATTTCTCTTAATAATTCTTACATATTCTTTATATATTTCTCTTTATAATTCTTACATATTCTTTAAAAAAAAAAAACCAAATGTACTAAAAGAGACACAAAAAAGCATTATTCTTTAAATATTTTTCTACATATTTCTCGAAATATGACTCTATTTATTCTTTATATATTTCTCTAAATATTTCTTAAAAATTCTCTACATATTCCTTTTCAAAATATGTAAATATTTTTCAACACAGTATCCACAAATGTTTCAAAAAATTGTCCAAATATTTAATGTATCCACATAATCTCTACATATTTCTACACATTTTCAAAATATGTCGCTATATATTTTTCCACATTTATCTTTCATAATCTCTAAACATTTCTCTAAAAATTAACCACATATTTCTCTAAAAATTCCCTACAAATATTTCTTTCAAATGTATATTTGTCTATAAATCTATACAAAAGTCTGTTTTTTCTTCTATCATAAGTTTGTCTGTCTGGCTTTTTGTGTCTCTTTTAGTACATTTGGTTTTTATTTTTATTTTTTTGTATTATGTGAAATTCTTTGAAGCGAGTTTCTATGGAAATAAAATGTGCTTCAAGTCGAAGATTCGACCTCTTTTTCCATGGAAAGACATCAAGCGACGACTTCAAGTAAATGTTGTTTACTTAGCCAACAAGATTTTGCTGTTGTCGTTTTTTTTTAGTTTTAACCAACTTAATACCACAGCAATATTCCTTAGGTTACACAGAGCAGTTTTTTTTTCTAATTGGATTTATATATTTTTTTTAAAGCTTAGTACTTATCAATAGCAGCTCATTAAAAAGTCGCTTAATTGAAGCTCTGTAATATTAGGATTTTTTTTTATAATATAGACAAATTTTTAAAATCTTTTATAATACTTATTTTGTATATTTTAATAAAATCGACGATAAAAATTATACAATTTATTATGAATTTTAAATAAAAAATTAAATTTTATTGAAATTTTTGTTTTATATTGTTAAAAAACTTGAATTTTTCAATTTTGTTATATTTTGTATGAGTCAGATATACTTTTTTTTCGTAGATCAGTAACTCGTGTTTTTTTTTATTAATTAAAAAAATTCCACATCAAATATGAATTTTTAATTTTATGTCAACATTTTTTTTTATTCAATGCAGTAATTTGTTTAAATATGCTAATTATCTGCATAATAAAAGAAACAGACAAAGCGACAAAGACCTCTTAATTATAACAACAAAAACAGATTATAAATTTAAACAAAAAAAAAATGTTTAAAAAAATAATAAATTAAATAAACAATACTAAGTAGTTGAGGAGTGCTGAAAAATTGATAAAAACAGCGCGTGTTTAAAATTTATTTATAATTTATTATTTTATTATATAGAATTTATATAAATAGATTTAAATATCCTTTAAATAAAAAGAGAGAAAAATCGAAGAAAATTTATTATTTTTTTTACAATTTGTTTAAACTTCTTTAAATTTTAAATATGCTTCGGATAAATTTTGCAACGCAGCCAGCAAAGCAACGAAAATCGACAACGACGCGTGATGTGCGTTGCGTGAATTAGAGAAAGAGAGAGAAGTGGAAGAGTAAAGTAAGATGTGTGCAAAAAGAGGAGAATACGCCTCATGCAGAGATCGAATTGAATTTGGTTGGGACCCCGCGAGGAACTAGATTTTACTGTTTTTTTTTTTTTGCTTCTACAGAAATGGAGAACAAATATATTATATTGTTATGAAAATTCAGTCTACGGAAAACTATTCTACGAGTTCGTATCTCTGGATTGTGTGCAAAATAAAAACACTCTTATGTTTGGTTTAAATTATAACAAATAACTTTATTAATTCACTTTAATAAACAACTTTACTAATAACAAATTCTAACAACTGCTGCATGTCCACAATTTAACACTCGACCACTTTGCAATCACTACTCAAGTGAAGTACCTCAGATGTGGCCCCCTTATATACTGCATGCATCAGTTCGACACGTTTCGACAAGCTTCGACTTGTTTCGAGAACCTTCTACTCGTTTCGTGAATGACGCATGCTATTGGCATCTCATTCGCACTCATGTGTTTTAATGTGCAGATCTTCCATCTCTTTCTCGCATATTGCTCAGTACGCTGAATGATCTTCCGTCTCTTTTTAACACATTGCTTAGTGCGCTGAATTGTCTTGCGTCTCATTTATTATTGTTGAATGCTTGCACAGTGGGGCAAATTACCTCTTTTCGTAACAATATGATCATTTGGAGACTATGAAAATGAGCTTTGCGATAGAATTTTGAGAACAGCTGGCATCATCTTTAAACTTGAACATTTTGCCTAGGGATGTCCATATGAAAAAAATATCGATGGTTTGCTCGATATAATACTTCGACTCGTTACATCGATGTTTCCGATGTATCGAACAAAAACATCGATGTTTTCGATGCATCGAATGAAAAATTATTAGGTACATAATATAAATTTTGATAAAGATTTTATAAGTTTTTTATGTCAAATAACCAAAATAAAACATTTTCTTATTATAGAAAATAATTAAGGCGTTGGGAATCAAAAATGTCTAAGTCCATGTTATGTCATTTTGAGAAAAACACGAATACCATATGTATGCAGCAAATGATAATTTAAAATGTTTTATTTCAAATAGAATTCCATAAATGATAAAATTTATTTAATTATAGCTGGTTTCGATTAGCAAATATGAATTTTACCGTGATTCGATTTATCGAAAAATACATCGATGTATCGAATAGATTCATTTTCAAATCAATATTAACACTAATTCTTAAATTCAACGTTTACTTCAAATCAATATTTAGCCTTATTTTCAAATCGATACCAAATGAACCTATATTTAGTTTTTTCCTTTTATATATTGACTTAATCCTGCAAAATAAGTAAAAAATGGGGATCCTCATATAGGACAACAAAAAGTTCTTTTTTCAATTAATTATCCCGTTATATGTCATCCAACCAGTATCGTAGACTTCAAGCCCGAGCGTCAAGACAAGAAAATCGATGCCAGCATCGAAATGTGGTAGACGTGTTTTTTTAAGCTTGTATGTTTCAAGCTCTCGAATATAATTCTGGAGCCTATTCAAGGTTTGCGGGGGCGATCGGTATATTGTTTTAAATATTCACAGAAGACCAAACACTAATAGATTTCGGGAAGCTATTAGATTTGGACGTGCGTTGTTATGTTATATTTTTTCATAAATAACATACTGTTTTTAGCGTCACTACATTTTTGCTCCTAATTTTCTATCGAAGCAATTTATCGAGTGTTTATAAAAAATCGATATATTTTGGACATTCCTAATGTGGCCATTCAATGTGCACTTCAAATTGGATATTCTGAAACCCTGTTTAAAAATCCTAAAAACATCCTAAATTTTCGTTGATTTATTTTAAATATTCGAGCCAAATTTCAAGATAGTAGTGTGGTCTCTGATAGTGGTCAGAAAAATGGTTGAAGAGAGTGAGTTCCAATAAGTTCCAATTTGGTGTGAAAGAACTCGGATCGAATCCCGGCTTAAAAGGCGTAGCAAGCCGAAAATCGAAATTTGGCAGCTTGAATCCATAGGACGATCTAAAATCTTAAACTGACCGAGATCACAATTAGTGTTTGGATTGTAGTCCTAAAAATTACACCATAAATGCGTTTTTTAAGAACAACATTTTCAGGGAATAGACGGGAAAGTGGCAAAACTAAAATTAAAATAAATTAAAAATTCGTTACATATACAGAAACAAAGTATAAGTAAAATAAAATATTTTCTCCCCAATTAAAAATTTTAAAGGATTTTGAGTATTTTAAAATTTTTTTATTTTACAATCCCCTATTAAATGAAATTATGTTAAGAAACATTTTTGGATGTACCACGTGACATTGAGGCCACATTTTATACGTTTTTTATAATTTTTATCCATATTTTCGCCCTCGCGTGATTATTCTTTTTTACCCCGCATAGTTTTGATCTTGATCGGTTTTCGATTTTTGGTTTGATCTAAGTAGGGGTTCTAATCCCGAAACATGTTGACAGTACCGGGACTTTCGACATTAAAAAGAGGAAAACCAGGGATAAGTCACGAATTATAAAAATTTGTATTACAGTTATCAAAGAAGGAATGTTTATGATACAGATTTGAGAAATAAAATAGCAGCAGTGTTAAAACTTTTATCATCAAAGGTCTATTAGGAAAATAATCAAAATATGTTGAGAGTAGAGATGGGCGCGTGCTGTGCTTTTTTCGTGTCACGCCCGAAAATCTGAGTTCGTGCGTGCAAATCTCCGTGCGTGCAAATCTCCGTGTGTGCTAGTTGCTGTCGTGGCCGTGCGTGTCAGTGCTTCAGGCACGCGCCCATTAATTTTTTTTTTATAGTTTCTACCCCAATTTATAAAAACCCTTCCAGCTTCAGAAAATAAAAATTTCGTGGTATTTTAGCCTTTCCTTAAAAATCTGTTGTTTTAGTTTTACTTATGGATTTAAGAAAATAAAATAGTATCAAACTTAATTTTTGAATTATTTATTACAGGGACTAAAACCTATTGGTATATCGGTTCCGGTTCGGGTTCGAAGATTTTTAAATTGTGGTTTCGATTCCGCTTTCAACCAACACATAATGTGGGTTTCGATTCCGGTTCCATACATTTTTTTTTATAACGGTTCCGATTCCGGTTCTTTGCGTTCCCTGACAGAGACTATATTATCTGTTCCGGTTCTGGTTCCGATATTTTTAAAATAGCGGTACCGATTCCAACCAGAAATAAATATATGTTTCGATTCCAGTTCCCGTTCAACACATTTTTAATAACGATTTTGGTTCCAAAAATCTAAACGGTTCCGGTATTATTTTTCACGTTTTGCTTGCTTTTTCATGTTTTTCCGTGCTTTTTACGTGTTTTGTCGTGTTTTTCCGTGTTTTGTCTTGTTTTTCCGTGTTTCTTCGTGTCTTTTAAAATCCCGTGTTTTATCGTGCTTCTCGTGCGTGCCTGTAATTTTACTTGTCGGGCTCGTACGTGTCCGTGCAGGCACGCGCCCATCTCTAATTGAGAGCTGCAATTTTTTATACCCTACACTAAGAGTGAAAGGGTATATTCAGTTTGGTACGCCGTTTGTAACACCCAGAAGAAAGCATCTCCGGTATGGAAAAGTATATATATTCTTGATCAGCATGACCTCCTGAGTCGATTTAGCGATGTCCGTCTGTCCGTCTGTCTGTCCGTCTGTCTGTCTGTCCGTCTGTCTGTCCGTCTCTCTGTCTGTTGAAATCCCTAAGACTTTTAAAATTGAAGAGCTAGATAAATGAAACTTATAACTTAGATTACTAATATACCTACGCTGTATGTGCGAAAAAATTGGCAAGATCGGTCCATGGTGACCTATGATCCGACCACTTATGTTCAAATACCACATATAAAATGTACATATAAAGATAAATTTTTATGTATACGTGCTTAGGTAAACTTTGTTGGTCAAATATATATTGACATCATGCTCAAATACATGATAATAATGTTTTCCGGCGAAAAGACTTGTGGTTCACAAAAAAAAAAATCGAAATTCGGTACACCTACCCATTTGTAAATATGGGTATCAAATGAATGGAAATTCTTCAGCGATTGAATGTTTGTAGTTATTTTCAGGATTCGTATACCCTGGTGACCTATATATCACTTTGAATGGTAACCACACATATGTGTAGGGTATTTATAGTCGGCTTAGACCGACTATAATTTTGATAATCCTAACTATCATAATTACACCTACTTTAAAATTTCCCATGTGATCTAACCTTCCCAACTGGTTTTTATTTTATTGGAAATCCCGAAATTTAATTTTGGTATTTTAGGTACTGATTTTCTCCGTGGTAGCCCTAGATAAAAGGGAGGACGAGTGGCCAAAAATTGGACGTTACTCTCGTCTGAGCGGTCCTATAAAATTAAGTGTTTAAATTGATTTGTATTATACAATTTTATTTGTGTAGATTATTTCATATAAATATAATATGTAAAAAAAAAAATATTTTAAAGCAAAAATACAAATTTACTAAATAAATAAAATATAAAATAAAAAAATTATAAAACGCATTAAAAAGGCAAAATTTTAAATTATTAAATAAGTAAAAATAAATTACAAAAAAAAACACATTGACCAACAACACTGAACTCCCCAAAATGCCCCATTAGCCAACAACAATTGCATGCAGTCAACCAGACGTCAACTGTGTCGTCAGAGACGAAGAACACGAAGACGACGAACACTTCAAACGCACTGGTTTTGTAGTTGTTTTTGCTGTTTTTAACTTGTTGTTGCTGTCGACAACAACTACAACATCAAATACCAAAATACAAAAACAACAGCAGCAACAACAACGCAGCACGAGCAGCAGAAAATGTTGAATAATACAAGAAAACAACAACAACAAGAAAATCAGCAACAACAAACGACAGAAACGAGTTTGTGTGTGGAAAAAGAAAAAAAAAAAAAAAAAAAACAACGAACGAAAGCAATGTAAGCAGCGAGAACACGACCTCACCAACAACTACAACAACAGCAAAACAAAGACTTTAACGACGACGAAGACAAAGTCGACGGCAAACAATAAAAAACAACAACACAAACAATGACGACGAGTAAACGACGTCGACTGCAACGAAAAAAACACGATTATTGCAAGAATTTCTTCTCATGCCAAAAGCAGCAATTGAATGAAGTTGACGTCGAAGACAAGCGAACAAAAAAAAAACAACGAAAACGAACGAGTAGCAGCAGCGACAACAACAACAACAAAAAAGCAACGAGTAACTGCCACTACTGCCGTGAGTACAAAGCAAGAGTCGCCGGGTAGAAGCAAAGGCAGGAAAAACATTTTTGAAATATTGCTAAAGCAAGAAAATATTACATGAAAATAAAACAACAAGCAGAAAATTGAGAAAAACAAAAACGATGAAGCAAACGATAAGAAGGATATGCGAAGTAAAATAAGGTACATGAAAAGAAAAAAACATAACAGCGGCAATAAGTAGAAGAAGCAAAGTGCATTGCTGGCGATTGTTCGCTAAGAGAGAGTGGCGAGTTGTTGGTTGATTGAGCGAACGAGTGCGGCAAGGGTTGAAGTTGAATTTGTGCAGTGTCTGCAGAAGAGAGCGCGTTTAGTACTCTTCAGACAGACAATTAAAATATGTAGAAAAAGAAAATAACTAAACAAACCGACTGTCGTAGAAGCAACGACGAACAGGCACACTGACAAATAGACGGATAGACGATTTGTTACGTTATAAAAAAAATGGCGCATTATAATTTGTTGTTGCTGTGTAACAAAATACAACAAATTCCCCACAGAGTATTAGAGTTGTTTAGAGTTGCCGCAGTTTATAATTATAGCAGGTATTAAAATATATTCTGGATCAGTTTTCCTCTGTCCGTCCATCTATTGAAATCACGATTACAGTAAATTAAGAAAAGCTAGATTAATGAAACTCAAAAAATTAGATTACTTTAACACTTAAACCATGTGGGATTAAATATGACCGTATTACTTGAACACTTAAGCCATCTGGGATTAAATATGAGCGTATCGCTCATATTTAATCCCAGATGGCTTTAGTGTTCAAGTAATCTAAATTTGACCTATGATCCGCACACTTTGTACTAGGAATGTAAAGCCCTGAATCTCGTGATCTTTGAATCGCTGGACCCCGTGATCTCTGAATCCCTGGATCTCTGTATCCCGGGATTTCAGTCAAATCAGACTCAAAACCCATCCCGGGATCATCGTTATTTTATCAATTTTTAATAGTATATTTAATAGTCTTTCAATATTCTTATAGTCATTTTGAAAAAAGTACTTCTAACATCTCGACAGTCAATGGTAAACCTACGAGAGTCAAACATTGCCTATGAAATGCTCTCACCCGTCATTTGGATTCAATATTAAACTATATGTCTCACCACTTTGAGTACAAATATAACACGTACAGCTCAAAGTGCTGAGAGAGCTCGGCCTGAGTTCTTCAGGACTGTAATGCCAAACTAATATTATTATTACTTCTAACATTAAAAGGGCTGTAATCTTAAAAAATACTACTTAAAATAGTAGTTTTAAATAAAATTTATTACATTAATATAAAATTGTGAATACCAAAAAGTCCAATCTCATAAAATATATTTGACCGAGCAAAGAGCTTTTATAAAAGTCCGAATTCTATTAAACCACTATACAATACACTCAAAATAATTCACAATAAACCTAAAAAAATCCACGTTCCGAAATTGTATTTGTTTTTAAAATAATTATCAATAAAAAAATCGCATAAAATTAAAAAAAAATATATATATACAAATTTTGATTTTTTTTAATTCCAAGTTTGTATTTTCACCGAAAAAAACACTCGTTCAATTAAAGTTTGATTTTTTATTCGATATTAATATTTTGATTATAAGTAATTTTTTAAATTGAATTTTTCAGTAAAAAGTTTTATTCAAATAAAAAAAAAAATTTGATGATGTACTGGGGTTTATATTGTCGTTGTAGAACGAAAAGTCACCAAATACATATTTATGAAAAAAATATATTTCGAGTTTGTTGATTAATATTATAAAAAGTAATTGATGCATTTTAAAATTTGAAATACCAATTGATAGATTTTCATTTTCCTCTTACCTCGACAGTTCGATAAGAAGTCGTCTATACGCCACCATGTCTAAGTTCGGTATACCTGCGAAACTTATAAGGCTCTGCAGGATGACCCTGAGCGACACACGTTGCTCAGTGAGAATTGTGAACAACCTCACCGATACGTTTAATACCGAACGAGGTTTCAGACAAGGCGATTCCCTATCGTGTGACTTCTTCAATCTAATAATGGAGAAGATTGTAAGAGCTGCACAACTCCATCACAATGGCTCTATCTTCAACAAGAGTTCCATGCTGCTCGGGTACGCTGATGATATCGACATCATTGAGCAGAGCGTACGAGCAGGCAGTGCAGCATTCTCCAGGTTAGAGAGGGAATCGTCGAATGGTTCTTACGGTGAACGAGGACAAGACGAAGTAGTTAGTGTCAACAAACAAAAAGTCCCGGCGTCTTGGACAACACGTCACTATTGACAACCACAACTTCGAAGTTGTGAAGGACTTCGTATACCTAGGAACCAGCATCAACAAGGAAAACAATGTCAGCCTGGAGATTAGACGAAGAATAACTCTTGTCAACAGGTGTTACTTTGGGCTCAGTAGGCAATTGAGGAGCAGAGCCCTCTCTCGACGGACAAAAATTACGCTCTATAAGTCGCTCATCATGACAGTCCTCCTCTATGGCGCTGAGGCATGGACGCTTGCCAACATCGATGAGCGAGCTTTAGGAGCGTTCGAGAGAAAGATTCTTTGGAAAATGGAACGACGAGCTGTATGAGCTCTACGCCGACAATGACATAGTCAGGCGCATTAAGATCCAGCGCCTACGCTGGATTTTTTGAGATTTTTTTTAAATGAATATTTGGCATTTTGAAAATGTATTTGGTAACTTTTCGATCTACAACGACGATATATAACTGATTTTGTATTTTGGATACCATACTTAACCTCAAAACAAATGTTTCTTAAATATGAGTTCTGGTTGAGTTATGAATTGTTTTCAAGTGATTAATCTATCGAGCAACTTATCGTCACAGAAAAGATTACTCAAATCAAGTCAAATTCAAAAAAGTGGATTTTTGATATATTTTTAATTTTAGCCAGAAGTTTCATGTTTTATTACACAATATTTCTATAAATTCACACATTAGTTAAGCAACCACAAATATTCTATAATAATAATAATTTTGAATCATTTTTGCCAGGACAAAATTCCATTCCATTAGAGAACGGTTTCAGAACTGTCAAAAATATGTCGTTTAAAGGAGTTAATCTTTATTATTTGGGAAATTATATATATATAAAAACTTATTACTAAATCAATTTAAATTTTTTTAAAAAAGTGTATTTAATCGATTTGGCAAGTGAACTGCTCATTTCATTTACGTAAATCGAGTATTCGTTATACCGGGGTTTGAATGATTGTGCATCATTTTTTTTTTTCTTTTATGTTAAGGTCAATCAAACAGATGAGTGTTATGGCTGATTTTCACTGTGCCATTTTGTGTCATATTAGCTTTCTTTACATTATGATTGCGACACAGAAACTGTCCATTAAAATGTACATTAACCATGTCAGTCGATATCAAAATGCCAACATGTTGGCATTTTTTTTAGAACTTTGTCATATCGAAAAACAGGAAATTTTCTAATATGAAACTAACACAAAATGACATAGTGCATTACGTTTTATTAATTTAATGAATTTCTCAAAAATGAAAATTTTATATATCTAAAACATTAAAAAAAAATCAATTTATGCTAAAAACTTGAAATTGGCAACCCTATGCAATTTGGCGCTACTACTCGTTCATACGACTGCGACTTTAAATAACAGCGACGAGTGGTGAACGACGAACGAGCACATAGAATTCGCCATGCCATGCTATTTGCTGTAGTTGTTATTGTAGTACTTGTTTTTGTTGCTGCTGCTAAATATTTTAGTTCGTGTCTCATACGTGGTTTTTGTTGTAGTTGTTGTTGTTGCTTAGGCGAGTGCCCGCTCGCAGCGCAAAGCAGAGAATGTGGTTGTTGTTCTTGTATTATTATTTTATTTTTTTTATTACTCGTTCAAATGCTGTTTTTCAACGACGACGAGTGGGTGGCAGAGAGTGAAGTATGTATGTGTTGCATGTTGATAGCTGTTGGCTGTTGCGAGGAAAGAGCGCCAACGTTTTTCTTTTTTTTTTAATGTGTTTTGCCATTAAATACACAACAGCACAAACAGACGTGTATTGCATAAATAAATGTGTTTTTTTTCTCAACTTTATATATCTATTTACAGTTGTATATAGCGCTGTATATAGTATGTATTTTTATAATAATAACACTAATCGACAAAGCGAGAGACATTTTTTTGTCTATGAACATTCCATACATAATTTGTATATAATTCGTGGGTGCTGGTTTTGATTGCATATTTAGTATTTTTTTTTGTCCTAGCATGTAGATTTTTTTTAAGGAAAAATATAGAAAACTTTTTAGTATAAAATGAAAATCATCGAAAAAAAATAAAAAGTATTTTTTTTAAATAATATTTTTTAGCATTTAAGATGTAATGATGGAAATGATATTATTTAATGGTTTTCGAAGACAATCCAGGATTTTAAATAAAAATCCATAACTCCAGAATTATTAAAATTTGTACTAAAAGTATCAAAAAGATAAAAATAATAGACTCTTATTAAAGTAATCTATTTAGATTTGTTTTTTTATGCAGCAACACTTTCAAGAAAAGCTATAAACTAATTCACAGGAGACCGCTGCAATTTTCAATCAGTTTTTTTTTTAAATTTTAACTGCACTTTATTTTTATTGGCAATACCGTGTTTTCATTTTGAGATTTTTGGTTCTAATCCGTCATCACGGAATATCGGAATCTCGTGGTAATGATAAAATTTATCAGCTCTTTGATATCTGTTCTACTTTCTGAAATATATCGTTTAACCCCAATCATTCTAGTCACACTTTTGATGATGTACAAAAACACATGTAACGGTGAAAGCAAAGCACAAACAAACCCAAATTTAATTATTATTTATTCTACATTATTTATTTTACATGTTTTATATTGTTAAAATTACACGGGGTGAATTCAGATTGATAACAAAATCACAGTGTTAAATTTACGCGTACAAGTGTAAAATTAATATGATATATTGTTATATGTATGAGATTTGAAAATTTAAAACAAACCTTTTATTGATTGGCGTTTATTCAACAATTCTTTGGTAAGCATCATTAATTTAATTTATTTCATTTAATTTAATTCATATTATTTAATTTTGCATTTATATACATATACTATAGACTGACAATGGATTTTCTTGAATTCAAATTGATGTGAAGAAATTTCAGCTAAATCCGAAGATGGACCCCGCCAGGACAAATCGACAATTTCAAAATTTAAATGAAATGACGTCTTGCAAATACAATAATCTGAAAACTGGATAAAAATACAGATACATCTCCATTCTTTACATCTAATTTTTCGTCATTTTGTAGCGAAATGGTTCATTATAAGTTTCTGACAACTAAGAAGAGAAGTTGATTTCCATCCTATTGTTTTAGTACCATCTTAAATGGATTTCTTATAGCTATAGCTATTTTGAATACTTTCGGACACCATAACTTAAACCAGACGTGAAGGAGTATAAGTTTATACTTAATTTCTGGTCTACTAACCATGTAACACCCAAAATAATTTTTGTATAAGATATATAATAAAAATTAAATTAATTAATTATCAAATTTCGTTTCATTTAATATTTCAATATATGGCAAAAAAAAGGGAACATGTTAATTTAACAAGAGTATTATAGCCGCGGTAGTCAGTGGTTCAAGCCTGGACTGGGGCTAACAACATCTTTTCATAGAAACATTTTTCTATACCGCGCTACCTCTCGTCAGTAAATGCCAAACCTACGAGAGTAAAACCATTGCCTATGAAAAGCTCTCACCCGCCGTTCGGATTCGGCAATAAACTGTAGGTACCACCACTCTGAGTACAAATATAACACGCACAGCTCAAAATGGTGAGAGAGCTCGACCGATCATGTAATTTTAACATCGTGATACTACAAAATTAACAGTAAATAATAATAATAATAAAAATAAGGTAAAACAAGGCGATGAATCATGTCAAATTTACATTTTACAATTTTGTATTGTTGAATCAAAATTGTAAAATGTAAATCGAGTTATTCCAACAAGTTATCCAATGTAAATCTAACAATATACAACTGTTACATTATCAAAATATCATGATGAATTAAACAGATAATTCATGTTCAGTTCCCAAATTTTTAATGTTAACAATTAACATTATGAAATCATGTTAAATTCATGTATCTTGTTAATAATTAACACTATGAATCTGAATAAAAAAAAAAAAAAAATCTGTTTAATTTCTGTTTAAATTTACATGATTTTTTCCCTGAGTGTAATAACATTAGAGTCGTAAATAGAGGCGATTTTTTTATTTATCCACGATTTTAGTCTGATTTTCCGATGGCCTTTGTTTTTTTTTTATATTGCCTCAAGTTTTTGAGTTATTAAGTAAAACTTTAATAAAGTAAATATAATGAAATATAATTATAAAAATGTGTAACAATCGATAGATTATTACACATTGATAGATTTCTACCTCTATTTTTTATTTTTACTCGGAGTTAAAATTTTATTTGTTATATATGTATGTGAATATATTTTCTTATGAGTCTTCTCGGTTTTTACCGCAATTTCACAACTCGTTCTGACATTTCCTCTCATCCAATACTAAAATAAACATATTCGGGATAAATTTTTCGATTTTAAAATATTAACTGAAATATTCTCTATGGAATACAAGAGAAATCAGATCGAGAACTGAAATCTGTAAAAATGTAAACTCCAAATTTATATCCAAATTTAATGTTTTACGTAATAACTAAAAAACTTGAGGCACTATAAAAAAAAAAACTAAGGTTGTGATTAGAGTTTTAAAGGCTATCGGAAAATCAGACTAAGATCGTGGATAGATAAAAAAAGCCTTTCTAATAACACGACTCTAGTGTTATTAGAAAGAGGAGGAAATTAAATATTAAATGGTATATTTCAAAACGTGGAACAGATATCAGGAAGTTATCAATTTTTTCGTTATTTTGGACTTTATTTTAGTTAGCAATTAACTCTTTTCTTCTTAAATAAAAATAAATGAATGTGTCTAAAATAATATAAAATACTAGTTTCATTACAAATATCATGAAAACGAATTAAAATATTGAAATTTATATTATGTTTAAAAAATTAATGAAAAATTGAATATAAAATTGGTTTGTAAACTATTTATGCAAAATACTGATTGAAAATGGCCCGAATTTTTGATAGCTATTATCTTCAAAACGTTACCTAATAGCAGAAAATTAAGTATGCAATTAAAATCAGCACCTTTAAATTATACAGAAATGATTTATGACCTGGCGATAGAAAAAATCATGTTGAACAGTGTAATTTATAAATTTTTGCTGTCGCGGCTGCTCCATTTAGCGCTGCCGCTGTTGTCGTTGACCGCGACGTCGTCGCTGTCAGTTTTGTGTATTGTTTTTGTTATTGGAGAATTTCTGCTGCTAAAGCAATTTTGATAAAAAAAAAAACTTGTTATTTGTGTTGTTGCTTTTTTGCTTTTTCTTTTTTCTTCTTCTTTAATTCTTTTTCTATTTATATATAAAATAAATTATAAATTAAGCAAATAAAAGCATGAAATAAAAGTCACGCCAAAGCAGCAGCAACAACAACAACAACAATAAAAATGATCAACGCACAAAACTTTCCACTGCGTCGTCATTTCGTATGTTCTTCGTGTGGTTTTTGTTATTTTTGTTGTTGTAATATTATTTTAACTTTTGTGTATTTGTTGTATTTATTATGTATATAGTTCGTCGTTCGTTCGTTTGTACGTCGTACATTTTTGTTGTATTTATATAAAGTTGTATGTTGTACTACTTTTGGTTGTGATTTTAATTCTGTTACTTTTATTGCATTTTTCTCGAGTTTTTTTTTGTTTTTTTTTTTCTTTTATGCTCATTAATTAAAAAGCTTTGTATTTTATGACTCTGGGTTTTACTTTTATTTTATTTTTTTGTATATTGCGTATTTTGTTGGGTTGTAAAATTTCAACACAAATTTAAGTTTTAGAGAAAAATTGAATTTTTAGTGGAAATTAAATTTACAGTGAATATTTATATTTTTAATGAAAAATTTTTGTTATTGAAAATTTTAATTTTGGTGAAAAATTTAATTTTTAATGAAAAATTGAATTTTAAGAGAACAAATTAATTTTTAGTGAAAATTTGAATTTTTAGTGAAAAATTAATTTTTAGTGAAAAATTGATTTTTTAGTGAAAAATTGAATTTTTAGTGAAAAATTGAATTTTTAGTGAAAAATTGAATTTTTAGTGAAAAATTGAATTTTTAGTGAAAAATTGAATTTTTAGTGAAAAATTGAATTTTTAGTGAAAAATTGAATTTTTAGTGAAAAATTGAATTTTTAGTGAAAAATTGAATTTTTAGTGAAAAATTGAATTTTTAGTGAAAAATTGAATTTTTAGTGAAAAATTGAATTTTTAGTGAAAAATTGAATTTTTAGTGAAAAATTGAATTTTTAGTGAAAAATTGAATTTTTAGTGAAAAATTGAATTTGTATTGAAAATTTGAATTTTTAGTGAAAAATTGAAAATTTAGGGAAAAACTGAATTTTTAGTGAAAAATTGAATTTTTAGTGAAAAATTGAATTTTTAGTGAAAATTTGAATTTTTAGTGAAAATTTGAATTTTTAGTGAAAAATTGAATTTTTAGTGAAAAATTGAATTTTTAGTGAAAAATTGAATTTTTAGTGAAAAATTGAATTTTTAGTGAAAAATTGAATTTTTAGTGAAAAATTGAATTTTTAGTTAAAAATTGAATTTTTAGTGAAAAATTGAATTTTTAGTGAAAAATTGAATTTTTAGTGAAAAATTGAATTTTTAGTGAAAAATTGAATTTTTAGTGAAAAATTGAATTTTCAGTGCAAAATTGAATTTTTAGTGAAAAATTTAATTTTTAGTGAAAATTTAATTTTTAGTGAAAAATTGAATTTTTAGTGAAAAATTGAATTTTTAGTGAAAAATTGAATTTTTAGTGAAAAATTGAATTTTTAGTGAAAAATTGAATTTTTAGTGAAAAATTTAATTTTTAGTGAAAAATTGAATTTTTAGTGAAAAATTTAATTTTTAGTGAAAATTTAATTTTTAGTGAAAAATTGAATTTTTAGTGAAAATTTGAATTTTTAGTGAAAATTTGTATTTTTAGTGAAAAATTGAATTTTTAGTGAAAAATTGAATTTTTAGTGAAAAATTGAATTTTTAGTGAAAAATTGAATTTTTAGTGAAAAATTGAATTTTTAGGTAAAAACTGAATTTTTAGTGAAAAATTGAATTTTTAGTGAAAATTTTTATTTTTAATGAAAAAATTTTTATTTTTTAGTGAAAAATTGAATTTTTAGTGAAAAGTTGAATTTTAAGTGATAATTTGAATGTTTAATGAAAAATTGAATTTTTAATGAAAAATTGAATTTTAGTGAAAATTTTAATTTTCAGTGAAAAATTGAATTTTTAGTGAAAAATTGAATTTTAAGTGAAAAATTGAATTTTTTGTGAAAAATTTAAATTTTTAGTGAAAATTTGCATTTTTATTGAAAAATTGAATTTTTAGTGAACAATTAATGAAAAATTTAGTTAAAATCGAATATTAAGTGAACATTTATATTTTAGTGAAAATTTGAATTTTAAGTGAAAAATTTAATTTTTTGTTTAGTGAAAAATTTAATTTTTTGTTTAGTGAAAAATTTAATTTTTTGTTTAGTGAAAAACTGAATTTTTAGTAAAAAAAAATTACCGGACCAAATGAACTTTGTTTTAAAGTTCACTCTCTAAAGTCAACTTTATGATATCTTTTGACAAATAGACACATAAAAAACGGTAAAAATGGACTGTCTTATTTTTAAAGCCGATAAAGATCTGCAAAAAATTAGAGAATTCTATACTGTAGATCAAAAGATATAAATTAAATAGTGGTCTAGCCGGACGATACAAAAACGGAAGCGAAAATTCAGCAAATTTTGCGTGCAAATTACTTTTTTTAAATATGTTGTAAAATAGTTGTAATCAAATTGCTTTCTTTGTATATTTACAATTTGTTCCTAAATTTTGTAGTTTTGTTCATATTAAATCACAGAAAAATTTCAGACGGGACAAAAAGTTCCGTATAAAAATTATCACTACGATTATTTTTCTAAAAATACTTTTTGCGAACAATATATTATTTTTGAATTATCTCAAAAGATAGCTGAGATAATTTACTTTATTTTTTTTATATACACTTTGTTCCTAAAGTTAATAGTTATTTTGTAATAAATCTCAGAATAAGTCCGGGATCCGTATGGAAATTTACACTACGATTTTTTGCTAAAAATAATGTTATATCTGACAATAATAGTAATAATAACAATAATTATTGACAAAAAGTGATGAATTTCCAGATGTTTTTAACCTTTTTTTTTTGATATTTTCTACACTTTTGGTAATCAAAGTTCCGGACGTTACAGATTTCAATTAGCTGTCAAAAATTTTCTAGAACTACTAGGAAATCGATGTTTACGTTTTTGAAAATGCCAAGGAAATTCTGTTTTAGAAACTGTTTTAAACTCTTAAAAAAATGTTGTTAGTTTAATATGATAATAAAAGCATCCTTTTGGTTACTTACGTGGCAATAGGACACACCTATACGAAAATCTAAATTTTCCCTGATTTTAATTTCAATGCTTATTTTTAAGCTTTAGAAATATTACCTAAGGTTGTTTGAAAAATCAGAAAATAATACTTTGTATTTTTCAAAATATTTAATTGGGTAACTCAAAGTACATGCAGAGTTGGTATATTTACAGGTTATATAGTAACGTAACTTTATGAGTTTCTTTTTATACGTTATCGTTAACAAAATAAATTTTTCTTTTCAGATATTTAGATTCACATATTTGAGATTCCAAATCCAGCGTTATTTCAAAGATTTGAGCATTTTGAATTTTTCGGTCGTGGTTGACGTTTTACTGGAAATTGTCATATAAGTACTGTACTAGGTACTCAAATTATAGAAAATAAATTTTGAAATTTATTTAGATATAAATTTTCGAAAAATTTGATTTTAAATTATAACAGAAATGGAATGAAATCCATACAGCTGTAAATAGAACGACTTTAAATTAGTCATCAACATTTGTATTTTGTATTGAAAAAATGGATTTCTGGAACGTGAGAAAACAACCAATTTGACAGAATTAAAATTTAGACTCAATGTAATAACCTGCCAAACGCTTCCCAAAAACATCCATTTATATGTGTGTTTGTCGGAAATATTTCTAAAAAATGCCATAAAGTATGTGTGAGTAGATTTTGAAAAGTTTGTGGATTTTTTAAGACAATATTTCCTGGCTTTTGAAGAAACTTCGAATTTGTGGTATTCAAATTTTAATATAATATCTGTCATATGCTGTCGAGTTTTAAAATTTCAATACATTGTTTAACATCCCAGCAAACCGAACGATAATTTTACGATATCGAAACGATATCATGTATAGGCTCAAATTGTCGTTTTCGATAATCTATAATGATACGAAAACAATAGGTATTTCGATAAAAACGAAACTGTGTAAAACGATATCGTTGTTTTTGTCGTTATAGATATCGAGATGATATCATAAATGGATTTATTTTCGATAAATAAATTTTAATTGTTCAGAAAATTTTATTTTTTGACAAAAATTATAAAGAACACGCAATTAAATTTTCGAATACTTTGAGTTTTATATCTAAAATTTATCATTATTATATCGAATTTAAAATTTATCGTCAAATGGTTTGTAGGGATGTCGTATCTGAATTTGTTAGAATTCTGTAGAATGACAAAAAAAATTCATATAAATCCTGAGCTTTAAAAATCTCGAGACCGTAAATTCTGAGATACAGTATCTTGAAAAAACGTCTAAAAAAATGGGTTAAAGAGATTTTGATTAATTGATTGCAACTTCTTTAATATCTAAAATATTTTAATGACAATTTAAATGACATATTAGTGTCAAAATTGTCTACAAAATATTGTATAATATTATATAATAACACTAAACAGGTGACAGCTAAAAATTATTTTAAATTTGAATTTAAATATGTGTTAAACTTATTGAATATAATATATAGGTACCATTCATTGGTAACGCTGGTAGTCTTCGGTACACAAAAATGAGATTTTACATTTTAGGTTGGGTAAAAAAATAAAATGAAATAATATGAAATAATAAAAAAAAAAAATTAAATAATAATTTTTCATTTGAATTTGACAAAATTGCATATTAAATTGAGATTTTTTTCATTTGATATTGAGGAAATTCCAAATGAGAATAAGATTTAAAATTAATATATTCAGATTCTCCTTTTGAAATCGAAAACAAAGAAAATTTGGTATAATATTGAAAATTTCCTTTTTTTGTTGTAATATTCATTTTCGTAGCATTCTTGTTAAATATTTTATTTTTATGTTAAACATTTCAATTCCAATTGGAAAAATCTCAATTTTAATTGTAATTTTTCCTATTTTTTTTTTGGAATTCTCTATATTTCAAATGAAAAATCTCATTTAATTTTGAAATTTGTTAATGTCAAATAGAGAAATCCTCATTTGATTTGAAATTATCACAATTTCAAATGGAATGCTCTTAATTTCAATTGAAAATAGTGTAGTTCAAAAGCTATACATCAAATTTGGTCGCAAAGTATAAAATATGATACGAATATTGTATTTTTTTTTTTTATATAAACATAGAAATACAAATTAGCCTCCCATTTTTGGCATACTTTGAATTGTTGTTTTTGTAAATTCTGAGATGATGCTGCTAAAATTTAAATTTTTATGGTTGTTCTGATATGGAGTGAGTCATATATATGTTTTATTGGGTATTTTTACGGTATTCATTTTATTAATATTATTTTGATTTAACAGAAAGCGATATTGTCATTTCCTATGGTTTTATGTTATGTGAAGAAATTTAATTTCTTTCCATTAATTATATTGACATTTCCTTTAATTATATTAAAATGCTTTAAATTTGAAAATATACATAACTACTTAAAATATACATAGCTGTTGGAGAATTCGATTAATCTAACAAATGACTAGATTAAATGCTCAGATTAATCAAAATTAAATAAAAAAAGTCTTTACTTCTAAAAAAAAATTATATTAAAATATTTTGAATTATTCTAAATATAAATTATAAATTAACTTTTCTAATAGAAAAACTCACAAAAATTATAAATAAATTTTTATTTTAAACATTACAAGAATTGCTTAAATTTAAAGCGAAACAAGGCAACGTTGTGAATTTCGGTACGGAAAACTGACAACGTTGCCCAATGAACGAATGCCTGGTTGGTTTGTGTGGTGTAAAAGAGTGCGATGGAGCGAGAGACAGAGAGAGAGGCCAGCATTAGCGCAATTTATTTCGCATCTATTATGTACGACAAATAAACGAAACGAAATAAAAAAAATGGAAATGAAATGCGAAAAATAACAAAAACAACAATGAAGAAGAACAAGCACAAGAAAAGCAAAAAGCAACTCATCCTGCAGCCGGAGGAGATGACGATGATGATGTAGTTGTTGTTGTAGATATGTTTGTTGCAGATGTTTTTGTTGTTGTGAAGAAGAGCAATACGAACAAAAGAAACAAGTACCAGCGAAATTAGCAGAAAAGGAAGAACTGCAAAATAAGTAGAAGCAGAATAAGAAGAAGAAGACATAGAAAAACAACAAACACGCAAAAGAGGCAGCAAAGCAAAGGATGGCGCAAAAAATTTAATAAATTGGAAAACACACAAGAATTTGAAGGAACAGGCGAGAGATAAACTGGAAAAACCCTTAAAATACACTTGCAACATGATGTATGTGTGGTGGAAGATGAACAAAAAAGAAAAAACGAAATAATGTTGAAAAAAGGAACGAAGAGAAGAAAAAGAAGAGGAAGAGAATAATAACCGACATGGCAATGTTGAATTTCTGTGGTGAGTGTGGTGAGTAAAGCGGGTTTTTCGGTTGGGTTGGTAGGTTTGGTTGCAACAGAGAGGTTCGACGAAAGGTGATGGCAGAAATGACAGCAAAAATACTCAGCAGACAGAAAATGTGTGTGTACAATTGTTTATATTTTTAAATTTAAAATTAGCAAAATGTTAAAATTTATTTTATATATTAAAAAAAAAAAATGTAAATAATCAACAGACCAAATTTAAATAAAATATCAACAAAATTAAAAAATGTGTTATTTTTATAATAATTTAAATGTTTAATTTTTTTTGCAAATTGTATTTTATTTATTGAAATATTTTTGATATTTGTTTATTTTAAAAAATTTTAATTATTTTAATATACAGCCAATTTGTAAGAGCACGGTTATAAAATTAATTAATGCAGATTAAATTAAATTTATAAATAAATATTTTTTTTGTTATAGTAATTATTAAATATTTTTTTCAATATTAGTTCTTGGATTTTGTAATACAAAATAAAAAATATATTCGTTAAATTATGGAAAAAATAAAAATTTTATACAGAACAACTAAATAAAGTGTTAAAAAAATATTTTATACATTTAAAACAAACATTCTATTTAATAACATATATAAGTAATTAAATAAATAAATAAAAAAGAAATGTTTTTGATATTTTAAAAATTTTGAATATAAATTTAGAATTTATGAATTAAAATTGAAATTTTTTCTAAATTAAATGAAAGAAATAGCACAAAATTTGCTCTCTTCATCAAACCCACCACCTTCAAACCAACACATCGAACATCGAACATTCAACCGCAGTTGTCAAACAACTCTGTTCATTTTGCCATCAAACCAAAACATGGTACGTTGTTGTTGCAGCCGCGTTTGACTCGTTTCTCGCCTCGTTCGACGGTCGGTTGTGTCGTTTGCGTTCGCGTTCGTTGCGAGTGCTTCGTTGTCGTCGTTGTTAACATCGCCAGCCATTGCCGACGATTCGGATTCGTGTGTGTTTGAAACGAAGAAATAGAAAATAATTTTTAGAGAGTTTCTTCGACGGCCGCCGTGCGTTTTAGTGATTCTCGGGTGAAAAATTGCAAATATTACGTGTAAAACGTGCAAATCTATTATTGCAAGGTGAAAATTTAGAAAATCTGGGCGCGTCTGAATTATCCAATGCAAGCGGCAGCGCGCTAACTGCACGCGTTTCAGAGTTATAGTGCTGTGAAAGTTTTTTCACGTCCCCCACCTGGTTTTTTTTGGATGGCACGACCGACCTACGCCTGACAAAGAAAAAAAAAAACCGAAGAAAAAAAAATCATTGAACAAAAGAAAAAAATTATATATCTTGAAATAAAATACAAATGAAAATTTGCAACGTCGCACAGCCAGTAGAGGTAGCGACATAATTTGTTCAATAAAATTAAAAAAATAAATAAAAAGTTAAAGCCTAAAAATTTGAAATTAATAAAGAAAAAAACTTGAAGCATTTGGAAAAATTTCACAAGGTTACAAAGTGGCTACAAAATTACAAAAGTACAAAAAATTACAAACGGCCCGGAAAATTGCTTCAAATTTAATAAATGCTTTAAAAATTACAAAATTCTTTCGTTACTACAAAATACTTTAAAAATAAAAAAAGCTTTGAATATTATAAATCACAAAAATTAATTAAAAATCACAAAATATCTTTAATACAAAAAATCAATAATTTTTCTCTATGCAAGTTTAACAAAGTTTAAAATGCGTATATAAAAAATATACCTACTAAAAATGTAGAAATTACATTTGTTCAAAATTTTGCTTTATTTTGGTTATTTAGTGTTCAAGTTTTTTAAAAAATATCAAAAAAACAAAAAAAGTCAACGCCTCACTGTTCAACATCAACGTCTGTCTCATCGTTCTGGTCGTCGTCGTGGCATAATATAAAATTAAATTAAATAAATTTATAATACAAATAAAAAATATATATATATGGTTTTAAATTTCAATTTGAAATCATTTAACACCGAATAAAGTGCAAATTAAACAAAATATATTATAAGGCGTCAAGTGCGATGTGTGACACACCCTGTTTTTTTTTGTAATGAGTTCATTTTCAACTTTGTGTAATTTAAATACGTTTCCTACACTTGTTAGAAATACGCGATTTTTTATAGACTGAACTTTGGCTGCTCCCACCTTTTTTTCTATTATAAAATTTGCTACTTTTCTGTATACAAAACTCAGAGTAATGGGGTTTCAGTATTTCTTTTAATACAGCTATTTAAGAAGTATCTGAGAATTTTTTTTTTGGTTTACTTAAAAACTCTAAACTTTTTTTTACAATTTAAAGAAATTATATTTCAAAATCCTGCCTTTTTAAGTAAAACACTTAATTCATTCAATTGTTTTACCACTAACCATTAATTCAAATAGTTTTTTCTTTCATAAATATTTTTCCAAAAATCGTGAATTTCACAATTTTCATTAATATTTCTAATGCAAATTTTTGACATGAAAGAATTAATTTTAAGTGAAGTTTTTTTATTCCAATTTTCTGAAATTTTGTAAAAATTTAAAAAGAAGAAAGGTACTAAGCAATTAATTGCGAAATTTCAATGCATTTCTCTAGTTTTTCTGATTCAAAAAAGAAATATGTTAGCTATTTTCAAATTTTGCAAATATTGCCTAAGAAAAAAAATTACAATGAACAACAAATATTAAAGATAGATTGACACTGTGTTAGAATTTTAATTTCCTATAATATTTTTAAAATAAAAATCAATTTTCAGACGTTCAGAATTGTCGTAATTCTTTTCCCTACTTAACAAAGCTGATTTTTGTAGCTATTCTAAATTTCAAAATCTAAAATTAGAAAATATTGATATGATAATTTATGTTTCTCTTTTAGAATATTCTAGAACTTTTCATTATTTCCATAATTTTAATACGATTTATTATTTTTTATTTATTTTACATTTGAAAATACAACTTCTTCTAAGTAATACAATTTTCATGTAATTTAAAAAAAAAAATCTCCAATATTTTACTAATTTCTTTGGTTTCTAATATAAAAACTGATTTTATTAACAAATATTTTGTATCTTTTCAATAATGAAAATACTTTAAGCGCGTGAATTCATTAGAAATTTCTGGAATTTTGTTATATTTTCTAAAACATTAAAGATTTTCTCGAATTTTATTGGCAACAAATATTTGTTTAACCAGTATTGGGCTGAACTTTACTTTATAGGGAAGATCGGTCCCTTGGAACCGACTAAAAATCGAAAATCGACCTAGTTCATAAGTGGTTTTTGAATTATAACGAAGTGAGCGGTTATACGATGCAGAAACCAGACCTTTAAAATAAAAAAAGTGACCTCAAGGTCACGTGGTACCCCTTAAAAATAAAATTAAACTATTTTTCTTTCAAACCCAAATTCCTGGAAAAGAGGAGTGGCAAAATGAAAATATTAAAATATTGAAAATTCTTTACATTTGTTTAAATAATGTAATGGAAATTTATATGCCAAAAAATAAATTATAAAACCAGAAAAAATAAATAAATTAGACTAGAAATACATTTTTTTTTTCGAAAAATTTAATACCGGCCATATAAAGTAAAGTTCTCCCCCCAGTTTTGTTAACAAAAGTAGAACGAAAAATTTATAAAATTTATTGAAATTTACTTTTAATAAAACAATTATGTTCCCAGTCTGCCACGTCTCGGAGCCCTTCGATGCCTCGAAGCTTTCTCGAATAACTTCGATAAAAAAAGTTCGATCTCGTTGCATTCTCGATTCTAATTTTTAAAAATTTTCGTACATTCAAATTCTTTGACAAGATACGATATTTAAACATTTATCAAATCGATATCGCAATATTTTTCTAAGCAATCTCGAACTTTGATCATTTTTTTCATCGATATCGTTCCGATTTCGAAAAATTTCTCGTATCAAGAAAGCTTCGACAGAACGTTTCGATATCTATCTACCATCTAGGTCCAATTTGACGCTCGATATCATTTCGAGAACGAGTCCGATATCGTGTGGTTTCTCCATTTACTCGCATTTGTCTCGTAACGATATCGATACGAATGGCATACTTACTTACTTACTTACTTAAATGGCCCTTACAACCGTGGGTCGGTTTTGGCCGCTGAGATGAAGCCGCGCCAGTCGGATCTGCTTTGCGCGCGCTGACGCCAGTTAGAAATACCAAGCGTTGCCAGGTTGTCCTCAACTTGGTCTTTCCAACGCAGATTTGGACGCCCTCTTCTACGCTGTCCACCTTCGAGTTTCGATTCAAGCACCTTCTTGGCTGGAGTGTTTTCATCCATTCGTTCGACATGACCTAGCCAGCGAAGCCGTTGGATCTTGATGCGCTTGACTATGTCAATGTCGTCGAATAACTCATATAGCTCGTGGTTCATCCTGATTCGATACTCGTTAGCAAAGCAGATAGGGCCAAAGATTTTACGGAGAATCTTTCTCTCGAACGCTCCCAGTACTCTCTCATCGGTGGTGGCCAGCGTCCATGTTTCTGCACCATAAAGTAGGACGGGCATGATGAGTGACTTGTAGAGCGTTATTTTTGTCCGGCGAGAGAGGGCTCTGCTTCTCAATTGCCTACTGAGCCCAAAGTAGCACCTGTTGGCAAGAGTTATTCTCCGTTTGATCTCCAGGCTGACGTCGTTGTTGCTGTTTACGCTGGATCCCAGATAGACGAAGTCCTTCACAATGTCGAACTTGTGGGTGTCAAAATCAGCTTTTTGTCCAAGACGCACGGACTCTTTTTTGCTTGTTGACACAAGGAACTTCGTCTTGTCCTCGTTCACCGCTAGACCCATTCGACGCGACTCTTTCTCCAATCTGGAGAATGCTGCGCTGACTGCTCGTGTGCTCCTGCCAATGATATCAATATCGTCGGCATATGCGAGCAGCATGACACTTTTGTTGAGGATAGTGCCGCTTTGACGGAGTTCGGCAGCTCGAACTATTTTCTCCATCAATAAGTTAAAAAAGTCGCACGATAGGGAGTCACCCTGTCTGAAACCTCGTTCGGTATGAAATGGCTCGGAGAGGTCTTTTCCTATTCTCACTGAGCAACGTGTGTTGCTCAGGGTCATCCTGCAAAGTCTTATAAGTTTCGCAGGTATACCGAACTCAGACATTGCGGCGTATAATCGTTCCCTTATCGGAGTGTCGAAGGCGGCTTTATAGTCGACTAATAGGTGGTAGGTGTCGATCTGTTTTTCTAGGGTCTTTTCCTGGATTAGGCGCAATGTGAAAATCTGGTCTATGGTGGACTTTCCAGGTCTGAAGCCGCACTGATAAGGTCCAATCAGTCTGTTGACGATGGGCTTCAGTCTTTCACATAATACGCTCGATAGAACCTTGTATGCGATATTGAGTAGGCTGATCCCACGGTAGTTGGCGCAGATAGTGGGATCCCCTTTCTTAAGGATTGGGCAGAGTACACTGAGGTTCCAGTCACTTGGCATGCTTTCATCCGACCATATTCTGCTTACGAGCTCGTGCATGCTCTCTATTAGCTCTTCGCCTCCGGTCTTAAACAATTCAGCAGGCAGGCCATCAGCACCTGCGGCTTTGTTGTTTTTCAGCCGAGCAATGGCTGTTCTGACCTCGTCATGGTCGGGTGGCGGAATCTCAACGTCGTCATCAAGTACTGGGGTTGCCGGGTTTGCTTCTCTATCGGTGGAATTGAGGTCATCATCACCGGTCAGCAGTTTAGAGAAGTGATCCCTCCATATTTTCAGTGTGCTCTGGATATCTGTCACTAGATTTCCGTTCTCATCTTTACAGGAAGAGGCTCCGGATTTCGAACCTCCGGCTAGGCGTCTTATTTTCTCGAAGAATTTTCGAGCCTCATTCCTGTCCCCATGCATCTCAATCTCCTCACACTCACGTCTTTCTGCCTCGCTTTTTTTTCGCCTGAAAAGACGTCTCTCTTCCCTCCTCTTCTCTTTGTATCGCTCCTTCGCAGCTCGCGTAGCTACTGACTGCAGGGTGGATTTGTACGCAGCGTCTTTCTCTGCAGTGGCCGCGCGACACTCTTGGTCATACCACTGATTCCTCAGGGGGCGTTGGAATCCAAGCACCTCTTCGGCAGCCGTACGCATAGAGCAGGAGATATGATTCCACTGCGCGCTTATATCATCGAGAGGAGGAGTGCTTTGTCTAAGCAGGTGTGAGAGTCGAGTGGAAAAGGCTTGCGTTGTCTGTTGTGATTGCAGCTTTCCGACGTCTAGCTTTCTCTGCGTTTGGTTCCGTACGTTCTTCGCAGCGCTTAAGCGTGTGCGGACCTTGGCTGCTACAAGGTAATGATCCGAGTCCATATTGGCACCTCGGATAGTGCGTACGTCCATCACGCTTGAAGAGTGCCTTCCGTCAATCACAACGTGATCAATTTGATTTCGAGTTTTTTGATCGGGCGACAACCATGTGGCCTTGTGGATATCGAAATGTTCGAATCTAGTGCTACTAACTACCATGTTTCGTGCTGCGGCGAAGTCGATTAGTCTCGTTCCGTTATCGGAAGTGTTGGCATGGAGGCTAAATTTTCCGATTGTGGGACAATAGATGGCTTCTCTGCCCACCTTGGCGTTAAAATCGCCTAGCACGATTTTGATATCGTGGCGGGGGCAGCGCTCGTATGCGTTGTCTAGGCGCTCGTAGAAGCGCTCTTTTGTCTCGTCATCTTTCTCGTTCGTCGGAGCGTGTGCACAAATTAGGCTGATATGGAAATATTTAGCCTTGATGCGGATTGTTGCCAGCCTTTCGTCCACGGGCGTGAACCTAGAGACAAGGTGGCGGAGTCTCTTGCCGACCACAAATCCACATCCAAATTCGTGTCTCTCCGCATGGCAGCTGTAGTAGATATCACAGGACGCTTGTTTCGAACAGCCCTGTCCCGTCCATCGCATCTCCTGGATAGCGGTGATGTCAGCCTTATATTTTTCGAGGACATCTGCCAGCTGGATAGAGGCACCTTCCCTATAAAGGGTCCGGACATTCCAGGTGCATATCCGTAAATCATGGTCCTTAAAACGTTTGCGTGGGTCGTCATCGTTGTAATCGGTCGTTATCCGAGGCTTCTTTTTTGTTTTCATTGGGCGCATAGGTTTTTTCCGTGGTGGGACCCAAACCCAACGCACGAACCCTCACTCTGAGGGAGATGCTCGCCACTCACTTTAGCCGACTTCTACACCGGGTGGTGTAGAGCGCCGTTTCCAGGGACTTCCACGAGGAGGACTTCCACCGAAGTGGAGGTGTCACCATTTGACAATTTGTCAATTCTGGTGGCCAGTGAGTTGACTTGAGACGACACCTACAAGGATTGCGCTGGCTTCGCCATGTTGAAGCACTCAGACACGTTGCCTTGTGATAATCGCCCCCATAGTCCCCAAATGGCATACTGGGTTTCTTTAATTCTTTAATTGGATATTTGCAAATAATACTAAATTTTTAAAGGTTCCTAATATAAATTTAAACTTTTTATATCAATTTCCAGTAATCTTGTGAAATATTCTGGAATTCGAAGAGGTTTTTAATTCATTTAACTAATTTTGAAATATATTTAATTTTTTAAATTCCTATAATTAAAAAGTTTCGAATATAGTTTTCTCGAATATAGTATTCGAATAGAGTCTTTTTAATTTTCAACGAATTCTGGAATTTTGTAGTATGTATTTTCTTTAACATTTTGTGAATTTATCATTTTTGTAAAAAAATCTTCTTCAAAAATTGGTTTGTAGTGATTTTCCGATTTTATAGAACTTTAAAAACTATTTGAAATAATGTATTTGAAAGAGCATAGCGAATAAAAGTATTTTAAATTAACGCTTGTAGAATATTTTTTTAGAATCATTATCTAGACTTGATCATTGATTTTTTTTTGTTCTTGACATAACCCGACTAGTTTTAGAATCTATGTAATAAAGTATCAAGATCATGTCTTCCCAAATGTGGCAAATTTCAACTAGGTAATTCATTTTCAACTAGACTTCTCACTTAGAAAAATGGGTTATAGATTTTATTAATTTCAAAATGTCCCTTTATTGTCTTAAATTTAGAAATAATATTCACATTATTTTTGAATTTCTAAACAATTCTCTACTTTTAAAACTTTTATGAAGCCTTTAGTAAATAATTTTTAAATTGATATAACATTTCATTTTCATCTAAACTCCATGAAAACGTACCTAGAAATTGTACTCCAATTTGTCAATAGTTCTTAATTATTTTAAAAATAATTTAAATAAAAATTCGACCATTATTATAAAATTCAAACAACGCGACTTTGAATTTTTCGATTTATTTTCGAGAATATAACCTAATAAATGGATTTTTGGCTGCTCATTCATGAGGTAAGTTAAAGTGAAACTTTTAAAATTATTTCTTAGATATAAGAAAAACAAAGTGAATTTTAATAAAATATAAAAAAAAAAATATATAATATATAATAAAAAAAAAGTGTTGTAACACGACAACGTAGCATAAGAAAATCTTTTGAAAATTGACAACGTCTTTGTTTCTTTTAGTGAAAATAGTCGTGCGCGAAGCATTAAAAATAGAATTTGATAATAAAAAACAATAATAAATAAAAAAAGTGTACTAAATAAAGAAAATTTAGATTTTAAAAATAAGGTTATAAAAATGAAATTTCTAAAGAAAATCTTTTTTTTTCCCAATATTTAAAGAAGATAACTTCCATTTTGAATGAAATTTAGTTAAAGTGACGGTGAAATAAAGAAATTATCGACCCGTCCTTTTTAAAACGTCGGAAATGGTTTATATAGAAAAATTCAAAACGTGTTAATATTGATATTAAGGAAGACTTATAATTGAAAATATTATTAAATATCATAAAAATAATTAGAAAAATAGATTAATTGTCCCAGACAATTATACCTCTGACAATTCTTGGCCGAAATAGTACTATCCAGGACATATTTCCTCTCCGAGACAACGTTACAATTATTTTTCCGTAAAATTCTGTGCGGACAATGAATGATAAAAATTTGTAGAACAAGATTATAGATTTTTTATATAAATGAAAGTTATAGATTATAATTAGTAATATAATATTTTATTTACAATTGAAATTGGCTTTAGTTTTCTAAAAGAGTCGTTTAAAATATGAATTTTCGGATTTTAAACGAATTTTCAACGATTTTGTATTTTGACCAGGACTGGATTATCCACTCCACTCCAAAAAAAACCCATCCGAATTTTTTTCGATTTTATTCACTTGAAAAAATCCATGATTTTTTAAATTTTTTGGATTTTATTGATTTTTGTACATTTTTAGAATTATAACTCATATATATATTGTTGTTTTTTAGAAAATTTAAGAATTGGATACAAACCACCAAATCGAAAAAAAATATTTGTACCACTGCTGAATGAAATCTCTGGAGAAGTTGATAATGAAAAGACTCATATATTACAACATATGTTTTTATGTAGATCCAAATAATATAATGATATAAATAGCTCCGAAACTATGGATTTAATTCAAGCCAATTTTTAAAGCGGTAGACATTGATTGAATTTATTAGGTTCTGAAGAGTTGTCCTGTTCTAAAGAAGAGATACAAAATAGATTTGATCCGACACTTAGGTTGTTTCATTTTTTCGCCCATATGACTAATTCAGTATATGGAAGAAAACAGCTTCCAGATCCAAGACGATGAATTTTTTTCACAAAGTATGTTTTAACCAAAGGTTATACAGCAGTTCTTGGCAGCGAAAGGGTGGGAAGGAATAACTCTAAAATCCGATAAATCCTATTGAAATGATCTTTTTTGAGCACTGATCTTGATTGATTTTGATGTCGATTTTTCGGGTTCACCGCAGTTGCAAATCCTTGCGCCAGAAAATTATTCACTGTGACTGACATATTTTGTCCGGACAATCATTCACCAAAGAATTCTACATCGAATTAATTTTTCTAGGACATTTCCTTCCGCCGACAATTATTCACATTGTGACAATTCTTAAATGAACAGTTTTTCTCCGGACAATCAGTCACCGAACAATTCTACCCCGAAATAATTATTTCTAGGACATTTATTTCCGAACACAATTATTACCCGGTACACTTTTGTCCAGACATTTCAGCGCTGAGATAATTCTTTCCCGACAATTTATTAAAAGTTATTTGATATGACATTTGATATGATAGGACATTTCCCTCCCCAGACAATTGGTCACATTCTGACAATTCTTAAATGAACAATTTTTCTCCGGAAAATGATACACGGAATAATTATTTCTAGGACATTTCTTTCCGAACACAATTATTACTCGGTACACTTTTGTCCAGTCAATTCAGCGCTGAGATAATTCTTTCCCCACAATTTATTAAAAGTTATTTAAAAATAAAATATTCTCACATATGAAAAAAAGTTTATTCTGCGAACCAATTCTCTGAATAACTCGCACAAATTTCATTTTCAGTTCGAGATTTTTTTTTTTTTTGATAATTTTTTTTAGTCATACAGATTAGATAATTTAGAATTAAAAATTTTGTTGTTGCATTAATGTACAAAATATTCTTTGTTATAACAGTTTCTAGAACACGTGTCGTAATAATCTAACCTAGTGGTCTGATTATGCCTTGATCATGTTGGTCATGTAACTGGTGCTAAAAATACAATGATCTGTTCTATATCATGACCCTAGACAAATTTTTATTAGGGTATATATAGTGTCGGTATTGTGTACAAAGCATTTTTGTATCGTTATTTGGTATACTTGGAGTTTTAAGAATGTTATAACGGATTAACTTGAATTGCAAGGTGTAAAGAAACCGAATCACTAGAATTTTAACAAATTTCACTCAAGAGTTTAACAATTTAAGTCTTTTTATAAAAACAAAAGTGAATCGAAAATCTAATTTGGTGTAGAACAAAAGTCAAACTTGTATTAGGGTTTAATGTTTTTTTTTTTACATTCGGATATTCAAATTTTAGTTTAATTTTTATTTGCAAAATATAAAGACTACGAATAACTAAAAATAAAATAAATTTCAATTTAGTAATTTTTATATATTTATATTTATCTATATTTATTTTATATTTTTAAATGAATCTAAAAATTTTGGTCTTTGAATTTTGCGTAGTTTAAAAGTTTTTCTTTTTTCGAAATTCAGTTTTGCTTATATTGCGCTGTTCAAATTATAAACTTGATTTGTGTTTTGGAATTTAAAACATTTGAGAATTTTCTTATTTTGCGAGATTTAAATTTTTGTGTTTTGTAATTTAAAACATTTGAGAATTTTCTTATTTTGCGAGATTCAATTAAAACTTTTAGGAAGCCTTTAGTAAATAAATTTTAAATTGAAATAGCATTTCATTTTCATCTAAACTCCATGAAAACGAAACTAGAAATTGTGTTTTGGAATTTAAAACATTTGAGAATTTTCTTATTTTGCGAGATTCAATTTTTTTTCTTCTTATTTGAAACCAGTATGCCATTCGTATCGACATCGTTACGCGATCAATGCGAGTAGATGGAGAAATCACACAATATCGGACCCGTTCTCGTAACGATTTCGAGCGTCGGAGTTTTCTCGATACGAGAAATTTTTTGAAATCGGAATGATATCGAAGAAAATAATGATCAAAGTTCGATATTGCTGCGAAATATATACGATATCATTTTGACAAATGTTAAAATATCGTATCTTGTCCAAGAATTCGAATGTACGAACATTTTCAAAAATTAGAATGGAGAAAGCAACGAGATCGAACTTTTTTATCGAAGTTATTCGAGAAATCTTCGAGGCATCGAAAGTCTCCGAGACATGGCAGACTAGGATTGTTGAAATTTGTTTATAGATTGTTGGAATTCGAAACATTTAAGTTTTTCTCAATTTGTAGAATTTCAAATTAGAAATTTTAGTATTTTCTATTATGCAAAATTTAAATCTGAAATTTGTCATTGGGAATTCGTCGGAATTCGTTACATTTCTGTAATATGCAAATTTAAAAACGTTCAAAATTTGCATTAATTTGTCACACAGCTGTGTATTTATTGAAAATTTCGTTTAAGTTCTCTGTATTCTTTATTTCAAGTGTCGTAAAGTACTTAAAAAATATATTGAAAAATATAACTGTTAAGTTGTTTTTAATTATTATTCATTCATGCATCCTTTTCGCACTTCCCTTTTTCGCACTTTTGAAGCACCACATGCTGCGTGTCTCGTCGTGCACCCGTTCGTTCTTAATCTGTCGGTCCACTTAAGACTGGGATTTTTTTTTATTATATATTTTTTTAATCCCTTGAATTCCGAAAAGATGTTTAAAGTACGTAGCTCTGACAGACAGGCAGTCAGTCAGGTCAGAAGACCGACCAGTCCAGGTATCTGAGAAACAGCGTAATCCTGCTGAACCGGTTCTCGATGATGCTCGATTATCTCTCGGTCGATTGGTTGGTCCGTCCGTCCCGCACTGTTCGATTCATTCGTCGTCTGATCGTTCGTATTTTAATTAGCAACACGTCACGCTTTATTTTTGAAACATTTGAATTTTTATCAATTCATGGCAAGAAAAAAAGAAGAAAAAGTTATTCAAATTTCTACGAATTATTTATATCAAAGTTTTATTTTCTATAATTTATGAACAGGTTTTTGGGTAACGCTTTTTTGTCCGTTTTTTTTCGCTCTTTTTGGATTTTGATTTTATAATTTCTGATTTTTTTTATTATTTCTTTTTTTATAACTTGATTTTTATTTTTACTGGATATTTAAGTGGCTTACAATTAATTTGCTAACGGTATTAAATTTATGCTCTATTTGTGTATTTAAATATAATAGGAATACATAAAAAATTCAATATAAAAAATAAATATTTTATAATAAGTTACAGAGTTGTTAAATAAAACCCGTAATAATTTAAAATTTAAACAGACCCTCTTTATATAAAGACAACTTATTTATTTTTTGGTCATATTTTAGTCATTTAAATTATAAAAATCAAAAATATAAAAATTAAACAAATGAAAAAGTTTATAAAACTTCCACAAAGACTTGAGAATTTCGACTAATTTACAAGTTAAACAAGTTAAACAGATCTTTCAATTTTTAAAGAAAACTAATTTTTATTTTGCTTCGTTATTTAGTAATTTAAATTATAACGAGTTGGGAAAGTTAGGTCACATGGGCGGAACTTAAAGTCGGTCGGATCCGACTATGAAATACCCAATACGTTGGTGGGGATATTAAATGGGATATTAATATGAGATATATAATTGTATACCTCAATTGTATAGCTCTTAATTATACTGGTTGCTTCAACCTCAGAATATTATTCACATTTCCGTCTTATATCTCCTTAAAAAATGGATATACTAAATGTAAAAAAAATCAAAACATTTTAAAAATTAAAGTGGATGTAGCACGTTTATTTTTAAAACTTATAAGCAGATTTTTAATTGCAATATTTCATAGATTAGCTTATAATTATTTACGGGTCAAATTTCCACTATGAAAAACCGAGAAATAATGAACCAAAAAAATAATGTGGTTGGATCACGTCCATTTTTGGACCACATAATTTTAGGTGAATTCTAAACATATGTTTTAAATTTTTTAACTATATCTTAAATACTTTTCGAGTTATTAGTACCTAAAGAGTTACATAAAAGTGACTTGTATCCCTAGTGGAAATTTGCCCGATGCGCCATCGGGAAATGATCGGGGTTTCGTCAGGTAACCCCTATCCCAGGTGGAAATTTGCCCGATGCGCCATCGGGAAATGATCAGGGTTTCGTCAGGTAACACCTATTAGAGCAAATATGATCATTGCTTTGTCATGCCCTTATCATGCTCACCATAGCAGGGTTTACATTATCTAAACAGCCAATGGTCCCGATCAAAGCTACATTAGTTGTTCCTCATAAAGAAATTTTCATCGGGTAATGATCAGGTTTCAATGAGGTATGATATTTTATTTCATCGGGTATTTGTAGTGCTTTCGTATGCTCATGTTTTAACAAGGCAATGGTCAGATAAATAATGATATGGGGAATTACCCGATCAGTACATGATCATTGCCTGAGGTGAGTACATGATCAGTACACTGCGTTACAAGGACATCGTGGGCCTCGTCATATCCCGATCATCTCAAATAATGACATGATCAGTTCATGAGCATGGCCCTACCAATATTTCTACTAGGGATGGGAGGTTGGCGTGTCCGTTGACCGATTTGACTCATTTCAAAACTCAGTTCCTACTTTTGGCTAAAACATATTGAAACGAAATTTCAACGCATTCTGATCAATATTTCTCATTTTTTTGTGAATTCGAACAGCAAGACAGACGGACGGAAATCGCTAAACGGACTCGAGTAGTGATGCTGATCAAGAAGATGTATATAAAATTCGAAATTTTATAAAAATTATAGAATGACATGAAAAATCGACTTTTAATAGGAATATAATATATAAACATAATTTAGGTAAATTGATTACACTATTGATACCATTATTTTGAAAACTTCTTTATTTTTTGTACATAAATTTCCATATAACTTAATTTTTCTTTTTTATTCTTTTAATTTAATATACAAATTTGTGAACATTTAAATTTAAAATTTCATGAACTCTTTATTTTTTCCCCACAATTTCTTTAAAATTAAACAACGTTTTATTTTAAAAAATTCCCCCATTAGCATTTAAATTATTATTGTAATTTTTCTTGGCATACAAATTAAAATTACTTTGAATTTGCTAATAAAGTTATTTTTATTTAATTTTTGTATTCAATTTCAAAATTCTTCAAGCCTGAAACTCACTTACTCAAGTTTTAGAAATGTAAAAAAATACGGTTTGCCATGCCATGTCAGTCATGTGGCTCTGACTCAATAAATTTTACGACTTTTACGAATATGATTTGCATAATTCTTGCATTTACTTAAAACAAGTTTTGCGGTGAATTGCAAATTAAATGTCAATACAGAAAATATTTACAGCACAATAACTTACTAACTAAAATAATAAAATAAATAAAAATCATTGAAGTAAAACTTGTATTAGAGCTTTGTAAAATGCTACCTATATATTTGAATTTACTTCAATGATATTTCTAATTATAGTGTCAAATGAAAGCTAATTATACAATCTTTCAAATGGCATTTTAGTTTTTAAAATGTTGTCTATAGTTTTTACAAAATAAATGCATAAACTTGGTAATTGGTTATTGAAATAATTGTATTTAATAAAATTTATATAGTTGGAGTTATCTCTAATGCGATATATATTATTTATATCTAAAGACTTTAATAACTGACATTAAAAAATAATGTATATCATTCTAGAGATAGTCATTAAAGTCTTTAGATATAGAAGTCTTTAAAGGTTAATTACTTCTTATAAAATTCTATAATTCATATTCGTATTTGTCTCTTTTTCTACATTGATTTTTTAGTATTCATATTTTTTTGAAAGGTGTAATAATAAAACACGTTCAGTAAAGTTTAAGGTTGTCAAATTCTGAAGGTCTATTATTATAAGGCCTTCAGAATTTTTAACCTTATGCTGTTTTCATATTTTTCAACTAGATATTTATATTGTTCATGTAAAGATTTTATTTAAATAATAAAATTCATTCATATTCATATAATAAAATTAAGCATAAAGGTCTGAATGCTTGAATACCATATGGAGTTCCGGACGGGACATTCGTACGTTTAAAACTTTAATATCTCGAAGGAAAATTAATCAATTTACTTGATTGTTTTTCATGCAAGTACAACTTAAATAGGACGAAACATTTGCAAAATAAGATACGGTTGATCAAAAGGTATTTATGAAATAGTTGTCGTTCCGGACGGTACAAAAACGAAAGTAAATGTCGAGATTCATATGGAAATTATCAGCGAATTTTGCGTACAAATTATTTTTTCGTATTATTTTAGTAAATAGCTGAAATCATCTGCTTTATTTGTATATTTACACATTGTAGTCAAAGTTTATAGTTTTTTTCATTATAAATAGGAGTAAAATTCCGGACGGGTCAAAAAATTCCGTATAGAAATAATCACTACGATTATATTTCTAAATATACTTTTGCCGTACAATATATTTTTTTTTGAATTATTTCAAAAAATAGCTGTGACAATTTACTTTATTTTTGTAAATATACACTTTATTCCTAAAGTCTATAGTTATTTCGTAATAAATCACAGAATAATTCCGGACGTTCTTTATGAAAATTTGAACAATATTATTAATCGTATGTTTCATATATTTGAATTTGAATTGTATTTTAATAACTACGTTTCTTAATTATACAGCTTTCATCTTTTAATCTTCTACTGATTATTTCTTACTGTTTACGGGTAGAATCTGATTGATTACTGATCGAATTTTGATTGTCAATAGATAGTGATACAAGTCTATATTATGTTTGTATAAATGCGCGTCGTGATTGTAAAATTTTCATATATTATTTATTATTTCATCTACTGATTATAGTCGTATTTAACGAATAAAATCTGATTGATTACTGATCGAATTGTAAACAATTTTTAGATGCAAACCTGATTGATTACTGATCGTATACGAATTGTCAAAAGATACGGTTCCAATTCTGAATTGTGATTGTAAAACAACGTATTATGTTTCTAAAATATTCATCTATTATACACTATTTCATCTTCTTATTATAGTCGTATTTTATTTTAACCATTAACGGTTATAAACTGACTGATTACTGATCAAATTGTAATTGTAATAAGAAACTGATACAAATCTGCATACGTGTAACAACGAATAGTAAAATTATGCTAAACTGTGCGTCTATTACTGACAGCTTACTGACAGATAACTGATTATTTACGAAATTTTTCTATTAAACATTTAGTTTGTTTTTTGATTGTTTTCAGATTGCTGCTTGTTTACGGACTATTGATCATTTAGATAAGATTAAACTTTTTAAAATCTGAAGGTCTGAATGTATTATGAGGGTCGATTTTTGTCTGTTATTCATAAATTGCTTATATACTTCTATGTACAACTTACTGTTTTCTGATTTTCTACTTAAGTTTATCTATTGATTATTTACGGACTACTGATCGTTTAGGTACTATTGCTCGTTTACGGACTCTTGCTAGTTGTTGACATTTGAAGGCCGTAAACGATGTAAAACCTTTCGTCTATACAAATTTTTCTTCCAACAAATGATATATTTTGCTGATACCGATTGTTTTTGGAACTACCCAAGTAAGACATTGAAAAACTTAGTCTGGAACTATCCCCTGACAAAATGTTTGCAGTTTCGAGGCAGTTTTTTTTTGACACTTCAAGCGGAAATTTATGCAACAAGCTGTCTGTTTTCTGCGCATACCCAAAATATGCCGTGAATCTACCATTAAAATTCCAAAACATTTGACAACCTGCTATACACATTCAAAAATATTCCATATATCTGTGTGTTTACCGGAAATATTCCTGAAAAATGCCAGAAATATTGTCTCGGGATAGATTAACATATAACGAATATGTATCGATACGTACACAGAAAAAAATAATCGACGTAAATACAGCATATTAATTGTACACCATTCATTGGTCCAGCAATGATATTTTTGCCTTTCTCATGTATTGAGCAAACACATTCGCTAAAAATGTTATTTGCGTCCAAAAATATACCAATAAATGATTTTGCTTAAGTAGCAAATTATTTAACTGTTATGGTCGATGTTTTAAAAGCAATTTTGTATTTTCACAGTATACTTATAATTCTTTTTTAGTTTATTAAAAACGAATAATATAAATTCTTGTGAAAGTATATAACAAATATACTTTTCTGATGATGAAGCATTATTAAATATGCAACTATTGCCATCATCATCATTTTCAACGACACCAATACAGTGTGATCAAACTCTATAAGCGTTTCTTTTGACATGAACCAAATGTGAACTGATATGCGCGCCAAGCGCCAACTAAAAATTCTAATTCTAAGCGAATTCCACCAATTTCACGAATTCCACTAAATTCACCAGCGCTGTAAGCGAGTACACGAACACACACCACGCACTGAAATAGCGACCACGCTCTGCTACAACGACTTCTCACTGCTTTAGCGACATCAACGCGGTATGCGAATACACATAGCTGTTGCCAGCAAATGCGATTGCTAATATGATGAATGTGTACGCTAATACAATTAATAATATAGTCGGCGCAGTTTTAGCAATAATTTGATTGTCTTGATGTACCTTTTTGGCTATATTTACGATTTTGTTTTCTGTGTAGAATTAAATCGTTTCTTGTCCAAGAATAAAAATCTATGTAGAAATTTATATTGAAACTCGAAATATTCTATTCAAACTTATAAAAGAAAATTGAGTATAGACAAACTACGCCTTATAAAAAGGATTTCGCTACATTTATCCATATAAATGCTTCAGACGTATCTACGGCGAATATAAGGAACATAATCTAGAAGTCTTGACGAAATCCGTTTTTGAACAATTGAACATGTTTATTATTTATTTTTCATTGTATTTAATCAACATCAGTTTGTGTTTAGATTGTCTGTAGATATTCATCTGATATAACTTTAAATTAATTGATCGTTTATAATAGTTTGGCGCTATAGTTTTAAGCTGTGCGTGTTATATTTGTACTCAAATTGGTGGGACCTACATTATATTGCCGAATCCGAACGGCGAGTGAGAGCTTTTCATAGGCAATGTTTTACTCTCGTAGTTTTGTCATTTACTGCCGAGAGGTATAGAAAAATGTTTCTATGAAAAGATGTTGTTAGCCCCAGTCCAGGCTTGAACCGGGGACCTTTCGGCTCGCAGTCCAACGCACTAACCACTGAGCTACCGCGGCTAATTGATCGTTTACTATTTAATAATTTGCGGATTTTTTGTTACTTTTTCTGTACTTTTACTGATCTGTCTACTGTGTCCAGTTCTCCGTTTAATAGTCTTACACCTCAATTGATCTTTAGTTGATTCTGATCAACGGATTCTGATCATATAACTAATTCCACTGATCGTTTATAATACTTATCATTTAAATATCTTTTTTTTTTCTATCGTATAAGAAAATTCTGCAAATCGTCTTGCATTTCGATTTTTTGATGAACCTTAAATGTGTTTCTAGGGTTCTTTTTCTGATCTACTACTGATCATTCTACTGATTTGTGGATCATTTTCATTTGACTTTGTGTGTCTTTGACCGTTTTATAGAAATCTTCTATTAGTAATCTTGCATTTCAACTGAACTTTTGCTTTGATGATTGTTTACGGATCTTCTACTGATCCATTTTTGTACTCTAAAGAACTTCTACTGATCGTAAACGGATGCATTGTGAAATAGTCAACTATATTCTACTGATTATCATTATATTAATGATTATCCAATAACTGATCACATTTTTGATTTACAGTATTTGTCTGTACCAATACGGATGCACTCCTGTTGGGGAAACTATCATTATTTTTTTTTTCAGCACGTCCTCTGTTTATACTGATCATTTACGGATCTTTTTCTAAATTTAACTTCATTTCTACTAATCGTCTATTGAAATTTCTCTATGTAGAAATCTTACATTTCAACTGATCTTTTGATGGAGCTTATATGACAATTACTTCTGATCTTGTACGGATTCTGAATTTGTACGGATTTTTTTTAGTTTTGTACTAAATTTCAATTGATCATAAATGGATGCATATTATTTGTAATTTTACATTATACGTCCTATTAAATACTTCTGTTATTCTTAAAGATTTTTTATATTGTTGTAAAACTGTCATGCGGAAAATGCCTATTGCGGAAGCCATCATCATTTTTTTTTGCTGTCCAAAACAATTTTGTCTCAACGGCCTCTGGGGTCGCTTCGTGGTCTACGTCAAGGTGCTGCCCGCTCGAGCACAGACAACAGACATTAACAGTAAATTAGAAAAAATAACATTATTATATTGTTGTTTGCAGCACCACCATTAGAAAAACATTTGAAGAAAATGCTGCTGCAAAAAAATGATGTTGTTGCCATCTGCTATTTGGCAGGTTAGCTCTGTAGATACTACGCGTGTTGGCAATTATTTGCTAATCTACAGATGCTTCTTTGTAGACAGGCAGTAAAGTGGATTTAGTTGAAGAGAGCAGCAAGATGCAAAGGCAGTATAGGCGAAATAGTAGGTGTGAGGGAGACAGCTAGTTAGAGGTAGATTTTTAAAGGATACAACAGGGATCTTGTATAACTACAGAGGTGGTATATGTTTTGGAAAAGTTCTGGTTAACTCCTGACAAGTGATTGGTTTTTTTGAGGTATATTTTTGTAGTGGTTTTAAGTGCAAATTTTAGGGAAGATCGTTATTTATATATAGAAATATTTTTTATAATAATTAGATTAATCAGAAATAGTTTAAAAATGCCTCTAATGAATAAATTAAAATTTACGAATCACTTCAATTTCAATTGAATTATATCAATTAAAAAAATTTTGTTAATGCAAAAATACAAATGAAAGAATCATTTAAAATGGTCGTTTTCTTTCAGTTTATTTTTAAAAGTGCAAAATATGAGTTTTCTAAATAAAAACTAACTAACTTTTCAAATTTAAGATCCTGATAGAGGCAATAAATAGTTTATCAATTAAAATAAAACATTTCATGGTATGAGAAAACATTTTATGGTATCAGAAATCAAATCAATATTTTATGCTCTTAGAATACATTAGATTTTTTACATCTCTTCTTTTTTGAATAATTTAAAAAAAGTTATAACTATTAATAACGAGTTATCTTAAGTTAACCATACTGCAAATATCATTTAAATGTCACCATATATTTTTAACTCAGTTTTTCACTCTGTTAATTTTAAATAATTAATGATCAACTACTTCATAACAAACGTCAATTTTTTGCCATTTGCGTCACTCTAAATTGTTTTGCTTTATTTAAAATAATAACTCTACTTTTTTTCACATTTGTCCTTTTTGCAGTTACTACTAGTTTTTGCCCTTTTGCGAACAATTTTTGTTTTATTTTTGTCATCATGTCATCATTAATGCATTAAATGACATGACTACTACTGTTGTCTCTTTCTAGTCAGCTGCATAACGACAAAAACATGTTGCAAAAATTGAAATAAAACAAAATATAGCCAACAACAATTACACAAAATTCCCATTAAAATGTCAAGCGACATATTTTATGTCTTTTACTTTATTTTAATTTAGCTTTTATTATTATTTTTACTTTTTGTAATAGTCTCTTTTATCAAAATTAACCTAGAGTTCAAATGACGACAGACATGTGACTTCATCATTGCGGTCTTTAGAGATGGTGTGTTGGCATGCTGTATGAGTGAGACAGCACTATTAATAGATTCGCGGCCCGCCAATTGTGTATTACAGTGAAAATCCATTCATTACAATTAACCTCAATCCAAGTCAATAATCAATTCAAACCACCTGAGATCATTCACAGCATTTCCTGCTATTAGAGCGCGAGCTGACGATATTTTGTGGTGTCGGAAAGAGTGCGGCGGCAACGAACAACTGACAGTTGTGACAGTTGGTGTGAGAAAATGAAAATAGACAGCGTTAGCAGCCACAGCAACGTATTATGTATGGCGGCGTGTCGTGTGGGCTGTGGCGACAACGCCGCAAAAAGCCTATGTGACTCAGAGTTTTTATAGTTTGTAAATTGTGAACAAAAAAAAAAAAAAATGAAATGAATGGGGAAAAATGTAGACAGGTTTAATTTAGTATTTGTTGCCGCCGCATATAAAAGTCAGCTCTGTTTTACAGAAATATACCTCATAAATCTTCAGAAATGAGTATCACTTAAACAAATTTAAATTGCAAATAATATCGACTAAAAAACATCTTAAAAACATTTACAGAAACCTTTTAAAAACACTTACTAAAACCATTACAAAACTCATTAAAAAAAAACAATTATCTCCGTAATACCGGAATTTAGGAATGCCGGAATTTCGAAGCTCGATTTCAGACGAAAAATAAATGCCGGGTTTGTAATTTAAACAAATTATGAATTTTAAATCTAAAAACTTGAGAATCAGAATAAAAGACATGAGTGTAGTACTGAAAAAACAACTAAAATTTAAATGGAATTATATAGAATTTTAGTAAAAATGTGTTTTTAATCAATTCAAACTAGAATTTTCAATAGCAGCAACTTTTTAATAATGCCGGGATGTACGGAATTGAAAAGAAAAATCTACGCATTACTTGATTTGGGAAAAGTCAGCTCTGTTTTACAGAAATCTACCTCATAAATCTTCAGAAATGAGTATCACTTAAACAATTTTAAATTACCTCTAAAAAACCTTTACAGAAATCTTTTAAAAACACTTACTAAAACCATTACAAAACTCATTACAAAAACAAATATATCCGGAATTTAGGAATGTCGGAATTTCGACGCTGTATTTCAGAGGCAAAATAAAATGCCGTGTTTGTAATTTAAGCAAATTATGAATTTTAAATCTAAAAACTTAGGAATCAGAATAAAAGGCTTGAGAGCAGTACTGAAAAAACAAATAAAGCTTATATGGAAAATGCTAAATTTTAGTAAAAATGTATTCTTCATGAATTCAAACTAGAATTTTCAATACAACCAACTTTTTAACAATGTCGGGATGTACGGAATTGATAAGCAAAATTGCCGGATACCCTGATTCAATCAAAATGGTTTTAGTTTATCCCAGAATATTTTGATAATTCAGGGAGGCACGGAATTGGAATGAAAAAACCCTGGATGGAATTCTTGAAGTTTTCCAAATTGTCACTGATTTGTAATCAAAATGTTTTTTTGTGAATTCAGTCAGAGTAAGCTATTTCAAACAAGAACCTGTCGATACTTCTGAGTGCCACGGAATTGAAAAGAATAAAATCTGCGTATCGAATCCCTGCTGTTTACCAAATTGTCTCTGACTTGTAATCAAAATTGTTTTTTGTGAATTCAGTCAGAATAGAGTTTTGTTCATTTCAAAACCTTTTTATAATTTGGGAGGTACGCAACTGGAATGAAAAATCTCCGTTTCGGATACCTGAAGTTTCCTAAATTGTCTCTGATTTGTAATCAAAATGTTTTTTTTCTGAATTCAGTCAGAATTGGGTTTTGTTCATCCCAGTACCTTTTGATAATTCAGGGAGGCACCGAATTAAAAATAAATATCTTCGAATCAGATCCCTGTTGTTTTCCAAATTTGTAATAAATTTGTTTTTTTGTGAATTCAGTCAGAATAGTGGTTTGTTCAGCACAGAGAACATTTTTATAATTCAGGGAGGCATTGAATTGAAAAGTAAAAAACTCCGGAACGGATCCGTGATGTTTTCCAAATTCTCCCTGATTTTGAGTCAAAATGGTTTCAGTAATTTGAATACAGAATGCACGCCAATTTACAAAACTTTAAAATTTTATAATTTTCGATACGGAATACATCCGAAATACCAGGATTTCGGGATGTCGGAATATAGAAGTCCAAATTTCAATGCAAAAGCTTGATGAAGTATAACATAATTTATATATTTTTCAATTTTATAATAATAAAAAAAGAAAAAAACAACGACTGAAAGCAAAAATTATGACAAAGCTAATATTTTGTATTTTTGCTATTGTTCATATATCAGAGGACAGACGGCAGACAGCGATAACAATAGCAGCAGGCTGCCTTCAAAAATTTGAAAAAAATCTAAATATATAAAAAATGATTTAAAAGCAAAAAATAAAATTTATAAATGCAAAAATTATAAAAAAAAGTTAAAATGCAATAAATAAAAAAAATACAATCAATAGAAAAAGCAAAGCTCATCATAAAGTAAAAAAAAGAAACAACAACAAAATTGAACAGGAAAATGATTTCAATTTTTTCTTTCATTGTTGTTGTAGTTGGTTTTATTATAATATCGCTATTTGTTGTTGTAATAATGTCGGCCGTCATCACTCGCTCGTTATGATTATTTATTAAATTCGCATTTCTACTTCTTCTTCCATCATATGCATGTATTTTTGCTGCTATTATCATCGTTGTTGTTGTTTTTGTATAATACAGCAACAACATTGTTGCTACAAACACTTTTTAGCTCCGTCCTGCGTCTCGTTTCCTCCCTCAAATTACAAGAACAAGCACAACAGCACACTTCACAACGAGTACAACGCATAGTAACGAGCTCAATACACAACGAGTTCGTCTGCTGCGACGACGACGACGTCAACGTCGATATTGTTACTAGTTTGGTTACATACCGCGCGCTTCGTTGCGCTCGTGTTCGTTGCTGAAAATTATTTGCACACAGCAACAACAACAACAAAAAAACTACAACAAGAACAAACACGACAACGACATGTGGCCCGGCAACATTTTACTGTTGTTGTTTCAATGCTGCTGCACGTTGTTGTTGTTGTTTTAGTGCTGCTCGTTGTTTCACTGCTGTTCGTTGTTGTTGTTACTCTGTTTCTCGTTGTTGTTGTTGCTGTTTTAATAATTGAAGCTGAATGGAAATCTGGCAATCGCGCATTTGTGCTGAGTGATGCGTCTAGCATTTTGGCAACGTTGCCATTTCTTCATTTTTATTTAGAAAATGTTTAAATATTTTAGTTATTTTAATTTTTTTTTTATAAATTTTCTGTCTGTTGCTGTTTTTGTTTCTTTTTTTTAACTACAAACACACAATTTTTATTATATATTTTTTGAATTTGTTTTTTCTAAATTTATTGTGTGCTTAATTTAAACTTTTTCTTATCGCTGCACTTATTTAGTTTTTCTTTTTTTTTCTCAACATATTAATGTTAATTGTTGTTTTTGTTATTATTATTATTATCAAAGTTTGAAAGTCATTTCAATTGTCGTTGTCGTCGTCGCTGATTTCGTTTCTTATCAAGCTACAATTTTCGATAGCTATTTCGTTGATAAGTGCAAAAAAAAAAAATCCTAAAAAATTCCAGTTACAATGTTTGTTAATCGCTGTAGTAAAATGTCATTGCCTGCAATCATTTTAATGTTTGTATTACGTGTTACAATATTTAAGTAGTATTTAAAAAGTGCTATTAATAACTGGTGATATAAAGCGAACTATTTTGTTCAACAAGATTTAGATTTTATATGTATTACGTTTTTAGAATTGTCATACGAAAGTATTTCTTTCGCTATTATCTGAGATGGAAAGATTTGTTACTTGTCACAGTTGTTGATTAAAAGGTTTTGTTTTAAGTAACAATTTAAATTTTAGGTAACAATTTAATATTGAATGAAAAACTGAGTTTTAAGTGAAGTTTTTAATGAAAAATTAAGTTTTTAGTTAAAATTTAAATTGTTCACTAAAAAATTCAATTTCCGATTAAAAATTCCATTTTTCACTAAAAATTTAAATTTTCACTAAATATTAAATTTTTCACTAAAAATTCAATTTTTCATTCAAAATTAAATTTTTCACTAAAAATTAAATTTTTCACTAACAATTCAATTTTTCACTAAAAATTAAAATTTTCGCTAAAAATTAAAATTTTCGCTAAAAATTAAAATTTTCACTAAAAATTCTAATTTTCACCAAAAATTCAATTTTTCACTAAAAATTAAAATTTTCGCTAAAAATTAAAATTTTCGCTAAAAATTAAATTTTTCACTAAAAATTCAAATTTTCACCAAAAATTCAAATTTTCACTAAAAATTCAAATTTTCACTAAAAATTAAAATTTTCACTAAAAATTAAAATTTTCACTAAAAATTCAAATTTTCACTAAAAATTCAAATTTTCACTAAAATTCAATTTTTCACAAAAAATTAAATTTTTCACAAAAAATTAAATTTTTCACTAAAAATTAAATTTTTCATAAAAAAATTCAATTTTACACTTAAAATTCAATTGTTCACTAAAAATTCAATTTTTCACTAAAAATTAAAATTTTCACTAAAAATTAAAATTTTAACTAAAAATTAAAATTTTCACTAAAAATTAAAATTTTCACTAAAATTAAATTTTTCACCAAAAGTTAAATTTTTCATTAAAAACCTAATTATTCACTAAAAATCAATTTTTAACTTAAAATTAATTTTTAACTTATAATTAAATTTTTAACTGAAAATTCAATTTTTAAAAAAAATTAAAAAGTATTGGCAAATGTTCCATTTTTATCAATTTTTCGAATAATTTATAAATTTTCTTGAAATCCACTCGATTGCAATATATTCGCATTTGAAACTCACTTTACATAACACAAATTTTTTCACACAAAAGCAATAAAGTTGCTGTGTTAAATTATGTGAAAATTTAGCTGACCCTTTTATTTTTTGTATTTTAAATGTTTGAATGTCAAACCCAAACTTTAACTTTTGCTGCCAAGTGTCACTTGTCATTTTCTAATGCAGCCCTTAAAGCACTATCCAACCCACCACACCACACCAAAGACACACTCAAAGTAATGGCCACCCTTTGGTACGTTTGTAATTGTCGCGGCTGCCGCTGGCCGCAGCATCGTGTCTGTCATTTGCAGCAGCAGCTGCTGCTACTCCTGCTGCTGCAACAGCGGCGATAACACAGCGCGCAGCAGCAGAAGCATCGTGAGGTACACGACATGACGACGTTTAACGTACGTAATTTTCTTGCAATTTGCAATATCCGGTCTGTGACAACAACAGAAAACAGTAACAGCAGCAGCAGCAGTTGTTGCCACGTTGTCTGTCGTCAGTGGTGCCACTGATATCTAAAAAAAACAGCCACCATCCAACCCAACCAACTCCTTTGACAACGCCAACTCACCGCCACCCAACTCCAGCGAGCAACGCTATTTTATCAACATCTCGCCTTCTGACATTCGCAATAAACATGGCATCCGATATATTTTTATATAATTTTTTTTTTACTTCCTTTTTTTGTGTATTACGTTTCTCGTTTTCTTTTGCGTAATACATATTATCAGCGTCAATGTTGCCGCCGCCGACGGGCGCATTTTGAATTTATTTTGTATATTATTTATATTCATTGCGAGCTATTTTATTTATTTTGTATATTTGTTCCATTTATATGGATTGTATTTTATTATAATGTATTTTTATTTATTTTTCATCTTTTTTTACTTCTCTATTTATTTTACCTTTTTTCTCAATTTAATTTTTGTTTTCTTTTTCTTTGTCTTTTTCATTTTTTCTTTTTTCTTTTCTTTTTATTCTTTACTTTTTTATTCATCTTTTCCTTTTTTTCCCTTTATTTCTTTATTTGTTTATTTCTTTATTTCTTTATTTCTTTATTTCTTTATTTCTTTATTTCTTTATTTCTTTATTTCTTTATTTCTTTATTTCTTTATTTCTTTATTTCTTTATTTCTTTATTTCTTTATTTCTTTATTTCTTTATTTCTTTATTTCTTTATTTCTTTATTTCTTTATTTCTTTATTTCTTTATTTCTTTATTTCTTTATTTCTTTATTTCTTTATTTCTTTATTTCTTTATTTCTTTATTTCTTTATTTCTTTATTTCTTTATTTCTTTATTTCTTTATTTCTTTATTTCTTTATTTCTTTATTTCTTTATTTCTTTATTTCTTTATTTCTTTATTTCTTTATTTCTTTATTTCTTTATTTCTTTATTTCTTTATTTCTTTATTTCTTTATTTCTTTATTTCTTTATTTCTTTATTTCTTTATTTCTTTATTTCTTTATTTCTTTATTTCATTATTTCTTTATTTATTTCTTTATTTATTTCTTTATTTCTTTATTTATTTATTTATTTATTTTTTTCTTTATTTCTTTATTTCTTTAAATTTATTTATATAAATATTACTCTTTTCCTTATTTGTATTTCTTGTCTTTCCTTTTACTTTGCTATTTTCTATGCAATTTGATTAATTTAGCTTGATTATTCTTTTACATTAATCAAATTTGAATTTCCTAAGTATTCCAATGTATTCGAAATACTTATTCATTAACTCCTGGGTTCATCTTTATACAACGCATTTTTTTCATTCACTTTTCATTATTTTTCTCAACTGAACTCTGCTTTTCAATTAATTTTAATTCATTCATTTCACACTTGATGCAGCATGATAAAAATAATTTATGGCTTACGCAATTTCGAAACAGAAAAAATTTCTTTCTCGAACTGCGTGCTAAAAACTCAAACTCTTCAGTTGGTCTCTTTCACCCCACCCGCTACACAACCCAGCGGGAATTAGTACCCCGTTAGGTAGACTACGTAGCAATAAAATTCATGTATGAATTTCTAATAAATTCTATAATTTCTATAATAAAAATGCGATGCTTAGTAATCAAAAGCAGCAGTGTTGTTGGCAGACGAGGCGAGGCGGTAGGACGGACTGACTGACGGGTCGATGTAAAACGCTTGGGTCGAGTCGGTCGGGTTAGATTGGGTGCGTGATACGTAATACGTGATACGTAATACATAATCACAGCACATGACGACTTTTGCACAGATACGTAATGTAACTAATACGCGTTTGCAGATACGTAGATACTTTGTTGACAGCGACGCAGTTAGTGCTGGGATGGATTGGAGTTTGAAGTACGGGGTATATTTTTTGTTTTTTTACACAGCAGGCGGGTTGACGACAAAATACGTAATACGTAACTGTGTCAACGTGAATGAATGATATGCACGTGGCAAAATTATAAACAGTGGAAGACAAAAAATAAAGGACTTTTTTTAATGATTTTATAAGGGAAAAGATACAAAAAAATTAAAAGGTAGAAAAAAAACAAAAAAAAAAATTCGAAAGATTGAAATAAATGAGAAAAAAAAAATAAAAAAGGGTTCAATAAACGAAAAATATTAAAAAAAGTTAAAAAGATTGAAATAAATAAAAAAAAAAAAATTAAAATTACTGAAATATGAAATAAATAAAAAATACAAAAAAAAAAAAATTAAAATGGTAGAAATAAATAAAATGTTTGAAATAAATAAAAATAAAAATGTAGAAATAAATAAAAGAAAAATTAATAAAGTAAAAAAAAAAATAAAAAGCTTTTAATAAAAAAAATTAAAAAAGGTTGTAATAAATAAAAAAAATAAAAAATAAATTAAAAAATATCAATAAGGTTGAATTAAATAAAAAAATCATTAAAAAAGTTGAAAAGGTAAAAAATATATAAAAATAAAAAAAAAAATGTAGAAATAATTAAATAATTAAAAAGGTTGAAATAAATAAAAAAATAATTATTTAAAAAAATAAATATAAAAATATTTAGAAAAAAAACAAATAAAAAGTAAAAAATATAAAAAAAACAAAGTAAAAAAAAAATTTAAAAAAAAATTAAAAAAATTAAAATGTTAAAATAAATTATAAATATGTATAAAAACTAAATATGTATAAAACTAAAAAGGTAGAAATAAATAAATATAAAAAAAATAATTAAATTGAAAAAAAAAATTAAATTAAATTGAAAAAAAAAATTAAATTAAATTGAAAAAAAAAATAATGTATATAATTTATAATTCAATAAATTGAAAAAAAAAAAATATTAAATTGAAAAAAAAAAAATGAAAAGGATTGAAATAAATAAATAAATAAAAAAAGAACTAAAGAAATAAAATCTTTCATCGTTTGTTAATTTTATTAAAATGAATGAAAAAAAGTGTATGAAGTAGAAAGATTAAATTCTCATTCATTTCCTGATTTATTTCATTACTTTCTTACTTTTATTATCATTTTATTAGTTATTTCATTATTTTATTATTTATTTTACTTTTTTTTTTTTTTTTTATTATTTTTTTTTTATTATTTTTTTTTTATTATTTTTTTTTTATTATTTTTTTTTTATTATTATTTTTGTATTTTTTTTATTTTTCATTTATAGTCAGAAATTTCATTTTACTTTCTAATTTTAAAAGAAAAATAATAAAAATTTAAAGAATTAAATTAATTAATAAAAAAATTAATATTTAATATATTCAAACATAAAAAAAATCTATTGCAATTTATTAAAATTTTGAACATGCTGTCTATCACCAGTTATTATAAAACAACCATCTGATGACAGCCTTTTTGTGCTATAACCTTGGGTCTCAAAACTTCAACCAGTACCAACTCTCCTAATCACTCATTTGAATTGATAAAATAGATAAGTAGCACATTTAATAAAATATGTCATAATACTCTCTGCGCTGCAGACAAAAGATAAGTCATATCTATTATCAGCTGATAAAATCGCAAATTTTTTGGCGCGAAAATAATAACTGTAGTTTTTTTTTGCTATTTTGCACTTATGGCGCTCTCCAACATTATCAGCTCACAACTAATATCAATAAATTAAAAAAAAACGTAGTCTAATCTGAAATCAGCGTCTAAAACCCTACTACGTGATAATTAAATACACAATTAAACAAAAAAAAAAAAATAAGGAACAATCGCCAATTTGTTATCAGTGTAGATAAGAAAAAAGTGCAAAATATATATAAAAAAATTAAAATGCTAAATTGTTAAAATAACAAAGATGATTAAAAAATATTAATAATAAAAATATGAAAAAAAATAAGTAAAAAAATTGGAAAATTCTATAAGAAAAATAAATCATAAAATAAATCAATAAATACATGAATAAATAAATAAATGAATAAATAAATAAATAAATAAATAAATAAATAAATAAATAAATAAATAAATAAATTAATTAATAGATAAATAAATAAATAAATAAATAAATAAATAAATAAACAAATAAATAGATAAATAAGAACAAAAAATTAATGTAAAATAAAATAAAATAAAATTAAATAAAAATTAAATAAAAGAAAAAAATGAGAAAAAATAAATGAAAAAATAAAAAGTATAAAAGAAAACGAGTTGGGAAAGTTAGGTCACATGGGTAAGTTTGGTCACTGGGGGCGGATTTTTATAGTCGGTCGGGCCCGACTATGGAATACCCTACACCTTTGGTGGGAATGCTTACAGAAAATTATTCATATATCAGAAATTTACGTCTTATATCCCCATAAATTAAAAATTTATATAAAGTATAAAAAACTTAAAAAAAAAATTGAAAAATATAATTGGGCGGACCACGCCTATATTTAAAATTTTGAAAGGCTAATATTTCATAGATTTGATTTTAATAATTTACGGATCAATTTTCGACTATGAAAACCCGGGAAATAATGAAAAAAAAAATGTGGGCGGATCACGCCCATTTTTGGACCACATATTTTTAGGTGAATTCTAACAATACGTTTTAAATTTTATAACTATACCTTGAATACTTTTCGAGTTATTAGTTCCGAAAGAGTTATATAAAAGTGACTTGTATGGGAGGTGGGCGTGTCCGTTGACCGATTTGGCTCATTTTCAAACTCAGTTCCTACTTTTGGCTAAAATATATTGAGACGAAATTTCATCGCATTCTGATCAGTATTTCTCAAGTTATTCTGTATTCGGACAGCAAGACAGCAAGACAGCAAGACAGCAAGACGGACAGACAGACAGACAGACAGACAGACAGACAGACAGACAGACGGACATGGCTAAACGGACTCGGGTAGTGATGCTGATCAAGAATATATATACTTTTCCATACCGGACACGCCTCCTAAGAGGCGTTACAATATATGCACAAAGTTAATATACCCTGTACCTCATAGGTGTAGGGTATAAAAAATAGAGTATAAGAAAAAACCAAAAATAAAAATTAAAAAAAAGGAAAATAGATAAAAATAAATTAAATAAAATAAAAGTAAAAATAAAAGAAAAACAAAAAGGAAAATAAAAGGAAAAAAAATGAAAATATAAAAATAAAATAAAAAAAATTAAATAAAAGAAAAGAAAAAAAAACTTAAAAAAAAAACAATGATAATAGAACAAAATAAAATAAATGAAAAAATAAAAAAAATTAAAAGGAAAAAAAATAAAATAGAGTGAAATAAGAAATAAAAATAAAGTAAAAAAAATAAAAATAAAGTAAATAAAATAAAAGTAAAAATAAAAGAAAAACTAAAAGGAAAATAAAAGAAGAAAAAAAAGTAAAAGAAAAAAAAGAAAAAATAAATAAATAAAAGAAAAAATAAAAAAAAACTTAAAAAAAAATAATATTAATAGAAAAAAAAAAATTAAATTTTTTGAAAAATTCTAAAATGAAAAAAAAGTAAAAAAAATGAAAATAAAGTAAAAGAAAAAATGAAAGACAAAAATAAAAAAAATATATAAAGTAAAAGAAAAATATAAAAAAATACAAAAAAATATATAAAGTAAAAAAAAATATATATATAAAGTAAAAGAAAAAATATAAAAAAATAAAAAATAAAACAGTAATGCAAAAACAAAATATGAGAACAATAAAAGAAAATAGATATCAAAAAATACGAAAATAAAAGAACAAAAAATAAAGGAAAAATAGATGAATAAATACCAATATTAGTAAAAAACCAGTTGGGAAGGTTAGATCACATGGCAAATTTTAAAGTAGGTGTTATTATGATAGTTAGGATTATCAAAATTATAGTCGGTCTAAGCTGACTATAAATAACGTACACATATGTGTGGTTACCAGTCAAAGTGGTATATAGGTCACCAGGGTATACGAATCCTGAAAATAAATACAAACTTTCAATCGCTGAAGAATTTCCATTGATTTGATACCCATATTTACAAATGGGTAGATGTACCGAATTTCGATTTTTTTTTTGAACCACTAGTCGTTTTGCGGGAAAACATTATTTTCATGCATTTGAGCATGAGTCAATATATATTTGACCAACAAAAGTGTACCTGAACACGTATACAGTAATATTGATCTGTAGATATTCATTTTATATGAGGTATTTGAACATAAGTGGTCGGTTCTCAGGTCACAATAGACCGATCATGCCAATTTTGTTCCAACAGCTTAGATATATAAGTAATCTAAAACTAAAGTTTCATTGTTTTATCTCTTCTACTTTTTCTGTAAATCGGACGGACAGACAGACGAACATCGTTAAATCGACTCAGGAGGTCATGCTGATCAAGAATACCGGAGATGCTTTCTTCTGGGTGTTACAAACGGCGTACCAAACTGAATATACCCTTTCACTCTTAGTGTAGGGTATAAAAATTAATGAAAAAATTAACAAAAGCCAAAAAAGGAGAAATATAAAAAAAACGAAAGAAAAATAAAGTTCAATAAAACGTGAAAACTGGGGGAAACATTAAAAGATAATAAAATATAAAAAAAAAATTTAATTAAAAAAAAAAAAAATAATTAAATAAAAAAAAATTAATAAAAGTAAAATTTCATTTAAAATAAAATCATTAAAAGTACAAAAATAAAATAAAATTAAAGTTCAATAATACGTGAAAACTGGGAAAAACATATAAAAGAAAGTAAAATATAAAAAAATTAATAAAATAAATAAAAAAAATAATAAAAAGAAAAAATAAATACAAAAATCAATTAAAAATAATATTATTATATTAATAAAAAAAAATGAATTGATATAATATTATAAAACAATTTAATAATAAATTTTAATTTAATAAAAATAATTTTTAAATTAAAAAAAAAAAATTAAATGAAAAAATAAATAAGGTAATTTAATAAATTTTAATATTAATTTAATACATTTTGATATAAATTTAATAAATTTTAATATTAATTTAATAAAAATAAATTTTAATTAAAAAAAAAATAATAATTAAAAAAAAAAAAAAAAATTAATTTAAAAAAAAAAAATGTGAATATAATAAAATTTACCAAATTTCATTTAAAACCTGACAAACGTTTAATACGTAATTTTAAGAAAAATAAAACCACAATATCAACAATCCACTCAGCTGTCACCTTAAGACCCCACTTGAAACAGTTACCTCTCCGCGCTCCGCTACATGCCATGCATGAGTGTACGTCTCACATTTCAGACTTTTGCATTATTTTGCTATTTTTTTTTATAAAATTTTTATAATTTATTAATGTGGTTGTTTGTGCAATAAGAACGAAAAAATACGAGAACTAGTTTAGCTGCTAATCAAGCAGTTTTTTTTTTGTATTTTTAAAATATTTTTTGAAATTTTGTTTATTTTTATATATTTTTATATATTTTTTTCTATTTTTTTTTATATATTTTTCTTTTTTTTCTACTTTTTTATATATTTTTTGCTTCAAATATTTGTTCATTTTTTTTCTTATTTTATTTGTTTTTTATTTAACGCAATCACACAATGTCGTGACTGAATCTAATCGCGAAATCAGCAAAAATAATAAATATAAAAATTTTGCGTTTTTTTTTACCTACGTTAGCTCTTTTTTTTATTATTTATACAGGGTGAGTCATGCATTTGAGTAGCGCGTGTATCCAAAAATAGCATTTGAGTTGATGCAATCAATCGAAGTTTTAATTATGCTGCAGGTGTTTTTATTTTTTTTAATTTTTTTGCTTTTGCCAATAATAAATTATTGCCAATATTGAATTATTTAAATTTACTGTCAATGAACCCAGTATTTTAATGGTAGAGCACCGAAAAAACAGTTACTAAAACCCTCTAATGTAATCAGATTACAATGACTTGACAAAAGCATCGAGCTCAAGGGCAAAAGCGTCGTGTGTAATGGTTCAAAATTGCAAAAAGCTCTACTAATCATATATAATATGTAATTTATTGCTCTTCTCCATCGTTAAATTTGTCCGTCGATGTGAATAACCGTTAAAGGTTAATAATATTTAACACGTAACTATTATGTTTTTAACTAAATAGTCTGTAAAAATCTTGAAAACCAAATTGTTTAACTGGGTATTAACCCATTAAGACCTAAGCTCAAAAATATAAAATATATTTTTTTTACAGCTTATGCAGTTATTTGGCAATTATAAATACAAATTATATAAAAAGCGTGCTCAAAACGTAATTTATAGTAAAACTTAAATCCGAATAGAGTTGATCTATTTTGGGTACAATGTTCGTTAAAAGGTTAAGCGCTCTAGTTTGTTAACCATTGAAAGTCACAGTTTGTTCATTCAGTTCAGGGTCATCAGCAGGTTGTTGGCGTGCCGAGAGCTTTTAATAATTTGCATAGTTGTGAAATTCTTAAAATGCTGACTAATTTATTTACTAATGAAATGCATAAAATATGCGTAATTTTTTAAATTTTTGCGTCATAACAAAACACCGTACTCTTTACGATACTGTTAAAGATACACAGTATAACTAAACTCCTCTTGATGCTCTTTTCACTACTCTTTACGACACACTTTACGATGCTCATTACGAACGATTCTCTTTTGTATACTTCTCATGTTAATTCTTAAAATATTCTTTACGATAATAAATATATGATAGTTTTTACTATACTGTTTAAGATACACTTTACGATACTCTACGAAACTTTTCACGATGCTCTTGATGCTTGAAACTCTTTCTGGCTCTCTTTATATATTCTGAAATATGATTTTACGTTAGTCTTTAAGAAGATCTTTACGATGTTGTTTACGATATTATTTAACGTATTCTGTACGAAACTCTTCGCGATGCTTTTTACAATAACCTTTACGGCACTCTATAGGATACTCTTTACGATACTGTTTACGATGCCCTTTACGATGTTCTTTACGACGCTGATTACGATTATCTTTGAAATACTCATTATGATAATTCTACATACTCTTTACGAAAATTTACGTACAACTTTATTATACTAACTAAGATACACTTTGCAATACTCGTTACGAAACTCTATACGATACTCTTGATGCCCGAAACTCAATACAGCTCCCTATATGATACTCTAAACAATGATTTTACTGTTTATTATATCCATATAATATATTCTATACTATTTAAGATATTCTTTATCGTACTCTTTACGAAAATTTACACTATGCAATTTACAAAACTCTTTACGAAACTCTTTACGATACTCTTTATGATGCTCTTTAACATATATTATAAATCTCAATGCCCGAAACTCTTAACTATGATTTTTACGTTATTCTTTACGCAGATTTTTACGATACTGTTGAATATATTCTTTACCGTACTCTATACGATGCTCTTTACGATACTCATTACGATTATCTATTCTATACTGATTATGATACTTCCTCAATACTCTGTGCAACAATATGTGTTAGTCTCTACTATACAGTTTAAGAAACTATTATGTACGATGCTCTTTACGATAACCTATACGATGATCTTTTCGATGCCCATTGCGATACTCTTTACGACACTCCTTACAATAGTCTTTACTTGACTATTTACGATACTATTTACGATGTTATTTACGAAACTCTTCACGATACTATTTACGGCGCTCTTTACAATACCCTTCTCTATAGTATTTACGATACTATTTACGATTCTTTTTTACGAAATTCATCAATACTCTTTTTACGAAATTCAATTATCTTTTTGATGCTCTTTGTTATTTATTAAAAAATATCCAAAAATGTCTCAAATGTTTTCTTTACCAAAAATTAAGTCAAATTTTATATTTCGAAAAATTTAATTACAAAAAATTTATTTTAATGGTGCAAAATTATTTATCTACTTTACCTAATTTAAATTGAACTTTGTTACCCTTAGGGCCAGTTTTTCAGTGCTAGTTTAAACGTAGTTTAAACTCCGTTTAATTAATCTTCTCATTAAATTAAACGACGTTTAATTTTGTTAGCAGTTTTTCAGTGATAGTTTAAAATGAACACAGACCAAGACAATACATATGGCACCACAGGCTAATGACAAATAATTCTGTCGATTTTGACTTCTGATAAATGTCATTCAAATTTAAATAAATAAAAAAATTGTTTCAGAAAAATAAATCTAATATAATTTTAAATTTTAGCATCAGATCGAGCAACTAAAGTGCACGTGAGAGTTTTTGTTTAATGCATAGTGTGAAAAAAACCAAAAAATAATAATAATAATTTGTGAAACAACGCAGCGACAGAAAATAGTGAAAATTGTTGTGAGAAAAATTCATGCCAAAAACTTTGAAAGTTTAAACCATCGGCATCGGCCGTTTAAACTAAGTTTAAACGACTGTTGAAGTTCACTGAAAAAATCGATTCTGATTTTAAACGAAGTTTAAACCACAAACAAAGTTCAACTAGCACTGAAAAACTGGCCCTTAAAAAGCTTTTAACAAAACTTCCATAAATTATGCATAATAATATAAATGGTTTTTAATAGCTTTTTAATGATGACACAAAGTACCGCATAAGGAAGGTTTTAACTTTTTAACGAACGTTACGTCTGATGGACAGAGTCATGCATTATAAATGGACAAACCAAACGGTTGCCCATATAATGTATATATTTAAAGCAATGGAAAAGAACATGGCCTAAGGTCACTTAAAAAAAACTCAAGAAAATTCTAAAAATAATAAAAAAAAATACTCTAAGTAACTATGGGAAAATTGTAAAATATTTAATGAGTTTAATGACAAAGTAGTAAATAAATATTATATTATTGAATTTTAAATTTGTAAAAGAACATATAATAGCACAAATTAATTTGATAATTTTAATAAATGGCAATAGAAAAAGAAATTTGATTTAAAATATAATTTATTAATATATTTAGTATATATAGTACGTTATTATAGAGACATTCTTTAAACATACGTATTACAACAGCATTTACTGCACCATAACTGATACAAAATGACTGATATAATATTTTAAAACGTGCATCAACTGATCTAAATCGGATAAATTTAAATAATGAATTGAAAATTGTTTAAAACAAATATGTATTGCGTGTATTTATTGAAAATACAGTGAACACACTATATAACATCCGTTATACATACGTATGAACTGACGTAAACTTGATAAAACAATTTTAAACGTTTTGTAAGATATTAAAAAGCTCTCAAATCTTTAGTTGTGATAACATTTACATTAATTGATTAAAAATATAAAACTACCTAATTAAATAAGTCATTTATTTTTTTATATATCCGTTTTAAATACGCAAAAACTGAGCTAAAACGAACAAAATGCGCAAAAACGAAAATAAACTGAAACATAATTAGTTTAAACTGTATTTACCAAGTACTTATTGCATTAAATCGTATAAAAATATATAATCTATAAAATTTTCTTATTTTTAAAGATTTTTGAATTACTGAAAAATTGATTTATATACGCAATAATCTGATCTAAAACTGATAAAATTTTTTTAAATGATTTATAACTTCTTAGAAAAGCGCTCACAGTTTAAGTTTTAACAAGATTTATATGAAATTCTTAAAATTTTAAAACTACTTATTTAAATAAGCTATTTTTTTTTTAAATATCCGTTTAAAATACGCAAAAACTGAGCTAAAACGGACAAAATGCGCAAAACCGCAAATAAACTGAAAAAAATATTAATTTTAACTACTTTAATTAGTTCTTAATGCATTATGTTGTATAAAAATATATATTTTATAATGATTTTTTATAATTTTAAATATATTTAGTTTGTACTCAAAAACTAATTAAAGTTTTCTCTTTCTCTTGCAGAGTAGTTTCCGGTACAATGACGCGCGCAAAGACGAAGACGACGATGTTGAACAACAAAATTGCATGTGAAAAAATTGCAATTTAATTGCAGCAAAATAAAGCTATAAAAGTATTTAAAAAATAAAGAAAATTAAACCGCTGCCAACACCGCCATTTTGAGCGCTTTAAAAGGCAGCCATTTTATGTGTGCCGCAACAGCAAACAAAAGCATACTCAAGTAACTGTAAAATTTAATTAAGTAATTAATTACTTAATTAAAATAAGAAAAATGCTAATTTAAATAATTCAAAAAAAAAAAAAAATGCCAAAGTTATAATAAAAATTAAAACGAAAATTGGATAATTCATGAGCGAGCCACGTCCCAGTATATGAAATAATTATATTACTAAACACGATTTTTTACTATGGGCAACATCATTTCTTTATAATTCGTGGGTGCTAATTTGAACTGCATACTACGTTTTTATATATCACGTAACGTTTTTACGAAAATTGTAGTCGAAATTTCAGGCACTTCGCGCATTTTTTAGAATAAAAAAAATATACAACTTTACAAAAGTAGTTTTGAAAAATTTAAATGCAACCTTTTTTAGAATTATCAAGATTAATTTTAATATATAATATAATACCAATATCACTATTAGTTTTCAAGTTATTTGAAGCTAAGCTGAAAATGTATTTTTTTGCTATTTTTAATAATTCCTTTTTTTTTTGTATTTTAGATTTAATTTATACTGTAGTGTGAATAAAAATAAATCCGTTTTTTATTTAATTATTAGTATTAGAATTGACATAAAAAAACAATATTTTAAAAATAGTCTTATAAAATCTAGAATTTCGACTTTAGATTTAAATATCTTGAAAGCTCATTGTTATATTTAAGTTATTGAATATATTAAAATTAGTCCTGACAATTTAAAAAAAACCTACATTTAAAGTTTAATTGAAAAATTAGTTTTGTAAAGTAGTTTATTTTAAAAAGTAACTGCACAATGACTAAATTTTCGATTGTAATTTTTCTAAAAATTGATTAGTGATATAAAAAAAAAACTAAAAATAAAAACGAATTATATAGAAATGTTGCTTGAAATGTCTATATTTATTTTTAATATGAAAATTAATAATTTTTAACTTTTTTTTTTTTTTTTACAGATATCTGAAAAAAAGCTACGCATAAATTTTAAAAGTATTTTCTGCGCGAAAACTTGTGTTATTTATTTTTTAAAATATTAAATAAAAAATACGCTATTAATTTTAAAAGAATTAAAAGCTTCAAATGAAATGTATAAGAAATAAAAAAAGCTTCATAAAAATAAAATAAAATCTAATAATAATAATTTAATTAAAATAAGTTTAAAATTAAAGCCAAGCAAAAAAGTTAATAGTTTAAGCTTAAAGCTCTACAAAAATAAACTATTCTCTAAGTGCAACAAAGTTTAAAAAAAGCTGCACATATAGCTGCATGTGTAAAAAATATATTAAAATTAAGTTGAAAAAAAGTGAAAATTAATTTTTAAATAAATTTTAAAAATTTATCAGAAAAAAATGTTCTATTCAAAAAAATGTAACATCAAAAAATAAAAATGCAACATTTGCAAAAATGTTTAAAGTTTAATAAGCAAAGCTTATAATTGAAAAAAAAAATGCAAAATAAAATTTAAATTATTGAAAAAAAAATATTGCTGTGAAAAAATAAATAAATCTAAACATAATAAAAGTGATTTTCCACGTAGAGTGTAAAGCAGAGTAAAATATACAAAAAGTGTCACCAAATTAAAATACTTAGCTATTTTTTGTGAGTTAATAACAACGCATAAATTAAATTTAATTCACAAACGTAATAAGAATTATAAAAAAAAAAAAATAGTTGCTCTCTCGTGCGTCTCAAAGTAATGCAAACATGTTCTCGTTCGTTGCGACTGCTATTTGCTCTTCGTCTTTGTCTTTTGCTGCCTGCAACGTCGTCGGTCGTAGCATTATCATCATCAGCTCTTGTAGTTTGTTGTCGTCGTTGTCTGGTTCCGGGATCTTGTGCTCGCTGCAATAGGTCGGCATGAAATGGAAGCAGCTATACGTTCAGCAGTGCAGGTCGGTGGCCCACCGCCACCGCCCACAAATAATAGCGGCGGCGGCGCAGGTGGCGGCCAACAACGCGGCGTTGGTCAGCAAGCGTCGCAGAACAATAATAATAACAACAACAGCAACAACAATAGCAACAGCAACAACTCAAACAATAATCTGTCGCAACAGCAGCAACAACATCAGCAGCAGCAACACCAACAACAACAGCAGCAGCATCACCATCAGCAGCAGCAACAACAGCATGATAACGGACCCACGTCACATCATCAGCAACAGCAGCAGCAACAAACGTCAAATCAATCGCAACAGCAGCAGCAGCAACAACAGGCCAATATGTCCGCCTACCAGCAACAGCAACGCATGCCCTCGGGTGCATCGCCGATTCATAGGTAAGTCAACGACAAATATAATTTGAGCTTCGTTATACAAGGCCCAAGCACGTAATGGTTATAATTCCAAAAACCGCATCAAACGTTTCTGAGTAATTGCCACAAATAGTTAAAAATGCGCACAGGGGTGCACTCTGTTGTCACAAAATTGCAATTTCTAGTAATCTAGGATATTCTAGGTCATAATCTATGCCATATTCGAAACTGTTTTGCAACCAAGTTTGAGCTGTTTCAGTTCTTTGGGTACTTCGGGAGAACGAAAATTGTGTGTGAAATATACAGTGCCCTCTGGTGTAAAAATTGCATTTTCAAACAGCATTGCACTGAAAACTATGTACTTTTCAAATTTAAACTGAGTCTTTTGATAAATTCAGAACAATATATATTATTTAAAAGTATCTCTTAATCGAAAAGATCTCTGTAAATAAAAACTAGCATAAAAACTAGCATTTTTGTTTTTTGTTGTACCATCAAAATGTTGTACCATAAAATTGTGTCTTGCCAGAAATAAAAATGAAGTTTCGACATAAATTCTGCAATGCCTTTGAGGTTTCAGATTGAATAAAGATCAAAGTAATAACTTCAAATGTTTATTTTATCAATTTTTAGTTTCGAATAGCGTTAAAGTAATTTTTTTAAACATTTTGGCAGTGAAAATATCAGTGATTCAGGATGGCGCGAGTGTAAAACAAAAGTTTTAATGGCGCGAGTGCAAAATATAAATTTACCAATAAAATATAAAAAGAACAGTTTTTGACGGAAACTTTGTTAAAGTAATTAGTAATTTAGTAATGTTGATCGTTAGTTTGAACTATGCTCTGCATAAAAATAAATCATTTTCTTATATATCATAAGATCCGAAAAGCTAAAAAAATCATTCAAAAATAGTCTAAGAAAAAGTAAAATTTTTCGAGTTTAGATTCCAAAATCTTCAAAACTAATCGGAATATTGGTATTTGTTGGAATATTGTAATTAGTCTTGACAATTGAGAAAAAAATTGCGTTTACAGTTTTTTTGTAAAACTAGCTGTGTAAGGGCCTGTATTTTTTGTATACTACAATGTGACTGAAGAGAGCCTAAAATTTCGAATTTGAACAGTTTTTGACGGCAACTGTGTTATCGTAATTAGTAGTTTAGTCATTTTGATCGTTAGTTTGAACTATGCTCTACATAACCATAAATCATTTTCTTATATATCATAATATCGGAAATGCTAAAAAAATCATCCTAAAATATTCTAATAAAAAATAAAATTTTTCGAGTTTAGATTCAAATATCTTAAAAAATAAACGGAGTATTAGTATTTGTTGATATATTGTAATTAGTCTTGACAATTGAGAAAAAAATTGCGTTTACAGTTTTTTGTAAAACTAGCTGTGTAAGGGCCTGTATTTTTTGTATACTACAATGTGACTGAAGAGGGCCTAAAATTTCGATAGCAAAATGAAAAATGTTACGTTATAGAAGTTTGTTGGAATATATTTATTGGGTGTCGGCATTCAAGACACAATTTTTTCACATATTTTTTGCAACTTTGAAATACATTATTGAAAAATATTTGAGATACTTTGCATATGGTGTGACGTTGATATTATTTATTGTTTCTCTTCTATAATGTATGCAAATATTTATAAAACTTGACTCAAGTAATGCATCTGCAAATTTGTTTAAACAATAACTATACAAAATACACAAAAACAATTATTTGTTTGTTTGTTTTTGTCTCAAATACTGCGTTTCTGCGAAACGACTATAACAAACAGCGTGTGAATTTGTATACGTGCAATATATATATCCTACTTGGTTAATATTTCCGACAATCTACAATGTAGAAACAACAAAACAAAAGCTCCAGCTAAAAACAAAAATATCTGTTTTACGCAACTTGAAGACGTGCAGTTGCAAAAAAAAAACTATCCTATAGATACTTTTGTATTTACAATGGCATAATATTGCAATTATTTTTATTTTTTTTTGTTATATATTTTTGTTTTATTTATTTTTGGTTTTTGTTTATTTTTGCGTTTATTCAACGGTCAAGGTTGTTGCAGCTATCAATGTTACTACATACAACAAAAATTTTATATTTTTTTTTTATTTTACTGCACATTTAATTCAATGACTGCAGATACATGTACTTTGAGATACATTCTCAATGCTGTCCCATTACACATGGGTAGTGAGCGGAAATAAAATTTACATATTATCGTAACAATTTGTATAATTTTGTAACAGGCAGAGATACTTTTTGGAGTTATGCAATTTAAATAAACAATATTGATGATTTTAGATATAAAATATAAAAGATTTTGCTTTTTTGTAGCGTAAAGATACATTTTGAATAAGTGAATTTTTAATATATTAGATAAAATTTAATTTAAAGAAAGTATTACGTTTAATAAGCTCAATATAGATTATAGATTTATATAAAAATACGAAATTAGCTATATTTGGACTGCTATAAGCGAAAGATACAGACTAAATGTATCGCTAGATATATATATATATATGCATTTTAATTTACGGAAATTTATTTTTTCTTATTGTTTACACTATTAGCTGCAATATTTTTTACTGAATAAATGCATTACAGAAGCATTGCAACGTTATAGATACATTTTAAAAAATCCATATTAAAAAAAAACTTTACAGATACATTTTTAAAAATCTGTTTTAATTTAGCAGAAATATATAGAAATGAAAATATAACCAAATCCTAAACACTAGTATAAAAAGTTACAAAAACCAGTTGTATCTGTATTAATACTAGGGATGTCAATCCCGGACTATTTTTCAATCCCGAAATTTCGGGACTAAAAAATTTGAATCCCGGGATCCCGGGATTAGTCCCGGGATTTAAAAAAATAATAGCAAAGACATAAAATAACCATATCTGTGTTTAAATAATAAACAATTGCTTAAGTCAAACAAAAGTCATATATTCAAATGCATCTGTTTTCAGGTTGGGTATTCAAATATGGTATACTAAATCCGCGATATATAAACCCCAGTTGATCATCAAACATTTTTTTAATACTTTTTATTTAAAATTTATTTTTTAGTACAAATATGAGAAAATTAAAATTTTGAATGATCAACAAAATTTGTTATTGGGTATTGGTTTTTTGTGGAAAACAATATTTTATAAAAAAAAATATAATTATAAAAAAATAAATAGTTTTACAAATTTTGAAATATTTGAACTTTTAATTTCAAAATTATTTAAGTTGTATGTGATTTAACCGGTTATTGCAACCAAATCTCAAACGACGAAGTTGACTTGTTCATGGGCAATAACTATTTTAATTTTTATTCAAAGTTTGTTTTTAAATGCAGTGAAAAATGCAAAAATAATAAATTGCATTTTTCTCCAAAACATTACGTATACGGAAAAAACTAAAAACGCAGTTCGAATCAGTACATTAAAATTATATAGGCATGATATGAGAAAATGATTGCCGAACAGTGTTATTAGTCGAAAGTGACGTAATTTTTAAAAATGTGTCAATTTGTTCAAAGTCAAAAAGCATTCATTATTATTTACGTCAGTGTTTTAAGATTTTAGTCCATTAAATCCAAGGATTGAAACCGTAGCCGAAACCGAAACCGATATCCGTTTAAAACCGATATCCATTTAAAACCGAAACCGTAATCGAAACCGTTATACGAAAATCAGAAATGAACGCTTTTGGTTTTATACCAGGAAAACATATTTTATTTTATATAGAAGATCTTAAGTACAAGCCATGTTTAATGTCATTTAATAAAATTTTGAATTCCCAAAATAAAAATTTTTTCTTGTACAATTTTCGGCGAGCTAGACTAAGCTTATGTCCCATAGTGCAATGTTAAGTTATTTGAAAAATATGGAATTAAAAGAAATTTTATACAAAAACCGAAATCAAAACCGAAACCGTAACTTGGAACCGGTATACTGAAACCGTTTCGTAATAAAAACCTAAAACCGAAACCAAAACGCGGAAAAAACCGAAATCGAAACCGTTATTCGTTTAGGTTTCAAACCTTGATTAAATGTTAGATTTACTTTTTCACAAAATGTGTACACAAACATTGAAAGACTTTTGAATAAACTATTAAAAATTGATCTACTAGCGTTTTTTGTAATCCCGAAAATCCCGGGATTTAACGATGATCCCGGGATGAGTTTTTCGGGACTGATTTCACTCAAATCCCGGGATCCCGGGATTGACATCCCTAATTAATACAGATACATTTTTTCTTGCGGAAATGCAGCAATTTTGAAAGTTTAATCTTTCCGCTGCTACAAACTCACTCGTAGATACAATAATACTGCAGCTATAGTACATTACAGATGGATTTATCTTTTAAAAAATTCAAGATTTTAAAAAATAGTAACACAAATTGTGTTGGAATCTTTAAGAATACAGCATATAGACATGATAATAAACATTTAGAACTTTAAAAACAAATATACTAAATCCGATGTATCTACATGTTTGAAGATACTTATAATTGTACGAAAATGCAGCTATTTGAAAACGTTAACCTTTCAACTACAATATAAGCACTCGTAGATACTATTTTAAATGCTAAATATCTAAAAAGATTTGTATTAAAAACAAATATTGAAATATTTTATTTATTTAAGCAAGTATATAGATACTAAAACGAGTATCTATATAACTACAGCATATATGCATGAGAAGGAAAAAAGTAACAACAATTTTGATTTTAAAATCAAAAGATACCAAACAAGTTGTATCTACATGCATATAGATACTTTTTATTGTGCGGAAGTGCAGCAATTTAGAAACTTTGATCTCTGAGTTGTTAAAAATTCACTTGTAGATACAATAATACAGCAGCTATATCAACGTACAGATGGATTTATATTTTAGGAAAAATCAAATTTTCATAAAATAGTAGTAGAAATTGTTTTGAAAGCTTTATTAGAACTGCATATATGCAGGAATAATATTTTTGATTTTACAAACAAAAGATACAAAACCAGATGTATCTAAGTGTGCACAGATACTGTTTACTATGCGGAAATGCAGCAATATAGAAATTTGAATCTCTTAGCATTTATTTGAATCTCTTGAATTTCAACCGTTGGTGCAATATTAATGCAGATACAATATCTAAAAAGATGTATTTGTATTTTTAAAAATGCGCAGATACTTTTTATTGTGCGGAAATGTAGTTATTTGGAAACATAAACCTTTTAGCGACAATATAGGCGCTTGTAGATACAATATTAATGCAGATATAGCAACTTACAGATACATTTGTGTTTTTAAAAGTATTTATATGAGAAAATAAAGACAGTTTATATAAATGAGAATGCAAAAATTAACCATATTTTTGCATTTATAAACAAAAGAATTGTAATTTAAAAAAAATTGTAATTTAATACTTAATCACAACAAAAACAAGCAAGACGAGACAAAATGACGTTGACCACGAGGAGAACGAGAGACATATCAGGTGGTTTAAAACGTTGTACATAGAAACAGATAGGGTAGTGAGGGGTATTAGTGAACAAAAGTCACTCACTCAAAGGCTAAGTTTAATGGCCTCGTAAGGGAGCAAAAAAAAAAAACGCGACAACAAGTGTAAGTCAAGTTTTTAATTTGCAAATTTACGCTCGATTGGTTTGACAGTTTTAGGGGAGACCACCAGTGACTGTCAATGACAGATAAAAGAGGGAAATATAGAGCATTGAAGTGGGTAAAACGGGCGAGGTTAAACTGACATTTTGCATATTACTTGTAGGATAAACAAATTTAAATTAAAAAAAATATAGAAGAAAATTATAAAATAATCTAAATAATAATATGAACAATAATAAGAATAAGAAAATTTTAAATAAATTTACAAAAGAAATAAAAATATAAAAAATTTGAATTAAAGGCTTTTTCTGTATTCCGAACAAACGAAAACAACGAACGTATGACGTAAAAATGACGTCACATTCGTCTAATAGTCTTTCGTATTGAAATACAATAATAGCACTATTCTGGTACGAGTCACAAATGCAAATTAGTCACAATAGTGCGCTTTGTCACAATTTCGTATTCTGTGAATTTTATTTTCTATGTTGTTTGACGTAAAAGTCTGAATCAATTGTCATTGATAAGAATTGTCATTGCTCGCTAGAATATGGCTGTAAGATTCAAATATTTGATAACCAAAATTGACAAAATTGAACTCGTTTGTGATTCGTTTATTTTCTACTGAAAATTCAAATTCTAAAACAGCAAACAATAAATTCGCACAAATTGCTTGATTCAAACAATTTATAGCGTAAATTAAAACAGGTAATATCTAAATTTCAACAATTAAAGTAAAAGTTCAAAATTTAAAAATAAATTCTAAAATTAAAAATATATAATCTCAAAAAAATTGGCAGTGTCTAGAATTTTTTTTTTTTTATATTTATTTTTGCCCTCATATATACGCTGACGTGTCTGTCAATTAAAAGGCGTACCAACCACACATACATTTGATAAATCGCACAACACAGACTGACGCAGTTGTCTGTCGCCCAGCAAACAAACCGTGGCGTTTGTCGTGACTAAAATTAAATTTTTAAATAGAGAAAATTCTATTTAATTAAAATACAAATTTTGCAGGTAGAAAGTAGCAAAAGTAAAAAAAATATAATAAAAAAAAAAAAAAAAATTCAAAAGAATTTAAGTGAGTTTGTTTTGCAATCGTTGATAGTTTAGCTGATGGTAGGGGGTTTTATTGTGAAAATGTCGAGGGGTTTTGTTTGGGAAAATCCACTTGTGCAGGTGGTTGACACTATTTACAACTGAAATTATATAATAGAATGCTATAAAAAGATTAATTTAAATGAAATTAAGACTAAAAGCAACATTGTGAAGTAATTTACATTCAAAGCATAGCATATAATTCGCATTTGATATGTGTGGTGGAAAAACTTGAAATAAAGCGAAATTACCTTTTGCAACCATTGTTTTTTAATACTATTTTTAATACTTTTTTTAATACTTTTTTGTAATACTTTTTTTAATACTTATTTTAATACTTTTTTTTAATACTTTTTTTAATACTTTTTTTAATATATTTTTTAATACTTTTTTTTAATACTTTTTTTAATACTTTTTTTAATACTTTTTTTTAATACTTTTTTTATTATTTTCTTTTTACTATTTTTGAACTATTTTATAGAATTGTTTTAATAATTTTTAGTACTTTTGTACCACTACTACGTTTTACTATGTTTTATTTAAACTGTTTTATGAATTTTGCCATCAAAACATATAATTCGCATTTGCTCAGTAGTAGTTAAAAAATGTAGAATATATCCAAATTTTGAAAATACTCCAAATTAACGTTCGTTTTTAAGCAGTATTTTTTGCATATTTTAAATACTTTTTGTTTTTCTACTATACTTCTCTAACTACTTTTTTATACTTTTCAACAACCTTTATACTGATTTTTAGTAATGCATTTTTGCATATTTATTTTACTACTTCTTTACAACTTTTTGGTGTTATTTTGTTTACTATTTTTTTGATAATTTCCTAATACGTTTTTAATGCTAAAGATACTTCGATTAGAATAACAAATTAAATAAAAATGATCTCTTTTTAGCTGCCGATCTGCTGATTTTGCTGATTTTTTTGCTACTGATATGCGCAATATTTATATCCGTCTTCATACCCTTCTACTTCAGCCATTATATATCACATTTTCGTGCATGCAATACACCGAAGATAAAATTTTATTTTCCTTACTGCATGCGTATTATTGCAGACATCAATTGAAAAAGTTTCAGTAATAAATAGTATTCAAAAAGTTGTAGAAAAAAATCAAAACGTTATAGCAAATAGTAGAAGAAAAAGTAAAAAAATATATTAACTAAAATTAATATAGAACAGTAGGCGAAAAAATAGTATACCAAACATTTTTGCAGAAAAAGTAGTGGAAAAGTACCAGAAAACGTAGTAAAAAAAAGTAGTACCTAAAAGTATTAGAAAATTTAGTAGAAAAGTAGGCGAAAAAGTAGTATACTAAACATTTTTGCAGAAAAAGTAGTGGAAAAGTACCAGAAAACGTAGTAGAAAAAAGTAGTGAAAAGTAGTAGCTAAAAGTATTAGAAAAAAAGTGGAGGACAAAACTTGTTATACAAATAATTAATAGAAAAAAGTAATAAAAAAGGATTAGAAAAATGTAGTAAAAAAGATTAGAAAAAGTAGTAAAAATGTTGTAGAAAAAGTTGTAAAGAAAGTAGTAGAAAAAGTAGTTAAAAATAGTAATAAAATTAGTAGAAAAAGTAAGAATTAGTAGAAAAAGCAGTAAATAAAACAGTAGTTCAAAAAGTTGTAAAAAATATATTTATGCCAAAAGTTATCTTTTTATTTTAAATTGTACTAAAAATGTTCATAATACAAAATATTTCTAAAATATATTTTTAAAAGTAGTAAGAACGATATTTGGAAAAGCCAATGTAGAATAAATTGTAAAAAGGTAGGTAAAAAGTGAGAAAGGTTAAAAGTACATAAAAAATTAAAAGAAATTCAAGATAAACTAAACTAAAAAGATGTGGAAAGAAGGAACAAAATATATAATATAAAAATAATAAGAGATACAAAAATAATAAAAAAATTATAAAAAAAAACAAAGAAAAAGCTGTAAAAAATATATGTATTAAAAACTTAAAATATTGCACAGGAAAGCAGAAGCAGCAGCACCACTCGGGTTATTGGAGTAGAAAACTTGTGCGGAATTTAAAGGTCCTCGCCAAGTAGCTCCCCCGAGTAACTCCACCCATCTCCGAGTGCTCACAAAATCGCATTGTCTGCTGATGCTACTTCTTGTACATATATTTTTTTCTTTTATTCTCATTACTTTTATCCTTCGCTCAATGCAGTTATTTCTTTTTTGCGCCATTACGTTGCAACATTCTACGGGCGTGTACAACATGGCTTCCGTTTCGTTCGTGGCGTTCGCTGTAAAGGTTTTATTTAACCCCTTAACGACCATTGTGCCAAAATGTGGACATCTAACGTAGTAGAAATTATTTAAGGGTCTTATCAAAAAAAAAAAAACTTCCAGTTACAAGACCATCATAGGGTATATTTTGCTATTTTTCAGCTTCATTAAAACCTAGTTATAGAGTTTTAAAATGTGTTGACATTCTTTAACACGATTGCATAGAAGATCTTAATATTTTTATGAAATATTTGTTGTCATTGATACTTAATAATGTGAAAAACATCAATATGTTTTAAGAGAAATGTATTTTATATACTTCGACTTATACGTTAATGGGTTAAAGCGCATATCTCGTTGCATTTCCCTTCCTCAGAGAGACCCCACAAAAACCATTCCATACGTTATATTATCAGTCTCAAGCGCTTTCATAATATTTCGCCCTTTTTTTTCCTCTATTTTTACTACATAACCTTAATACCTATGTACTTTGTAAACTACCTATTTTGCCACAATTTCTACACCACCTTCCACCCAACTTTCTTTAATTCTACACAGTTTCGTTCTCTTGTTTTTCATTTAGCTACAGCCCGACATGTTTTCCCAGAGCTCCCCGAGTCGAGTCGTTGAAGTTGAAAGGTTTTTCCTATCTATTCTGGCTTAAGTTTGAATAGAGGCGTGAAGAAAAAAGAGAATGAGGAGTAGAGGGAGTAGATGGAGAAATAGTAATGCAAAAAAATAGCGACCTTTCTTTCGTTGTGTCAGCCATCATTATATTCTTTTGTTGTCTATTTTATTTGGTACGTTCCGTTTTTTTAGTTTTTTTTTCCTATTACTTGCATGCCGTCTTCAGTACCACATTTATTACTTACTTTTAGAAATATTAAAGTTTTTTGTTGCTGTTGTGCACTTGTAATAGTTACGTTATATCACGGATATAAAAATGAGATGCCATAAGTCGCATTAGAAATTGAATTAGTTCCATAACATTATTATGTTTTTTTTTTTGGCTTAAACACATTTAGAATTATATAAAATAATTGAAAGAAGAAAGTGTATGGGAATGAAATTTATAAAATATAACGGTTTAAATGTCTAATTATTTAAAAATATAAAAGATCTTATGATGCATTCAAAATCTGTAAATGATGTCGACTATGAACAGTTTTTCGGTCTTGTAAAATATTACAATTGCGTAAAGTTCTTAGGGATTCTTCTCAGAAATTGGATAACCTACTCAACAAAACGAGAAAAAATGTTTGCGATGGACATGCCATACATCAATTCTATATAATTTGCAGTTGCTGATTTTGACTGCATACTCAGTTTTTTTCTATTACGTAACGTTTTTAAAGAAAATGGGCTATCGAATTTTCAGTCCCTTTTCAGACACTTTTTAGAATTAAAAAAATACAGTCCTTTACACATGCAGTTTTCCAAAAAACTGCAAATGCAATTTTGTTTTCAATTGTCAAAACTAATTACAATATACCAATAAATACTATTATTCCCCTAGGTTTTGAAGATATTTGAATCTAAACTCGAAAAATATTGTTTTTTTTTAGACTATTTTTGAACGATTTTTTAGCATTGTGAATCTAATGATAAATAAGAAAACGATTTATGGTTATGCAGAGCATAATTCAAACTAACGATGAAAACTACTAACTTTTTTGTATCGGTTCTCATTTTTAAAATATGCTCGATCAACACAGTTTCCATCAAAATCTGTTAAAATTTAAAATGCTGGAAAGTTTTCCATACAAATTTCTGAAAAGTAGCCGTTTTTACCCGAATTGCAATCCGAATAAGCATGCTTTAAATGTGATGTACTTGTATTTTCAGATCACAGACATACACAGAAAAAAAATGTACATAATATTGATGAATTCTGTTCTTCAAATCATGATTCATTGTATTGAAGAACCATTCATAATATTGATGACTAACGCAATCAATGTTATGAATGCTATCATAAATATGAAGAACGCTTGGTAACTGTCGAAAAAGTGTTCTTCAGTATGATGAACAGTATGTGAAGAATACGTTTCATCATATTAATGAACCAAACTATAAAATACAACATATATGTTCTTTATATTGAAGAATGCTGTTCAATAAACCAAATTTCTATCAACATAATTTTTCGTTCATTTTTTGCCGTACTTCTGTTCTCAAGTAGTTCTTGTATGTTATTTCTTATATAATGCTTGCTCGACATGCATAAATTAGTAAAATGTTTTATAATATATTTATTATAATTACTACTTTTTATTAATAAAAAGTTATATATATAAAAAATATATTTCTGAAAAAAAAATATTTTTTTTTCGAACGAAATTTTTTTTTCCAAATTTTTTTTTTTTTAACATTTTTTTTTTCCATTAAAAATTTTTTTTTAACAAATTTTTTTTTGAACAAATTTTTTTTAACATTTTTTTTTTTAATAAAATAATTTTTTTTCGGAAATTTTTTTTTTCGGATAATTTGTTTTAAATTTTTTTACTGTTATTTTTTAAATATAATTCTTATAAAACTTTTTTTTCGAAAATTTTTTTTTTTTTTGTAAAAATATTATGAACAAATTCATCAATATGACAATTCAAATTCATTGTATTGAATATATTGTTCATATATATAATGAATGCATTCATTAATATGTCATTTAGTGAACGGTGGTATCAATATGATGAATCTGGTAGTTGGTGAAAAAATTCATAATATTTATGAATAAATTCATCATAAATCATTCTTTTTTTATCATAATATTAAAAATATAAAAAATGAAGAAATTGTCTTAAAAAATAAACTAAAAATTTTCCGAGTTTAGATCCAAATATTTTAGAAACATATTGGAATATTAGCATTCAGTAGTATATTAAAATTGGTCTTGACAATCAAAAGCAAAATTGCGTTTAAGGTTTTTTTGTAAAAATATTTTTCAATGGTGCTTTATTTTTTTATTCTAAGTAGTGTTTGAGAACGGCTTAAAAATACGATTGCAATTTTCTCAAAAACGTTAGGTAATTGAAAAAAACTGAGTATGCAGTCACAATGAGCATCAGTGAATTATATTAAATTAAAGTATATCACAGAAAATTTTCTAGCATTTTATTAACTGCGCGAAAATTGTTAATTTTTTCATTTTTTTTTTGTTCGCTCTTATTTCCATATAATTAAAATAAATAAAAATCAAATTTTGTGACACATTTTTCAATTATTTAGTGCGTATCCACTGCATTGAAGAAATTATTATTTATCTTCTACTTATCTTCCTAGTATTAACAGCCGGAATTAAATGCATGGTCACATAATTCCTTGAAATCTATACAAATAAATACTTTGATAATGTCATTTTTTTTTATAAATGCACTCCGTTGTAGGCTACAGGAAATCAAATAATCTTTACTTACATGGTTTTCCAAATAATATGCCGAAAAAAAAGTAAATACAGCTGATAAACGATACGAAAAAAAAAAACTAAAATGACTGATAAGAATTTTGAATGCGACGTATATAAATTGTATAGCTTATCAAATAAATAAAAAACAAATATTGTGTTATAAAAAAACATTTTATAGATTAAAAAATTCACAACACAGATACTGTATAACTGTCATAAAAAAATATGACAGAAATGTGAGACATCTATCCATTCCGTCTATCCGTCAAAAGGCATCAACATTCATCATTGTTTTTCACAAAAAATAATTTCATATAAATTACGATAATAAATAAATATTTCTTGTGTGTGTGTGTGTGTAGCTGAAAAATGAGCTATACAAAATATTCTATTTGAATAATAAATTATACGCCCATCTCCATTGATACTCGACAGATATTAGATACTTTGTATTCGTGCGAACGAAACGCGTAGCACACACAGAGTCGGGTGCTCTTGAATTTAATATGAGAAAATTTAATGAAAAAAAAAAATAAATGGAAAAATTAAAAATAGACAAAATTATATAGAAAAATTAAAAATAGATAAAATTTAATTTGAAAAATTAATATTATATATTTAAATAAAAATATATATATATAAAAAATAAAAACAAATGATTTATATATGCTGCACATAAAAAATGTCTTCTATTTTCCTGTACAATAATACAAGATACAAATTTGAAGATACTATAATAAAAGATACACCAACTTATGAAAAACAAAATTTTGAAAAACATTTAAGAGATTGAAAGCTACAAATTGAATGAGACATATTAAAAGATACAAATCAAAGATACAAAAGAGAAAATACTAACTAGAGTATACAAAATAAAAGATACGAATTGAATAATAGAAATTAAGAGATATACATTAAAAGATACAAAATAAAAGTTACAAGTTTTTAAGTTGCAAATTGCAAATTAAAAGATACAACATAAAAGATACAAATTATAAAATACAAATTAAAAGATACAATTTCAAAGATAAAACTTATAAGAAACAAATTAAAAGATACAAATTAAAAGATATATACTAAAAAATACAAATTTAAAAATACAATTCAAAGTTACAAATAAAAAGATACAACTTATAAGATACAAATTAAAAGATACAAATTAAGAAATACAAATTAAAAGATATATACTAAAAGATACAAGTTGAAAAATACAATTCAAAGATACAAATTAAATGCTACAAATTAAAAAATAAAAATTAAGTGCTACAAATTAAAAAATAAAAATTAAAAGCTAAAAAATTAAAAGATACAATTTAAAAGATACAAATTGAAAGATACAATTCAAAGATACAAATAAAAAAATGCAAATAAAAGATACAAATAACATTTTAAAAATTAAAAGATACACATTAAAAGATACAAATTAAAAGTTACTTATTAAAAGATACAAATTATAAGATACAAATTAAAAGATACAATTTAAAAGAAACAAATTGAAAGATACAATTCAAAGATACAAATTGAAAGATACAATTCAAAGATACAAATAAAAAAATGCACATAAAAGATACAAATAACAAATTAAAAATTAAAAGATACACATTAACAGATACAAATTAAAAGATACTTATTAAAAGATACAAATAACAAGCTAAAAATTAAAAAATACAAATTAAAAGATACAAATTAAAAGATACAAATTATAAGATACAAATTAAAAGATACATTTTAAAAGAAAACTATGAAATTATAAAAGAACGTAAAAATTATGTTGTCGCCAAAGTATCGCCGATTTATCGTCTTTGTGTATATCAGCTAATTTATCAATTGAATGTCTTGTAATCAGATTTTGTATGCAAAAAAGATATGACAAAAAAACCAGATAAAATGATCTATCGCCCAAGTATCGCCAATTTATCGTCTTTGTATCTACAAGCTGATTTATTATTTGCATGTTTAATAAAATCAATTCATCAATTTTTATACATAATATTATAAATAAATGATAAAATGATGCTATCGCCAAAGTATCACTGATTTATCGCCAATATATCTACCAGCTTATTTATCATTTGAATGCTTAATAAAATCAATATGACAAAATTACTATTGCCAAATTATCGCCGGTGTCAAATATCGCCTTTGTATCTTCCAGCTGATTTATAAATTGAAATTTTGTGAATTATAATTACAGGGTTTTTTTTTTAAATTATGAAAAAACGATAACATAATGCTATCGCCAAGATATCGCCAAGGTAACGCCATTATATCTACCAGCTGATTTATCATTTAAATGCGCTCAAAAATGCAATTTATGAAAAAATAATAAAATTGTTCTATCGCCGTTCTATCTCCCAGCTAATTTATCATTTGATTGCCTTCAAATAATAGTTATGTTTTTTTTTTGCATAAATTAAAAAAATGTTAAAAAAACGGTAAATTTTAGCTATCGCCAAATTATCGCCATTGTATCTTCCACCTTATTTATCATTTGAATGCGTGCAAAAATAAAGGAGTTGTTTTTTATTGCATAAATTAAGAAATTATGAAAAATTTAAAATCATGGTACCGCCAAATTATCTCCGATTTATCGCCATTGTATCTTACACCTTATTTATCATTTGAATGTTTCAAAAATAAATTAGGAGTTATTTTTTTATTGCATAAAATAAAAAATTAACAAAAAAACGATAATATTAAACTATCGCCAAATTAATGCCGATTCATCGCTATTGCATCATCCACCCTATTTAACATATAAATGCGTGCAAAATAAATTAGTCGTTTTTTATTGTATAAATTTAGAAATTATGAAAAAAATGGTAAAATTATGATATCGCCAAATTATCACCGATTTTTCGCCATTGTATCTTTCACCTTATTTATCATTTGACTGCGTGCAAAAATAAATTAGAATTTTTTTATTGTATAAATTCAGTAATTATGAAAAAAACGGTTAATGATGATATCGCCAAATTATCGCCGATTTATCGCCATTGTTTCTATCAGTTCATCTATGGTGAAAAATGCTTAAAAATAAATTTTGCAGTTCTTTTAAAATTATTATGTTCTTATTCAATTCTTACAATTGCATAAAATTATGAAATTACATTTTGGCAACCGTTGCAATTTCATATTTCACTGTAATTCATTTTTCAAAAAGTTCTTACGAAAAGCAAAAAATATTAGTTTTTATTTTCGTAAGCTCTATTAAATTTAGACATGATTCATGAGACATACTTTACAACTGACCGTCAGTATGTTCGTCTCTCCGTCTGTCTATACCCGGTGCAAGTGCGACCCGACCTTCGCAACTTTGGCTTCCGTTTAAACGTCATATAACGTTTTTCGTGTGAAATTTTCTGTAAATAATTTTTCTGCGCACATTGTGCTGACACGGCAAAAATTTAAATAATTGCAAATAGTTTTTTTTTTTTTTATTTTTTTTACATTATGTTGTTGGTTGTGTAAACTCTGTGTAAATTCTTTGGAAAAAAAAATGCATTTAGCCATGAAAGAGACTATTATGTGTTTTTGTTACAGCGAGTGAGATAAAGATAGTGAAATCAAATAATGGCATGGAATTGTTTTGCATTGAATGCCAACAGAAAAATAAAATAAAAACTTTTGTCATTCTGCCAATGCGCTTGGGTGGGTCTATTTTTCAGATTGTTGTTGTTGTTTTTGTTGTTGCAGTCATTGTTATTATTGGATTTTTCTACCGATTTGTAGAAATGAAAAGTTGGCAACGCTTTATGTTGAAAACACAAAAAAAAGAAAAAATATTAAATGGCCACATCATTTTGCAAACGGCTTAAATGAATGAAAAATTGATTTTTGTCACAGTTGCGCTATTTTCAATTTTACTTTATTTTTAAGTAGAAAAGTTCAATAATTTAAATAAATTTGCACTACACAATTTCCAACTGAAATTGAGAAAATTCTATATGAAAATGTTATTTTACATTTCGATATTTGAAATTCAATTTCATATTGGAAAAAATGTTTTTTTCAATTTTTCTTAATAAAAAAAATAGAATAATAATAAATTAAACAAAATAAAAAAATACAAATTACAATTTTTCATTTTAAAATGAAATCCTAAATTTAATTTTAAAAATTATTTCAAATATCCAATGTAAAATAATATATATAATTCCGCGAAAAACTCTGATCACAAGCTTGAATGCTGTGTTGTTGGATACGCATTGTTTGTTTTTTGTACTTTCAAAAGAAGCAGAAGAGCAAGGAAAAAAACAAAAGCAGTAGCAGTCAAATGTACGTACACTGTTTAAATTTTGATATAGTAAAAATATATTTTTTTTGTTTTATAAACTTAATATAATAATGCGCATAGAATTCAAAATAGGAAAACATTCATGATCAAATCGTCACTGGCATGCCAAAGGGGCGAATGTGCATTTTACAAAATGTTGAAAACTCAAATTATAAACTTTGAATTGCTTTAAAAATTAGTAAAAAAAAAATTTTTTTAATTTTTTTTTTGTTATTTTGGTTTATTCATCAATTAGCATAACGCATATAAAAATATCTTTTGATTTGAACAACTTAATGAATTATAAATACGGATACTGTGTGGCTATATCCTGAGAAAAATGCAAATATTTTCGTTTTTTGTCATAACTTTTCATGGGCACAAGATACAATAGTATTATAAAGCAATTATTTGTTACTTTTTAAATTACCTATCGTATGGAATTATTATTTAAAAATAAATTGCCAACAATTTTCTAGTAAAAATTAAAAAAAATATATTTTTAAATAATAATGTCAATCGAAAGGTGCTTTAAAAACAAACAATTTATGCCTTTTGACTATTTTATCTTATACTAATAAAACGTTATCGCTTGCAAATTGCAAAATTCGACAAATTTAAAATCATGTTGTGCCAAAAGGGCGAATCCTTATGTTTTTTTGCCATAACTTTTTATTGGTACAAAATAAAATAGAGTGTGAAGCAATTAAGGGTTTGTTTTTAAAGCACCCATCGATTGACATCATTATTTAAAAATATTTTAAAAATAACTATTCAAATTTTTGTTATTTACAAGAAAAATGTTTTGCAAATTATTTTAAAATAATGATGCCAATCTATAGGTATTAAACAAAAACAAAAAGATTTGAAATGACAAAATTTTCAATTTTTCAAATTTGACCGTTTGGTTTTGTGTTATGTTGCTAGAAATATCCAACAAAAATACCCACGATTTTGCCACAGAATACTTGATAACTTCATTAAAAAATGTAAAAACAAACGCAAATATCAAAAATTACATTCTGCCCTTTGGCCTAATAGTGACGAAACATAAAAATATTATCACAAACGACACTAGCGTAGCGACAGAAAGAAGACAGCATGAAACACATGCATAGTCGGACAACGAACGACACTAGCGAACATTTTTACATTTGACATTTTTTCAAAGTGTCTTTAATATGAAACCATGACGACAGACAGACAAATAAGAAAATGATAATATTTAATAATCATCCAGGTTTTGGCTATATTTAATATTTTTAATATCAATTACAAATTTTGTACCGACAGACAGATAATAAAGCGAGCTAATAAAAAAGTTTTAATATAAAATTGTACATAAAACAAAACATATTATATAAAAATATTAAATTTCAGTAAATATGCGTGCTTTACAAACGACACTAGCCTAGCGACAGAAACAGGACAGCACAAAACACATGCGTAGTCGGACGACGAACGACACTAGCGTAGCGAAGAAAACAAGAAACAAACAGTTTTTTCTATTTTGTGCATGGAGTTGCATGTTTGTTTGTTTTTTTTTTGTTGAATTCGATTTACCGCTACACAAGTCAATGTAGAAAAATAAAACACATGTAAAGTTCCGAACAAAGTTGGTTGTGCTAGGAGATATTGTTTCTCAAAAAACAACATGTGCATATTTTTGTACTCTAGCAGTTTTTATTTTGGACCCCAGATTTAATTAAATGACATTTAAACATGGTTTGTACTTACTTTATAACATCTATATAAAATAAAATAATTTGTCTCTATTTTTGTTTCATACTTTTTGAAAAGCATTTTAAAGTTGGTATAAAACTGAAACCGTTTATATCGGTTTTGGATATCGGTTTAAGTCTGATTTTTGTATAACGATTTCCGTTACGCTTTCGGTTTTAAAAATGAATTCGTTTTAAACGAATATCAGTTTCGGTTATGGTTTAAATTCTTGATTAAAACCAACAACCCGAAATTTTTCATTGATTCTTGGTGAAAATCATAAAACTTTCAATACTTCGTTTCGAACCTTTTCGAGTTCAAGATTAATATTTTTGACTACAAATAATTTTGTTTGTTTTACATATTTTTTGGAAACATTTTTAAAACCGGAATACATTCGAAACCAAACCGTTTATATTGGTTTATTTCTGATTTGCGTTTAATGGTAATTTTTTTTTAAATTTGTTTTTCTAAAAATTTTATCAAAAATAATTTTGTTAGATTTTTTTTTTTTTTATTAATTAAAATTTCTCTTCAAATCCATATTTTTCAATTTATTATAAAATACTGCATTTCCTCACTTGAAGTTGTTTGTAAATTTCGTTTTTCTTTTATTTTTTCATTTAAAATGCTTTGTTTTCACTGTTTTTAATTTTTTTTTATATTATTTTTGTCAGAAATAAGTTGGCTTATTGCCAGTTGGTAATTAGTTTGTTTCGCGTAACACAAATGTTTATAAATAGCATTTGTGTTAAATGCTTTTTTTCCTCTAATTTTTATTTTATTGTTTTATTTTAACGCATTTGCTACACATTCCTAAGGCGTGTTTTTTCTATTTTCTATTTTCCATTTTCAATTTTTTTGTTTTTTGCATTTAATATATGTAACTTATTCGCGTGGCAAGAATTTCATTTACTGAAATACAAAATGAGCAAAGCAATAAATTTAAAATAAAAAGAAAACACTGCTGAATCATATGGTGTAGTAAAAGGCAAAAAATGTATTTTTCGATTGTAACTATTTTAGCTTTTAACTCATTTTATACAATCTACATTTTTCCAAGTTTTTCATACTGCCCGGCTCTCTTAACTCAAATTCTGCCTCTCGAACAGCGGCAGCCTATGCCTCTTGACATAAAAATCTCATCGATTCCTTTTAAAATCTAAAAATAGCACAGCTCAATTTTAGAGTGCATTTCTGTTGTTTGTCTTTCTTGTTCTTGCTATGGTTGTGCATTAAATTGTTGTTATATTTTCATAGAATTCTTTATACTTCATACTTTATGTATTTTTTGAAATGTTTATACCATGTCAAGCTATTTTTAGATGCAATTTATAAAAGTTGTTTTGTGTGAATATTATCATTTTTAAACTTTAAATTTAATTTTTCACTTAAAGTTTAATTTTAGACTAAAAATTAAAATTTTCACTAAAAATTCAATTTTTCACTAAAAATTCAATTTTTCACTAAAAATTCAATTTTTCACTAAAAATTCAATTTTTCACAAAAAATTCAATTTTTTACTAAAAATTCAATTTTTCACTAAAAATTCAATTTTTCACTAAAAATTCAATTTTTCACTAAAAATTCAATTTTTCACTAAAAATTCAAATTTTCACTAAAAATTCAATTTTTCACTAAAAATTCAAATTTTCACTAAAAATTCAATTTTTCACTAAAAATTCAAATTTTCACTAAAAATTCAAATTTTCACTAAAAATTCAAATTTTCACTAAAAATTCAATTTGTCACTAAAAATTCAATTTATAACTAAAAATTAAATTTTTCACTAAAAATTCAATTTTTCACAAAAAATTCAATTTTTTACTAAAAATTCAATTTTTCACTAAAAATTCAATTTTTCACTAAAAATTCAATTTTTCACTAAAAATTCAATTTTTTACTAGAAATTCAAATTTTCACTAAAAATTCCATTTTTCACTAAAAATTCAATTTGTCACTGAAAATTCAATTTATAACTAAAAATTCAATTTGTCACTAAAAATTCAATTTTTTACTAAAAATTCAATTCTTCACTAAAAATTCAATTTTTTACTAAAAATTCAATTTTTCACTAAAAATGCAATTTTTCACTAAAAATTCAATTTATCACTAAAAATTCAGTTTTTCACTAAAAATTAAAATTTTCACTAAATAAATACATTTTTCACTAAAAATTTAATTGTTCACTAAAAATTCAATTGTTCACTAAAAATTCTTTTTTTTCTTTAAAAATTAAATTTTTCATTGAAATTCAATTTTTCACTAAAAATTAAATTGTTCATTAAAATTTTAATTTTTTACTAAAAATTCAAATTTTTCACTAAAATTTAAATTTTTCACTAAAAACTAAAGTTTTCACTAAAAATTTAATTGTTCATTAATAAACAAAATTTTTTACTACAAATTCAACTTTTTCTAAAACAGAAATTTTATATATTTTTATAAAAAGAAAATTGATAACAACAAATACTATAGCAGCACAAGGACGTTGACATATTTTTTTTTTGCAATAGCTTTTTTATTAAAATGATTAAAATGTGTTGTTGCTGCTCCAGACAATAGTTATTATTATTGCATTTTTTATAACGACAAAAACAATAACAATGGAAAATTCTAAGTGCAACAAAACAATTATTTTTTTGTTGCATACGTTGGCAACTCTATTATTAGTCAGCAGCCCATCAGCAGACGAATAACATTCTTATTGTTCTTTTTGTTGTTGTTATAACGTTGTCTGTGATGAATGCGTTTTCACAGCAGCAGCAACAACTGTCACTGTATTGTTTTGTTGTAATTTAATGAAAGTGTTGCGCAAAACTTAAACAACAACAACAATAAATTTTAATAAAAAAAAGCACGAAATAATGCCGCGGCGTATAGCCTTCGTCTCTTTCACCGTGCAACGTCGCTCGTTTGACTCGTTGTCGTGAGTTACGCTTGAGTGCATCGTGTTGTTCTGCGCCTCGCCGTTTTCCGCTGCTGTTGTTTTTTAAGCGCCGCTGCCGCGACGACGTTGCATCGTTGAATAGAATAGGTCGTCGTCGTCGGTCGACATCATCATCATCAACGTCGCCATCGTACAAACAACGGTTGAAGGCGATTTCGTAATAATAAAAATAATAAATAAAATAACAAAGAAACCAAAATAAATACTCATAATAATAATAATAATGAAAACGTGTTTAAAAATAAAGTAATTATTTTTTTTTTACTTCTAATAATTATTTTTTTCATTGTACATTTTAGTCATAGTTGTTATTTATTACAGAGAATGTAAAAATTATAAATATAAAAAAAACTATAAAATGTAAAAATAAAACTGCTAAGTATTTCTTCGTTTTTATTGTTCTCAAATTAAATTTTATTGAAAAATTAATTTTTAGTGAAAAATTATATATTTAATGTAACATTTTTTTTTTTGTGAAAAATTGAATTTTAGTGAAAAATATGATTTTAGTGAAAAATTGAATTTTTAGTGAAAAATTGAATTTCAGTGAAAAATTGAATTTTTAGTGAAAAATTGAATTTTTAGTGAAAAATTGAATTTTTAGTGAAAAATTGAATTTTTAGTGAAAAATTGAATTTTTAGTGAAAAATTGAATTTTTAGTGAAAAATTGAATTTTTAGTGAAAAATTGAATTTTTAGTGAAAAATTGAATTTTTAGTGAAAAATTGAATTTTTAGTGAAAAATTGAATTTTTAGTGAAAAATTGAATTTTTAGTGAAAAATTGAATTTTTAGTGAAAAATTGAATTTTTAGTGAAAAATTGAATTATTAGTGAAAAATTGAATTTTTAGTGAAAAATTGAATTTTTAGTGAAAAATTGAATTTTTAGTGAAAAATTGAATTTTTAGTGAAAAATTGAATTTTTAATGAAAAATTGATTTTTTAGTGAAAAATTGAATTTTTAATGAAAAATTGATTTTTTAGTGAAAAATTGAATTTTTAGTGAAAAATTTAATTTTTAGTGAAAAATTGAATTTTTAGTGAAAAATTGAATTTTTAGTGAAAAATTGAATTTTTAGTGAAAAATTGAATTTTTAGTGAAAAATTGAATTTTTAGTGAAAAATTGAATTTTTAGTGAAAAATTGAATTTTTAGTGAAAAATTGAATTTTTAGTGAAAAATTGAATTTTTAGTGAAAAATTGAATTTTTAGTGAAAAATTGAATTTTTAGTGAAAAATTGAATTTTTAGTGAAAAATTGAATTTTTAGTGAAAAATTGAATTTTTAGTGAAAAATTGAATTTTTAGTGAAAAATTGAATTTTTAGTGAAAAATTGAATTTTTAGTGAAAAATTGAATTTTTAGTGAAAAATTGAATTTTTAGTGAAAAATTGAATTTCAGTGAAAAATTGAATTTTTAGTGAAAAATTGAATTTTTAGTGAAAAATTGAATTTTTAGTGAAAAATTGAATTTTTAGTGAAAAATTGAATTTTTAATGAAAAATTGATTTTTTAGTGAAAAATTGAATTTTTAATGAAAAATTGATTTTTTAGTGAAAAATTGAATTTTTAGTGAAAAATTTAATTTTTAGTGAAAAATTGAATTTTTAGTGAAAAATTGAATTTTTAGTGAAAAATTTAATTTTTAGTGAAAAATTGAATTTTTAGTGAAAAATTGAATTTTTAGTGAAAAATCGAATTTTTAGTGAAAAATTGAATTTTTAGTGAAAAATTGAATTTTTAGTGAAAAATTGAATTTTTAGTGAAAAATTGAATTTTTAGTGAAAAATTGAATTTTTAGTGAAAAATTGAATTTTTAGTGAAAAATTGAATTTTTAGTGAAAAATTGAATTTTTAGTGAAAAATTGAATTTTTAGTGAAAAATTGAATTTTTTTTTAATAAAAAATTTAATTTTAGTAAAAATTTGAATTTTTATAGAAAAATTTAATATTAGTGAAAATTTGTATTTTTTTTTGTGAAAAAATTATTTTTAGTGAAAAATTTAATTGTTAGTGATAAAATTGAATTTTTCACTAAAAATTCAATTTTTCACTAAAAATTCAATTTTTCACTAAAATTTCAATTTTTCTCTAAAATTTAATTTTTAACTAAAAATTTAATTTTTAACTAAAAATTTAATTTTTAACTAAAAATTAAATTTTTAACTAAATTTAATTCTTTTAAAAGCCTACGAGTAACTTTAAATCCATAAAAAAAAAATAAAAATTAAATTTTTCACAAAAAATGCAAATTTTCACAAAAAATTCAATTTTTTACTAAAATTTCAATTGTTCACCAAAAATTCAGGATCTCACTAAAAATTCAGTAAATTCATTTTTAACTAAAATGTATTTTTTCACTAAAATTTAATTGAATATTTTTTTAATTATTTTTAATTTTATTAAATTCTTCAATAAAAATTTTTTTTATATCATTTTTATAAAATTTACATTTTATTCTTACAAAGTCTCTACATTTTATTGTTGCCAATTGACTGCAATTGCTTTCGGATTGTTTTTTTTATAACTTTTTTTTTTATAAAAGTCGCAGCAACAACGTTTGGCTGACTGCAATTTATTTTTATTTGTGGAAATTTTATTTATTGCAATTTACATTTTTATCTATATAGATGTGTTTGAATAATATATGCAGATCGCTGACTGAGTAAAGCAAATAAATAAAAGCAGCAGCAGCAACAATAATAATAAAAAATAATAAAAATAGGAACAACAATTGCCATTGCAAATAATGTCAATAGACTTTAGAGCCAACAACAAACGAATCCAACAAACAGCTGATTGCTGACAGGCAGCAGCAGCAACAACAGCAACAGCAAATTTCAAGATAAACCACCCATGATAATAATGCAATTTATTTTATTTTACTTTCAATTGAAATTTCAATTTTATTTACAATTCATTTTTAGACAGGCGTCCGACTGACGTGACTGACTGATGTGACTGTGTCCGTCTGTCTGAATGACTGACGACTGGCTTTTTTTTTTGTTTGTCACGTCAACTCAATTTAAGCAGGGAAATAAAATTAGCAACACAATGTAGCTCGCTGCATGTAGAAAATAAATTGAATAGAAATTCATTAAAGAATTTAATAAATACTGAATTAATTTATTTTAATTTATAAATAAAAATTCTGAAAAACTTTTAAGAAATTATTTTACGACACACCATACATAATATGTTTGAAAACAAATTTCTAAAAATTTAAATTTTCAATAAAAATAAAAATTTTCAATAAAATTAAATTTCCATTAAAAATGCAATATTTCATTAAAAATTGAATTTTCATTAATAATGCAATATTTCATTAAAAAAATGAATTTTAAATTTTCACTAAAAATTAAATTTTTCACTTAAAATTAAATTTTTCACTATAAATTCAATTTTTCACTAAAAATTCAATTTTTCACTAAAAATTAAATTTTTTACTTAAAACTCAATTTTTCAGTAAAAATTCATTATTTCATTAATAATTAAATTTTACTTAAACATTTATTTTTTCACTTAAAATTACATTTTTCACTGATAATTAAAATGTTCACTAAAAATTAAAAAGTAAAATAAAAATTAAAATGTTCACTAAAATTAATTTTTTCATTTTAAATTGAATGTTTCACTAAAAATTCAATTTTTCACTAAAAATTCAATTTTTCACTAAAAATTCAATTTTTCACTAAAAATTCGATTTTTCACTTAAATTAAAATTTTCACTAAAATTAAATTTTTCACTAAAAATTCAATTTTTCACTAAAAATTCAATTTTTCACTAAAAATTCAATTTTTCACTAAAAAATCGATTTTTCACTAAAAATTCAATTTTTACTAAAAATTGAATTTTTCACTAAAAATGTAATTTTCACTAAAAACTCAATTTTTCACTAAAAATTCATTATTTCATTAAAAATTTAATTTTTCATTAATAATTAAATTTTAATTCAAAATTTATTTTTTCATTATATATTACGTTTTTCACTAATAATTAAAATTTTCACTAAAAATTTTTAAGTTAAATAAAAATTAAATTTGTTGCTAAAATAAATTTTTCACTCAAATTAAAATTTTCACTCAAATTAAAATTTTCACTAAAAATAAAATTTTCACTTAACTTAAAATTTTCACTAAAATTAAATTTTTCACTAAAAATTAAAATGATCACTATAAATTCAATGTTTCACTAAAAATTTAATTTTTCACTAAAAATTTATTTCTCAATAAAAAATAAATATTTTATTTTTATTCAGTTTTATTATTTTTTAACTTAGTTTTATTATTATTTTTATTTTGGAATTTTGTTTTATTCGTTTTGTTATTTTTCCCAGTTAAATATTTTGTTTTTTGCTGCATATACAAAACAGAAAAAAAAAATAAAAATATAAAAATTATGCCGCACTAGCAAAAATAAAAGAAAGAAAAAAAACAAAAAAATGCAATTTATAAAAATGAGCACAACTGCTGCTGCTGATGCAGCAATATTGTTGTAGTTCTTTTTGTTGTTGGCAAGTTTCCGCAGCATTTTGTGCGCGCCTACATTTCCGCATATCACCCCGCCCTCTTCCTCTCTACAACAATAAAGCGCAGAGCACCGCCCGCCAACTCTCTTTATTTGCTCTAGTTTCCAAACAATTTATTTTCTACATTACTCTCTGTCGGTTTCCGCCTTGTCGTTGCCTTCTCTTCTACTCTTTTTTTCAACTGCTTTTATTCTAGTTTTTCTTTTTCAATTTTTTCCCTTTTTCACATATGCAGCTTTTGCAAAAATCTTATGTAGTTTGTTTTACTTTCAAATTGCCTCCTTTCTGTCTACTTCTCTACAAAATAAGAGGAGTGGAAGAAAAACAAGAATAACAAAAACGAATAAAAAACTAAAACAAAAACAAGCAATAAATAAAGCTTAAAATATGCGTAGCGCAGCCTCGGCTTTTAGTTCTTCTATTTTTGTGCTGCTTTCTTTCTAGTTTCTGTTCTTTGCTTTCTTTCTCTTCTCTCTATTCTTTTGCTTGCATCACTGTTGTTGCTGCCGCAGCATGTTGCCAAGATGCAGAAAGCAGGCAGCAGCAGCTGCTGCTTGTGCTGCAATATTTGTTGCTGTCAAGGATTGAAAAAGAAAAGAAGACAGACAGACGTTGGTTTTAATGGATTTTTAAGTGCTTTAAATGCAACGCAGCAACAATGGCTGCAAATAAACGCTTAATTTATTGCATAAAATAAAAATCCATTTAAATGTAATTTTTTACAATGTTTTATAATATAAAATGATTAAATTCACTGAAACATGAAATGAATCGACAATTTTTTTTATTGAGATAAAAAATATAAAAAATCTTAGAAATGTTTTTAAGGCTGGAATACACGATAGAGAAATAAAGCTAGAGATAGAGAAAAAAATCTACCATAGAGCTCCATACCTTCGAGCTCTATGTAGTGTTTACACAACTCTATTAGATTTTTTTGCTATTTTCTCTATCGTGTACACTCGTCCTTAAAAAAATATTGAGAATTTAAAAATTGTTATTTTTATTTTTTCAAACTTTTAAAAACATTCTTCAAAAATAAAAGCAGAACTTATTTGGAAAACTTTTAGTATTTTTTTTAATTGTTTTTTTGTTTTCAAAGTCGTTTCCATTAATCGTTTTTCCAAAAGCTTTTGCATTATTTTTTCAAAAGCTTTCCATAATCATTTTTTAAAATTTTTTTTTCCATTATTTTTTAAAGTTTTTTCTATACTCGTTTTTTTGAATCGTTTTTGTTTTCAAAAGCTTTTATATTAATGGTTTTTTTAAAGCTTTACCATTAATCGTGTTTTTTTCAAAAGCTTTTGCGTTATTGTTTTTTTAAGCTTTTATTAAATTTGTTTTTCCAAAAGCTTTTCCATTAATTGTTTTTGTTTTCAAAGGCTTATCCATTAATCGTTATTATTTTCCAAAAGGTTTTTCATTATTGGTTTTTCCCAAGCTTTAATCTTTTTTTATCTTTTTTTTTCAAAGATTTAAGCTTTTCCATTAATCGTCTTTTTCCAAAAGTTTTTGCATTATTGTTTTTTTAAGATTTTAATAATTTGTTTTATTCCAAAAGCTTTTCCATTAATTTCTTTTGTTTTTAAAGGATTTTCGATTAATCGTTATTATTTTTTAAAAAGTTTTTCTTTAATTGTTTTTTCCCAAGCTTTATTCTTTTTTTATCTTTTTTTTCAAAGCTTTCCATTATTTTTTTAAGCTTTTCCTATACTCGTTTTTTCGAAAGCTTTTGCATTAATCGTTTGTATTTTCAAAAGCTTTTATAATAATGTTTTTTTAAAGCTTTTCCATTAATCGAGTTCTTGCGTTATTGTTTTTTAAAATTTTATTACATTTGGTTTTCCAAAAGCTTTTCCATTAAATGCTTTTATTTTCAAAAGCTTTTCCATTAATCGTTATTATTTTGCACAAAGTTTTGCAATATTGTTTTTTTCCCAAGTTTTAATCTTTTTTTTTAAAGCTTTCCATTATTAAGAGCTTTTCATTACTTGGTTTTTCGAAAGCATTTGCATTAATAGTTTTTGTTTTCAAAAGTTTTTCTATTAATGTTTTTTTTTCAAAAGCTTTTACATTAATTTGTTTTTTTTTTCAAAAGCTTTTACATTAATTTGTTTTTTTTTTCAAAAGCTTTTCCATAATCGTTTTTATTTTTTAAACTTTTTCTTTAATCATTTTTTGTAAAAAGCTTTTCCATCTATTTTTTAGTTCATCACTTAAAACTTTGAAGATTTATGAGATGCGTGCAGCTTTTGTTTCTGTTATGTAAAAGCTGCGTGCAGCTTTTGTTTCTGTTATGTAAAAGCTCGTAAATATCATTGATTTCTTCATTTATTTTTTTATTTGTTTTAATTTTTAGTTATTTTTTATTAAATTTTTTTTTTTTATATTAATTTAATTTTTTTTAATATGATTTTTTTTTATTTAAATTTTTTCTTTAATTTTAAATTTTAGCTAAACGCTGTATATTTTAGGTTCAAGCTTCAGTTACAAAATTTAAATAAATAAATAAATAATCCCACATTATTTTTCGTAGAAAAAAGCCTTAGATTTTATTCTAAAAATAATTTGTGAGAATATGTATTTTTTTTTTAATATTTAAAAAGCTTTAGTTAAATTAAAAAAAAAAACATTGAAAAAAGCTTTTTATGAAAGCTTTTTTTATTAAAAGCTCTGCAGTAAAGCTTTTGTTTATGTACAATACCTTTAAATTACCTTTAGTGATTTTTTTTTATAATGGAAAATGATTTTTTAAAAAGCTTATTTCGAAACTTAAAAAGAAACAGTTTTATAAAGATGAAAATAGGATTTTCAGAAATTTTTTTATTTTTTATTAATGGTTTTTGTCGATAGCTTTTTCAATTGAAAACTTTTCAATACATTGTTTGACTGCATATTTAGTAAAGCTTATTTTTTATTAGAAAACAATTTTTTAATAAATGAAATATTTTATTATTTCGTTAAACGCTTTTTCAATAAAAGCTTGTCACTAAAGCTATTTTTTCTGTAAAAAAAAAATTTAGTAAAGCTTTTTTAACAATTTAAAACTGTTTCTAAAAAAAGCTTAGTAAAAATTTAAAAATGATTTAAATAGGATTTTCAAAATTTTAATTTTTTAACTTCTAATAAAAAAATCATGTTGATAAAATAAAAAAAAAATTACTTCAATTAAAAATATATATTTATTAATTTTATTAGTGCTATGCTGCTGACGTTGACAGACAATTTTCTGCAAAAAAATGTCTCACAAAAGAAACAAAATACGATTGATTATATATTTTTAATTTAATTTTTAACAATTTTTGCTGACATTTCCTTGACTGTTGCCAACAGCAGTATGCAGCAGCATCATCAGAAGCTCATTAAAATGCAGCGCATGCATGCAATGGCGATTGACAGCAATTACAGTAACAAATACTGCACAACAAACAACAATAATAGCAAAAAAAAAAAAAAAACAACGTCAAATTGTCATGCATGTCACTGACGTCGCTGTCCAGCTGTCTGTCTTCTCTATTTTGACTGTCCGTCGTCTATTGAGCTGCCTGTCTGTATTATTTGAATTTAAATTTCAACGTATTTTTCCATTTGACCCACAACATATGTAGAAAAAAACGAAGAAATAAAACGCTTAATTGACAGAAAACTTGCTGCAGTTTTTTTTTATCATGTCTCATATCTTTTTTTTTCGCTCTCATACTCTACACTTTGCATTGGTTTTCTACATTTAGACGCCTCACCTCACCCTACATAAGCTGACTAACACCTGCTCTGTCTGCTGTGGTCTTTGACTCTTGTTTGCTGTTTATCATCATCAATGACAAACATTATGGTTAAAATAACAATGCAAAGTGTTAATTGAATTAACACGTCTTTTTATGTATCTCTCTCTCTTGGTCAGTCTTTTAAACGCTATTTTGTTATAGTCACTGTCCTTCTAAATTTCCACCTATCTCAGTCAGTTTATCGTTTCATTATTTAATGCGTCAGTCAGTCATTTAGTCAGTTATTTAGTCAGTCATTCCGTCAGTTATTTAGTCTGTCATTTAGTCTGTCATTTAGTCTGTTATTTAGTCTGTCATTCAGTCTTTCTCCATTCAGTTCAATCATTCGATTTTACTATTTACTTTAGTCATTACTTGCTTTGCCTAATACTTTTTCGCCTTGAGCGTCGTAGTTCAGGGTCTACAAATGCCGCCTAATGCTTTTTACATTAATTAGCATCGTTTTGACGAAAATATATATTGCCAATTAACATAGCCAACAAATCGTTTGTTCGTTTCACAATTTCGAATTTCGGTTTTATTTTTTTCGTCTTCTTTATCTTTTCTATCTAGTGCATTTGCTAATTATAATTAAAATTTTGTTAATTTACTATACGAACTAAGGTTAATGAACGCATTTAATACAGTATTAGTTGATTTTTTGTACAATGTTTTTTTATACTTTCATTTTAAAATTTTTTTGTAGACGTCGTTTTAACTAATTGCTGTACAAATATTTCATATTTCAGACATATTTAAGAATAGGAAAATTTTTTGTTTATCATTTTATATTATTTTACTAGTTTAAATTTTACAACATTAAATTAGTTAAAATTAAAAAGAATTTTGTAAAAAATACTAATTTGTATTTTTAACAAAATTCTTTGCTTTATTTAGTTAAAATGACGACAGAATTTGATAATTTTAAATTTGACAATTGCAAAATTAAATTTAATTTATAAAAAAATAAGTTCAAATTTCAATTTATATTGTTGAATTTCTTATTTTTGTTAAATTGTTATTTTCTATATTTTCATATTTTTTAACTTTAACTTAACAGATTTTTAAAATTGGCTAAATTTAATATTTTCAATTAACAAATTCTTAAATGAAATTAGTAAAAATTACAAGAAATTTGTTAAATTTAACATTATGGTTCTGTTAACTATTTATTAAATTATTTTTTTTTATTTCAATTTTTGTGAAACCATGATATTTGTTAAAATTACAATTTTTTTATAAACTTCATATTTTTATTAATGAAATTCATTAAAATTACAACAATATTTGTTAAATTTAATATCATTGTTCTTTTAACCATTTATAAAATTCATTTATGTCATTTTGTATTTTTGTGAAACTTGTTATACCATGAAATTTCATAAAATGACAACTCATTGGTTAACTTTATATTTTCATTAATGAAATTAGTTAAAATTACAACAATAATAGTTAAATTTAACATAATTGTTCTGTTAATCACTTATAAAATTAATTTTTGTCACTATTTATTTTTGTGAAACTTGTTTTACTATGAAATTTCTTAAAAATGACAAGTTCTTTGGTAAATTTCATATTTTCATTAATGAAATTAGTTTAAATTACAACAATATTTGTTAAATTTAACATTATTGTTCTGTTAACCATTTATTAAATTCATTTTTGTTACTTTTCTTTTCTGTGAATCTTGTTCTACCATGAAATTTCTTTAAATGACAACTCATTGGGTAAACATTATATTTTCATTAATGAAATTCATTAAAATTACAACAAAATTTGTTAAATTTAACTTTATTGTTTTATTAACCATTTATTAAATTCATTTTTGTCACTTTTCTTTTTTGTGAATCTTGTTCTACCATGAAATTTCTTTAAATGACAATTCTCTTGGCTAACATCATATTTTCATTAATGAAATTCATTAAAATTACAACAAAATTTGTTAAATTTAGTATTATTGTATTATTAACCAGTTATTAAATTCGTTTTTGTCACTTTTTATTTATGTGAAACTTGTTTTACCATGGAATTTCTTAAAAATTACAAGTTCTTTGGTAAATTTTATATTTTCATTAATGAAATTCATTAAAATTACAACAAAATTTGTTAAATTTAACATTATTGTTCTGTTATCCATTTATAAAATTAATTTTTGTCATTTTTTTTTTTTGTGAAACTTGTTTTACCATGAAATATTTAAAAAATGTCAACTTCTTTGGTAAATTTCATTAATGAAATTAGTTAAAATTACAACAATATTTGTTAAATTTAGTATTATTGTTTTATTACCCATTTATTAAATTCGTTTTTGTCACTTTTCTTTTTTGTGAAACTTGTTTTACCTTAAAAATGACAACTTCTTTAATAAGCTTCATATTTTCATTAATTAAAATAGTTAAAATTAAAACAAAATTTGTTAAATTTACAATTATTGTTCTGTTAACCATTTATAAAGTTCATGTTTGTCACTTTTTATTTTTGTGAAACTTGTTCTACCATGAAATTTGTTAAAAAGGAAACTAATTTTTAAACATCACTTTATTCGTTATTTTATTTCGTTTTAATTTTCCCATTAGTATTTTTTAATTTGTCAACTATAATAAAGTTAAAATTAATAACAATATTTGTAGAATTTAAACATTTTACTTAATTAATATGACAAATAGAATTTTGTAAAAATTACAAATATATTTTTTTATTTAATATACTTCTTTTTCACTATTCAACTTCTTTTGTATGCATTTGAAATTTGGCTTCAATTTCTACTATAAATTTGTAAAACTAAAAAATGTGTTAAATGTGACAACTATTTTTGTAAAGTTTAATAAAAGTAGTTGTCAATTTAACAAATTTCTAGTTAAACAAGTTTATAATATTTATAATGTGTTTATTTGTTTTTAATGTTTATCTTTCTATTTATATTTTTTGTTAGCTAAATTATCAACATTTGTTGAATTAAAAAAATGACAAAAATATAAATTGAATAAGTTTTTCTATGATGTAATTAGTTAAAATGACAGGAAAATGTGTTAAATTTGATAATACTCTTTGTTAAAAATCCATAAATTAATTTTTTTATATTAAGACAATACTTTTTCCTTTTATTTTTTATGTTATTAGGTAATTATTATTATTAAATGATTTCTATTATTGTTATTTCAACTAATTACACAGTAACCTATTATTAACAGTAATAATTAATTTGTTTGTTTTAAGTTAATATAATAATTTGTATATTTTTTTTAATACTTTTTTTAAAACTTATTAAATAATTTATTTTTTCTAATTATTTAGAATTATTTTCAATTCACGAATTTTATGGTTTATTTGTTTTGCTATAAAGTTTGCTGTTTTTCTATTAATTATTTTTTTCGACAACGCTTTTTGTTAACTTCTCAGCAAAAAAAAAGACTCTCTTATTGCATAGCACACTATTTCGATTACAAAAAAAAAAAAAAAAAAAAAAAATCCAATTAAAAATGTTACTGAAGCGTTGAAGAATTTAAATGAAATAAAATAAATATTTCAACAAGGTTTTCTTTTGGTTACGGTTTCGCTTTTTTCAATAGTTTTTTTTTCCATTTTATTTTTCTATTTACCAACAGTGGTTCCAATGAGTTACAGCAGTATATACAATGGGCTAAATCAACAAAATATGAAAATTTATAAATTAAAAAAATAAAATAAAATAAAGAAATAATGAATAACATATCATTGTATAAAGAATTTAATGATTTAATAAAATTTATGATATAATATATAATCGAATTAATGTATAATAAAGTTTATGAATTGAAAAATAAAAAATATATGAATTAAATATTCGTTATTTTATAAAATACATAATTAAAGTATGTATTAAGCAATTAATGAAACAATGAATTAATGTATGAACAAATTAATGAAATTGACGAATTAATGAATCTATGAATTAATGAAATAACACACTTACAAAATAATGCATTTATGAATAATGGAGATAATGTTTTAATGAATTTATATATTAATAAATCATTGAATATATGAACTGTACATTAATGAACTGAAGAAATAATTAATTTATATGTTGACAAATTAACGAATGAATATATTTTTATAAATCATATTAATGAATAATCGAATTAATAAAACAAAGATTTATTGATGAATGAATTTATGAAAGGCTTATTGAATTTATGAATTAATGAGTTCACAAATTTATGAATAATCAAATAAAGTATCACTGAGTGTATTAATGCCTCAGCGAATTAATGAATAATCAATTTATAAATTTAAGAATTTATGAATAAATGAATTGATATATTTCTACATTTTGTGAATTGATGAATATATGAATTGATGAATATATGAATTGATGAATATAAAAATTGATGAATATAAAAATTGATAAATATATGAATTGATGAATATAAAAATTGATGAATATAAAAATTGATAAATATATGAATTGATGAATATAAAAATTGATGAAAATGAATGGATGAATATGAACTGACGAATATATCAATTAACGAATATATGAATTGATAAATATATGAATTGGTGAATAATTGAGTTCATTTCTGTATTAATAAAGTAATTTAATAACTAAAGTATGAATTAATGAATTTGTGTATGAATTGATGAATTGTTGTATGAATTAATGCATATTCGTTTTTATGAAATAATTAAATTAATGATAAAGTAATAATAAATAAATTTAATAAATTTATGTATAATTGAAAAAATACATTTCTATATTATGTGAATTGATGAATATAAGAATTGATGAATATATAAATTGATGAATATTTAAGTTGACATCTAATTTATGTATTGATGAATATATGAATATATGAAATGATGAATATATGAATTAATGTATGTATGAATTGATGAGTTGATGAATATATGAATTGATGTATGTATGAGTTGATAAATATATGAATAAATATGAGTTGATAAATATTTAAATTAATTCCTTTCCATATTATGTGATTTGTGATAATTAAAAATGCAATTTATGAATTAATGAATTAATACGATTTCACATTTATGAATAATTGATGAATATGAATTGATAAATAAAACTCATTGAAGTTATGAAAATATCATAATTTAGTTTTCTTTTATGCTTTTAAAATATTGTGCTTCACTGTTTCATCACCCAAATGTTGTCACATTATACAGCATTCTATTTTTTGTTGACCACTGTGCCCGTTTTCTAACCACTGTGCATGCCTGCCTGCATTCCGCTCTTTTGCTTGATCTCCACCACCATATCTTTTTCTCATTCGCTCTCGTTCACTGCACAACTTCCTTGAACATCATGTTACGTCGTCGTTGTTCTCGGCTCACATTCAATGCTGCTGCTGCTGATGGATTACATAGTCATCATCGTTACGTTCACCATTATCAACAACACGATAATGATGATGACAATGCGCACCAGCAACATCACAGTAATAGCAACATCATCCGAGCAGCAGCAACAACAACATTACTTGCTGCGACCACGGCGACAACGTCCTCCACACTCATCGTTGGTTGCCATTTGTGAAGCAATAAAAGTTAAGAAATATAAAAAAAATATAATAAAAATGCTAAAAAAAAATAAAAAAAAAGCTATTAGAAAGAAAAAATACACGAGGCAAAAGCATGCAATTTATTGCGCTGTCTCTGTCACTTGGCCTTGTGATGTAAATGTTGCTGATGATGATAATAATGATGACGACGACGACGATGACAATGTTGCTGCTGAGGTTTTTTTCTAATTTATATTTAAGACACCACATACTTTACATAAAAGATTAGAATTTAATAGAAACAAACCGCTAGGTTTCAATTTAATTGCATTCTAAAAATAAAAGTAACTCAATTTGTGGAAATTTTATATTTGAGAAATTTAAATCAAAATAATATTTTAAATGAAAATTTAAATTTTATTTAATTTGTGGAGGAAAATTTGAATTTTGAGAACAAATTTGTATTTTTTAGTGAGTAATTCAATTTTTAGAGAATAATGGAATTTTTAGAGAAAAATTAAATTTTGGAGATAAAAAAAAAAATACAGAATTTGTTTAGTATATTAAAAAAAAATATTTTTAGTGAAAATGAATTTTTAATGAAGAAACCGAAATTAAAGTGAAAAATATAATGTGTAGTGTAAAATTTAATTTTTTTATATAATATTGAATTTTTTGTGAAAAATGTAATTTTTAGACTCGCGCTTCTTGATCCGCACTGTGTTTTGTTATTGCTTTCTTCGATCACTTTTGTAGCGGTAAATCGAACACAGCAACACACACACACACGTCTTCGGTTGATTTCAGTTCATTTCCTTTCGCAAGTGTAACAACAAACGCATGCATAGCGATTTAAATGTAATTTAACAAATAGCGTCGATTTAGTCTTTTTTTTTTGGCAAGAAAAAAGAAATAGTTGTAACAACCATTTATAGAAAATAGTTATTGTACATATTCGGTGTGTATTTGATATATTATCATATACGGGCCATTCCACACCAAATCGACCAGCGGTTGGAACTCACCTTCTTCGATTTCAATCAGACTTTGGCAACTGATAAATGGTATCTAAACAATTCACTAAACATTTTTTTTTTATTTTTGCCGACCACTACTTCCAGAGATACAGTGGCTCAAAGTTGAAAAAAAAGTGCCAAAAATCACTTTTGTACTGTTGTTCATATTTAAATATCTCTTGAACTAGAAATGCTAGAAAATCCGTTAATGGCTCGTTTTAAAGCTAATAGAACAAGCTTTTAGAAAAATTAAGTTGTAATTTCCAAACGGTAACATGTGGACCGTGGTCATTATCCTTGCACTTCAAAATTGTGGTCCTTAAAAAGGACCCTTTTTAAAATTCTGAAAAAAATCCAAAGTTTTCGTCAATTTATTATAAATGTTCATACAAAATTTCAAGATGGTATTTTGATGGCATCATATTTTAAAAAATTATTTTGTAAAATATTTCTAAAAAATTGTTTAGTGCATGTCTCGATACCCTTTATCAGTTACCAAAAGTTCATTAAGATCGAAAAGGTAAAATCTCAAATTTGACTTTTTTTGGTCGATTTGGTGTGGAATGGCCCATACACAAACCAAATTGTTCGAAAAAAGTTCTATATTGATTGTAGCTCACACTAAAACCGTTTTAGTTTTGGTTGTTAGAACCGACATAAGTTGTTTGAGCAATGAGTTGGTTTGCACAACCGAGTTTATTAATTCTTCATGATGATGTCTACCCTAAGTAAGTTGCGACTATAACTGTTCAGATTATAACAAGTCAACAATTCCATAAAACATTTTTCAATCTGTCTCTAGTATAATTTTACCTAGGTAATCATTTCTTTTTTTTTATTATCTTTCAATTTATTTTGTTAACATTTTCTTATCCTTTTTTACGTTCTTTTTTTTGTGTAGCCAACTTCATTTCCTGCCAATTCCTATTTTTGCATTTTTTTCCACCTTGGTTAGCAACTCATTTGCATTCTTTGCGGTTTTCACTTTGCGTAATTTATTTTTTTTTCTTCAGTTTTATTATCTTTTTGCTAAAGGACGTCATGGATTTTTATTTTGCATATATTTATTTCATAAGTATTTTTTTTCATTGGTTTCTGTTTTTTTGTTTGTTCTTGTTTCGTCTACTTTTGTGGTTATTTCTTTATTTTTCTTAGCTTCATTTGCTTTTCAGAATCTTTAAGTTCTTGAATTTTAAATTCTTTATTTTGTTTTTTTTTTTTTTTATTTGGACTGACTGGCTGTTAACCTCAAGTGCTGCCCTCCAACAACAACAAAAATGCTAATTCTTGTGCAACAAATCTATGGGCTCTCGGTGTTGTCGTCTTCTCGATAGTGTGGCGTACTTTTGTACTATTTAGAGTATACATATTTGTATTAACAAAAGTACGAAATACTATTGAAAGTATGTTTTTTATTTTGAAAGTACAAAACACTATTAGGAGTTCGTTTCATTTTAAAATACGAAATACTATAAAGAGTTTATTTTTATTTTGAAAGTACGAAATACTATTGGAAGTACGTTTTTATTTTGAAATTACGAAATACTACGAATGTACGATGTACGTACGAAAGTACGTAGTACGTTCTATTTTAAAAATACGAAATACTATGAAGAATTGATTTTTATTTAGAAAATACGAAATTCTATTTAAAGTACGTATTTTATTTTAAAAGTAATAAATACTATAAAAGTTATGTTTTATTTTGAAAGTACGAAATACTGTTATGAGTACTTTTTAATTGGGAAGATCGTAATACTATTAAAAGTACGTTCATTATATGAAATATTATTAAGAGAATGTTTTTAATTTTAAAATACGAAGTATTATTCAGAGTACTTTTGTTTTTTGTTTTTAAAGTACTAAATATTATTAAGAGTAGTTTTTATTTTGAAAGTACGTAATACTAGTTAAAGTATATTTTTTTAATTGCTAATACGAAAAAATATACAGAGTACCTTTAAGTACAACTGCTAAGGGTAGGATTATTGTTTTGTTTGGTAAAAGTACTAAATACTATTAAACGTACGTTTTTATTTGAAATGTACGAAATTCTGTTACGTTTTTAATTTGAAAATACCATATACAAAATACCAAAGAGTTCGTACATAGTACCAAATATTATTCAGAGTACTTTTGTTTTTTTTTTAAGTACTAAATATTATTAAGAATAGTTTATATATTGGAATGTACTAAATACTAGTTAAAGTATATTTTTAATTGAGAATACGAAATATTATACAGAGTACCTTCTTGATTTAAAAGGAACAACTTTTAATGCTAGGTTTTTTGTTTGTGCAAAAGTACTAAATAACTAAATACTATTTAACGTACGTTTTTATTTGAAAAGTACAAAATTCAGTTAAAGAGTACCATATTATTTTGAAGGTACGAAATATTGTTACGTTTTTAATTTGAAAATACTAAATACTATATACAAAAAAACCGAATAGTTCGTACATAGTACTTTTTTTGTATTGATGAGTACGTATTTTCATTAAGTACGATTTTGTATTATATTTTTAAATTACGGGAAAACTATACAAATTTTTAGTTATAAAATTATTCGATTACATTTTTCTCATGTCACAAAGTTAATTTTTATTTGTAATAAAAGTTTTGGATTTTTTTATGTAATACAATTTATATTTTCTCAAATTGCAACACTGCGTTTCACAAGTCGCCTCTTCTACTTTTGCGTGCTACTTAAATTTTGCTTATTTTCATTAAATATTCATACATTGTTGTGGTAGTTGCTGTTGTTAAAAAAAAAACCCTTTCCTCTGCCTTACCACTACGTCCGACCAGGCACCCTTTAAGTTTTCGACACATTCTCATGCAATGTTGTTCAAGATATTCCGCAGAATTGTTATGAATTCTTGAAAATTCTTGGAATTATTATACTGCTTTTTGAGACAGACGTTGGTTCGTTCATTCGAATGCGTCAAGTGTTTTAATTTTTTGTAGTCGTCATAAAATAAAATACTTAAAAGTTGAACTTTGTGAGAGTCACTTAAAATTCCGCAAGTCAAAAGTGTGATTTTTTATATTTATATTCATTTTTAGGTTCTTTATTACATTTTTTATATGAAATATTTTAAGAAAACATTTTAAAAAAACTTAACGAAACTTTAAAAACTTAACATAACTTTTAAAACTTAATAAAAATTTTTAAATACTTAGAATAGCTTTTTAAATACTTAACGAAACTTTTCTAAAACTTAACGGAACTATGTTAACTTTATTCAAACTCTTTATAACTTAACGAAACTTTTTTATAATTCAATGAAGCTCAATGAAAACTTTACGAAACTTTGAAAAATTAAAGAAAACTTGACGGAACTTTGAAAACTTTTTTAATACTTAATTAAACTCTTTAAAACTTAACGAAACTTTTTAAAACTTAACGAAACTTATTTAAACTTAACGAAACTTTTTAAAACTTAAAGACATTTTTGGAAATTTAGATCATATGATTAAGATTTGGTGTGTATTCTGCTCAGTTGTAAAAACTTTTCAAAGTACTTCCCACAACCTTTCGATTTTATTTGTTGTTCATGCAAGTAAGTTAATAATTAATTCTAATTGCTATGCAAATTAAATAGCAATATTTTATTTTGCACTTCGTGGAATCATTCATCAGTTCAGTCACTCAGTCAGTATTCAGTTGTCTAGTTTTGTTTTTGGAAGATGAAGAAGAAAAAACCAACACAATTCTGTTCAACTCCAAGTGCTTTTATTATTAGATAACTCTTTAACCTTGAGGTTATTGTTGCCATTTAATCACAAAAAACCACTTACCTAGTTCATAAAAAATAAAATAATTCAGATAGAATAAAAAATAAGCTTGAAGCTCTATAATAATTCAATTGCTTGCAATCGTTTGCAACTTTGTTGCATTGCAATTACATTCGTACATTTTATTTTTTATATTTTCTAATTTTAAATTATTTAATATTAATTAGTTGTCATAATAGATATAAAATTGACGGCGAAATTATACAAGAAACACAAATATTAGTCATTTGAGTGTCATTCAGAAATAGTAACAATTAATAATATAAAATGTTTTATTATTAAAATGCTTTAAAATCTTGTAAAAAGCAATAATACACAACTTGACGAAACTCTAAAATGTTAAAAAATATTTTAAAAACTAAACGAAATTTTTATTTAACGACACTTTTGAAAACTGCATGAACCTTATTAAAAACTAAACAAAAACTTTTAAACACTTAACGAAACTTTTAAACACTTTAGTACACTTTTAAAAAATCAACGACACTTCTAAAAAAACAACGACACTTTTGAAAACTTATCAATGCTATTAACAAAAGTTTTTAAATTTAACAAACGTTTTTTTTTTACTTCACAAGGCTTTTTAAAACTTAACAATACTTTGGAAAACTCAACAAATGTTTTTTAAAAAACTAAACGACACTTTTGAAATACTGAACGAAACTTTTAAACTTTACGATATTTTTAAAATCTCAACGACACTTTTGAAAACTTAACTATGCTATTAAAAAAAGTTTTTAAATTTAACAAACGTTTTTTTTTACTTCACAAGGCTTTTTAAAACTTAACGATACTTTGGAAAACTCAACAAATGTTTTAAAAAACTAAACGACACTTTTGAAAATTCAATGATCCTTAAATGCAATGATCCTGAACGAAACTTTTAAACACTTTACGACATTTTTAAAAATTCAATGACATTTCTAAAAAATCAACGACTTAACGATGCTATTAACAGTAGTTTTTAAACTTAACGAACTTTTTTTTTACTTCACAAGGCTTTTTAAAACTTAAACTTTAAACACTTAACGAAGCTTTTAAACACTTTAGGACACTTTTAAACATGTCAACGCAACTTTTGAGAACTGAACGAAATAGTAAAACTTATTGAAGCTATTAAAAAAGGTTTTTTAAACTTAAAGAACGTGAATTTTTTCTTTTAAAACTTAACGATACTTTGGAAAACTCAAGGAACTTTTTTTAAAAACTAAAAACTAAACGACACTTTCGAAAACTCAATGACCCTTTTTAAAAACTACCTTTGACCCTTTATAAAAACATTTAACGAAACTTTTCAAAACTTTGCGACACTTTTAAAAAATCAACGTTACTGAGCGAAAACTGACCGAAATTTTTAAAAACGTACCGAAGTTATTAACATTTTTTAAACTTAACGAACGTTTTTTTCCTTTTGAAAAGTAGTCATTTAAACACATAACAAAACTTTTAAAAACTTGACTACACTTGAAAACTGAACGAACCTTTTTAAAAAATTAACGATAGTTTTTAAAATACAAACAAAACTTTTTAAAAACAACGAAATTAAAAAAACATATTGAAAAATTTTGAATATATCTGGAATATATTTTTTTAAAGTATTTTCTAAAATTTAACTATATTTTTCAACATAACAATAGCTTAAATTCATTAAAAAGCACTGATAGCATAAAGAAAATATTGAAATTGACTGAAGTTATTAAAAAGCTGGACTTAACGAAACTTTAAAAACTTACAAAACTTCAGAGAACCTTTGTGAAACATCTGACAACAATTTAAAAACAAGTTTTAAACATTTCAATAACTTAACGTATCCATTATTCAAAATATATCTTGAAATTATCATTTTGAATAGTTAATTTCACTCAAAAAATAACATATTAAACTGAACGAAACTTTGAACAGCATGTTTTTAACCTCATATGTCCTTTTTGTTTTTATAACGCCTTTCATCATTTGGTTATTTTATTTTTTGTCATTTCTGTCAAAATATGTTTTCAGCTTGCCAGTCACAAGCGTGCGCCTCACCCGTCATATTTGGTTTTTAAGTCACCGCTGTATTTTGGTGCCACAGTCTCTGGGCGCCAATTTTTTTGTTTTTTTTTTAACGTTATCCAGCACGATGTTGACGTTATAAACAACAACATACTATTTATTATTTTTGCAGTATTTTCATGTAACGTTAAAAATTTTGCGTGTTTTGCATAAAAAAGCACTTTAAACCTAAAAACCACTTCAGCCATGGTATTACTGGCCTTTTACCCCTTTATTTCACCACAAACATCTGAGTGTTTATGGTTTTATTTTTATTTAGTTTAAGTGTGTTTCACTTTAAATGATTCACTTTAAAGTTTAAATGCCTTTCTTTCAAAAATCTGAACGAAGTTTGGATTTTATGTGATACGTTTTCTTAAATCTTTACGCTTTCTTTTGTAATTACTCTAAACCAAAACAGTTTCTTTTTCGTATTCTACAATTTATGCATACTCCAATGCACGAATTTATGAATTTTCCAATTTACGCATCCTTTAATTTATGGATCTACGAATTTGCAGATTCTTCAATATACGAATTTACGAATTCTCCTATTAACGACGTTACACATTTTTTAATCGCTCCATTTACTGATTTTAGGATCCTTCAGTTGACGTATTTAAGGATCTTTCAATTTACAAATTAACCGATTATCCAATTAACGAATTCGTAAATTTACGAACCTCCAATTTACGAATGCAGTAATTTACGGGTTCCTGAGTTTTCCATTTTTTTTAATTTACGTTGTCACTAAATTTAAATATCTTATAATATAAGAATTTACTTATTCACGGAACAAACAATTGAAATATTTTCTTGTAGAATTTACATATCTTTCAATTTACATATTATACAATTTACGAACCTACGAATTTTCAGATCCTCCATAGTACTTTTTCACGAATTAACAAATCATCCAGTTTACGTATTAACGAATTTACGTATTCTCGAATTAACTTTATTCATTAATTTAATTAAATTCGTATTCAAATATTAATTCTGGTATTTCGTATAATAGATTTTAATAGATTTGTATTTAGATTCTAAATTTTTCGTAAACAGATGTTACAGATTAATGAATAATCAAAAATATTATCAAAAGCTTTTGCTATTGGTTTGTATTAAGGTGTTAAAGGCGAAGAATACTCCGTATAATTTGTTTTCGAAATTTGCATTCTCGAAAATATTTTTTACCCGACAATTCTCGCATCGAAACAATACTACTTTCCAATAAAAATTATACAATAAGACAATGCTTTCCCCAAAACAACTTTCCCCAAAAAATCTTTTTGCAGAGACAATTCTTAACCGGGTTAGTATTTCGCAAACAATTCTACAGCATAACATATTCTTAAAATACTAATTCAAGAGGAGATTTTTGTTTGTTGAATAATTATCTCGTAAAATAAATGTCCGAAGAAGAATTATCTGCTGAAGAATCGATCGGAAAAAATTTGACTCGAGGAAGAATTGTCTGGGAATGAATTTTTTAGAAAAGAACTGTCTCGGGGAAAATTGTTCGCAGAAGTATTGTCTTTGGAAAGAATTTTCATGGGAATGCCTTTTCTAAGAAGCATAGCTTCGAGAAAAGATATCCAGGGAAGAATAGACTCGAGAAAGAATAGTCTCGAGAAAGAATAGTCTCGAGAAAGAATAGTCTCGAGAAAGAATAGTCTCGGGAAAGAATAGTCTCGAGAAAGAATAGTCTCGAGAAAGAATAGTCTCGGGAAAGAATAGTCTCGGGAAATTGCAATTGTCTTGGAAATATATTATATTGGAGAAGAATTGTATCAGAGAAGAATTGTTTGGTGAAAGTAATGTCTCGGGAAAGTGAAAAATTAGGAAAAATGGGAAAAATTGAAAAATAAATTAATTGTCCGAAAAATAGTTGTTCAGGGAAGAATTATTCGGGGAATATTGAATAATTAATAGTTTCGAGAAAAAATGTGCAGGGAAGAATAGTTTCAGAATAGAATTCTCACGGGAACGAATTGACTCGGGAGAAAATTTTATCGGAGAAGAATTGTCGCAAGGACAATTTTTCCCCTCGAGAAAATATTCCCTGGGGAAAGAAATGTCCAGAAAAGGAATGGTTTAGGGAAGAATAGTTTTAGAAAAGTTTTGTGCTGGAAAGATTTATTCAAGGAAGAAATCTGTCTGGAAAGAAATGTTCGGGGAAGAATTGTCTGTGGAAGAATTGTCCGGGAATGAATTGTATGTGGAAGAATTAACCGCGAAAGAATTGTCTGTGGCAGATTTTTTCGGGGAAGAATAGTCACGATAACGAGTTGTGACTGAGAAAAATTGTACCGAAAATGATATGTCGCAGGAAAAACTTGACTCGGGGAAAAATTGTAAAGAAGAAAGAATTGTCCGTGAATGTTTTGTCTGAGAGAGAAATGTTTGGAAAAGAATTTTACAAGGAAGAATTGTCTCCGGAAAAGGGATTTGTTCAGGATAGAATTGTACAGGGAAGATATGTGCCGCGAGGAATAGTCTTACAAAATAATTGTCTCAATAACGAATTGTCTCGGACATATATTAATCGAGTAAGAATGAAATCAGAAACGAATTATCAAAAAAGAATTGTAAATGCTTCATTTAAAAGCCTATCAAATTAAACAAGTTTCAATCAAATTTAAGTAAATATCACGTATATATTACAGCACAGAAATACTTAAGAAATTTCATCACATTCTCATTATAGGCCACGTCGTAGTGTCGTCGTTGTCGTCAAAACCGTTTATTCACCTCATTGCGCAATTTACTGAAAACGAAAAACAATTTTGACATTTTCCAACTTTGAGCTGCTCTATTTCTCTACACATTCCATAATTTTTCAACAAAAATTACACATTTCGCTTGAAAAACTTGTGCAATTTCAAAATTGAATTCAATTTCAGCGTCGTCATTAGGTAGTTGAAAAATCAACAACCACGTGTTTTTCGATTTGTTATTTTTTTATTTTTTATTACAACGTGAAAAAAAAACACATTTTTGCCTTTTTCCATTTGGACTTTTTTCAAGTTGATTTTTTTTTCGCTTTCGTTTTATTTATTCCATTGACTCATTTCCGCTGCAAAAAAATTATGTTTTTTTTTTTGTTCATTTTCAAGTAATTTATTTTTATTTTTTGCGTTCAACTTCGACGTAGTCGTCGTCATTTACATGCTGCCAATAAATGAGTTGATTTTGACCGCATTTAACATCGACGTTGTTTTTGTTGTTTTGTATATGGCATGCCATGTTTAAACAATTTTATTTTTAATTTTTTTGTTTTTTTTTTTGTATTTTTATACTTTTTATCTTTTAATCTACGAGATACGCGCAGGCAGCAACGCTATCTCTATGTATCGCATGTTGTAACTCGTTTGACGTAGGTTTTTTTTTTATCGATTATTATATTTTTTTATTTAATGAGTTTTTCATGCACAACACGTTTTATACTTTTTTATATAGATTTTTTTTTATTAATATTTTTTAATTTTGCTACCAAAATGCGACTTGTTATTCATATTTATTAATGAAAATTTATTTTTAGTGTTGTTTACGATTATCTATAAATATTTGCTCTGCTATTTGTGCAATTTGCAGCTAATTTAAAACTTAACGAAACAAATTATCACACATTATATGTAAAAATGTATAATATTTGTAAAGCATTTTATGCTAAATGCACGAAACAGCTTTAATTGTTGCAAAGTATGCAACTGCAAAACTTAACGAAACTTTTTTTATAAGTACAAAAACTTAACGATAATTTTTAAGAAATGCTGATATATCGCACAGTCTATTGTACAATTTAAAAATATAAAAGTAACAAAATAATAAACTAATTTGCTTTAAAAAAATTTAACGAATCTAATTTGTAAATTATGAATGCATATTTAAAAAAAATTGTAAATGAATTTGCTGTAATTTATTCAAATACAATTGTACAATTTAAAAATATAAAAATAACAAAATAATAAACTAATTTGCTTATAAAAATTTAACGAAACTAGTTGGTAAATTTTAAATCCAAAAGTTAATAAAATTTGTAAAGCATTTTATGCTAAATACCTGAAATTGCTGTAATTTATTCAAATACAATTTTGTTTCTTAAGCAACAGAACTGCAAAACTTAACGATTTTTTTTCTTAAGCAACAGAACTGCAAAACTTAATGAAATTTTGTTCTTAAGCAACTTAACGATCATTTTCAGGACATTCATTGTCTGCTGTATAATTTAAAATTAATAAACAACTGAATAATCAATGAAATATGTTTTAAAAAACTTAACGAAACTATCTTTTACATATCAAATGAATACTTTTACAAAATTTGTAAAGCATTTTATGCTAAATGCTCGAAATTGTTTTAATTTGTGCAAATAGTGCAACTGAAAAACTTAACGAATCTTTTTTATATTCATTTAAAGTTATAAAAATACAAAAACAATCAAGCAATGTGGTTTTAAAAAGTTAAAAACACACTTAACGAAACATTTTGGCAATATACATATTTTTAAATTGGACTAAACATTTTCCATTGCATATTTTTTATTGAAAATTATTTTATAATTAAACATTTATTTGAAATTTTGCTGTATCTCCTTAAATTTTTGATTTAACAAACTTAACGAATACATGTTTCTCTGCACACCAGCTCAACAATGTTTTCCACTAACTTTACACGTGGCTTTCTGAAACGTTGATGCGCGCGTGGTTTTTGCTCTATCGGCAATGTACGTGATTTTTCACACATTTGCATACTTAACGAAACTTATCGACGACAGCAATTTTATACATGTGCGTGCGCTAAAAATGCTGGAAAAAAAGAATAACGCATATAAAACATTGTTTCGTACGACTTTTTGTTGATATAAGGAATGTTTTTTTATTTACTTAACGAAACTTTTTTAACTTAACGAAACTTTTTGACTTAACGAAAAATTTCTATTTTCACTAAAAATTTTAATTTTCACTAAAAATTTCAATTTTCACTAATAATTTAAATTTTAAATATAAATTTTAATTTTCACTAATTTTTAATTTTCACTAAAAATTAAATTTTCACTAAAAATCCAATTTCCTTAATAAGTTTAGAGAACACTAGCTTTAGTGAATAATTTAATTTTTAGTTTAATTTTAAATTTATTATAATTTAAAATTTTTTTTAAATTACAAAATCTAATGAAAACCTAACGAAAACATTTTCGATTTAATTAAATAAAACCAAAATTCTTTTAATTGAAAACATTACGTAAATTAAATGATATACAACATATAATCAACTCAAATCAAATCTATTAAACTTCAAGTTGTTAAAAAATAATTGAAAACAATTTTAATTTTTTTAAGAAAATTAATTCAACAACAGCGCTGCAACAAAATTACTGCATGAATTTGTTAAAGCAATAAATTGCATTCGTTGGCAACGACGAACGAACGAACGCACTTCAGCTGTGCTGCTGCTGCACACTTGAGGCCACGTTTACACGCGACACTCGACGTACGACGTACGACGTACGACGCACGAGGCTCTTCGTCAAGTGTACTTCTTGTTTTTGGTGTTGCAATTGTTGTTGTTGTTATTATTATTGCAGTATGTGGCAGGCAGCGACGCTGGCCGCGTTGCCAACTCCATTGAGACACTGACGTTGAAGAGTTGTTGCTGCTTGGTTTACACGAGTAGGGAGGAGGCTCCTCTGAGGAGGACGAAGACAAAGACGATAACGACAACGATGTTGTTAAGCCTGAAGTTAGTAACAACAAATTTTAATGCAACAACAATTTGTATAATGAGAACATGAAACAAGTTGCGTGGCCGACATGACAGCGACTGAAATGTTGCTGCAGGTCGTCTTAGTGGGGTGTATGGCGTTGGCGGGGAGTGTTGTTAAATAATAAAAAAAATACAAAATTATAAAATAAAGAAAAATTAAAAATAAAAAACAATTTCTACTACAAGTTGAACCTGTTCGCGATAGCTTATCAACGTCAAATAAGTCATCAACTTAAATAAAAAAATGCATTCCAAAATTATAAAAAAGCGGTTTTTAATATGAACAAATAAAATATGAGCAGCATAAAAATTAAAGATAATTAAAGAAATACGATATAAATACTTGATAAAAATTAAATAAATATACTAAATTTAGTATTGCTCTCATAATGGGTAAAAAAAATGGGAAAACAAAATTGAATAAAATTTAATAAAAACGAAAAATTTTCAAATGTAATAAAAATAAAAAATAAATAAAGAGCAAAACGAAATAAATAGCCAAATTATATAAAGAGCAAAAAGAAAGAGTGAATAAAGATCAGGAGTAACTTTAGATCAAATTAAATATTTTTTCTATATTTAATTTGGATTTTTTTGTAAGTATTTAATGATTAAAATGATTTAAATAAAATAAAAGAATGAATTAATTAAATAATTAAATAAATAGCACAATTAAATTAAAAGCAAAATTAAAAAAAAAGAATAAAATTAACCAACGAGCAATGATAAGTGATGTGCTAAACTAAACAAACAGCAAAATTAAATAAAATGTAAAATAATAAATAAAAAGTAAAATTTAATTAAATGAAGAATTTGGCTTGTTATTAAATTTTGCTCTTTATTTAATTTGTAATTATTATTTAACTAATTAAATAATAAAAAGGGGTTTAAATAAAATAAAAAAAAAAGTATTAACTAAAGATCACAATTTGATAAAAAGCTAAATTAAATAAAAAGCAATATTAAATAGAGAGCAATATATAATAGAGAGCAATATATAATAGAGAGCAATATATAATAGAGAGCAATATATAATAGAGAGCAATATATAATAGAGAGCAAAACTAAATTAAGGGCAATAATAACTAAAGTGCTAAATTGAAGTGCTAAACGAAAAATTAAATATAATGCAAAATGAAGTAAATATTAAAATTAAATAAAATGTAAAATTTAATTAAATGAAAATTTGGCTTGTTATTAAATTTTGATCTTTATTTAATTTGTAATTATTATTTAACTAATTAGAGAATAAAAAAGGGTTTAAATAAAATAAAAAAAAGTATTAAATAAAGATCACAATTTGATAAAAAGCAAAATTAAATAAAAAGCAATATTAAATAGAGAGCAATATATAATAGAGAGCAATATATAATAGAGACCAAAACTAAATTAAGGGCAATAATAACTAAAGTGCTAAATTGAAGTGCTAAACGAAAAATTAAATATAATGCAAAATGAAGTAAATTAAAAAAAAAAATGCTGAATTTTAATTTTTATTAAATTTTGCTCTCTAAAAAATTTCATAAAAGTCTAAATTAAATAAATCAGAAAATTTCATAATATATTAAATAAAGAACAAAATTAAATGCAGAGATATTAATGAAAAATTGAATAAAGAGATACATTTAATAAAGACCAAAATTGAGGAGCAAATTCACAAAAAGATAAAAATTAAAAATGGGCAAAAATAAATATTGTTCAAATCAAATAAACAGTAAAATGAAATTAAATGCAAAATTTAATAAATAGCGAAATATAATAAAAAGTAAAATCAAATAAGGAATAAAACCCAATAAAGTGATAATTTATATCAATAGCTAATAAAAATTAAATAAAAATCAAAATAAAATAAAATAAAAATGAGAGCAAATTTACAAAAAAAGCATAAATAAATGTAATAAAATGAAAAATTAAATAAATAGCAAAATCTAATGAAAAGCAAAATTAAATAAATAACTTATTTTTCAAAAAAAAAAAAAAATAATAATAATCAAAATTAAATAAAGTGCTAAATAAAATAAAATATTATAAAGCAAAATTGAATAAATTGCAAAATTAAATTAATAACAAATTAAATAAAGAGCAAAATTAAATTAAGCTATATTGTAAAATTTAATAATCAAATGAAGTAAAGTGTAAAATTAAATAAAACGCTGATTTTCGGTTTTTATTAAATTTTGCTCGCTATAAATTTTACAATTATTATTCATTTTTAAAGAGCTATTTTTATTAAGCAGCAAAAGCTAGTTAAATTAAATAATATTACAACAAAATTTAATAGGGAGCAAATTTACAAAAAGAGAGCAAATTAAATAAACGAAAACATACAAAAAAACACCAAAAATATATAAGGGTCAAATCAAATGAAGAGTTATATTAAGTAAAATGGAAATTAAATTTAATAAAATATAAATTCAAATAAAAAATATATTAAAAAAAAACAAATTTAAAAAAAAAAAACAATCAAAATCAAATAAAAAGATATTTTAAATAAAGAGCAAAATCAAAATAAAAATATACTTTAAGTAAAATTTAATAAAGAGCTAAATTTAATAAAGTTCAAAATCAAATAAAAATCAATATTAACTAAGGAGCAAATTTACAAGAAGAGCATAATTCAATAAAGAGCATTTAATAAAGAGCTAATTTAAATAGAAAGCAATAAAAAGCTCTTCAGTTATATCAATTCAATAATAAAATGTTTTAGTTTTCTGTTCCCTCCTACAGTTTTTCGACAGTCCCAAACGTAAAAATGTGCGACAACCGTCTCTTAAAATATATAAATATTAATTTGACTAAGAACAAGGCTAATAATGCTCTTTCATGCCACCACCCATGAAAAATAAAACACAAACAATCTTCTATAGACGTCAGTCTATAAAGCTTTGCAAGCATTTAAGCGCCATTCCATTGTACTTCTTACATTGTCTCCATCATCATAATCATCTTCTTAATGTTCATTTTCTTATATTTTATTTTCTTCTACGAATTTCTGACAGTCTAATCGTTAAGTAGCTCGCTGAGTTTTCCCCCGGGTTAATGCAATAACTACGCTGCGCCTTTTCGACTGTCTTGAATAATTTTATGACTGCCTGACAAACCAAAAGTCGACCTTTTGTTTTTACATTTTTTCTATATATCTGTCTGTCTGTTTTGTCTGCCTTTCAGCAATAAAATAAAATTATATGAAAACCCTAAATATTGCGCATTTGCTGATGAGTATCGCGAAAAACAGACCGAATGGAAAAATTGATGAAACCTAATTTAAAAATGCGCAAAACTAAAAATTGCTTTGGGCCGAGTATATTACGTTGTAGCAGATAAAAGCAGAATGAAATCTAAGAAATCCACACCCAAAATTCTTGAACTGTACAAGAACTATTTGATTAAAACTTTGTGCGAGGCATGACAAAAGAAAATTAAATATTTCAAGTTATTTAATACAATTTGGTTTGAATATGTTTAAATTTTAATTGAAATTTCGTTAAGTTTGCTAAAACATTTCAGTATAATCGGTTAAATTATTTGTATACAACATTTTTAACTAAAAACTAAGAGTAAACGAAGTCTTTCGAAGCGAAGTTTACTTCTTGAAATCAAGTAATAATTTTATGATAGTTACAAAATTTATTTCTACGAAATGTTTTTCTTAATTATTGGTAGCAACTTTATTGGCAGCAAAGTCGTTGTATTTCTTAATATCAAGAAGTTTTCCGTTTAGTGTATTTGTCACGAAGTATACTTCTTGAAATCGATAATTTTTTGATAGTTACGAAATTTATTTCTACGAAATGTTCTTCTTAATCAGAAGAATATTCGTGCTTACTTTATTGATAACAAAGCTTGTTGTGTTTCTTAAAATCAAGAAGTTTTCCGTTTAGTTGTATATTAATCAGTATCTTTCTTGATTCATTCTTAATTTAAGAAGTTTATAGAACATTATTTGCCAACAACAAATTTGCGATAGCCTACGAGTTTAACTTATACAAATTAAGATTGAAGTATTGTGCTTCGTTTAATGATTGTCCGGAAATAACTTCATCGAATTGCTTTGTTAGCAAAGTCGTTGTGATTCTTAATATTAAGAAGTTTTCCGTATAGTGTTGTTAGTCAGCGTATCTCTTGATTCAACCTGAATTTTAGAAGTTTGTAGACATTTTTTGATGTAATTTCTAGATAGCCGATTTATACGAATTAGGAAATAATTTCTTCGAATTAAGTAACATATATGTGTTGCTTTTTTGACAGCAAAGTCGTTGTGTTTCTTTATATCAAGAAGTTTTCCGTTTAGTTGTATATTACTCATTATTTCTCTTGATTCATTCTGAATTATAGAAGTTTATAGAACAATGTTCGCTTTATTTTTTAAATAGCCATAGAGTTTAATTTCTACGAATTAAGAAGCAAATATTGTGCTTTGTTTTATGATAGTCTGAAAATAACTACTTCGATTTAAGAATCACGTTCGTGTTGCTTTTCAATAGAAAAGTCCTTGTGTTTCTTAATATCAAGAAGTTTTCTGTTTATTGTCTCTGAATTCATGATGTTTATTCGTTCTTTAAAATTTAAAAAAAGCAGTTTTTATACAGTACTTTTGATATTTGAAATTTTGGAAGGAGTTTAATAATATATTTTATGTTTTTAGTGTTTTGTAAGCTTTTAAATGCTTAAATTAAAATTATAAAATATTGTTAAGTTGCTAAAAGTTGCGTTATATAGACAAATGGTTGCTTTTAGTACTTAATATAGTACAACTTGACTAAATCTAAAATTATTGCATACATTGCAAGCTAAATTTAAATTTACCATTTAATATCTACATTCAACTGCTTTAATAGCGCCATATAAAAATGATAATAAATACGACAAAAAATATTAAAATTATAAAATTTAACGAACTGCCATAAAAAAGTGAATTCCTTGTATGCATTTGTTTTATTTTTGTTATATTCTGTTTGATTTTTATCTTTGTGTCATTTTATTATTATTGTTGTTTAAAAATTGCTGTTATATAGTCCACGTTTTATTATTGCTGCTGCACATATTTCCACCATATGTGTGCTGCTGCATTGTAGCTGCTGTCATTTTTCGAAATCCTCCCCGCGAATTATAGCTACCATCAGATGGCCTTCGTTCGTTCAAACGTTTGTTTATTTATTTGAAGTAAAATATGCTGCGCGCGGCTGTTTAAAAACTTAACGAATGTGTCTGTTTAACGGTAAAATACCATAAAAACTACTACAACAACTTGGTGGCATAAATAAAATAAATCTTCTGGTACTTTTCTTGCATTTGGCGTCTTTTTTGTTTTCAGTCACATGTGTGTGAATTTTTATTATTCGCAGAATAAATTTTTATACTTTTTTTTCTTGTCTCTTTTAGTTTAAGCTTGTTTTATTGTTATCTCTCTGGCAATTTATTTCTTTGACTTTCAGCAATATTTGCTTTATCTGCTGCGTCTTGCGGCGGTCGTCGGCTGGGTTGTTTTAATGTCTTCCAGATGGCGCGGCCTTCTTTTTTTTATTCTTTTCAGTTTTTCTGCATATTTTTCTTGTTTTTTTTTCTTCAACTTTTGCTTCATTCTTTTATGCTTCAACTGCATTTGATTTTGTTGCTGCTGAGTCATTGGCTGCCTGTCACAAGCAATTTGACTTCATTGATTATTGCTGTTGGTTGGTGTGATGACCGCGCGTCTTTGAATTATGAAAAATTGCTTTGAAATGCATTTTAAATTTTTCAGCTTTAAGTATTTTTCATGCTTTACAGAAATCATTTAAGATAGACAATGTTTTTCATATGATGAAATTCTATTGCAAGATGACAACGTTGCATTTATAATGTATTTTAAAATTGAAATTTTACAATTTTTATTATAAACATTTTTATTTTTTGTATAAAAATATAAAATAAATTAAAGTTCGCAATATGATATTTAAAAAAAAATATTTCAAATTGAAATTTGGCAACGTTTATTATGATAATCTTCATATTTTGTATTATATTAATGGAAATTCGAAATTTCATATTTTTAATTGAAATTTGGCAACGTTGCTTTATGATCTTTGATATACTTCAAATGTATTTCAAATGTACTTCAACATGTATTGTTGAAGTGAAATTTGGCAGCGTTCTTTTTATTTTGTATTGCATTAATGCAAATTCGAAATTTCATATTTTAAAATGAAATT